>CM051240.1:69160280-69760280 GCA_027917425.1 Gastrophryne carolinensis | reverse complement strand
CCTGAGGGCACTCCTGCTGCGAGTCCCTCCTTGGTGATTTATGTAAGCCACTGCCGTTCGGTTGCCCGAACGCACCTGAACCGAAAGACCCCGTAAATGTGGGGTGAGCCGAGCCAGAACCAGTCGAATGGCTCTGAGCTCCAATACATTGATGGGGGTGTGAGCCTCCTGGGGACCCCTCACCCTGCTGAACTGATGACTCTTCCAATAACCTCCCCAGCCTGACAGGCTGGCATCCGTGGTAACAGTCTCCCAACAAGGGACCAGAAAGGATCTGCCCTTCACCAGATTGCTCGAGTCCAGCCACCACCGAAAGGACTGCCGAACCCTGGGAGACATCTTGAAAGGTTGATCCAATGACCGTGGGCACCTGTCCCAATACGTCAATAAGAGAAGTTGAAGAGAGCCCATGTGAAATTGTGCAAACGGCACCGCCTCGAAGGAGGACACCATCAGACCCACCAGTTTCATCCCCTGTCGGATAGAGGGACAAGGACTGGCCAGAAGAAGACGGATCAGGCCCTGAATCCCCTGCACCTTGGTGTGGGGCAGAAACACTCTGGCCCGACTCTATCCAGATTCATGCCCAGAAATGAAATCACACGAGACGGGGAGAGAGAAGACTTGGTGCGGTTGACAACCCACCCGAACCTCTTCAGGGTCGACACCCCCTGGTCGGTGTCCAGTTCCGCCTGTTGAAGGGAAGAAGCTGAAATCAACAGATCGTCCAGATAAGGCACAATGCGAATGCCCTGAGATCTGAGCAGAGCCATTACGCCCGCCAAAACCTTGCTGAAGACCCTCGGTGCCGAGGTCAGACCGAAGGGAAGAGCTACAAATTGATAATGTTGATCCTCCACCGCAAACCGGAGAAATCTCTGATGTGCCTGAAAAATCGGAACATGCAGATACGCATCCTTGATGTCTATGGATGTCATAAAATCCCCTTGGCGAAGGGAATTGATAGCCGAGCGCAGAGTCTCCATGCGGAACTTTTTGGCTCTGATAAACCTGTTGAGAATCTTGAGATCTAAAATGGGTCTCACCGAACCCTCCTTTTTGGGAACCGTGAAAAGTTAGTAACCCCTGCCTCTTTCCGACAAAGGCACCGGGCATATAACCCCCATATCCAGAAGGTTTGTCACTGGTAACAGGAGCCCCTGTGCAGCCAGAGGGTCCGAGGGCACCCGAAACCTTAAGAATCTTGGGGGCGGCCAGTACTCGAACTCCAGTTTGTACCCGGAGGAGACCACTTCCAAGATCCAATTGTCTGTGACCTCCCGGGCCCAGACCTGGAAAAAGAGCCGCAGCCGTCCCCCCACCCATGCGGGTGAGGGCGCCCCTTCATTGCTGAGCCGGTTTAACGGCCGGCTTGGGCTTGGAACCCCAGGCAGCCGCGGGACGTGCCCGACCTCTGACACCTGAGAAGGCCAGACCCCTATACGCTCTGGGCCCTCGAAAGGAGTGAACAAACCAGCCCCCCGAAAGGGGCGGCGCTGTTTCCTCCACTGAGGTAACTTACCTCCTTTGGCAATAGAGTCTTCCATCGCAGCCATGACAAAATCCATGAACAATTCGCACTTCTTAAGGATAGCGAACTCAAACTGAGCGTTATTCAGCCAGTCCCTGATAAGAGACCTGGTAGCAAGCGACACCAGGGCAGATGCACTAACAGGCCGCAGGGCCGAGCCCATGTTGGCAAATGCGTGGCACGCCATCTGATCAAGGCGCTTATCCTCGCCATCCTTAAGGGAGGTGGCGTCAGGGGTGTTCAGCACAGAAGAGTTAGTCAAACCTAAAACAGGCGCGTCGCCCTCGGGAGGAGAAGACCAGCGCTTGACCGCCTCCACCGGAAAAGGGTAATTTCTTATCCCATCCCTGAGGCACACCAGGAAGCCGACTGGGCCTCTCCCATTCTCTAAGTATCAGCGCATCAAAATGACCCTGGGTAGGGAATTCCAGACGGGGCTTGCAGGCCCCAAAAAAATACCATTTTGTGAGTACTCACCTGAAAAATGGATATTGTCAGTGTGCCACACACCCCGCTTCCCCTTTAATTCTTCACGATTGGGTTACTCACCGCCAGGTGACGCTGTTGCAGAGAGGAAGTCTTGTAAGGAGCCCCCTTCCGGCCTATATATACCTGGTACCTCCCATTTAACACCAGTGATTTAAAAAGCAGAAAGACAAGGTACCAGTAATCTAACGGTAACCTCAAAATAAATAAAAGCTTCACCATATAAAGGATTCAGGATACCGAAAAGGGCGGGGGTGAAGCGGGGTGTGTGGCACACTGACAATATCCATTTTTCAGGTGAGTACTCACAAAATGGTATTATTCTCAGTGTGCCACACACCCCGCTTCCCCTTTAATTCTTCACGATTGGGACATCCAAAAGCTGTGTCCACAAGGGATGGGTATCCGAAGGCAAAAATGAAGCATAACTTAAATGACTGCAGTCTGCAGAACTTTGCGGCCAAAAACAGCATCCGCTGAGGCTCGCACATCAACTTTGTAAAACTTAGAAAAAGTATGAACAGAAGACCAAGTGGCGGCCTTACAAACTTGTTCAACAGAAGCTTGGTGCTGAAAAGCCCAAGACGCTCCAACGGCGCGAGTAGAATGAGCAGTGATACGAAAAGGGGTAACCTTCCCCTTAGCAGAATAGGCCGCAATAACGGCCTGACGTATCCATTTGCTAATGGAAGATTTGGCCGGTGCCAAACCCTTCTTAGGCCCACAGGGCACAACAAAAAAGGCATCCGTCTTACGAAAAGGAGACGTAATAATCAAATAGTACTTAACACAGCGTACTACATCCAAACAATGCAAAACCCTCTCTTTGTCATTCTTAGGTTTAGGACACAAGGAGGGAAGAACAATATCCTGACTCAAATGAAAAGCAGAAACAACCTTAGGAAGAAAGTCTGGTTTAAACCGAAAGACCACTTTATCCTGATGCCTCTCAAAGTAAGGCGCCTGGATAGACAAGGCCGCCAACTCCGAGACACGCCGGACCGAAGTGATAGCTACCAAGAAGACAATCTTCTGAGTCAGGGTAGACAAAGCAATATCTTGCAAAGGCTCAAAAGGAGGAGCCTGAAGAGCAGAAAGAACCAAATTCAAATCCCAAACAGGGAGTAATGGTTTCCTGGGGGGCCGCACATGCGTAACCCCTGGAAAAAAGTTTTAACTAAAGGATGAAGCGCAAAACGCTTCTGAAAAAAGATAGATAAGGCAGAAACTTGCCCTTTCAACGTACTTAGCTGAAGACCAGAGTCCAGGCCAGATTGTAAAAACTCCAGAATCCTGGAGACCAAAAAGACCTTACAAGGAAAAGATCTAATCTCACACCAAGCGATATAGGCTTTCCAAGTCCTATAGTAGATGATAGAAGAAGACCTCTTCCGGGCACTGATCAGAGTCTTAACGACTGAGTCAGAAAGACCCTCCTCCTTCAAGATGGAGGTTTCAGCAGCCAGGCCGTCAAACCCAGCGCTGGTAAATTGGGGTAACACAACCGACCCTGAGTGAGCAGATCGGGGCGAAGAGGCAGAACGAACTGGTCCACTGCCAGCCGAACGATGTCTGCGAACCACACTCGCCTTGGCCACTTTGGGGCCACGAGAATGGCGGACACCCTTTCCAGAGCCAACTTCCGAACCACCCTGCCCAGCATGGGTATCGGAGGAAACAGGTATAGAAATCCCAGATCCCCTCAGCTCAGGGACATGGCGTCCACTGCCAGAGCCAGAGGATCCTGGGAGAGCGACACGAAGTTCGGGAGCCTGTAATTGTGACGAGAGGCAAACAGGTCCACCTCCAGTGTCCCCCATCGGAGACACAGTGAGCGAGAAACCTGAGGATGGAGAGCCCATTCTCCCAGACGGGAAGAGCCCCTGCTCAACCGGTCCGCTTCCTGGTTCTCCACTCCTGGAATGTACACCGCCGAGAGACAAGGAACATGGGCCTCCGCCCATATCAGGATCAGGGACACCTCTCTGAGAGCACCCAGACTGCGAGTCCCTCCCTGATGATTGATGTAAGCAACAGCTGTTCGATTGTCTGAACGCACTTGGACCGGAAGGCCCAGAACGTGTTGAGTCAGGAGAGCAAGAACCCGACGGATGGCTCTCAGTTCCAGAACATTGATGGGTAAGTGGGCCTCTTGAGGTCCCCACTGCCCCTGGAACTGAAGCTCCTTCCAGAATCCGCCCCATCCCGAAAGACTGGCGTCCGTGGTGACAATTTCCCAAAGAGGGGTCAGGAAAGACCTGCCCTTCACGAGATTGGCCGAGACCAACCACCACTGGAGAGACTGCCGGACCTGGGAGGACAACTGGAAGGGCTGATCCAGCGACCGAGGCTGCCGGTCCCAGGACGCCAACAGATAAAGCTGAAGCGTCCTCATGTGAAATTGAGCAAAAGGAACTGCCTCGAAGGAGGCAACCATCAACCCTACCAGCCTCATCCCCAGACGGATGGAGGGCCGAGGATTGGAAAGTAGGACCCGAGCCAACTCCTGAATCAGATGAATTTTGGACTGGGGGAGAAACACCCTGTGTTGACGAGAGTCCAACTGCATCCCCAGAAAGGACACCACCCTGGCCGGAGCGAGGGAGGACTTGGGGAAGTTGATCACCCAACCAAAGCTTTCCAGCGTGAAGACCACCAACCTGGTGTCTGTCTCCGATTGATTGAGTGATGGAGCCATGATGAGAAGGTCGTCCAAATAAGGTACGACACGAATGCCCCGAGACCTGAAAATGGCCATCACCCCTGCCAGCACCTTGGTGAACACTCTTGGAGCCGAGGTAAGGCCAAACGGAAGTGCCACTAATTGAAAATGCTGATTTTTCATCACGAATCGAAGAAAACGTTGATGAGCCTGGCAGATGGGAACATGAAGATAAGCATCCTTGATGTCTATGGACGTCATGAAGTCCCCCTGCCGAAGGGAACCGACGGCCGTACGCAAAGTTTCCATGCGAAACTTCCGAATACGGATGAACTTGTAATTTCAGGTCCAGGACGGGACGAACCGACCCGTCCTTTTTGGGGACTGCGAAAAGATTGGAGTAGAAACCGAGGCCCATCTCTAAGCGCGGTACCGGCCGGATGACCGCCATTTCTAACAGATTCTTTACCGACGCCAGGAGCCCCTGTGCGGCCAAAGGATCGATGGGCACCCGAGACCGAAAGAACCGTGAAGGGGGGCGAGACTCGAATTCCAGTTTGTGACCGGACGACACCACCTTCCGGATCCATCTGTCCGGAACCTTCTAGTCCCAAACCTGGGAGAAGTGTCGCAATCATCCCCCCACCCGCACGGGTGAGGGCAGCCCCTCATTGCTGAGCGGGCTTACCAGCAGGCTTGGGCTTGGTGCCCCAGGACTGAGTGGGACGGCCACGGCCCCTCCCCCGGGTCCAACCTGCACCTCTGGTAGCGGGAAAGGAAGCCCCCCAACCCGCTCTGAATCCCCGAAAGGAAGGCCTAACAGTACTTGCCCCCCGAAAGGGACGACGAGGCCTCTTGCGTTGAGGCATTTTACCACCTTTTGCAACTGAATCAATTTTATCACCAAAAAGTCGCAAGCTCAAAAAGGGAAGTGCTGTGAGCACCTTTTTAGAAACTAAGTCTGCCGACCACTGGTGCAGCCATACTGACCGACGAATAGCCACCAGCATTGCCGCTGTCCTGCTACTCATAGCCAGTGCATCGTCCTGAGCGGTCAGAACATAGGAAATAAAAGACTCACACTGCTTAAGAGCACTAAACTCACTACAAGCGGGATCAAGATCCACGCATAGATCCTGAATAACGGACCTAACCGCCAATAGAAGAAGCGCCGAAGCACAAAGCGGGCGCATCGTCGATCCGGCACTAATAAAACCATGGCGAGCATACTGGTCAATCCGACGATCCTCACCATCCTTAAGGGCAGTGGTCTCAGAAGACTGCACCATAGCCGTGCTAGAGAGCCCTAGCACAGGGGTATCGACGTCAGGGGGAACCGACCAAAGCTTCACCAATTCTGGCGGAAAAGGATAGCGTTTATCCCAACTGGAAGGAATTCCAGTTAACCGCGTGGGATGTTCCCATTCCTTAAGCACAACCCTCTCAAAGTGTTGTTGTCTGAGAAATACCAAACGCGGCTGAGGCACATTAAACAACTCACCCTTTGGCAGGGCGACAGCCTCAGGCGGATCTAAATTCAAAATTTCAAACATTTGAGCCAGAATAGAGGGGGTGTCAAGGGAAACCCCCGCAGCCAGATCGCCAATAGCATCGACCTCAAGCTGATCTGCAGGCTCTTCTGACTCCACCAGGAGTTCCCCCTCCTCGTCCAGGGAGTAATCGGACCAATCCACAGGCTCACATCCCTCATCCTGTGAAGCAGGAGCTACAGGAGAAAGGTGTTTCCGTTTCGCAGTGGCCTTCAACCCTGCTTTGACGGAAACTATCTTCTCGAGGTTGGACAATCGTGCAGACACCTCGGATTGCGAATCCCCACCTTTGACAATGTCACACGGGGTCCGGAACAGGGAGGGGGGGTAGGAGATGATGGAAGTTGCGAGGAGCCAGAAGCCGGAGCGACGGACTGACGCACAATATTCTGCTTTGCACAAGGAATGCATAATATAACATCATCGCCTGGGAGCGGAGTCCCACAGCCCCCACACAGCCTGGATGGCCCAGAAGAACCATTTCCGGTATTATCGGAAGCCTCCATATGGTGGTTTATGGTATTGGCACAACCGTGGGTTTTAGGCATAAGCCACCCGGGATGCCCCTTTACATTAATGTCCCGGGAGGGAGGATTTAATTTATGATTATAATTATCCCATTTTTTTTTTATATACCAATATATATATATATATATATATATATATATATATATATATATATGTCCCAATTTAAAGTAATAGGACTAGCCAGGTATAATAGAACCGGGAAGCCACTGCATTGAGGGAATCCCAGGATCTGTGGGGAAAAACAACAGTAAGATCCCCAGAAAAAAAGGGGCAGCATACAGTACAACATTCATGCAACAGTATAACACATAGTAAAAACACACCAGAGTGCCTTAAAGAGGTCAAAGAATTTTAACAAGCAAAAACTCTTTTCCATTTTTTTTTTTTTTTAAATCAGTCATAAATATAACAATAGACGGCCCCACACGAGGTGAGGCCGCTTACCTGCCCAAGGCTGAAGCAAGGCTGAAAAACAAGGCACCAGAACAGCAGCAGTAGCAGCAGTAGCAGCAACAGAGGTGATACACTTGTGCGGCTGAGTGCCCCGCACCTGACTTCTGATGAGAGGAAGGAAGTGTGGCTGGGGCCGAGCTGTACGACGACGCCACTCCAGCCACGCCCCCCTCTGACGTCATCCGGGCCCCGCCCCCTCTAGATTCAAACAGTGCGGCCCGCCAAAACAGCGGTGCCGCAAAACAAGAGGGCGCCCGACGCCCTCAGTAAACGGAGGGGGAGGGGGAGGGAAGCCCTTGCTTGGGAGAATGCAGCCATGCGCCTGAAGCGCTGACAGTGTGGCCCGCCGAACGGCGGTGCCAACAACGAGAGGACGCCAGTTCAAAGGGAGGGAAGGGGAGGGGGGAGGGGAAGCGTCACAGGCAGCATCAAGCATGCCCCGGCCGCCCTAAAGCGGAACCAAACTCTGGCCATTCAGGCCAGCAGCAGCCCGCACAATGGCGGAGCTGCCAGTGAGAGAAAAGAGGACAATCAGTGTGGGCAATGTGTAAAAGAAAAAGAGATAACCAGTCAGGCCGTGTGCACCCGTCCTACGGTGCTGACCTGAACACAGACAAGGTTATCCAAATAAGTTAAAACAAACAAGTAAAACACCACATGCATATACACATCCCTCCACCACCACCACCCCCCCCCCCCCCCATAGTGAAGGGAGAAGGGACCGTAAGACCGGGAGAGCAAGGGGCCAAGGGGAACCTCGGGACAGGGGCATCCCAAATCCGGATCACCATGCCGGATAGCCGCATTGCCCCCACGCAAGAGGTCGAGCGGAGGAGATAAGATCCTAGGCACCTATAGTGCCATCTACCAATTGCCCAGTGAGCAGCCTGGGCAGGGAGGCTTCCATTTAACCATATAGGTAACAAACAATCAAACTGGGAAGAAATAGACCCAAAGGGGGTGCCGGGGTAAGACCCCGGCTACCTGCAAGCAGGAGACTTCATTCTTCTGTCTTGTCGTCATGCAGAGAGAAAAACACTGGTGTTAAATGGGAGGTACCAGGTATATATAGGCCGGAAGGGGGCTCGTTACAAGACTTCCTCTCTGCAACAGCGTCACCTGGCGGTGACTAACCAAATCGTTAAGAATTAAAGGGTAAGCGGGGTGTGTGGCACACTGAGAATATTCCCCCTTCTTAAGAGGGGGCGCCTCAGGTGGTTCAATATCCAACACCTCCAATAAATGTGACAAAACAGTGGCCGTATCTACGGCATCCCCCCAGCGCCTGCCCGACATTGGAATTTACAGGCTGACCATGGTCAGCCTCTGAATCCTGATACAATTCCCCCTCCTCTAACGGGGAATAATCGGACAAATCAGCGGACTCGTCGTCAATATCCCACAATGGCTGGGCCGACGACAACTGTCTCTTCTTAGCCTGGGCCTTCTTGCCCACCGTGCTAGCAATCATTTTCTCGATGCTGGCCAACCAAGCCCAAACATGAGAAAGCGACTCCCCACTGGTACCAATGTCACTTGGGCTACGGATCAGGTGGGGAGGGGAAGGCGATGAAGCGGGAGGAGCCGACCCAGAAGGCTGGGTACCAGACTGCCGCGTTATGGCCTTTTGTGCGCATGGTATACAGATCAGCACATTCTCCCCCGTAAGGGATACCCCGCACCCCACACATGGCCCGGATTGTCCCAAAGGGATCCCGGGCCCGGTATCCTGCGGAGCCTCCATATGGTGAATTTTTGTGGTCAGTCGCAAGACCGCAGGGAATTACGCATAAGCAACCCGGGATGCCCCTTAAAAGTCCCGGTGGGAGGATTTTTGGGTGGACAATTTTTATAACTAGGGACCCCTTAATATGCACATATACAGGGCAACCTGTAACACACAAAATAAGCAACATAAGAGCAGAGCTGTGTAAAATAAAAAAAAAAACAGCATTTGATCTTGCAGCCACACAAATGGAAATATATATATATATATATATATATATATACACACACACACACACACACACACACACACACACCACAACCCAGCCAAACAGTGCAATTAAGGCAGAAGCACACGCACACACACGTTTGAGACCAGTGGGGGCCCCCGCTAAATAGGGGCCCCCACACACACACAAGCTAAGGAGATGGCCATCAGGCCCTTACCACCCCAATGTGCAAAGCGGCCTGCCAGAGAAGATGGCCCCCACACAGCCTTGTGCCTTAGGAGGGAGAGCAGGGGGAGGGCGGGCCAGCGCAGAACGCGCGTTTGCCGAGGCCACTCCCCCCTCCCAGCAATGCAGACCCCTAGACAACGAGCACTGTAATCGCGTCAAATAAGGGGGCGGGGCTACCGCGGCCGCGCCGAGAGCCTGGCCCCGCCCCTTCTCGAACGCAGCCTGAGGGGGAGAAGCTCCCCCAGGCTGTAATCAGACCCTGTTGGCCAGTAAAGCAGCAAGCACTCACACACACACACACACAAGTGAAACACTCAGCACACATGGACAAGGGCTGGGTAGAACGAAATATCGGCCAAAACTAAATATCGGCCAGGCCCCCCCCTCCCCCCCTGGAGTGGAATAAGGGACCCGGAAGGGGGGGAATCCTGCCAGGAGCGGCAATAAGCCTAACGGGACGGGGCATCCCACACCCGGATCACCAAGAAACCTGGAAACCGCCTACCCCATAGTGAGGTCTCACAGTGGAGCAGTGCTCCTGCTGCACCCATAGGGTGCGCCTACCTTCACCAGGACCCGCAGCCTAAGCTGGGAGGCTCAATATAGGGGCAATTTAGAAGGGTCCTGGCAGTAATAGGGATAATAGAAGGCCGGGCGCGAGACCGGCTTACCTGTAAGCAAAGAAGTCCTCATCTTCTGTCTTGTCGCCTTCTCTGCAGAGAAGAAACTGGGGAATTGGTGGGAGGTCCCAGGTATATATGGACCAGGAGGGGCTTTCTTTTTTGCATATTCATTTCTGCAGAAGTTCGCCCTCTACTGGAGATTACCCAGATGTCATGAAGACCGAAGTGGAGTGTATGGCACACTTAGAATATAGGGGTTTGCAGGGGACACATGCATGGAGGGGCATTGGCAATCAGACTGTCCTATTGAGGGGCAGGCATGAATTATTGATTAAGCTACAGAATATATTTTAAATACATTTACCGGGACTATGCCACATACAGACAACAAAGCATTTAAAATTACTGCAGTTCAATTAAACAAGAACAATCGAAGAGACATTTCTCACTGAGATTCAGTGACAATTCACTGAATCTCCTATAGAGTGTGGAAATACATTTAATGTTGCATTCAAGATCGCCATCTGGTGGACAGATTCTGATATTGCAACCAGAAGCTACTAGAAGCAACTATATAAAAAAAAATCTAAAAACTTAATAAGGAACAGATAGACCTAGGCACAGCAAACCTACCAAAGAAAAAAAAAAAAAAAAAAGGAAAAATAGACATTCCTGTGTTTTCTCACTGTAGTGTTCTGATCAAGACAGATATCCTTACAGAGGAATGAAACCCAGCATTTTCACTATCCTTGGTATTGATCCTAATTTAGGGTGCCTGGCTAAGTGAAACACCCCAGATTGCCACAAAAAAAATGTACATTCCCCCAGGCCACTCTATGTTGTGCATATTAATGCCCGGGACAAGGCTATGCAAAGAGAGAGCGTCCGCATCCCCAGCTTCCCTTTATATGCGGGCACAAGCGGATCCGAGCACGCATGCAAGATTGGGCGACCTGGGGGGGGGGGGGGGGGGTTCACACAGCGGGGCATCCCTGATCAGAGGGCCCAGAGGGCAAAGACTAAAACCCAGGATAGTCAAAATCCTGGGATTTGGTCCACTTTAAGTGAAGAGACTTCTTTAGACTACTAAAGTGCAGCCCACCATGTGTGAAAAGCTCAGAATAGGTTTTTTTGTTTTTCTCGTAATTTACCTTGTATAACGCTATGAAAGAAGACAGTGCCATATAAATAATAATAATAAATCTGGCCAAAAATCAGTGGGGGTCTGCGTGAAAACAGATATAATGCCTGATTCAACATTTTAAAGCGGAACAAAACCGAGTGGAGTCTAAAAGATTCCCAGATTGACAAGCACAGCTGTGTGAAACTCACCTGCTTCTTGGCTCCCTTACGAAGGTACACTTCAGACAGCTGCATCTTTTGGCTGTGCGAGCGCTCAGTTGTTCAGATAGCCCGGGGATGGGAGCACGTGTGCTGCAGGGGATGCGGCCGTCCGAGCTCTTGATTGCTATAAACAGTACCATTTGCACATTACATACGCACAGCTCTGATTGGACGAGGGCCCGCACATGTGCCACTGGACTGGATAGAGATGAGTTTTTCAAAGGAAACTCAGGGGTTTCACATAGCAGGGCATCCCAAATGAGGATGTCTGAGGGGGCAAGGAACAAAACTCAGGATAGTCAAAATCCCATTTTTTTTCTTTTTAAAGCGGACCTTCAGCATAATTTAATTAAAAGCCCAAACCCTTAAAAACTATTCCCCAGCATCTAAAATTAATACATGTAACGTTTTTAGTCACTTATTATTCTTTCCCCCACTGGCCTGCCACTCTGTTCAGGACTCTAGGATACGAGTGGCGCCATCTTGACTCAGTAGCATCACATACTGAGGAGAGGGGTCAAAAGTGCAGGGGGCGGTGATATAGCTGTGCTTTGCACAAAGTAGTGCTGGGGTCAGGCAAAGGTCAGCAATCCCAGAATGCAGAGCGGCACAGTCAGAAGACGCTTCCTGTTTGCAGACAGCCTGACACTCCATGTGCCTCCATCTTGGATGTTTAAAGTCTCAGAAAATGCAGTAGATGCAGGTAGGATTTTAATGTGAGCAATCTGTATGTACATACAGATATTTATTCAGGGTGAAGGTCCGGTTTAAAGGTGCCTCTAGACACATAATGGTCTCACTGATAAGAGGGGGCAGCATGCCTTCAGCATAGCGTGGTCTAGGGTTGCTGGTAAAATCACAGCTGAAGTGAAGAGTATCCCCTTGTGAGCCGCAGGGACTACATTTATACTTTCATCACTTTACTCTGAGCTCTTCCTTGCCTCCACATACAGAGATGACATGTCCCCTCTGCATAATACCTAACTGGGCAGGTAAGTCAATGACATCAGCCAGCCACTGTTTCCAATTCAAAGGTCCACCTTACACAGTGGGCTAAGTTATTGGCTCAGTCAGAGAAGGATTTACCCGACTAGGTAAATATTAAATAGATTGTCCAGGACAAGTGTAAAAAAAAAGCATTGTTTACTTACCAGCCATGCAGAGGTTTGCTCTGCTGAAAAAAAGCTTTTGTTGAGATTTAGCCTATCCTGTAGCCCAGCCTTTGAATTTTATTCATTCATGACCACCTTTTCTTTAGCATTCAGAGGTGGACCCATCACAACCCCCCTCTAGCATCAGACTGTGTGGGACACACTAATGCTTGTGTCTGCACAGGGGAGGATACCAGCTTTCTGATTTACTTGTCTTTTCCCTACTAAGTCCACCTTCCAGTGCTAAAAAAAATAAAATTTTGTGATTACTCATCTGTAAAATGGGTATTATAAGTATGTCACACACCCCGCTTCCACTATTCATGACATATGGGTTATGGTCCAGTAGAGGGCGAACTTCTGCAGAGATGAAAGCAAAATAGAAGCCTCTCCCGGTCCATAAATACCTGGGACCTCCCACACATTCTCCAGTATATGACAGCAGGACCAGGAAGAGACAATAAAACATTCTTAACAATAAAAGGTTCACCAAGAGCCAGAATACCAAAGGGGGGGATGAAGCGGGGTGTGTGACATACTTATAATACCCATTTTAAAGGTGAGTAATCACAAAATGGTATTATTCCAAGTATGTCTCACACCCCGCTTCCACTATTCATGACATATGGGACATCCAATAGCAGTGTCCGTCATGGGTGGGGATCCAAATACAGCAAAAAATGCACCAATTTAAACCACTGCAGCTCGCAGAACCTTGCGGCCAAAACAGCATCCGCTGAGGCCCGCTCATCAACCTTATAAAACTTGGAAAAAGTATGAACGGAAGACCAAATAGCAGCCTTACAAACTTGTACAACAGAAGCCTGGTGCTGAAAGGCCCAGGAAGCCCCAACAGCACGGGTAGAATGAGCAGTGATCGTAAAAGGAGGAACCCTCCCCTTAGCGGAATAGGCCCCAACAATGGCCTGGCGTATCCATTTACTAATGGTAGACTTGGCTAGCGCCAAACCTTTCCTGGGCCCGAAGGGCACCACGAACAAGGCGTCCGTCTTACGAAAAGGAGAAGTAGCGACCAAATAGTACTTCACACAACGAACCACATCCAAAGAGTGCAAAACCCTCTCCTTGTCATTGCTAGGCTTAGGACACAGGGAAGGGAGAACTACATCCTGATTGAGATGGAAAGCAGAAACCACCTTAGGAAGGAAATCTGGTTTAAAGCGAAAAACCACCTTGTCCTGGTGTCTCTCAAAGTAAGGGGCCTGAATAGACAGAGCCACCAACTCAGAGGCACGCTGAACAGGTAATAGCCACCAAAAAGGCAACCCTTTGAGTGAGCACAGAAAGAGCCACATCCTGCACCGGCTCAAAAGGAGGCCCCTGGAGGGCTGAGAGAACCAAATTTAGGGCCCAAACTGGGACCAAAGGCTTTCTAGGGGGCCAAACATGAGTGACCCCTTGGATAAAAGTCTTGACCAGATGATGCAAAGCAAAGAACCTTTGAAAAAAAAAAGACAGCCAGGGCAGAAACCTGACCCTTCAAAGTACTGAGCTGGAACCCCAAATCCAGACCGTGTTGTAGAAACTCCAAAATCCTAGGAATCGAAAACACCCTGCAAGGTAAGGCCCTAGCCAAACACCAGTCAATATAGGACCGCCAAGTCCTATAGTAAATAGTAGAGGAAGACCTCTTCCTAGCTCTAATAAAGGTTTGAATAACTGCCTCAGACAAACCTTCCTCCCTCAGGATGAAGGTTTCAGTAGCCACGCCATCAAAGCAAGCGTTTGTAAAGTGGGGTAACGTAGTTGACCCTGAGAGATCAGATCCGGAGACAGGGGCAGCCTGTACTGATCTACCGCCAATCTTACGACGTCTGCGAACCAAACCTGTCTTGGCCACCTTGGGGCACCAGAATTGCTGGTGCCCCCTCTAGAGCCAGTTTGCGCACTACCTTGCCCACCATGTAGAAGGGGGGAAACAGGTACAGAAACCCCAGATCCCTCCAGGCAAGGGACAAGGCATCCACTGCCAGGGCCAGAGGATCCTGAGACAGAGATACAAAGGTTGGGAGCTTGTGATTGTGCCGAGAGGCAAAGAGATCCTGAGATGCAAGGAACATTGCTCTCCGCCCATGTCAGAATCAGAGAGACTTCCCTGAGGGCACTCCTGCTGCGAGTCCCTCCCTGGTGATTGATGTAAGCTACCGCAGTTCGATTGCCTGATCGAACCTGAACCGGTAAGCCCTGGAGGTGAAGTGTCAGACGTGACAGAACCAAACGGATAGCTCTGAGCTCCAAAACATTGGTGAGCCTCCTGAGGACCCCACAACCCCTTGAACTGATGATCCTTCCAGAAACCTCCCCAGCCCGACAGGCTGGCATCCCTGGTAACCGTCTCCCAACAGGGGGCCAGAAAAGATCTGCCCCTCATCAGATTGCTTGGTTCCAGCCACCACTGAAGGGACTGCCGAACCCTGGGAGACATCAGAAAGGACTGATCCAAGGACTGTGGATATCTGTCCCAGTTCAGCAATAGATGGAGTTGGAGCGACCTCATGTGGAACTGAGCAAAGGGGACTGCCTCGAAGGAAGCCACCATCAAACCCACCAGTGTCATTCCTAGCCGAATAGAGGGGCGAGGATTGGTCAGGAGAATACGTATCAGATCCTGAACCCTCTGCACCTTTGGCTGAGGTAGGAACACTCTGGCCTGACTGGTATCCAGAATCATGCCCAGAAAAGAGATCTCCCTTGATGGGGAGAGAGAAGATTTGGGGTGGTTGATCACCCATCCAAACCTCTCCAGCGTCGTCACCACCATCCTGGTGTCCAGCTCCACCTGGCATAAGGAAGAAGCTGTAAAGAGCAGGTCGTCCAAATACGGCACAATGCGAATGCCCTGGGCTCTGAGCAGGGCCATTATGCCCGCCAGAACCTTGCTAAACACCCTCGGTGCCGAGGGCAGCCCGAACGGGAGTGTCACTGAAAATGCTGATCTCCCACCACAAACCTGAGAAATCTCTGGTGTGCTGGGAAGATCGGTACATGGAAATAAGCATCCTTGATGTCTATGGACGTCATGAAGTCCCCTTGACGAAGGGAACTGATTGCAGAGTCTCCATGCGGAACTTCTTGATTCTGATAAACCTGTTGAGAAGCTTCAAATACAGAATGGGCCTTATGGAACCATCCCTTTTGGGAACCGTGAAAAGGTTGGAATAGTAGCCCCGGCCTCTCTCTGAGAAAGGCACTGGGCATATGACCTCCATGTCCAGGAGATTCTTCACAGCCAACAGGAGCCCCTGCGCAGCCCGGGGATCCGAGGGCACCCGAGGCCTTAGAAATCTGGGAGGAGGCCGGTACTTAAACTCCAGTTTGTACCCGGATGATACCACTTCCAAAATCCACTTGTTTGTGACCTCCTGGGACCAGACCTGGAAGAAGAGCCGCAGCCGTCCCCCCACCCGTAAGGGTGAGGGCACCTCCTCAGTGCTGAGCTGGCTTGGCAGCGGGCTTGTAACCCCAGGTAGAGACTGGACGTGCACGTCCTCTGCCTATGTTCCAGGAATCACCTCTGAAGCTAGAGTAGGCAAGACCTCTGCCCGCTCTGGCACCGCGAAAGGAAGGAGCTTGCCCCCCTGCTTCTTACGCTGAGGTAGCCTTCCATCTTTCGCCACAAAATCCAATTTGTCTCCAAACAGCCACGTACCCAGGAAGGGCAGAGCTGTGATTTCTTGGCCGCAATGTCAGCCGCCCACTGGCGTAGCCAGACCGATCGGCGCATGGCCACCAGCAGACCCGAAGTTCTGCTACACATGGTAATAGTGTCGTCCATAACTGACAAAACAACATTCATGAACAATTCACACCTCTTAAGGGCTGTGAATTCAACGCTGGCCGGGTTGAGCTGGGACCCATTTAACATGTCCCTAATCTCAGACCTGGTAGCCACAGCCACGAGTGCTGATGCACAGACAGGCCGCAAGGCTGAACCCACACTGGCAAAGGCATGACATGCCATTGATCAATGCGTTTGTCCTCGCCATCCTTAAGGGTAGTGGCGTCAGGAGTATGTACAACGGAGGTGTTGGACAATCCTAAAATGGGCGCATCAACCTCGGGAGGGGAAGACCAGCGCTTCACCGCGTCAACCGGAAAGGGATACTTCCTATCCCATCCCTGAGGAACACCGTGAAGCCGACTCGGCTTCTCCCATTCTCTAAGAATCATGCTGTCAAAATTATCCTGATTTGGGAACTCCAAGCGGGGCTTAGAGAACCCAAAGAATTCCCCCCTCTTCGGAGGGGCCTCCGCTGGTGGGGAAATATCCAGAACCTCTAAGAGATGGGCCAGGACCTTGGGAGTATCCACAGCATCCCCAAGCGCCTGTCCGGCATCAGAATCAAAGAACTGCAGTTCCTCAGTCTCAGATTCCCCCTCCTCAAGCGGGCAATAATCAGCCCAGTCAGGGGAGTTATAATCATCAAAATCAATTACCGGCGTAGCCGGTAACAGATACCTTTTCTTAGCAGGGGCCTTTCTGCCCACTGACCTAGAAATCATTTTCTCGAGATTGGCCAGCCTAGCACATACATCCGAGTGCGACTCCCCACTAATGACAGTGTCACATGGGGTACAGACAATGCGGGGTGGGGTAGGAGATGAGACGGGCGGCACTGACCCAGACGCCTGGGATCCCGACTGCCGCGATATGGCCTGTTGCGCACATGGTATGCAAATTAGTACATTCTCCCCCGTAAGGGATACCCCACAACCCACACATAGCCGGGATTGTCCCGAAGGGAGCCCGAGCCCGGTATCCTGTGGAGCCTCCATATGGTGATTTTAAGGTAGTCACAATGACCAGAGGGAATTACGCTGATAAGCAACCCGGGATGTCCCTTTAAGTCCCACGTGGGAGGATTTGTAGGTGCCCAATTTACTGCTAGGGACACTAGGACCTGGAGACCCCCCTTTTTAGCAAGGCACAGGGAGTCCTCCTGAAAGACACAAGAGAAGTGGGCCCATAAGCAAGGGGCGCTTGGCTAAGTCACAAGTAACAAGGGTGGCCCAGGAGGGCACTCACTCAACAGCAGAAAATGGCGTCCGGCCCAGCCAGCATCCAGAGAGAGGGAGAAGAAGAAGGGGCAGGCCAGCGCGGATCGCGCGCCTGGCCCCGCCCCCCCTCCACAACCAGCAACGCGGCTCCCAGCAGGAGGCTGGGTTCCGCAATGGTGCCTAAACAGGAGGGGGCGGGCCGCAGCAACGTGAAAGCGCACAGCCCTGTCCCCTCCCCAACGCAGCCTGAGGGGAAGAAGCTCCCCAAAGTGTCAGCAGATTGCAGAAAGTGACAAGTAAACGTGAAGCACTCAAGCACACAGTGCACACACATTCACACCACAAACGAGTGAAAAGAAAGGAAGAGGGATAAAGGCAGCCCCCCCCCTTCCCCCACTGGAGGCTTAACAGAGGGACCCGGAAGGGGGAGAATCCCACACCATGGGTGTAAGGGATATATACATATAAGGGACAGGGCATCCCAAACCAGGATCACCAACCCGGATACTGCCTACCCCCTTGTATGGGGTCTCACGGGGGAGCATGGCTCCCTAAACACCTAATAAGGTGATGCCTACCCTCACCCGGACCTGCAGCCAAGGCTGGGAGGCTGGTATTGGGCTTAATGTAAAAGGTCCTGGCAGAAATAGGGCAAACATGGCCGGGTAGAACTGGGGAACTGGGGAATGTGTGGGAGGTCCCAGGTATTTATGGACCGGGAGGGGCATCTTTTTTGCTTTCATCTCTGCAGAAGTTCGCCCTCTACTGGACCATAACCCATATGTCATGAATAGTGGAAGCGGGGTGTGTGACATACTTGGAATAAGGTGGTCATGAATAAATAAAATCCAGGGGTTGGATCTCCGCAATCTTTTGCATGGCAGGTACACAAACAATGACTTGTTTTTAAACTTAGTCTGGACAAGCCCTTAAGCAGCTTCAGTATAAAGAAGCAGGGATCTCCAGGGGATATGAACTCAAACTTGCGCTTCCTAGTCATTTGTGTACACTGTCGTGAGAGCGTCAGGGTCATAATAACAGGCTGTCATCATCGCCTGCACAGGGCTGCAGAACTATGCTGAGAATGAAGGTTAAAAACACACACATTATAATTAGTGGCATTGCATGTAGGTCACACAGCGCTGCTTTAAACATTGTGGTGATTTGACACCACACTTATCACAATCTGTCACAGGCCCCATAGAGCCAAATTGTCATTCGCCACCGTACTAAGCAAGAGCCTACTATGTTATTCTGCACACCCCACACTACAATTCTAGTCTAAAGTCCCATAACAGCCCTGGAGGTTGCTGCCTTCCTCACCACCCATGCATGCAAAGTTGGAGATCCACTATAAAGCTCAAAAATTTGTCCAGGATTACTTGTTCCTAAACTCAAGTCAGAATTAGTGTGATTCTATTGGCAGAGCAGTTAATATGCTGCCACTGATTTCCAGCTTCCTAGGGGGCTTTAATAAGAGGGACATCCCAAGTCCTTATGCCACAGGGGGTGAGAATGAAAAGTGACCGTAAACGAGCACTATCACAAATTTCTGCTGAGAACATAAAATTATACTTGTAATGTATGTAAATGGTGTACTGAAAAGAAAATATGCTCCCCCCAAAAAGCGTACATTGTGCCGTTTTAGATCAGCAGCTGCTGGGTAATGGGTCCGTCACCCAGGATGAAACCAAGTGGTAAACAGGGGAGAATGCTCCACCCCCCCCCCCCCGCGCTGCAGTGTGAGGTGTGCGCCACAGCATACTGGAATGTGTGGACGAGGAGAGAGATCTGCATTTATTCTTAGGGAGGCAGCATAGTTTTTAGCATCACACGCCTGACTTGGCTTGAGCAAGCTAGATAGCTCAGTTGGTAAAGTGATGGACTCTGAATCTGAGTCTCTGGTTCTAACTCCTGCTCGGGTCCTGCTCCACTGTTTTTTTTTTTTTTCATCCTCTTTTTGTTGCTCTCCAGATTTATTTTTTTTACTCGCCTCTTCTGGGTTGCGTGTCTCATGTGACTGCGAGCAGCCTATCAGGGTGGCTGGCGGCTGAACACATTACTGTGCAACCACTGCCCATGAAAAGTGGTGCCAGTTCACAGCAAGTGAGCCCAATCTGGGCTACCGCGCTGCTGCATAAAAAAAAAAGGGAGTACTAGCATTTTTTATTAGATTTACATTGCAGAAAATTAAGCATGATTGTGTGCTGCAAGAGGGGTCAGTTTGCGGAAAGAGGGGTCGCGATAGATTCACCTCACAGTAAAAAAAATGCCTCATCTGCAGACACCAGTGTCTCCATGATGAGCATCAGTCACAGTGTTCCTGCCATGTTCTTTCTCTACTGATCGCAATGGCGGGGCCATGCAAGGTCTCTGCATCTGGAGATCTGGTCCAGAACTCGATCAACCACTTGAGTGAGTTGATAAGCACCAGACTAAGAACGATCAGCAACCAACCGCAGTGTTCAGTTTTTTCAGGGAAGTGAGAAAGATAAGAAATACTCGGCTTGCAGGGGGTTAAAGTTGACCAATTTAGGATTTTGACTATACTGGGTTTTCGTTCTTGCCCCCGGGGCACCGCGATCAGGGTTGCCCCCACTGTGTGAAACCTCCCAGGTCGTCTCACCTAACCTTTCCCCAGTCCTACTGCGCATGCATGGCCTCTTGTCCAGTGTGCTCGACTGTGCGGACGCAATCTCGTCTAGATTCGTCTAAGGAGCCATGTCCAGCTGAGTTCCGCCGCCTGCTTGCACATGCACTGTTGGAATAAGGTGAGTATCCAAGTTGACCTGGGGGGGTTCACATAGCAGGGTATCTGGTTTCTGGTTGTTTGTGGGTTTTGGTCCACTGTATTGCACAAAAGGAGGTGCTAGCAATTGTGATTCTCCATGGCTTTAATTGGAGTCGGACCAGCACCCATTAGGTAAAAAGTGTGTTGTTCCAGTTTAATCCCAGCATGTGTTTGTTGTCTAATGATTAACATTTATTTTGCATTGACTGGCAGCACCTGGTTACTTCTTGTTTGTTGTGGTTTTATGCACTTTTAACATGAAACCTTTGCTGCAAGGTAGTTTTTAGAGCTCCTAGTTTCTTACGATTTTCAATTGCAGTTTTATGCTCTTTTAAGTTTCCATGTTGCCTGTAATGTACGTTGCCACACACGTTTCTTTAACACAAGTAATATCACAAATTTAATTTGCTCTTTCAACGTCTCAAGTAAATTTTATGGAGTTGACATTTCAAGCACTTTTAATGTTTTCTGTGGGGCCTGTAATGCATTCTAACACAGAATAAAATGCAATAGACATCATTTTATAAAACATTGTGAGGTACCAAGCACAGATGTGTCCGGGCCCCATTGAAAACAAGGTTTTCCCTTGCTCTGCACATTACACGTTTTAAAAGGCGAAAGCTCAAAAAGTTTTTGTTAGAGGGACAAAAGTCTCTACAATAACAATAATCCTAATCTATCTCATTATCATCCCTAGTAGCCTCTCCTGCTGGGCATAATGTCACCTATCTTGAAGGCTCCGCTCCCGAAGCTCTGGAGGGGGGCAGTACCAATATCACACATGGTCAGACTGCCCGAGACTAATCCAACTATGTCGGCAGTGTCAGATTGGCCCAGACAGGGCGTTGGATCATGTGATGCTGGTTGGGGGCCCACCAAAAAGAACTGCTCCATACCAATAAACTCTGTATTCTCAGTGTGTCACACAACCCGCTTCCCCTTTAATTCTGAAGATAGGGTTATCCTCCAGCAAGAGGCGACGTTGCAGAGAGAAGTCTTGAAAAACGAGCCCCTTCCGGCCTATATATACCTGGGACCTCCCATTTAACACCCAGTGTTTTCTCTCTGCAAAATGCGACAAGACAGAAGAAAGAAGTCTCCTGCTTGCAGGTAGCCGGGGTCAAACCCCGGCATCCCCCCATGGTCTATTTCTGCCCAGCTACTTGTTTTGTTCACTTAGTTGATATTGGAAGCCTCCCAGCCTAGACTGCAGGCTGGGCAATGGTAGACGGCACCTCATGGTGGCTAGGAGCTTATCTCCTCCGCTCGTCCCCTTCGGATTTGGGATGCCCCATCCCGGTTCCCCCTTTAGCCTGCCTTCTCCCGGGGGGGGGTGGCCTTTGTGGGGTATCTTTAATATTGTGTATTCTGGCCAGGATGTGTGTGTGTTTTTCTGTAGGCAGCTAAACAGGTCGGCGCTGTGGTCTGGTGTTTTATGTCCCCGGGCTGCGGGGGCTCCGTGTGTGCATTCTGTGGGGCTGTGCTGCGCGGCCGGGCGGGGTGCCTGTTTCTGGCACCCGCCTCGCTCGTACATGCGGCCGCGGTGCTCGTCTCTAGGGGGCGGGGCCGCGTTCCTTCGCGGCCCGCGCCGTGCTGGCGTAAGCGGGGGGCGGGGCCGGAGCGCTTCGCCGGCCAGCCCTTCGTCTCCTCGCTCCGGTGTGGAGCGTCTGGAAATAATCCCTCAGGTGTGTGCACGGGTCCGTCTGCAGTCTGGGGTCTGCTGGAGCCCACAGAGAGGGCACTCCACAACAGGCCAGCGAAAGAGCTCTGTCGGGCAAGTTTTCTTTTTTCCTTTATTTTCTGTGCTGCGCATGCATATTTAGTATTTTACCCTATGGTGATATGGACAATTTGGATGTAATTCCTCTAGATTGGTTGCACTGATTTATTACAGTGTGCTCTTGAGCCCATTGGGGGTATAGAGGGCTGCATATTGACTTGTATACATATATACACATATTTTTAGGTGATTGCCAGTATACCTTGGGTATTTAATGTTTAGCACTGTTTGTGTGTGTGTGTGTGTGTGTGTGTGTGTGTGTGTGTGTGTGTCTGTTTACGCTTGCTGCATACCTTTTGTACTTTCTGGAGGCTGATTGTGGTCTCGTTCTTACAGGTCCGGGGATTCCCGTGCTGCGGTGGGTCTCCCGGTCTGATATACCTGGCTAGTCTTAGTTAAAAAAAAAAAAAAATCCTCCCTCTCCCGGGACTTTAATTATAAAAGGGGCATCCCAGGTTGCTTAATGCGTAAATCCCTGGGTTATTGCGAATGCCATAATTTCACCATATGGAGGCTTCCGACATTACCGGAAACAGCTCTTCGGGGCTATCCAGGCTGTGTGGGGGTTGTGGGGCTCCGCTCCCAGGCAATGATGTCATAATATGTATTCCATGTGCACAGCAGAATATTGCGCGCCAGTCCGGCACTCCGGCTTCTGGCTCCTCGCGACCTCCGTCATCTCCTACACCCCCCCACCTATTCCGGACCCCGTGTGACGTTGTCAAAGGTGGGGATTCGCAATCCGAGGTGTGTGCACAGTTGGCCAACCTCGAGAAAATGTTCTCCGCCGCGGTGGCTCAGAAGGCTACGGCTAAGCGGAAGCACCTTTCTCCGGCATCGCCTGTTCTGGAGGATGAGGTTTTGGAAGTGTTGGATTGGTCCGATTGTCCCCCGGAGTCGGACGAGCCTGCAGACCAGCAATTGTTTGGTACCGCTGGCGATCAGGCTGCGGGGGTGTTCCTTGACACTCCTTCCATTTTGGCTCAAATGTTTGAGATCTTGGCTTTGGATCCGCCTGAGGCAGCCCCCCCCCGCCAAAGGGTGAGTTGTTTGATGTGCCCAAGCCGCGTTTGGTGTTTCCCAGACAACAACACTTTGTGAGGGTTGTCCTTAAGGAATGGGCACAACCTACGCGCCTTGTTGGCGTTCCTCCTAGTTGGGATAAGCGTTATCCCTTTCCGGAGGATTTGGTGAAGCTTTGGTCGGTTCCCCCTGATGTCGATGCCCCCGTGTTTAGGCTGTCTAACATGGCTGTGTTGCACTCCCCTGACACTACTACCATTAAGGATGGTGAGGATCGTCGGATTGATCAATTGGCTCGCCATGGTTTTATCAGTGATGGATCGGCACTGCGACCGGTTTGTGCTTCGGCTTCTTTTGATGGCTGTCAGGTCCATTGTTAGAGATTTGTACGCAGATCTTGATCCCACTTGTGATGAGTTCCTTTCTCTCAAGCAGTGTGAGTCGTCTATTTCATTTGTCATGACCGCCCAGGATGATGCACTTGCGATGTGTAGCAGGACAACGGCCCTGTTGGTTGCTATTCGCCGGTCGGTGTGGCTACGTCAGTGGACGGCGGACTTTGGCTCTAAGAAGTCGCTTACAGCTCTTCCTTTTGTGGGTTTGCGCCTGTTTGGCGATAAATTGTATTCGGTTACCAAGGGTGGTAAGTTGCCTCAACGCAAGACGCCGCATCGTTCCTTTCGGGGAGCGGTTTCTTTTAGTCCCTCCTTTCGGGGAGCCAGAGCGGGCAGAGGGGCCTCCTTTTCCGCTACCAGGGGTGCAGGTTGGTCCCGGGGGAGGGGCCGTGGCTGTCCCGGTCAGTCCTGGGGCCCCAAGCCTGCTGGAAAGCCCGCTCAGCAATGAGGGGGCGCCCTCACCCGTGCGGGTGGGGGGAAGATTGCGACACTTCTGCCAGGTTTGGGACCAGGAGGTTTCGGACAGATGGATCCGGGAGGTGGTGTCGTCTGGTTACAAGCTGGAGTTCGAGTCTCACCCTCCTTCACGGTTTTTCTGGCCTCGGGTGCCCACTGATCCTTTGACCGCGCAGGGGCTCCTGGCGTCGGTGAAGAATCTTCTGGAAATGGCGGTGATCCGGCCGGTGCCGCACTTGGAAGTGGGCCTCGGGTATTACTCCAATCTTTTCACAGTCCCCAAGAAAGACGGGTTGGTTCGCCCCGTTCTAGATCTGAAGTTCCTCAACAGGTTCATCCGTACACGGAAGTTTCGCATGGAAACTCTGCGATCGGCCATCAGTTCTCTTCGGCAGGGGGACTTCATGACTTCCATAGACATCAAGGATGCTTACCTATGTTCCCATCTGCCAGGCTCATCAACATTTTCTTCGGTTCGTGATGAAGGGCCGGCATTTTCAATTCGTGGCACTTCCGTTTGGCCTTACCTCGACTCCAAGTGTGTTCACCAAGGTGCTGGCAGGGGTGATGGCCATTCTCAGAACTCAAGGCATTCGCATCGTACCTTATCTGGACGATCTTCTCATCATGGCTCCTTCTCTCAATCAATCGGAGACGGACACCAGGACGGTGGTCTCCACGCTGGAAAGCTTCGGTTGGCTGATCAACTATCCCAAGTCCTCCCTCGCCCCGGCCAGGGTGGTGTCCTTTCTGGGAATGCGGTTGGATTCTTGTCAACACAGGGTGTTTCTGCCCCAGTCCAAGATTTTTCTGATTCAGGAATTGGCTCGGTTCCTTCTTTCCAATCCTCGACCACCCATCCGTCTGGGGATGAGACTGGTAGGGTTGATGGTTGCTTCTTTCGAGGCAGTTCCTTTTGCTCAATTTCACACAAGGACGCTTCAGCTTCATCTCTTGGCGTCTTGGGACCGGCGACCACGGTCGTTGGATCGGCCCTTCCAGTTGTCCTCCCGGGTCCAGCAGTCCCTTCAATGGTGGTTGGTCTCGACCAATCTCTTGAGGGGCAGGTCCTTTCTGACTCTTCTTTGGGAAATCGTCACCACGGACGCCAGTCTTTCGGGATGGGGGGGGGATTCTGGAAGGATCTTCAGTTTCGGGGGCAGTGGGGGCCTCGAGAGGCCCACTTGCCCATCAATGTTCTGGAACTGAGAGCCATCCGTCTGGTTCTTTTTCATTTGACTCAGCATGTTCTGGGCCTTCCGATTCAGGTTCGCTCGGACAATCGGACAGCGGTTGCTTACATCAATCATCAGGGAGGCACTCGCAGTCTGGGTGCCCTAAGAGAGGTGTCCCTGATCCTGACCTGGACGGAGGCCCATGTTCCTTGTCTCTCGGCAGTTTACATTCCGGGTGTGGAAAACAGGGAAGCGGATCTGTTGAGCAGGTGCTCCTCCCGTCTGGGGAAATGGTCTCTCCATCCTCAGGTTTTTCGGTCTGTGTGTCTCCGGTGGGGGACACCGGAGGTGGACCTGTTTGCCTCTCGTCACAATTGCAGGCTTTCCACCTTCGTGGCTTTCCACCTTCGTGTCGCTTTCTCAGGATCCTCTGCCTCTGGCGGAGGACACCATGTCTCTGAGCTGGGGGGAACTGGGGTTTCTGTAGCTTTTTCCTCCGATACCCATGCTAGGCAAGGTGGTACGGAAGCTGGCTCTGGAAAGGGTGTCCGCCATTCTCGTGGCTCCAAGGTGGCCAAGGCGAGTATGGTTCCCAGACATCGTTCGGCTGGCGGTGGATTAGGTCGTTCTGCCTCTTCGGGCCGATCTGCTCACTCAGGGTCGGCTGTGTTACCCCAATTTACCAACGCTGGGTTTGACGGCTTGGCTGCTGAAACCTTCATCTTGAAGGAGGAGGGTCTTTCTGACTCGGTTGTTAGGACTCTGATCTGTGCCCGGAAGAGGTCTTCTTCTACCATCTACTATAGGACTTGGAGAGCCTATATCGCTTGGTGTGAGGTTAGATCTTTGCCTTGTAGGGTCTTTTGGGTTTCCAGGATTTTGGATTTTCTGCAATCAGGGCTGGACTCTGGTCTCCAGCTGAGTACTTTGAAAGGGCAGGTTTCTGCCTTGTCTATCTTTTTTCAGAAGCCTTTTGCGCTTCATCCTTTAGTCAAAACCTTTTTCCAGGGGGTTACGCATGTGCGGCCTCCCAGGAAGCCATTGCTCCCGGTTTGGGACTTGAATTTGGTTCTTTCTGCTCTTCAGCCTCCTCCCTTTGAGCCCTTGCAGGATATTGCTCTTTCTACCTTGACTCAGAAGATTGCCTTCTTGGTGGCTATCACTTCGGTTCGGCGTGTCTCGGAGTTGGCGGCCTTGTCGATTCAGGCGACCTACTTTGAGAGGCATCAGGACAAGGTGGTTTTTCGTTTCAAACCGGACTTTCTTCCTAAGGTTGTTTCTGCTTTTCATTTGAATCAGGATATTGTTCTTCCCTCCTTGTGTCCTAAGCCTACGCTGTGTTAAGTACTATTTGCTTACTACTTCTCCTTTCCGTAAGACTGATGCCTTTTTTGTTGTGCCCTGTGGGCCTAGGAAGGGGTTGGCTCCGGCTAAGTCTTCCATTAGCAAATGGATTCGTCAGGCGGTTGTTGGGGCCTATTCGGCCAAGGGGAAGGTTCCCCCTTTTCGTATCACTGCTCATTCTACTCGTGCTGTTGGAGCGTCTTGGGCTTTTCAGCACCAAGCTTCTGTTGAACAAGTTTTACAAGGTTGATGTGCGGGCCTCAGCGGATGCTGTGTTTGGCCGCAAGGTTCTGCAGATTGCAGTCGTTTAAGTTATGCTTCATTTTGCTGTCGGATACCCACCCCTTGTGGACACTGCTTTTGGATGTCCCTATCGTCAGAATTAAAGGGGAAGCGGGGTGTGTGACACACTGAGAATAATACCATTTTGTGAGTAATCACCTGTAAAATGGATATTGTCAGTGTGTCACACACCCCGCTTCACCCGCCCTTTTTTGGTATCCTGGATCCTCTATATGGTGAAGCTTTCCTTTATTTTATTTTGAGGTTACCGTTGGATTTCCTGGTACCTTGTCTTACTGCTGTTTGAATTCACTGGGTGTTAAGTGGGAGGTCCCAGGTATATATAGGCCGGAAGGGGCTTGTTTTTCAAGACTTCTCTCTGCAACGTCGCCTCCTGCTGGAGGATAACCCTATCGTCAGAATTAAAGGGGAAGCGGGGTGTGTGACACACTGACAATATCCATTTTACAGGTGAGTACTCACAAAATGGTATTTTTGGCATCGCCACACAGCACTGTTTCAGAGGGGAGTTCTTTGGATCCATTGCTGGTTCACCTGAATAGTCAAAAACATAATTCTCCACTAACAAAGAAATACTATAGCAAATTACAAAAAGGCTTACTGTCATAGTAAACTGATATAAGGGTCTTTTCAACTAGGCCCATCGGAGAGGGAGGGGAGTTCCCACTGCGCTGAGACCAACGGGATGCTCAGGACCAGGCAGCACTATTAACTTGGAATATGGAGACAGTTAAACCGGACCTTCAGCATGATTTAATGAAAAGCCCAAACCCTTAAAGCGGTCCTTCACTCTGAATAAGAGCCTATCTTATAGGTACATGGTTTCCCCCACCATGTACATACAGATCGCTCACATTAAAAATCATTCTACCTGCATCTACTGCATGTTATGAGCCTTTAAACATCCAAGATGGCGGCTTATAGAACATCAGGCAGCCTGCAAACAGGAAGTGCCTTCTGAGTGTGCCGCACTGGATTCTGGGATTGCTGACCTTTTCCTGACCCCAGCTCTGCTCTGTCTGAGCAAAGCACAACTATAACCTGCCCCCCTGCACTTTAGCCCACTCTCTTCTGCTCAGTAAGTGTGATGCTTCTGAGTCAAGATGGCGGCGCCCGTATCCTAAAGTCCTGAACAGAGTTACAGCCCAGTGGGGGAAAGAATAATAATTAAGTGACTAAAAACTTAAAATATATTAATTTTAGATGCTGGGGAATCATTTTTAAGGGTTTGGGCTTTTCATTAAATCATGGTGAAGGTCCCCAGCATCTAAAATTAATATATTTTGTCACTTATTATTCTTTGCCTCACTGGGCTGCAACTCTGTTCACGACTCTAGGATACGGACACCGTCATGTTGACGGTGCATCACACATACTGAGGGGGGTAAGGGAAAGGTCAGCAATTCCAGAATGCAGATCAGCATAGTCAAAAGACACTTCCTGTTTGCAGGCTGCCTGATGCTCCATGAGCCGCCATCTTGGATGTTTGAATTCTCATAACATGCAGGTAGGATAAGGTAGGATAATTTTTAATGTGGGCAATCAACATGTACAGGGTGTAGGAAACATATAAGATAGGCTCTTATTATTATATATTTGCAATATTTAGCACTTTCACAGACCCAAACCCAGGTTTCCCCCTTAACTTTGGTCTGAATTACAGGGGCATCCCGATTTGAAATACCCCTGTGTGTGAAATCCCCAGGATCAGTTGTTTACTAACCTCGGATTCACGCTCCCATGGAGTATGCACAGGCTCTCGTGCAACCAGAACTCACTACCATGTATAATTATACCCGGCAATCAATTCTGAATAGAACGGACTGCCGGATGCCTCCTACTGCTGGGTGCTCCCTTCTGCCATGCACAGCCACCGGCAGCCATTCAGACATGATGGTGGTGGGTGTGTGCATCAGCTAGAGGAGAGGCCCGAGCATGTGGGATTGTTTTCCGAGGTGAGTATACAGATGATCAGACAGTAGTGTGCATGGCTGCTGATGAGCTTGGTAGGCTGCTCGCAGACACGTGAGCTGCTGAGTGCGGTGGTAGCATGGTGGTCCAGTTTGCATCAGAGCATCCCGGTTCAAGATACCCTGCATTATTAGAAGTCTGGTCCTTTTTGTGGACTAAAAGTCCTCAATAGGTGGCCATGACTAAATAGCCACATATTTTCCACAATTCACATGTTTAAGTGGACCTAAAACCATATATTGCAAATTGCCTGAGAGGGTCCTGGTCCACAGGAACACAAAACTGACTCAACCCAACTCCCTTATGCCATCAGCAAGCTGTGTACATTAGAGGCCTCCATGTGACAGAGAACAGGAGACAGCTGCAAATACGCAGCCCGATCTATTCCAATAGGAGGTGTCATTTATGCACTCTGCAGCTGTTTCCTGCCCTCACCATTTAGAGGATGAGCTACCTAGGGATCATAAACTAAAGGTGCAACCCAAATCGGAATGGCCCAGAAGTGGTGTTTAAAAGACCTCCCTTTACAAGGGAGCAGTTTAGCTCTAGACCAGTCTTCAGTTTCCAAACAGGGTCCCGAAAAATCTCACTAACAATGATATTGAACCTATCACAATGGCCTTTGTGTTGCATTGCTGTGTGGAGTCAGGTTACATTGGCAAATTGTATGCTCTCCAAAATGTGCAAGGAGATTGGGGGGTGGTCAGTAAGCGGGTTTCAGGCCAGGCTCCTATCATGGACCAGATACAGCTTTTCTTTTTAATTTAAGCCAAATCAAGTTGAGTAAAGGAACAGGGAGGGATAGGGGTTTGTTTTTTGACTTTAGGGCCACTTCTCTGAAAAACTGGCTTGCCCGTCATCTTTGGTTAGCTTAATCGTTGTTTATCCATTCTAGAGGTACATAGATGACAAGTTCAAATACCACCATCACAACGGTACATAAAAGCTATTTGAACAGTGTGAGCGCATTATTAAATATTTGATAAGCTGCAGTTTAAATATTTTGTGCAGCACGCAGGAAATTCCCAGCCTGCACATTGCTCTCCCCGTCAGATCCAGTCGATGGACTGTGATTCAGGTCACAGAGAGAGAGCGAGATAGAGAAGAAAGATGCACCAGCCAGATACAGCTAATCAATCAATTTCCAGGAAGAGAATTACCAGGTATTGGATTGAGCACATCAGCACTCTATGGATCCATAAAATTAAAGAGGAACGGCAGTCTGCTCAGCATCCCCCACCACCATCCTCGGGGTATCCAGATTTGAAACGCACCACCAGATTAAACCTAAAATCAGGCTGAAAATGCTCACCCTTTCTTGTCGGCAGCCACGTCTGGTCATCAGCATGGGTGCCACACACATCTGCCTATTGATCTACATTGGCCACCAGCATTCAAATGAGACATGCTAACAGACTCAGTAAGCTAATTTGCCTTGTTTAAGGTTGTGAATATATTTTAGCTGGGGCGGGCAAGGTGAGCAAGCCCCCCAATCATTTAGACATGAGGTCTATTTCACTTAAACTGCACTTACTGAGATTGCATAAAAGCTGTCTCACAAACTCAAGTTACACAGTTCAGACAATAAACACCCTTAAAGTAGAACCCCCACCCCCCAAGGAGGGCCTCTCAATTCGGGATAACCCAACTTTGTGAAATCCAGTGGATAAGGCATACATATAATGAAGCCATGTTACTATTCCCTTGAACTGGACCTTCAGCATCATTTAATAAAAAGCCCAAACCCTTAAAAAACTATTTCCCAGCATCTAACATTAATATATTTTACGTTTTAGTTGTTTACTTATTATTCTTTCTCCCACTGGGCTGCAACCCTGTTCAGGACTCAAGGATACTGGTGCCGTCATCTTGCCTCAGAAGCATCAAATACTGAGCAGAGTAGGGGGGGAGCACGGGGGGGGGGGGTTATAGCTGAGCTGGAGTGAGGAAAGGACAGCAATCCCAGAATGGAGAGCGGCGTAATCAGAATACACTTCCTGCCTGCAGCCGGCTGAGGCTCCATGGGCCGCCATCTTGGATGCTTAAAGGCTCAGAAAATGCACTAGGTGCAGGTAGGATGATTTTAAATGTGGGCAATCTGTTTGTACAGGGTGGGGGAAACATACTAGATGAACAGCAGAGCAGAGATCAGTGCCATTTTTACAGTCAGAAATTGCAGGCTCAGTGACAATGCCCACTACCGCCGCTGCAAGTAGACGCCACTCCTATTATAGGAAGGAGCCAGGCGTAGAGCTCTACTGGGGAGTAGAGTGGCAAATACTGGGGGGGTCTACAGTTTGCCCGAGGCAGCAGAGAAGCTAGATTCACCCGAGGGGCATATACTCAACCCGGGCCTTGATCCCACGCTGAATGCACGTCTCAGCCATGGCTTACCAGCTGTGAATGCTTTATGCATTCAGCAGATTTTCTGCATGCATGAGTGAGTACAGGAGAGGTAGCAGGGGATGCTATGGCACACAGTGAGCTGTGCAGGGAAGACAGGGCACAGAGCTGAGTATATAGCTTTTGCAATGGGTTTCACACAACGGCTACTGCATTTTGGGATGATTCATTTGGCCTGCTGCTGTATTCCCTGCCCCACCAAGCATCCTAAATTTGGGTGCCCACTTACTGGAGGGGCAATGGAAAGCCTGAAAATAAAATAAAAAGCAACAAACTAAAGAATCACACTTGCACACCAGCAGCCAATTAGGTTTAACAGGAGGTTGTGTTTAACTCCATACACAGAGCATGCTTGCCAGCCTAGGGAACGCTACTGGTTACCAGAGGAGCGGTGAATGCACCTCACAGATGATAATGGAAGGTTGAATATTTTTCAGGTTTATAGAGGACAGGCATCCCAAATCCAGATGCCCGGGGTGTGGGGTTGAGGCCTGCTTTAAAGACACACATCTTCTACATGGCAAGTAAGCGAACAAAGATTTATTTGTACATTTCCCTGGACAAGCTCTCGCAATGCATCCCTAGGCAGTAGCAGATTTAGCAACACTTGTCCTTCCAAGAGAAAAAACAAAATCTCTTTTTATCCGAAGTAATTCATCTGCTGATATAAGTAGTTTCCTTCTGGCCACACTTATAACACAAACCTTATTTACCCCCAGTAATAAATATGAAGAGTTATACCAGACCAACACCCATTTTCTCTTTAATAGGTGTTGGTCCTGCTGTCTGTTTATTACAACAACCATCAGCAGGACCTGCCCACGTGACCACTCGGCGGCCAATCCCGGGACTCTTTTACCGCCGCAGGCTCATAATGAAGGTGAGTATTACGGGGCGTCTGGGAGGTTATCTGCGAGGGGGGCTCCAGCATTCTGGATACCCCCCGAGCTTGTTGTGATGGACAGCGGGACAAACACCCGTTAAAGAAAAAATGGGTGTTGGTCTGGTTTAAGCATTCACTTTATAAAATGAATTCAATCCTCTTTATACATTTGTAATCCATTTACAGGCTGAAGCCTGTTCCCCTTACAGTTCCATCAAAGGGTTAAAGTCCACTTTCAAGGGCATTTGTGAAATTTTATTTTTTGTACACACAGAACACTGCTGCTCTGGCTTCTGCTAATGTGAGGGAGCTCACTCAGCCTTACACATGGCCAGCAGCAGGGTTCTGTGTGTATAGGGCTCAGTAGCAACAGATTGCCGGTAGTGAAAACTGCTTCCATAAGAAAAAATGCTAGATCAGCTCAACACCCTGAGTTTATCATTTTTTCACACAAAAATATACACTTTCAAAAATGCCATTGGAGGTGGACTTTCCCTTTAAATGATCCTAGTTTCTGATCACTTTGTGCCACTGAGCTTGCTTCCATTCTTTCTTTCTTTTTATTTCTTTGCCAGCACACACATGGAATTCTTTCTCCGCATTTACCCATCTGTGCATTGTGAACAACACAACACCAAGAACACACCAGTGAATAAACATCATGTGAGTGACTATACCCAAGTGAATTACAAACTAAGGGGCACTGAAGTGCACATGTGCCCGGAGTGGTGGGCTGCCCTAAACTCAGCGCCCAGGGAGCAATTAGGGGTTAGGTGCCTTGCTCAAGGGCATTTTAGTCATGCATTATTATGCAGTCGAGTTTCCCACGTTTGGGGAAATCGCAGGGGTCAGCCGGAGTGCAATGGCTGAGCCTCACCCTGGGAGAACCACCTTTGTGATCATGGTGTCTCCCCTGCCAGGTAAGTATGCCAGGTAAGTTTGCCGACTCATCATACTGTCCCTTCATAAATTACAATTCTCAAGGACCTTCATATTCTGAAGCGTTTATAGGGAAATATAAAGTAAGGCTGAATGAATGACATGGCCCTTGACCGCAATGAATGAGCAGGAGGAAGGCAAATCTAACCCTTTGCCTGGACTGTCCCTTTAGGCGGAACAAATTATTTAACATTTTTTTATATCTAGTAACCTATTTTCAGGTAGCAGCAGAAACCCCTTTTAGTCACAGTTTTCATGTATTTTGCAGTTGTAATAGAAGTCTTCTTTAACCCTAGTAATTTATATAAGGCTGCTAGCACAGACCCCTTAAAGCAGAACAAAGCCCGGGAATTTGACTTTCCTGGGTTTTGCTCCAAATTGGGATGCCCTAATGTGTGAAATCCCCCAGAATGCCACTATTAACTCACCTCTTCCTCACTCCAACGGCACATGTGCGGGCTCTCATCCAATGAGAGCCGTCTGCTGTGACTATGTAATTCAGTGGCTCTCATTGTTGTCAAAGGGCCCGTGCATGTGCCATTGGAGCAGCAAAAGGTGAGTGTTTACGAGTGCCCCGGGGGGGGGGGGGGGGGTGTTCCATACAGTCGGGCATACTAATTCGGGATTCCTCGGGGGAAAGCCCAGCAGTTGGCATAGAATCATTTAGATTCCAGGGCCGGGTGGGTTTTGTTCTGCTTTAAACCACACTTATAATTTAGATTTGCAGCAGAACTTTATCCCACGAACCAGTCACTTGCCTATCCATAATTGCAGAATAGATGTGAGCACAGTAGGAGGAAGTACTATTACTGCCAGTTTCATTAGCAGAAAGGTTAGTGTGATTATGATTATTAGAGTATGTGGCCGCTCTATATAACATTCTGCTCAGAAACACACTTTTAAATGTCTATTTATTAACATTTATAATTCATATAAAGCTTCTCATCCGCTGTCAGGGGATTTTACAATGCTGGCCAGACATACGGCAATAAGGGTAATCTCTCATTGCAATTATATTCCCACTTTAATACATCTTATAAGTAGCAGTTTAAAAAATTAGCTTAGCCTTTAAAGCTGACCTGCACAGCTAATCCCCTTAGGGCCACTCTATCCCCACCTCCAGGCAGCTGCCATTTAGTGAAATATAAAATAATAATATATCGGGATAAAAAAAACAATTTTAAAATGTCAAAATGTGTAACTGATTGCTTGATAACAAGCCCCCCCCCCAACAACTATATTCTCTCATTTGTAATATGATAGAAATGTAAACAATGATGCTGATGAGGTGCAAATTGCATTGTAAAAATGTTAGAAATAATTTATTCATTTAAATAAAATCGTTATTTTATAATTATTGTATAATTTAATAATATATAATGTGACCATTCATTTATGGTAGATAAAAACAATCATATCACAAATCTATCTATATATAGCTCTTTACTATTACATTTTTGGGGAAATACCATTTTGTGAGTACTCACCTGAAAAATGGATATTGTTGGTGTGCCACACACCCCGCTTCACTTCTAAATATTCTTCACTTAATGGGTTAACTCGCCGCCAGGTGACGTAGTGCAGAGAGGAAGTCTTGTAACGAGCCCCCTTCCAGCCTATATATACCTGGTACCTCCCTTAAATCACCAGTATATTAAAAAAGCAGAAAGACAAGGTACCAGTATTCCACCGGTAACCTAAAAATCAATTTTGATATAAATAAAAAGGCTTCACCATATAAAAGCTTCGGAAATACCGAAAAGGGTGGGAGTGAAGCGGGGTGTGTGGCACACCAACAATATCCATTTTTCAGGTGAGTACTCACAAAATGGTATTATTCTTGGTGTGCCACACACCCCGCTTCACTTCTAAATATTCTTCACTTAATGGGACATCCAAAAGCAGTGTCCACAAGGGATGGGCATCTCAAGGCCAGGTGAAGCATAACTTAAATGACTGCAGTCTGCAAAACTTTGCGGCCAAAAACAGCATCCGCTGAGGCTCGCACATCAACTTTGTAAAACTTAGAAAAAGTGTGAACAGAAGACCAAGTGGCGGCCTTACAAACTTGTTCAACAGAAGCTTGGTGCTGAAAAGCCCAAGACGCCCCAACGGCGTGAGTGGAATGAGCAGTGATACGAAAAGGGGGAACTCTTCCCTTAGCAGAATAGGCCGCAGTAACGGCCTGACGTATCCACTTGCTAATGGCAGATTTGGCTGGTGCCAAACCCTTCTTAGGCCCATGGGGCACAACAAAAAAGGAATCCGTCCTACGAAAAAGGAGACGTGATAATCAAGACGTACTTAACACAGCGTACTACATCCAAACAATGCAAAACCCTCTCTTTGTCATTCTTAGGATTAGGACACAAGGAGGGGAGAACAATATCTTGGTTCAAATGAAAAGCAGAAACAACCTTAGGAAGAAAGTCTGGCTTGAACCGAAAGACCACTTTATCCTGATGCCTCTCAAAGTAAGGCGCCTGGATAGACAAGGCCGCCAACTCTGAGACACGCCGGACTGAAGTGATCGCTACCAAGAAGACAATCTTCTGAGTCAGGGTAGACAAAGCAATATCTTGCAAAGGCTCAAAAGGAGGAGCCTGAAGAGCAGAACGAACCAAATTCAAATCCCAAACAGGGAGTAATGGTTTCCTGGGACATGCTTAACCCCCTGGAAAAAAGTTTTAACTAAAGACTTAAGCGCAACACGCTTCTGAAAAAAAGATAGCTAAGGCAGAGACCTGCCCTTTCAATGTACTTAGCTGGAGACCAGAGTCCAGCCCTGATTGTAAAAACTCCAGAATCCTGGAGACCGAAAAAACCCTACAAGGAAAAGATCTTATCTCACACCAAGCGATATAGGCTTTCCAAGTCCTATAGTAGGTGATGGAAGAAGACCTCTTCCGGGCACTGATCAGAGTCTTAATGACTGAATCAGAAAGACCCTCCTCCTTCAGGATGGAGGTTTCAGTAGCCAGCCCATCAAACCCAGCGCTGGTAAATTGGGGTAACACAATTGACCCTGAGTGAGCAGATCGGGCCGAAGAGGCAGAACAAACTGGTCTACTGCCAGCCGAACGATGTCTGCGAACCTCACTCGCATTGGCCACCTTGGGGCCACGAGAACGGCGGACACCTTTTCCAGAGCCAACTTCTGAAGCACCCTGCCCAGCATGGACATCGGAGGAAACAGGTATAGAAATCCCAGAACTCCCCAGCTCAGGGACATGGCGTCCACTGCCAGAGGAACCTGGGAGAGCGACACGAAGTTCGGGAGCCTGTGATTGTGACGAGAGGCAAACAGGCCCACCTCCGGGGTCCCCCACCTGAGACACAGTGAGCAAAACACCTGAGGATGGAGAGCCTATTATCCCAGACGGGGAGAGCCCCTGCTCAACCGGTCCGCTACCTGGTTCTCCACCTCTGGAACGTAAACCGCCGAGAGACAAGGAACATGGGACACCGCCCAGGTCAGGATCAGGGACACTGCTCTGAGAGCACTCAGACTGCGAGTCCTTCCCTGAAGACCGATGTAAGCAACCACTGTTTGATTGTCTAAACGCATCTTGACCGGAAGGCCCAGAACGAGCTGAGTCAGGAGAGCAAGCACCTGACGGATGGTTCTCAGTTTCAGAATATGGATGGGTAAGTGGGGCCTTTGAGGTCCCCACTGCCCCTGAAACTGCAGCTCCTTCCAGAATCCGCCCCATCCCGACAGACTGGCGTCCGTGGTGACAATTTCCCAAAGGAGGGTCAGGCAAAACCTGCCCTACACCAGATTGGTTGAGACCAACCACCACAGGAGGGACTGCCGAACCCGGGAGGACAACTGGAAGGACTGATCCAGCGACCGAGGCTGCTGGTCCCAAGACGCTAACCGAAAAAGCTGAAGCGTTCTCGTGTGAACTTGGGCAAAAGGAAGAAACACTCTGTGTTGATGAGAGTCCAGGCCGGGACGAACCGACCCATCTCTCTCGGGGACTGCAAAAAGATTGGAGTAGAAAACGAGGCCCATCTCTAAGCGCGGCACCGGCCAGATGACCGCCATCTCTAACAGATTCCTTACCGACGCCAGGAGCCCCTGCGTGGCCAAAGGATCGATGGGCACCCGAGACCGAACTAACCGTGAAGGAGGGTGAGACCCGAATTCCGGGTCGCAACCGGCCGACACTACCTCCTGGATCCATCTGCCTGGAACCACTTGGTTCCAAACCTGGGAGAAGTGTCGCAATAGTCCCCCCACCCGCACGGGTGAGGGCAGCCCCTCATTGTTGAGTGGGCTTGTCAGCAGGTTTGGGCTTGGTGCCCCAGGACTGAGCGGGCCGACCACGGCCCCTCCCCCGAGTCCAACCTGCACCTCTGGTAGCGGGAAAGGAAGCACCCCTGCCCGCTCTGAATCCTCGAAAGGAAGGGCTACCGAAACCTGCCCCCCTAAAGGGGACACGAGGCCTTTTGCGTTGTGGCATCTTACCACCCTTTGCGACTGAATCAATTTTCTCCCCAAACAGACGCAACCCCAAAAAGGGAAGAGCTGTGAGCACCCTTTTAGAAGCTGCGTCCGCTGACCACTGACGCAGCCATACTGACCTGCGAATAGCCACCAGCATAGCCGCTGCCTTGCTACTCATAGCCAGTGCATCGTCCTGAGCGGATAGGACATAGGACACGAAAATACCATTTTGTGATTACTCACCTGTAAAATGGGTATTATAAGTATGTCACACACCCCACTTCAGTTACTCATTATTATTACACTTGGGTAAACTCACCGCTAGGTGGCGCAGTTGCAGAGATCTCCAAAAAAGCAGCAAGCCCCTCCCGGTCTACACATACCTGGTACCTCCCATCAATTCCCCAGTGTTAAAACAGCAGTAAGACAAGGTACCAGGAATAAACAAATGTAAACAAATGTAACCCTCAACTGTAAATAACAAAACTTCACCATATAAGGAACCAGGATACCAAAAGAGGGCGGGTGAAGTGGGGTGTGTGACATACTTATAATACCCATTTTACAGGTGAGTAATCACAAAATGGTATTATTCTAAGTATGTCACACACCCCACTTCAGTTAGGGGTTGGGACATCCAACAGCAGTGTCCAAAAGAGGGCGGGTATCCAAACCAGGCAATAACGCAGATAAAACTCAAACCACTGCAGCCTGCAGAACCTTACGGCCAAACACAGCATCCGCTGAGGCCCGCACATCAACCTTGTAAAACTTGGAAAAGGTGTGAACCGAAGACCAGGTAGCGGCCTTACAAACTTGTTCAACCGAAGCCTGGTGCTGAAAAGCCCAGGACGCACCAACCGCACGAGTAGAATGCGCAGTAACGCGAAAAGGGGGATCCTTCCCCTTGGCAGAATAGGCTCCAACAATCGCCTGACGAATCCATTTGCTAATGGAAGACTTAGCCGGAGCCAAACCCTTCCTGGGCCCACAGGGCACCACGAAAAAGGCATCAGTCTTACGAAAAGAAGACATAGCACGCAAATAGTACCTAACACAACGCACCACGTCCAAGCAGTGCAACGCACTCTCCTTAGCATTCCTAGGCTTAGGACACAAAGAAGGAAGAACAATGTCCTGATTAAGATGAAAAGCAGAAACCACCTTAGGAAGAAAATCTGACTTGAAGCGAAAGACCACTTTGTCCTGATGCTTTTCAAAATAAGGAGCCTGAATCGACAAAGCTGCCAACTCTGAAACACGCCGAACCGATGGCCACCAAAAAGACAACCTTCTGAGTCAGAGTGGACAGAGCAATATCCTGCAAGGGCTCAAAAGGAGGAGCCTGTAACGCAGAGAGCACCAAATTCAAATCCCAAACTGGGAGCAAAGGCTTCCTAGGAGGCCGCAGATGCGAAACCCCCTGGAAGAAAGTCTTGACCAAAGAATGGCTAGCAAAAGACCTCTGGAAAAAAATTGACAAGGCAGACACCTGCCCCTTCAAGGTACTCAGCTGGAGACCAGAATCCAGCCCTGATTGAAGAAAATCCAAAATCCGAGAAATAGAAAAGACCCGGCTTGGCAAAGATCTAGCCTCACACCAATCAATATAAGATCTCCAGACCCTATAATAGATGGAAGAGGAAGACCTCTTCCTAGCACTAACAAGAGTCTGAATGACCGAATCCAAAAGACCCTCCTCCCTCAAAATGGAGGTTTCAGCAGCCAAGCCGTCAAAGCCAGCGTTGGTAAACTGGGGTAACATAGTTGACCCTGGGTGAGCAGATCTGGCCGAAGAGGCAACTCGAACCGATCCACTGCCAGACGAACGATGTCTGCGAACCACACCCGCCTTGGCCACCTTGGAGCCACGAGAATGGCGGGAACCCCTTCCTGAACTAGCTTTCGCAGCACCCTGCCTAACATGGGAATCGGAGGGAACAGATACAGGAACCCCAGATCCTTCCAGCTCAAGGCCATGGCATCCGCCGCCAGAGGGTCCCGAGACAGCGACACGAATGTCGGAAGCTTGTGATTGTGACGAGAGGCAAACAGATCCACCTCCGGTGTCCCCCACCGAAGACACATGGACCGAAACACTTGGGGATGGAGAGACCATTCCCCCCGGTGGGACGAGCACCGGCTCAGAAAATCCGCCTCCGTGTTCTCCACTCCTGGAATGTACACTGCCGAAATGCAAGGGACATACGTCTCCGCCCAAACCAGAATCAGAGACACTTCCCTGAGGGCACCCAGACTGCGAGTCCCTCCTTGGTGATTGATGTAAGCAACCGCCGTCTGATTGTCCGATCGAATCTGGACCGGCAGACCCTGTAAATGATGCGGCAAGTGAGACAGAACCAATCTGATGGCTCGCAACTCCAGAACATTGATGGGCAAGTGGGCCTCCTGAGGGTCCCACTGCCCCTGAAACTGAAGATCCTTCCAGAAACCTCCCCATCCTGACAAGCTGGCATCCGTGGTGACAGTTTCCCAAAGCGGAGTCAGAAACGACCTGCCCTTCAAAAGATTGTCCGAGACCAACCACCACCGAAGAGACTGCCGAACTCGAGGGGACATCCGGAAGGACCGATCCAACAACCGCGGGCGCCTGTCCCAAGACGCCAAAAGATGAAGCTGCAGCGTCCTCGTGTGAAAATGTGCGAAGGGAACTGCCTCGAACGAGGCCACCATCAACCCCACCAGTCTCATCCCTAGCCGAATGGACGGGTGAGGATTGGAAAGAAAAAGCTGAGCCAATTCCTGAATCAAAAGAACCTTGGCCTGAGGAAGAAACACTCTGTGCTGGCAAGAGTCCAAGGACATCCCCAGAAAGGTCACCACCCTGGCCGGAACCAGAGAGGACTTGGGGTAATTGATCACCCAGCCGAACCTCTCTAGCATAGAGACCACCGTGCTGGTGTCCCCTTCCGCCTGACTGAAGGAAGGAGCCATGATGAGAAGATCGTCCAGGTAAGGAACAATGCGAATCCCCTGAGCTCTGAGCAGGGCCATCACCCCTGCCAACACCTTGGTGAACACTCTCGGAGCCGAGGAGAGACCGAATGGGAGAGCTACAAACTGAAAGTGCCGATCCTCCACCACAAAGCGCAGAAACCGCTGATGAACCGGAAAGATCGGAATGTGAAGGTACGCGTCCTTGATGTCTATGGACGTCATAAAGTCCCCCTGCCGAAGCGAGCCGATCGCCGACCGCAAGGTCTCCATGCGAAACTTCCGGGGACGAATAAACCTGTTGAGAAACTTCAAATCCAGGATCGGACGGAACGACCCGTCCTTCTTGGGTACGGTGAACAGATTGGAGTAAGACCCCCGCCCCACCTCTGAAGGAGGGACCGTGCAAATGACCGCCAAATCCACGAGATTCTGAACCGCCGCCAGGAGCCCCAGCGCAGCCACCGGGTCTAGAGGAACCCGAGACCTGAAAAACCTTGGAGGAGGGCGGGACTCGAACTCCAACTTGTAACCGTCCGACACCACCTCCCGAATCCATCTGTCCGAGACCTCCTGGTCCCATACCCGGGAGAAGAGTCGCAACCGTCCCCCCACCCGCACGGGTGAGGGCGCCCCTTCATTGCTGAGCGGGCTTGGCAGCCGACTTGGGCTTGGCGCCCCAGGCATGAACGGGGCGGCCACGGCCTTTACCCCTATTCCAACCCGCACCCCTGGAAGCCGAGAAGCCCGCACTCCTGCCGGCTCTGGCTCCCCGAAAGGACGGATTGAAGGGGGCCGCCCCCCGAAAGGAACGGCGAAACTTCTTGCGCTGAGGCAACCTACCTCCCTTGGCAACAGAATCCAGATTTTCACCAAAAAGCCTCAAACCCAGAAAGGGAAGAGCCGTGAGAGATCTTTTAGAATTAAAGTCAGCCGTCCACTGTCTCAACCACACAGAACGGCGAACAGCCACCAACAGGGCAGACGCCCTGCCACACATCAACATGGCATCATCCTGAGCGGCCAGGATAAACGACAAGAAGGAGTCACAACGCTTAAGCGCAAGGAACTCATCACCCGAGGGATCAAGATCCACACATAAATCCCTGACCATAGACCTAACCGCCAAGGCCAAAAGAGCCGAAGCACAAACAGGCCTCAAAACCGAACCCGCACAGACGAAACCATGGCGGGCCAGCTGATCAATCCGGCGATCCTCGCCATCCTTCAGATAAGTAGTGTCAGGAAAATGAACAGCCGCCGACTTAGACAGCCCCAAAACCGGAGCATCCACCTCGGGAGGGACAGACCAACGTTTCAGCGAGTCCGCCGGAAAGGGATATTTCTTATCCCAGCTAGGCGGTACCCCGACGAGCCGTGTAGGATGCTCCCACTGCTTAAGGACAACGTCCTCGAAATGCTGCTGACTGGGGAACTCCAGACTCTGCTTGGAGCCCCCAAAGAGCTGGCCCTTAGGCCGAGGAGCAACCTCAGGAGGATCCAAATCCAAAACCTCAAACATTTGGGTCAAAATAGAAGGCGTATCAGGGGCGGGACCATCCACCTGGTCCCCCTCAGCACCCAGCACCTGCTGGCCCTCTGAATCATCCAATTCTTCCACGAGCTCACCCTCTTCGAGGGGACGGTCCGACCAATCCAGGTCCTCAATCACTTCCTCCTCCGAGTCCGGAGGAGGCGGAGATAGGTGTTTACGCTTGGCCGTAGCCTTCTGTGCGGACATGGTGGAAAACATTTTCTCGAGGTTGGCCAACCGAGCACACACCTCTGATTGCGAATCCCCACCCGTGACCACGTCACACGGGGTCCGGAACAGGCGAGGAGGAGAGGGAGATGGCGCGGACAATGACGTACCAGGCACCGGGGTGCTGGACTGGCGCTCAATGTTCCGCTGCGCACATGGAATGCATACAATGACATCATCCCCCGGGAGCGGAGTCCCACAACCCCCACACAGCCTAGATTGTCCCGAAGGATCAGATCCGGTATCCCTGGCAGCCTCCATATGGTGAAATTATGGTATTCGCAAACCTAGGGATTTACGCAGTAAGCAACCCGGGATGCCCCCTTTAATAAAGGTCTAGCTTAAATCTTCACTACCCGGACCATTGGGAAGCCCAATATCTTTATATAAATTTATATATATCCCAATTTTCTTTCCCCCCTACTGGCCAGGTATGTAAGACCGGGAGAGCCCAACCGGAAGGAGTCCCGGGATCTGGAAGACACAAAAAAGACAACAATCATTCCAGGCACATGCTAACATATGTAGACAAAAACAGGCGAAGATAAGTGTGCAAAGCTATGTACAGCCATATATATATATATATATATATATTAAAGGCACAATAAGAGCACAATAAAAGTCACCCCTGGCTCCAGAGCCTGCCAACACAAGCCACGCCTGCCACGCAAGAAAACCCGCACAACTCCCGGATGAGGAAAAAAGACAGCGGGGGGACCTACCTCGCGTGACAATGGCGGCCGCACAGCGCAACTCAGGGGAAGAAGGAGGAGGAGGACGTGCCCAGAAGAACCGCGGGAGCCGCCGTGGCCCCGCCCCCCCTGACGCGCCTGCCAATCGCGCGGACCACGCGTCCCGAGGACCTGCCCCCCAACCGCGCCGCGCGTCAGGCCCAGCAAGGGCCGCGCCGCGGTAACAACAGGCGGGAAATGACAAAGGGCGCACAAACCCGCACGCCGCGCACACACACAGAGAAAGAGAGAGACGCGCTCACTCTCTCACTCTCACAACCCCCAGACACGAGCAGAACAATAAGCGCCCGCAGGACGCGGACCCAAAGCCGCCTCCACATCGTGGTCCCGCGGCGCCACGCGCCGCGCGACCCCGCCTCCAAACCCCCAGAGGGGGAACAACCAGCGCCCACAGAGCGACCCCCACACGTGAAACAGTCACCCACAGGGCCCCAGAGCCCAAACGCACTCCCGGACCGCCGCAAGGCAAAGCCATACTACTGAAAGTGTGAGGAGGGGGAGGGGGGGTGGGGGGAGTACAATAACCACAAACATGCCACAACCAAGAATAAAAACGCTACATTCCCTGACTACCGCTAGAGAATAAGGGCATCCCACATCCGGATCACCACTCCGGGAATCCCGCTATGCCCCACATGATGGGGTCGAGCGGAGGAGCTAATCTCCTGGGCACCAAGGGTGCCAGCTACCTTTGCCCGACCTACAGCCAAGGCTGGGAGGCTGCCGAATAACATGGGGAGTAAACAAAAAGGGTCGGGCAGCAATAGACCATGGGGGGGGGGCCGGGGTGATACCCCGGCTACCTGCAAGCAGGAGACTTCTTTCTTCTGTCTTGTCGCCATCTTGCAGAGAACACCACTGGGGAATTGATGGGAGGTACCAGGTATGTGTAGACCGGGAGGGGCTTGCTGCTTTTTTGGAGATCTCTGCAACTGCGCCACCTAGCGGTGAGCAGGGTGGATAAAAATCTATGTTGTTTTTAAAAAAATCAAAAAAATCGGAATTTTTTTATTTAAATCGGATTTTTTTTCAATAAACTGCTTTTTGAGGAAAATATTTTACCATCCAAAGGTTCTTCCATCATGAGATAAAGCTGAGTTGTTTAACTCAGTAGAATAAAGGCTGTATATGTGTGACATTCACAATGCCATGCTCTTCCAGAGGTTTCTGTAGGATTAGTGGGCAGTTTCTCTCCTATATTATCACAGACGCTCGCTTTACTTACGCAGTTCTCAAAACTGAATTTGACTCCGCAGAGGTCCCAGCCTCTTCTTCACAGCAAAAATGTTACAACATGAACAGAGTTGAGAAAAAGACCTTAATCCTATTGTACAAACCTATGACTAGTGAGCTACAGAGGACAGCAGGGACAGTAGGATTTAAGTTTTTCATGTGTCGGCTGGGCTGACAGTCTAAGTTTCTTAAAATATATATATATTTTGTTTAGCCAAATTAGTTAACAAAACATGGATGTTTGTTTAAGCAAATAACTTATGCTGTAATGTTGTTATTGTTTCAGTTGAATAAATCGATTTAAATTGTTATTAAGGTCAGGATTATTTTTCTCCTTCCTAAGTACAACAGAACAGTGGTGTCCAAATATGAATGATTAACCCATTAAACTGGGGAGAAAAAAGTAATATAAAAAGTGATTCTAAAAATCTTCATCTACTTGCATGTTAAAATAGCAAGAACTAGTTTAGGTAGAAACTTTGATTTAAATCACTGATTTAAATCAAGCCTTACTGACTAGTGATTTAAATCGTGATTTAAATAGTGATTTAAATCAGTTAGATTTAAATCAAATCCACCCTGGCGGTGAGTTTACCCAAGTGTAATAATAATGAGTAACTGAAGTGGGGTGTGTGACATACTTAGAATAGATTCACACTGCTTAAGCGCAGTAAACTGTTTACAAGCGGGATTGAGATCCTCATAAAGCCCCTGAATTAAAGACTTAATCGCCAATAGCAGAAGGGCTGAAGCACACACCGGGCGCAACGCAGACCCGGAGTAAACAAAGCCATGGCGCGCGTATTGGTCAATCCGACGATCCTCCCCATCCTTAGGGACAGTGGTCTCAGCAGACTGTACCATAGCCGTGCTGGAGAGCCCTAGCACAGGGGTATCGACGTCAGGAGGGACAGACCAAAGCTTTACCAACTCTGGCGGAAAAGGATAACGCTTTTCCCAACTGGAAGGGATTCCAGATAACCGCGTGGGATGTTCCCATTCCTTAAGAACCACCCTCTCAAAGTGGTGTTGTCTGGGAAAAACCCAACGCGGCTGAGGCTCCTTAAATAACTGACCCTTTGGCAGGGTGGCCGCCTCAGGTGGATCTAAATTCAAAATTTTAAACATTTGAGCCAGAATGGAGGGGGTGTCAAAAACAACCCCCTCCAACCAATCGCCAATCACATCAGCCTCAAGCTGACCTGTAGGCTCATCTGACTCCAACGGGAATTCATCCTCGTCCGAGGATCCATCGTACCATTCCACAGGCTCACATAACTCGTCCTGTGGAGCCGAAGGTACCGGAGTCAGGTGCCTCCGTTTTGCAGCGGCCTTTAACGCTGCTTTAACGGGCACTACTTTCCGGGGGCTGGGCTGTGCCGCCACCTCGGAATGCGAATCCCCACTTTTGGCAGTGCCATGCGGGGTCCGGAACAGGGAGGGAGAGGTAGGAGATGATGAAGGATGCGATGGGCCCGCAGCCGAAGCAACGGACTGGCGCGCAATAGTCTGCTTTGCACAAGGGATGCAAATAAAGACATCATCAGCTGGGAGTGGAGCCCCACAACCTACGCACCCCCCGAAAGGCTCAGCAGAACCGTTTCCGGCAATAACGGAAGCCTCCATATGGTGACTTATGGTATTCGCAATACTTGGGTCTTTTAAGGCATAAGCCAACCCGGGATGCCCCCTATTTGTTAATGTCCCGGAAGGGAGGATTTTTTTTTTTTTTTTTTAAATTAAGTTAAGGTCCCCTTTAATAAACTATATATATATATATATATATATATATATATAGATTATATATATACAAGCATTTATAATATATCCCAATAAATAGCCAGGCAACATAGAGCCGGAGGGCCACCATAAACAGGGATCCCGGGATCTGTAAGGCAAGAGAAATCACAATCAGATCCTCACATGTGTGCAACAATTATATATGCATGGCACCAAAAGTGCCTTAAAATATGAGCAAAACCATGCCCCCTAATAACAAATAACTCCCCCCATATCCAACACAAGAAGAAATGAAATTCCCACTTAACGGCCCCACCCAGGTGGGGCCGCTTACCTGGCCAAGCGAGAGCAGCAGCCGGAGAGCGAGACAGCAGCCGCAGCACCGAAGACCAAGTGCGGCCGCGCGCCCACGTGACTTCCCCCTTTGAAGGGAAGTGAAACTGGGGCCGTCGCACGACGCCGCATGACGCCGCCGCCGGCGCCACGCCCCCGTTGCCGCGTCACCGGGACCCGCCCTGTACGCTGATCAGTGGAGCCAATTCAGCTGGGGATTACACCAGATGGGCCACTACACGTGCGCCCAGGCAGCGGAGAGGGGAGGAAGGACAAAGACCGCATAGCGCAGCCTATGCAAAAAATAAACTATATACAGTGCCAGCGGGGAAGGGGGGAGGCGGGAGGGGGCCGCATAAGCAACAGTCTACTTAGTTAAAGCGGCCAGCCACCTGCCCAGCGCGGTCTGACATTCAAGCAGACCTAAACCAAGTGAACAAAAAAGTGCACACATGCTAAATAAACTTAATGCATAACATGAACACACACATGTTGAAATAAAGTTATACTAGTGAAACACACATACTAAATGCACACCCTCAAACCCCCCCCCCCCCCCCATAGTGAAGGGAGAAGGGACCGTAACAGGAGAGAAAAGGGGCTACGGGGACCCTCGGGACAGGGGCATCCCATTTCCGGATCACCATGCCGGATAGCCGCATTGCCCCACGCATGAGGTCGAGCGGTAGGAGATAAGCTCCTAGGCACTTAAAGTGCCATCTACCATTTGCCCAGTGAGCAGCCTAGGCTGGGAGGCTTCCATTCCACCATCAAGGTATAAACACTCAAACCGGGCAGAAATAGACCAAAAGGGGGGTGCCGGGGTAAAAACCCCGGCCTACCTGTAAGCAGGAGACTTCCATCTTCTGACTTGTCGTCAAGCAGAGAGAAAAATACTGGTGATTGAAGGGAGGTACCAGGTATATATAGGCCGGAAGGGGGCTCGTTACAAGACTTCCTCTCTGCACTACGTCACCTGGCGGCGAGTTAACCCATTAAGTGAAGAATATTTAGAAGTGAAGCGGGGTGTGTGGCACACCAAGAATATATATATTTACATGGATATATCATCATTCGTTCATTCATTTGAAGTGGATGAGACTCCAGGGCAGGCCTACTCCCTCCCACGGGGGCATTTCGTAATGGGATGTCCCACTTTGTGAAACCCCCAGTGGCCTGCAAATTATACTTTTTCCTTGAGCCCACGGGCCATGTGCAACCGGCGCCGGCATCACTTGCTTCTCTTTTTGGCTGTGCGCAGCTCCGCCCACCGCAATTGAATGGCTGTGTTGGGAGCCCAGTTATGCCGCACACCGCTCATAAGTGTGGCTATGATTTCATTCAGCTTCTCTAGCTGCACATTTTGCGCGTCGGGAGATGCCGAATGAATGAGAGGCTGCGCCGAGCGCCACGTTCTGGGAGGAGTTTACACAGCGGGGCACCACAAATTGGTAGTGAAAATCCTGGGTTTTGGTCCACATTAAACATGAATTCAATTATTTATAACTTATATTATTTAATAATAGTTTAAAAGCAGCAGTCTGGCATGCACCCCTTTCCACTCCTCTCCCAGCCAATTTGGGCAATGAAATCAAGGACAGAAAAAAACCTCAGAAGCTGGCGTCCCTACCGTGACTGACTGCTTAGTAGGGGTGCGAATTGGCAAGAATCTGGCAAAACAATATGTATACCGATACACATGACGCTACAATATATCCCGATTCTGTCTCAAAGATGATCTACTGCGTTTTTTTTAATGAATATAGATTTGGAAAACCTAATCTACACATCTATACAACATTCACACAAACATAACAACACAGGACGACTCTCGCGGGATCTTGTTTCTCTGCTGCGGGTGAGACAGAGCTGCTGAATAACAGGCTCTTGTGCGGTGCGCTGCCAACTAGTGGTCAGGAGTAAATATTATAAATAGTTTATAAAAGATTCGATTCAAACATATTTTGACACCCCTACTGCTTAGTCAGCCATTCGCTGCGCTGTAGCGATGATGCTGCCGCAGCAACTGTTCCACTAAGCAATCTCAACCAAAGGTGGCTCGGAATGAGGAAGTTCTGCTTCTGGTCAGCTGATGACTGGTCAGCTGATGCAGAGCAGGTGAGTGGGTTTCTTATTGCCCAAAATGCATTAGGAGAAGAGAGGGGACAGTAAGTGAGTTTCTGAATGGAATTCCACTTTAACCTACAACAACTCTTATCCTAAATAAGTTACTGTTTATTATTCCAATATGAATACATTCATTACAGTGTTAATTTCTAAATTATTTCCTTTTAGATTTTTCATCGGTCTCTCAAACAAGCGAGCATGTCCACCAAGTGTGGTGCATGGTTCCCTCCATGCCACAGCCTAAAAAGTACCTGTCCGAGAGGTTTGGCTCCGCCTTAGCAGTACGGGCCGGACTAGATACCACCGTATCATGACCTTATAGACGGTCTCCAAAGTTGTCATATTGATTGAACATTTTGTGGCATCAGAGTCCTCTATATACTGTGAACTTTGAAGGTCCCCTCCCAACTGGACACATAATTGTGTTTTTGTGAGGTCCCCATAGTATTCAAGCGAGAATATTTTTTTTTATATAAGACCTTTATTTAGAATATCCCTATCAAATATATATTCAAACAAGGCAAAGTGTTAAGATGTGGGGGCATAGCTGAGGAGGGATTGAATCTAGTGACTCAACTGCATTTATCTAAACTGTTCACTTTGAGGAGCCTGTTTATGTTCCATAAGACTGGACCATGTCATTCACATATTATTTATGAATTCGAAAGTTCATTATTTTTGTTTATTGGACCCCACCACTAGAAGGACATAAGTGAGGACATACCCGGGGGGAAAAAGACAATGGGTTTTTAATGATTGGGATAAGAGGGAAATGGGGAGTATGAGATTACACAGATATTTGATATTGTCCCATATTCTAAGACTGTGTTGCTTAACAGGGCTAAAACCAGGGGGAAGGGACATTCACCTGTGTGCAACCCTAGTGTTACATGGTCTCTCAGTATAAACACGACTTTTCTGAAAGGTCCCAGGAGCTGCAACATTATTAAGCAAGGGCCACCACTAACCAAACAACAACATGAAGATGAAGGAGATCTTCCTACAAGTCAGGAAAAAGGTTATTGAGAAGTACAAGTCAGGGTTATAAAAAACTATCCAAATGTCCGGTGATCCCCCAGAGCGCCATCAAATCCATTATCATCAAATGGAAAGAACATGGTACCACAACAAACCTGCCAAGAGGGGGTTGCCCACCAAAACTCTCAGACAGGTCAAGGAGAGCATTAATCAGAAAGGCAGCACAGAGACCAAATGAGCTGCAGAGTTCCATAACAGAGACTAGAGTATTTGTCCATACAACCACAATAAGCCGAAAGGTTCGGTTTCGGTCCACTTAGATTAAACGATTTGAATGAATAGTCCTGGCGGCACAGAGATACAGAGCTATGAGCATAATGGGTGATGTAATGCTCATCACAAGTAACTCTGGCCACCACTGAACAACCAAAATATTTACAACCCCTGACAAGTCCTTATGGCCTCTGCCAACTTTCCATCGCTAAAACACAGAGTGTAAAAACTGTGTCACTGGAACAATTATCTGACACATCAAAGAAGACCGATGACACAATCCTATGTAGTCCAATTGGCCTACACTTCAGAAAGTCTGTCACTTTTGCTCTAGCTGGGCAAGAGATTAATAAAATGAATGGTGTTATTGAACAGCAATTATAGGCAAAAAATGATCACTGGCAGAGGCCTGCAAACGCCATGGGATCACCTTCTTTGAAGTGACATTCTGGGATCTATTTAGCTTGAAAGTGGGCCTAGGTCATGCACCTTTCATTGGCCACCCATGACATTCAGATGGGATGCTGAGGATCCTGTCCGTGACATGCACATGGGCTGTGTAATTGCTGGCAAGGTAAACTAACACAAAGAACTGGGGGGGGGTCATACACCAGAGCATACCATTAGGCACCTTTTAACTATGACAAGTGCCAATCATGTTAAACAATCTGATAAGGAACATACCACGGTTAAATATCAGGAAGTCGTAACTGGGCATAAAGCTCTGCATGACAGGGGACAGGAAACCAACAGGCCAGGTTTTGCAGATCTCCACAAAGATGCACAGGTGGAGCAATTAGTGCAGCTGCAGAGCAATAGAGCTGGCTATTTGGAGATCCAAAAAACATGACATGTTGGTGGGCCTTGAGGACAGGGTTGAGGACCAATGCTGTAAAGCATGTCTCTCACTGAAAAAAGTAAAGCCGCAGCTGTGTGCAGCTGTTAAACGTGCCCCATGGATGGAGAGCTGATAGTCCTAATGCAGGCTTCACAGACTGAATGAGGGGTGGATTAGGTTAGATTAGTTTTCCTGTGATCCAGGATCCTCCCTGGCACTTAGTCATTAAAAGAGAAAAGTGACTTAGCTGCTCAGGATATTGATGTACCCCACCACCAGCAAATCTAGTCCTGGTAGACCCTTACTTACATCTTCCTACTTCCAGCTTTTCAGCAGACCCCTCCCCAAGTGACCGTCAGTGGCCAATTGCGTTTGCTGGCCAGATGGTCACACAGAAATGCACAGAACCCTCCAGGAAACACAACTGGCTGCCAGGATTTACATGCAGCCACATGGCACAGGAGCGAGGAAGGGGTGCCCAGTATCAGGCTTGAAAGGTGATATGCAATTTGGGGCATTCCAATTTGTGATTCCCTCCTGTGATGCTGGAGGAAACTGACCAACAGTTAGATGTGACTGGTGGTCCGGTTTAAAAACTATTCCCCAGCATCTAAAACTAATATATTTTGCATTTTTAGTCACTTGCAGGCAGCCTGAAATCCCATGTGCCGCCATCTTGGATGTTTAAAGGCTCGTAAAATGCAGTAGGTGCAGGTAGGATGATTTTTGGTGTGGGCAATCTGTATGTACAGGGTGGGAAAAACATGTAAGATAGACTGTTATTTAGGGTGAAGATCTGCTTTGAAGGAGGTGTATCGCGAAATTGTGTAATATTAAAAATCCATATAAACACATCGGCTATTGAGAGGAGGGGGTCAATTATACACACGAACCGAATTAAAATCGATTAGACTTTGGTTTTCTTCTACTGGTAAAAATGGTAAAATCCAGGGGTGCCAGGTTTCTGAGTGTATCAGGGGTGGCAGAACCGGTCCCCCTGGTATGCTCTTCCTTCCATAAAAAAAAAAGCCTGGCTTGATATTTCTTGATGCCAGTGACCCCCTCCTTCCACCATCCAGCAGAGAGTCCTCCTTTAAGGTGCTATAACAAACGTTATTAGCGGTAACAGAAACCACATAACAAACGCCAGGCTGACACCAGCAACGCAAGCATGCGTCACATCACAAGAAGGGGTTAATGTAAAACATAAGGAAACCAGATTTTCTTTCAGGTCTTAGAAGTTTGGTTACATGACAGAGGGAAAAGCACCTCCTAAAACTGAAACCTGAACTTCTCAAATAGCTCCTGACTTCCGCTACAGCCTCAGGACTGTGAAATCATAACACTGAAGCTCTGTGACTCGGCACAAGCAGGGAGAAGGACGACAAGCTGCTCGAGACGTAGCAGGGATTAAACATTGATAGCTGCAAATAGGTAAGTGTCTCTGATTACAGATCTCCTACTTACTGCCGCTGTAACCCTCCTAAACCATCCCAGCAGAAGATGGGAGCATGAATGTAACGGGTACATACAGGGCCACCATCTCCAGCAGCAGCAGCCGCTAACCACGTCACCATTATGATATTCACATCTGGAGTACTCGGCAGCCTGTTTAAACAACAGTGGCCAGAATAACTAAGGGTTTTTAAAGGCAACTTTGCCACCCCGCAGGTTCGATCCCCACAGAGTCCTGCAGTATGAATCAGTACTGTTTATGCGTTGTCAGCACCAATGCGGACAGCACAAGAAGATCACTAAATCAGCCTGCAGAGCACCAAGCAGGGGCAAAATGGTCACAGGGCATACTGGGACAATTCCCAGTAGGCCGCCACCTCCCCTGCACTGGCCGGGTGCCGATTCCCCAGTTTAATGGCGGCTCCGGCTTCTTGCCCTGAGTGTTTGGCGGCAGCTCCCATTCACCCAACCTGTGGCTAGAGGCCAAAGCTGGAATAAAACTAGAGGGCAGTTGGCCACTGCGAGGTATCCCTATAATGGCCGGGTGGTGCACAGCGTCAACTTGAGAGTCCCGGCTCTGCATAGCCTGTTATTGGGGGGGGGGGGGGGTCTGCCACTTAGCCTGTAATGGGGGGAGATTGTCACTCAGCCTGTTATGGGGGGGCGGATAGCGGGCTGGACACACTGCAGAAGGGCCGGTGTAATGAGAAAAGTCCTGGGTCATTTTTTAACCCCAGTCCACCCCTGGGCACAGGGAGATTGATCCTATGTGTTAAAGGAGCCAATGCTTTTCCCTTAACTTTCCGAAAACCTTTAAAGCGGCCTCAAAGTCTTTTAACACATTAGGACTGCTGCAGTCCATTCCTCGAAGGGGGGTACCCTGCATACTGGTAAGCCCCTGAGGCCTAATTGTGGAAGAAAGCCCAAGAACAGGCTAAAATATGTATTATTACTACATTACAACACGGTAGAGACTTTGAAATTAATGGTACCCTTCACATCTATGTACTGCGTTGGGGCGCATTTTAGAAAACACTGCATGCAGCACTTGTGCCGTGATGCCATAGCAATACAGCCCATAGATGTTCATGGGCAATGCAGGTAAAGCTCATGTACTGTGCTTTGCAGATGCGCCACTGTGGTGCAGGGCATGCCCACCACCAACTCCTGGTCAATCCCAGGTACTGCTGGTTTGTCTGTCCTTTCAGGAATCCATTAAATCTACCTCAGGGGTCCAGCCGATGGTCCTCCTCCTGCTATTGCAGCTTCCTGTGGGTCTCTTACAGCCAAAGTTGACCTGCCTGTCTGTGGTGCACCAGCCACCAGCCAGCTGGTGTCGGAATAGGAAACAATGGTGCGCTGCAGAGAAGCATATAGAGCAGCCACAGGACCACATTGCAAGAGAGTCACAGCACAGTACATAATAGTATCCTGCACTGCGCCGCATGTTTGCGTTTCCACCACAATGCAATCAACTCTGATGGCAGGTAAATCTAAATATAACTAGAGCGCTAAACCACCAGCACTCCAATAAATATATATTCATATATATATATATATATATATATATATATATATATATATATATATTAAACAATGCATATAAATATGAGTAACTAATTAGGCAGTTAAGTTATTTACACAATTAATAAACTTATTTGAGGAGTAACCACCACCTGGTATACACACCTCCATCTTAGGTGCATATTAGCGCCTGGCATTTCTGCAAGCTAGTGATTGGCTGCTGGTCCGCACATGCACAGGGCGATCTATTGAAAGGTAAGTTCATGGGCGATTTTCACACATCGGGGAATCCCAAATTGGGATGCCTGGCTGGAGAGGACCAAAGCCCTGGGGAACATCACTGAAGTCTCCTGGGAGGTGGAGAGCTTTCATTTAGAAATGTCAGGTACGGGCACTCCCACATCTAGCAGTGGAGATGGGGATGTGGCCAGCGGCACGTCGCCATTATAACAAGTAAAAGGTGAGTTTACGGGTGATCCAGGGACGTAGTTAGGGGGGACCAGGGGGGGGCATGTGCCCCGGGGGAAGCAGGTCAGGAGGGCGACAAAATGGGGCCTGAGCACAAGTGGGGGTGCTATTTTGAATGTTTGCCCCGGGTGCCAGAAAGCCTAGCTACTCCTCTGGGTTGATCCCAGGGGGTACACACCTGGTATGCCCTATCAGGTGGGAACAAAACACCCTAAATTTCAATTTCTTTATTTCTTCATTTTCACCACACACTTTCTTGCCTGGGAGACCGGCTAAAACCACCAGGTGGGATGTGCCTCTTGGGAAGTTATCCCGGGTGACACAAGGGGTTAAGTAACCATGTTTCTAACCAACTTCAGTAAAACAGTTGCAAAAAAACAAAATGGTCTCCCTTCTCTCATAGTTCTACACAACAAACTCCCCATTAACCCCTTCCTAGCCATGCACATAGCACTAAATGGCCACTTTAGCTCTCCTATGTATTTGAGCTTCCCTCCCTCCATTTGGGGATTTTTTTGTCAGCGTAACGGCATACCTTTCCCTAACAGTCCCCCTTTTGTATGGCAAAGGCAGTAATACGACACGCGCAGGAAACCTGGAAAAATTCTAATAGTAAGCTAGTGACCAGGCCGAGGACCAGGCGCAGAACATACGTGATTAGTGAATGGTTTGTGTAAGGCGACTTGGTATAAAAAAGGAAATCTGAAAGGAAGGTTGGTAGTCTGGCTTAATAAAATAAGAGATTCCTATGTAGACCTATGGCTGGACACACCGCAATCTCTGGTTGATTCCATTGGAATTTGATTATAAAACCAATTGCACTGAAATAACGAGAAGCAACTGACCATACAGCATAATGACTACAGAATAATCTATCAACATTTTAATCCAAATGTGATTTCTTATTGCTAGTGTACAAACTGAAACAACGCAAATTGAGTTCACGGCTCACAGATAAGATCAAGTTTTTCCAGTCGACATTCCTTCAAACTTTTTTTCTACTGAAACTACTGAATTATTCACAAAACATACTAAAGAATAATTCAGTTTCTAATTCAGCACGCATTCACTTCAATGGGCAGACGGGAGCGTGCACCGAGGCGGATGTGTCATTCCAGAGCAGCGATGAGCAGCGTTGGCCCAAGGGTCAGGCAAGGGTTATTTTCTTTGTAACCCCTCCCCGTCCTGCCTCAGCACCAGGGTAGGGGGGCAATTTTAGACTGAAGTTCCACTTTAACAGTGGCAGGCCACATACTTGAGAAGATCCATCATTTACACCTATTTAGAGTTCAGGTTTATGGTGGCCACAGTGAAGAAATTTAAGCTTCATATCAAAATTGGGATGTGGATCGGTTTTGGGTCACATTGCAGAGAGAAAACAAAAGGCATGCAGGTTTGCTTTAAAGTGGACCAAAAATACCATTTTGTGATTACTCACCTGTAAAATGGTTATTACAAGTCTGTCACACACCCCGCTTCCGAATATTCATGACACTTGGGTAACTGTCCTGTAGAGGGCGATCTTGCAGAGATGACATGAAAAAAGGAGCCCCTGCTGGCCCATAAATACCTGGGACCTCCCACCATTCCTTAGTATAAGACAGCAGTAAAGGGACCAGGAAGAGCCAAATGTAAACAGCAAAGAAAAAGGTTCACCATATAAAGGATCCCAGAAAACCAAAAAAGGGCGGGATGAAGCGGGGTGTGTGACATACTCATAATAACCATTTTACAGGTGAGTACTCACAAAATGGTATTAATCCCAGTATGTCACACACCCCGCTTCCGAATATTCATGACACTTGGGACATCAAATATAGCAGTGTCTATAATGGGTGGGGATCCCCAAGGAATAATGCATAACTTAAATTACTGCAGCTTGCTGAATTTTGCGGCTAAAAGCAGCATCCGCTGAGGCCTGCACATCAACCTTGTAAAACTTAGAAAAAGTATGCACAGAAGACCAAGTCGCAGCCTTGCAAACCTGTTCAACAGGAGCCTGGTGCTGAAAAGCCCAGGAAGCTCCAATAGCACAAGTAGAATGAGCGGTGACATGAAAAGGGGGAACCTTCTTCTTAGCCATATAGGCCCCAATGATGGCCTGACGTATCCACTTACTAAGGGAAGATTTGGCAGGAGCAAAACCCTTCTTGGGCCCAGAAGGCACAACAAAAAAGGCATCCGTCTTGCAGAAGGCCGAAGTAGTAACTAAATAATACTTAACACAACGAACTACATCCAAAGAATGTAAGACCCTTTCCTTGTCGTTACTAGGTTTAGGACACAAGGAAGGAAGAACTATATCCTGATTTAGGTGGAAAGCAGACACCACCTTAGGAAGGAAATCCGGTGTAAAACGGAAAACAACCTTATCTTGATGCCTCTCAAAATAAAGGGCTAGAATAGACAAAGCTGCCAGTTCAGAAACTCGGCGGACAGAAGTAATAGCAACCAAAAAGGCAGCCTTCTGAGTAAGAATAGGAAGACGAATATCCTGCAAAGGCTCAAAGGGAGCAGCCTGCATAGCTGAAAGCACTAGGTTAAGGTCACAAACAGGAAGTATAGGCTTTCTGGGAGGCCGCACACGCGCAACTCCTTGAAAAAAAGTCTTAACCAAAGGATGAAGAGCAAACGACCTTTGAAAGAAAATAACCAAGGCAGAGACTTGCCCTTTCAAAGTACTAATCTGGAATCCCATATCCAGACCTCATTGCAGATATTCCAGAATTCTAGGAATAGAAAATACTCTACAGGGCAAAGCCCTGGATTCACACCAATCAATATAGGACCTCCAAGTCCTGTAATAAATGACAGAGGAAGACTTCTTCCTAGCTCTAATAAGAGTCTGAATAACCAAATCAGAAAGACATTCTTCTTTCAAGATGGAGACTTCAGCAGCCATGCCGTCAAAGCCAGCGTTTGTAAATTGGGGTAACAAAGTTGACCCTGAGTGATGAGATCTGGAAGAAGAGGCAAATGGAAACGATCCACTGCCAGCCTTACGACATCTGCGTAACACAGACGTCTTGGCCACCTTGGCGCCACCAGAATTGCTGGCGCCTCCTCCAGTGCTAGCTTGCGCACCACCTTGGTGATCATGGAGAATGGGGGAAACAGATATAGGAACCCCAGATCCTTCCAGGCCAGAGACATGGCATCCGCTGCCACTGCCAGAGGATCCTGGGATAGAGACACAAAAGCTGGCAGCTTGTGATTGTGGCGAGAAGCAAACAGGTCCAACTGTGGAGTCCCCCACTTGTGACAGAGGAACTGAAAGACCCTTGAATTGAGAGACCATTTTCCCTGGCGAGAACATCCCCTGCTCAGGGAGTCTGCCTCTACATTCTCTATCCCCGGAATGTAAACTGCTGATATGCAGGGAACATTGATCTCTGCCCACTGAAGGATCAGAGACACTTCCCGGAGGGCACCCCAACTGCGAGTACCTCCCTGGTGATTGATGTATGCAACAGCTGTTCGGTTGTTTTACCGAATCTGAACTGGCAGACCCTGTAAGAAATGGGTCAGTCGAAGTAGAACAAGACGTATGGCCCGAAGCGCTAATACATTGATTGGAGAATGAGCCTCCTGAGGCCCCCACAATCCTTGGAACTGATGCTTCTTCCAGAAGCCCCCCAGCCCACCAGGCTGGCATCCGTGGTAACCAGTTCCCAACACGGAGTCAGAAATGACTTGCCCTTCTGGAGGTTGAGCGATATTAACCACCACTGAAGGGACTGCAAACCATGGGGAGACAATAGACAAGTCTGATTCAATGATAGTGGGCACCTGTCCCACTTTGCCAAGAGGAAGAGCTGAAGCGTCCTTATGTGAAACTGGGCAAACGGGACTGCCTCGAATGCAGCTACCATCAATCCCACTAGTCTCATCCCTAGACGGATAGACTGACGAGGGTTGGACAAGAATAGACGAATCAAGTCCTGAACCATTTTGGACTGAGTAAGAAAAACCTTGGCCTGAAATGTCTCCAGAATCAGGCACAGGAAGGGAATTTCCCTGGACGGACAGAGAGAGGATTTGGGGTAACTTATTACCCATCCGAACCTCTCTAGCGTAGAGACCACCGTCCTAGTGTCCAACTCTGATTGTTCGAGGGAGGAGGCCGCGATAAGAAGATCGTCCAGAAAAGGCACAATGCGGATGCCCTGGACCCTGAATATAGCCATCACTCCTGCCAGCATCTTGGTAAAGACTCTTGGGGCCGAGGTAAGGCCGAATGGCAGGGCCACAAATTGATAATGCTGGTCTTCTATCGAGAACCTGAGAAATCTCTGGTGACCCGGAAAAATAGGAATGTGCAAATAAGCATCCTTGATGTCTATGGATGTCATGAAGTCCCCCTGACGGAGAGCATCGATCGTTGATCGCAGAGACTCCATGCGGAATTTTCTGAAATGGATAAATTGATTGAATCTCCTTAGGTCTAGGATAGGCCGAACAGAGCCGTCCTTTTTGGGTACCGTGAATAGGTTGGAGTAAAACCCCAAACCCCTTTCCGCTGGAGGCACTAGGCAGATGACAGCCATGTTTAACAAATTCACTACTGCTGCCCGCAGTCCCTGTGCAATTGCCGGATCTGACGGCATCCGGGACATGAAAAATCTGGGAGGAGGCCGGAACTCGAATTCCAGTTTGTAACCGGAAGAGACTACTTCCAGAACCCAATTGTCTGATACCTCCTGACCCCAGACCTGGAAGAAGAACCGCAGCCGTCCCCCCACCCGTAAGGGTGAGGGCGTCCCCTCATTGTTGAGCAGGCTTAGTGGCAGATTTGGTTTTGGACCCCCAATTCTGACTTGGACGGCCACGTCCCTTTCCTCTATTCCATGCATTCCCTCTAGGGGCTGAAAAGTCCTCTACCGGATCTAGACCCCCGAAAGGAAGGGTTAAAAGAGGCCACTCAACGAAAGGAACGACGTTGTTTCTTACGCTGAGGAAATTTACCTCCTTTAGTGACTGAATCCAATTTTTCTCCAAAGAGGCACAATCCCACAAGAGGGAGCGCTGTAAGCGATTTCTTGGCTTCAATATCAGCTGCCCACTGCCGCAACCATACTGACCGCCGAATGGTGATTAACAAGGCAGAGGTTCTGCTGCAGAGTATCATCTAAGGCAGAAAGTACAAAAGATGCAAACATCTCACATCGCTTAAGAGCGGCGTACTCATCAGAGGCCGGATCAAGCCATGAGTAATTCATTAGGTCTCTCACAACAGGCCTAATAGCCACTGTCATGAGTGCTGAAGCACCAACAGGCAGTAAGGCCGAGCCCACACTGGAAAAAGCGTGGCATGCCATTTGATCAATACGCTTATCCTCGCCATCTTTAAGTGTAGTGGAGTCAGGAGAATGCAACACAGAAGAATTGGATAAATTAAGCACAGGGGCATCCACCACAGGTGGTGATGACCAACGCTTAACAGTACCAGCTGGGAAGGGATATTTCTTGTCCCAGCCCAAGGGAATGCCAGGAAGCCACGCAGGCTTCTCCCAATCTTTAAGAATAATTTCATCAAAATGCTTTTGATTTGGAAATTCGAGGTTTAGAGACTCCAAAGAATTCCCCTTTTTGAGGAGGGACTACTTCAGGAGGAGTGATAACCAAAACCTCAAATAACTGAGCAAGAGCCTTTGGGGTATCCACAACCCTAGCTTCACCCTGCTCAATCACAGTACCAACAAATTGCTGTTCATCTGAAACATCTGAATCCTCATATAATTCTCCTTCTTCTGAGAAGGATCAGACCAATAAAGCATTTCACAATTATTCAACTCACTTACCGGAACGGCCTGAGTCAAATGTTTCCTTTTAGCTGAGACCTTCTTGGCCACAGAGCTAGACATTAATTTTTCAAGATGAGCCAATCTGGCACATAAATCAGAATCCGGCTCACCACCCATGACAATATCACTGGGGGTACGGACAAGACATGGCAGAGTAGGAGATAAGGCAGAAGCCTGGACCCCAGTTTGCTGCAAAATAGTTAATTGAGCACAAGGGACGCAAAGAATTGCGTTATCCCCAACAAGGGATGCCCCACATCCAAAACATCGCCGAGTCTGTGCAGAGGGAACTGCATGCCCGTTGTCCGGAGATGCCTCCATATGGTGTTTAGTATTATACTATAATTGATTATAGTCGCCAAGTATATATGGGATTTACGCAATTGCTACCCAGGATGCCCCTTTAAATAGTGTCAAGTGGGAGGATATTAACACAAATGGACCCCCAAATAAGGCTTTAAGGGCTAAAAACCAGGAGAAACCCCTTTAAAATAAAGAGTTTCCACCTACAAAGAAAACAAACAGTCACCAATGCACACAATACAATAAATGACAAAGCATGAAAAAAATGGCAGAAACTCCCTTCAGCAAGCTGAGGGGTACTCACAGCACCTTTAAATATGGAACGCTACACGAATTTGCGTGTCATCCTTGCGCAGGGGCCATGCTAATCTTCTCAGTATTGTTTCCAATTTTAGTATATGTGCTGCCAAAGCAAGCACAATGAGGGAAGACCATAGGGAAGCAGCAGGAGCCAGGCAGACAAAGAGAATGAAATGATGCTGTGTGCCTAAGCCCCGCCCACCCCCAGAATCACATGACCGAGAATGGAGGGAAATTCAAATCTGAACATAGCCAGAAACATGAGCTTTAAAAGGTAAGCAAAAGAATGCTGCCTAGACAGAAATAGGAAAATCTAAATAAAACATATCCTATTAAATAGTATAGTAAACATACAAAATAATATATATGTAATAAAGATTTATTTTATATATCTTTTATTTTTTTTTTTGTATTATTTGTGTGCATGGTGACAAATAAGCCCAGATAACGCCCCCCCCCCCCCGCCTTTTTACCCCAGCAGGGTAAAGGAGAACTAAAGGGGAGAGGATAGAAATGCACCCATAAAACACAAGGGGATTATAAAGGGACAGGGGCATCCCATGCCGAGAACACCAACCCGGAAACCGCCTACCCACATTTGGGTCTCACGGAGGAGTAAAACTCCTGTATACACCAGAAGGTGTATGTATCTACCTTTGCCTGAACCATACAGCCAGGGCTGGGAGGCATACAATATAACCAAACAGGTTTAAAGAGTATCAGACAGAAATAGAGAAAAAAAGGGGCCGGGAGCAAACCCGGCTACCTGCAGCTTGAAGGAGAGTCATCTTCTGAATGCTTCGCCGACTGCAGAGACGAAAAGACTGAGGAATAGTGGGAGGAACCCAGTACTTATGGACCAGGAGGGGCTCCTTTTTCCATGTCATCTCTCTCTGCGGGTTCCCAAGTGTCATGAATATTTGAAAGTGGGGTGTGTGACATATTAGGAATATAGAAGTATTGGATAACCCGAGCACCGGGGCATCCACCTCGTGAGGGGACGACCATCGTTTTACCACGTCCACCGGAAAGGGATACTTTTTATCCCAACCTTGAGGAATACCTGGAAGCCGAGTAGGCTTCTCCCATTCCTTAAGAATAATGCCATCAAAATGCTTTTGATTTGGGAACTCCAGGCGCGGCTTGGAAATCCCAAAGAATTCCCCTTTTTGAGGAGCTCCTCAGGAGGAGAAATTGCCAGAACCTCAAAAAGGTGAGCCAAGACCTTCGGGGTATCCACAGCATCCCCCTGCCCTTGCTCAGTATCAGCACCAACAAACTGCTGATTGTCAGAACCCTCAGAATCCTCAAATAATTCCCCCTCTTCTAGCGGGGAATAATCAGACCAGTCAAGAAAATCATCAAACTCAAAGGCCGGCGCGGCTGGAGACAAATGCTTTCGCTTAGCCGAGGCCTTTCTGGCAACAGAGCCAGAAATACATTTCTCAATATTAGCCAGTCTGGCACATACATCAGATTGCGATTCCCCACCTGTGACAACATCACCAGGGGTACGGATAAGGCAGGGTGGGGAAGGAGATGAGGCCAGGACCCCGGACCCAGACGCCTGGGCCCCCGACTGCTGCGTTATGGCCCGCTGAGCACAAGGTATGCAAACAAGTACATTATCCCCTGCAAGGGATGCCCCACAACCCACACACTGCCGGGGTTGCCCCGAGGGGAGCCCAAGCCCGGTATCCTGAGAAGCCTCCATATGGTGATTTTAATGTAGTCGCAATGACCGGAGGGATTTACGCTATTAAGCTACCCAGGATGCCCCCTTCAGGTCCCAAGTGGGAGGATTTTTTTTTTTTTTTTTTGGAAACCCTAAATTAAACTCTAAGGGACCCTAGGACTGGGAGAACTCCCTCTTTAAACTTCAAAAGAAGGGATCCCACCTAGAAGACATGAGAACAGACATAAGTGTCAACATGCACATCACCCACCATAGCAGTTAAGAATGGTGAAATAAATAAAATCCACTCACCGCAGCAAAGCAGCGACCGTCAACCCTCACAGCAGCAAGGGAATGAGAGGGAGAGCAGCAAAGCAGGCAACGAGGCGAGAAGGGTGCTTAAGAAAAGCCGGCCTCGAGGGGGGGTGGGGGTGGAAGGGCCACAACGAGCACCGGTGAAACCAGCCCAGCAACAACGGCCGCAAAAACACATACAAACACACACACACAATCCACATACCTTTTCCCCCAAATAAAGTAAAACAACCCACAGGAGAAAAGGCCTCCCCCCCCCCCCCCCCAAGGGGCACAGAGGGACACGGTAGGGGGGAGAACCCACACCAATAGGTGAAAGGGTAAGAGGGACAGGGCATCCCAAGCCGGGATCACCAACCCGGACACCACCTACCCCTTTGTATGGGGTCTCACAGGGGGAGCAAGCTCCCATATACACCATAAGGTGCAGCCTACCATTGCCTGGACCTTCAGCCTAGGCTGGGAGGCATACTGCTATAATTTAAATTAAAAAAGGTTCAGGCAGCAACAGAAACAAAAGGCCGGGGGGTTACCCTGGCTACCTGCAAGGAGGAGACAACCTTCTTCTGACTTGCTCGCCGACTGCAGAGACGAAAGACTGGGGAATGGTGGGAGGTCCCAGGTATTTATGGGCCAGGAGGGGCTCCTTTTTTTCATGTCATCTCTGCAAGATCGCCCTCTACAGGACAGTTACCCAAGTGTCATGAATATTCGGAGGCGGGGTGTGTGACATACTGGGAATACACAGGATTTTTACTATCCGCAATTTTGTCCTGTCCATCCTGAATTTGGATGCCCCACTAGGTGAAACCCCAAGATCGGATGCTCTACTTACCTCGACGACCAATCAGCTTCTTTGGCTGCACATAATAATGTGCGCCGGGGGGAAAAACTGGAAGGAAGTCATTCAGTCATGACCATTTAGTTATGGCCACACAGATACAGGGAAAGATGCGATATATGTCACCAGTGCCGGCTCCAGGGTTTTGTGGGCCCCTGGGCGACAGATTCCCAGTGGGCCCCACGTGTCGCATGAAATATTAAAGTGCACCATCCATGATTTTGACTATCCTGGGTTCTGGTATTTGCCCCCAGGGCATCCCGAGTCCACTATGTGAAACTCCTTGGTTCTACTTTAAAACATACATGACTGCCAAACCAGCGGCACATGTGCGGGCTCTCGTCCAATAAGGGACACCTGCCGTGACTATGTCATTCAGCAGATGGCTCTCATTGTTGTCAATGGGGAGCACACACTGCCACACATTTAGCATCCCCAGTGGCGTCCCCAGCATCCCCTAGGCATTCAGATAGGCTGGGATAGGAATCAATGAGAGCGCCTGTTGAATGACATAGTTGGATGTGAGCCTGTGCATGCAGGGTTAGAACAAGGAAGGGGGGTGAATAGCACCTTTCTGAGGGGGTTTCACCCAGCAGGGCTTCCCAGGTTTTCTTCTGCTTAAAAGTGGCCCAGTTACCAGGATTTTCACTATCCTTACCCTATGGGCATCCTTATGCCCCGCTGTGTGAAATCCCCTAAGGTGCATGTGCTTATCCAATCAGCACTTCATGCCATGCATACTAATGTAGGACATAAAACTGTTGTTTTGGATTCAGGGTAGGCATAGGGAGCACCAGCAGCCACATCCCAGGTGTTTGAAGTAGCTGAATCAGCACATCAGCACTCCAGGGCCTGCCACGCGGGAGTGATTGTTCCACTATAAAGAGGAATATGCACCTTCTAAAGCAGTGGTCCCCAACCCTGTCCTCAAGGCCCACCAACAGGACAGGTTTTGCAGATCTCCACAAAGATGCACAGGTGGAGCAGTTAGTGCAGCTGCAGAGCAATAGAGCTGGCTATTTGGAGATCCAAAAAACATGACATGTTGGTGGGCCTTGAGGACAGGGTTGAGGACCAATGTTCTAAAGGATCTAAAGGATCCCTTAAAATCCAGCTGGCCGACTTAAAACCCCTGGGGCATCCCAATTTGGGATGCCCTTCTGTGTGAAACCTCCCAGGAACCCCCTCACTTTTCCATGGTCCCACACCACGTTCGTGGCTATCCGAAGGGCTGTGCGCAGAAGCACGGCAAAGCCTCAGAGATGTTGCGAATGCACGAGAATGAGCCGTAAGACCCCGCAAAGGTGAGTGTTTGTGGAGGTTCCTTGGGGGTTTCACACAGCGGGGTATCCCAAAGCGGGATGCCCCAAACGTTGAAAGTTGCCCCCCCCCACCTGTTAAAGTGGACAAAAACCCAGGATTTTGATTATCCTGGGCTTTGGTCCTTGCCCCGGGGCACCGTGATTGGGGATGCCCCACTGTTCCAAACCCCCCAGGTCAGCAGAACTAACTCACCTTTCCCTGGTCCTGAAAGGGTGGGGCCGGATGCATCATCGGGTAACAGGGGGCATGGCTAGACGCATCGTCGGCCAGACTGGGGCCATCAGCTGTGACTCAACCGCAGCAGCGGGGAACATCTGCAGATGGATGAGACCACATCGCCGGGCAGGAGGGCGAGGCCACATCACCGGGCAGGAGGGCAAGTCCACCCGCATCCGCAGCGGGAGGGTTGCATCGTCAGGTGGAAGGCGGGTCAGCATTGCCGGGCGGGGGACATCGGCTGAGACTCACCCCCCAACTCACTCATGCTGCTCGCGGGGGCCCGCCTCCTTGTCCTGGGCCCTCGGCACGTGACCGGGTTTGCCGGGTGCTGGCGTTGGCCCTGTATGTCACGTCAGAAAGGTAAAAAAAGCAGGCGGTCAACTGTGTTTCACATAGCAGGGGTGGATGTTTAACTGGACCTAATGTCTTATAAAAGCTAGATCAGGTTTTGGTCCATTTTAAAGTAGACCTAAAATCAGAACAATACTTCGTTTACACCTCCACCAGATTTGGATGCCCTCCCTTAAAAATGGAAGACCAAAATCAGTGGTGTTGGCCGTACATTTACCTCTCTGTCAACGGCCAATAGGGTGCAGGCAGTCACATGGAGCACAGAAGTGTGACTGGGTGAGTAATAATATTTCCTATTGCTCTCTAAAACTCCAATACCAAAAAAAAATGAGTGAAGGTCTACTTAAAGCCCCAACCCACATCTATTATGGAGGCCCCGCCGCTTAAGATCAAAAGGAAATTAAGAAGGTGAAAAACTTTGGTGAGAGTCAAATGTAACATTAAACTTTAAATAGGAACATAATGTGAGAGCCTTCCCCAATTTGGAATGTCAAGCAGCATACCCCCCCAATATACTCCCCTCAAACTGGGATCCTAGTGCAGTCCAGTGCCCCAAAACAGTCTGTGTTTTTTTTACTTAAACCTTTGCCCAATATTCATAAAACACTAACAGGAAGCAGTATGATGTCCAAATGGCATGCCATATGTAAATTGATTAACTTAAAAGCTAAACTGTCACATAATAGCAGTTATTATAACTGATAAAGCTGACCCCCAATGCTGGGCTGTGAGTACTGTATGTGTATGGATGTATCTTTGCTGGAAAGCACCAGGGGAAAGGGTTGCTTGGCCAGGGAGCAATATGGCCGACTGCATAGAGTTCATGTTTTTATGAACATTGGGCATAGACCTAAAATAAAAAACTAAGAAAGAAACATAGGCTTTTTTGGGGCACTGGGCTAAGGATAGGTGACAAAATAAACTTCCTTTCTGGGTATAATATCACTTTAAAATCTCTGCTGGCTGAACATCCGTTCAGTCTGGCAAATAGAGCAGGGATGCCATCATGGGGTGCCTGAACGAGGTGAGATATACAGCGAGAACATCAGGGAGCCCCCTAGGGTACGGATTATTTGAGAGCACCTTTCTTTGGGCTAAGAGTCAGTTACAGAGATTTAGAGTGTACATCCTTGACCTCGCTAAAATGGATCAACACCCTTACAACAAACAGAGCTCAGGTGCATCTCTCCCCAGGGCAATTTAGATTGCTGCACATAAAAATTAATTTACCTTTTTTCTAACTTTGCTGTGGTAAATTTTAAAAACAAAATGGCATCTCCCGGAGTTGCACGCTGCCTGAACAGGAAGTGCTGCTGGGCTTCCTGTTACTGTGCATTGTCAGTTATGTCAGTTGATTTTAGGCAGCAGCAAAGCTGGAATGCTGGGAAAGGAGACTCCAAGATGGTTGCTACCAAAATCGGTGGGGGCCGTGTTTTAGCTTTGAATGGATGCAGGAGCAAATGTAATTGCTGACAATGATTTAGCATTATGCATGTAAGTAAGGCAAAGGAGTTTGGGGGAGTTATCTTTTCCAACTGTGCCAGGCTGTTGGTCTGGTTTAAAGGTTCACTTTAAAGAGGCTACATATAAATTAATGATAAAACTGTACTCGCCAACACTTCCTGGAATCATTCATTCATGCGTACCTCGTCAACCCCTTTAATTATGGATAATGATTTCCAAATAGACCTGAAGATGACTTTTTCCTGGTGAAACCCTGATAGACAGGGATTTTCTAGTTACATTGGCCCTGGCATGAGATCAGACTGTGCTTTATCTGGATTTAATGCAGGATGCCCAATGGCTTCTAATTGGGTCCATTATTGTCCATCTCGTCGTTATACAACACTGATTGGTAAACAAAGCCAATGTCCAAATGTTCCATCACAGTGAAGAATGACAATATGATGAACCATAAAAACAGCCATTAGTCCTCATGCACATATCCAGAATACCCAGGTCTCTAAAATGGCACTGCGGAGGCGTGTGACTGAGCCACGGGTGTTAAAGTGATCCTTTCCAGTGTCAATTAGGGTCAGAATATAACAAGAACAGTTTTCCTGTAACTCCCTTTTTTTCGTATTTAAAAGAATCATCTGTGAGCAAATAAAGACCAACCGCCTACCACGGCTGATTAGTCCATGTCTGGTGTGTGCCTGGTGTCTGGGGTGTGCAAGGCAGCTCTAGCACATCCCTTGTACACAGTTAATGGAGATACATGCTTTAATTACAGAGTCAGCAGCGAGCGACAGACTACAGCAGGTGCTTATCTAAAGAATCAAACTAGATCTCCAAATCCTGGTAAATATCAAAGCCCCAGACCTGAAGCACTGTGCATGTGGGGGAGGTACAATTGGCTATGCAACAGATAGTCTTTAAGACCTGATTGATGAAGAGCCTACTACTACTGGGGGGGGGGGGGGGGGGGGTAGGATTCACTTTCCATCTGCAGATCCAAATTTTACTTAAGCCGGATCTTCAGCATCATTTAATGAAAAGCCCAAATCCTTAAAATATATAAATATATATTAATTTTAAATGCTGAGAAATAATTTAAGTTTCAACTTATTGACTTATTCTTCTTTTCCCCACTGGGCTGCAACTCTGTTCAGGGCTCCAGGATACAGGTTCTGTCACCTTATGTCAGCAGCATCACATGCTAAGGAGAGGAGGAGGGGGGCAAATTATAGCTGTGCTTTGCACAGTCAGAATAGACTTCCTGTCTGCAGGCAGACTGAGACTCCATGGGCTGCCATCTTGGATGTTTAAAAGCTCAGAAAAAGCAGTAGATGCAGGTAGGATGATTTTTAATGTGGGCAATCTGTATGTACAGGGCGGGGGTAACATACAAGATAGACTCCTATTTAGAGTGAAAGTCCGGTTCAAAAGAATAACATCCATTCTAGATTTTGGTCCCAGCTCATCCCAATTGATGATACCCTCCCGCACAAACACAACCACTAGCCTCAAATAATCTTACCTGTTCCTCATTCCGCCAACAAATTACAGACCCGTGATTGGGTCATATTACTTTTGGATGCCAATGCAGATCATGCGACCACTGGCGACCAATCACGTGGCTGCCTTTTGCCAAAGGTGTGAAGAGCTGGTCAACTAGTCCCACGCTGGTTTCTGCATGTGCACAGGGGCATCAATGCTCCGCCCTAAGCGTCACTCAGGTCTAGGTGAGTAGAAGTAACCAGAGGTGGGAAGAGGTCAGCAGAGGTGATACAGGAAGAGGTATGATGGACAGAGAGGAGGTGGGCAGTAGTGATATAAGCAGGTGTAGGGAAAGGTGAGGTGGAAAGCAGTGAGCAGAGGTCATGTGCACAGAGGCAAGGTGGAAGGAGATGGGCAAAGGTAAAAAGAGATGAAGTGAGCAGGGATGAGGGACACAGAGGCGAGACAGGAAGATTTGTGATGCACAGAGGTGAGGTGAGAAGAGGAGGGAAGAGGTGCGACAGACAAAGGTGAGGTGGAAAAAGGTTGGCAGAGGTAAGGTAGGGAGGGGTGCGCAAAGGTGGTAAGAGGTAGGGTGAGAGGGGGGATAGCTAGCATTTAAAATGTATAGTGCCTGTTTGTCAGTCTGTCCTGTCTGCAGTGCCCAAACCAGATATGAAGGGTAACAGGGGTCGCAAGTGAGGGCAGTGCGGGCCACAAGTTGTGCATCACTGCTTTAGAAGCTGCCAGACGGATGGAGATATGCTCCACATTTGGTCAGCATGCCTGTTTGTAATCAAATTTTGGCACTTTTTTATTTTTACTTAATCCAATCAGTCCTGCACATCACAATAAAAAAAGACCCCTGGGTGGCCCTTCTACATGTTAAGCCCTCTAACATAAAGTTTAAACTTGGATGCAAAACAGGACATAGCCAAGGCAGGGAAGATGCAGATCATCCCGTATGCTGAAGTCATTGATTAAATGGCTTATTCATCAACGGAAAGCTAACAAGTATCCTAATAGACACTCATGAGTAGTTTTTGTTGACGTGGGAATACCCCAACCCTAATATTGATAACCAAGTTAGGTGAGGGCACCTTCTCTGTCCTCTATTCTCCATTCTCTAACCTCCAGTCACTATTCCCTAATCTTTTAAAGGGTCAGTCCAATATAACCAACTTCTTTTTCTTCATGGGAGCAGCCATGTTTGAATTTCTGAAATAAAAATACAGCTGGGGGTGTACCACCTATTAGTTACAATGTGCTCACTAAAAATCTACAGCTACAACCACAAGAGGGACTGTGGATAACTTAGCCACACCCACCTCAAAAAGGAGCACCATACAATGAATCAAATACAAAAGTTTTTATTAGAGGAAAAGAATGTTTACACACACAAGACACACAATCATACTATACAAAACAAGCTTTAAAACAACTGCACTTTCCCCATATCAAAAAATGAATTACATCCAGAGCTGCCATAACACAGACAGACCAATATATCTGGGAAAATGTATATATATATATATATATATATATATATATATATATATATATATATATGGAACGGAAGACCCCAGCAATTGATATAAACAAGGGGGGTCTATTTGATATTATTTGTGCTGGCACAAAACTGACCAATTAATCTAATAAACCAATACCAACCAATATCCCTGATAAACAGACCAACCTGATAAAGTGACAAGTGCTAACCTGCACAATAGGCAAAATAGAACCACATAATATTAAAAAATAAACATGTAATCATACACCACCATTGGATAATGCAAAATTCTATGTGTGTATATCCGTGCTAATACATGTAATTAAGGACACAAAAAGTGCTGAGTGCATATAGAAAAACTATTACAATTGACATAAAATCACAGTGTTACCAAGCCAAGATAGTTAGCAGCACAACCATTCAAACAATAATGGAGAGGGGGAAGGAAAGCAGCAGGAACACCTGCGCACGTGGCTACCCGTGCCGCTTCTGCTGGGTGAGGGGAATAAACATAATAAAGTCTGCTCCCTCATACTCACCCCTCTCTTACAATGTACAGGCTGCCAGTGACATCACTTCCAGGACCCTCCCGTGACGTCACTTCCGGGCCCGTGTGCTGGAGCACAGATGCCTGCCAGTTCCGGACTTCAGGGCTGCGGTTGGATGGAGCACAGCTGAGAGTGAGTATAAAGGAGCAGACTTACCCCTCTCTTACAATGTACAGGCTGCCCCATGACATCACTTCCGGGCCCCTCCCATGACGTCACTTCTGGGCCCGCGTGCTGGAGCACAGATACCTACCAGTTCCGGACTTCAGAGCTGCGGTTGACTGGAGCACAACTGAGGGTGAGTATGAGGGAGCAGACTTTATTATGTTTATTCCCCTCACCCAGCAGAAGCGGCACGGGTAGCCGCGTGCACAGGTGTTCCTGCTGCTTTTTTTCCCCCTCTCCATTATTGTTGGAACAGTTGTGCTGCTAACTATCATGGCTTGGTAACACTGTGATTGTATTTTATGTCAATTGTAATAGCTTTTCTATATGCACTCAGCACTTTTTGTGTCCTTAATTACATGTATTAGCACGGATATACACACATAGAATTTTGCATTATCCAATGGTGGTGTATGATTACATGTTTATTTTTTAATATTATGTGGTTCTATTTTGCCTATTGTGCAGGTTAGCACTTGTCACTTTATCAGGTTGGTCTGTTTATCAGGGATATTGGTTGGTATTGGTTTATTAGATTAATTGGTCAGTTTTGTGCCAGCACAAATAATATCAAATAGACCCCCCTCGTTTAAATCAATTGCTGGGGTCTTCCATTCCTTATATATATATTTTTTCCCCAGATATATTGGTCTGTCTGTGTTATGGCAGCTCTGGATGTAATTCATTTTTTGATATGGGGAAAGTGCAGTTGTGTTTAAGCTTGTTTTGTATAGTATGATTGTGTGCCTTGTGTGTGTAAACATTCTTTTCATCTAATAAAAACTTTTGTATTTGATTCATTGTATGGTGCTCATTTTTGAGGTGGATGTGGCTAAGATGTCCACAGTCCCTCTTGTGGTTGTAGCTATGTTTGAATTATTGCATAATGCTACACCTATCTTCTATTGAGATGTATGAGACAACGCACTGCCCCTTCCTTCTCCTCTCAATAGAAGAGAATGGTGCAGCATTATGCAGTAATTCGAATATGGCTGCTCCCATGAATAAGATTTAGTTAGGCTGGACTCTTTTAAAAAACGGATCAAAACCCCCAAAACAGCTCAATCTATTATGGATACCATTTGGAAGTTTTTCTGACAGGATACCATTGTTCTAAACTAGCTGTTTAAGCCCCCTTTCTCCCCCCTTCTTTGCAATTTTATGCACCCCCTGCTACCAATCAATGAGCGGAGCCTGCTCCCACATGACTGTCAGCAAGGCCATGCACGGAGGCCAGGCAGGGTGGGCTGTGTTGGCTTCTGAGCCAACAATGCTGAAAGAGAGCTGCCGCCCCTAGGGCAACGTGGGATCAAGCCTGCAGGATGGCAGGTAAGCAATGTTGGTTTTTTATGAGCCCGGACAGTGTATTTAATGTGCTCATACTAGATGAAAAAACCCAAATTAAAACGATTCTCAGGCTTCATTACTAACCTCTGCTAGAAGGCACCCATTAGGATTAGGCAACTAAATGCTGCTAACTGAATTTAATACCCCACCATCTTTGCACAACCTACATTCACACACTTAGGCAATGAAATTACTTACTGGTGATGTGGCAGATTCGGGGTCCTCAGTTTCCTGAAAATAAGAAAAAGAAGAATATAAGGAGGTGGGACAACCCTTTTTTAGTACAGCCATCATCTGATAACCTCTGGTTTGGTCTACAAAGGTGTTAGAGAGAACCCATAACCATTATGTTTGAAGCAGGACAGTTTGCCAAATAGAAGCCTATCAGATGGCTGGAAAAACACACCTGCATCGCAGAGATCATTATTTATACACAGGAGGTAGCAGTTACTGCTTCAGGACCTTCCTTTTTTTACTCCGCACGCTGCATGAGTCCCGTCACTTTTTAGTTAAAGTGAGCTCCCTCAAGTTTTTAGTATGTTATTATGATCATTTTAATGCTGCACAGTCAATAATAGAGGGGGCATACTTACAACCACAAACTAAAAAGAAGAACCCCTCGCCCCAATATTACATTATTAGTATGCATGGCATAAAGTGCTGATTGAATGAGCACTTGCGCATGTGCCATGGGGACAGCGAAAAGCTCAGTCAAGTGGGCCATAAAGGGGGGGGGGGTCTCACACAGTGGGTTAGCACCAAATTAGGATGCCCCGGGTCAAGGACCAATCACAAGCATAGTAAAATCCAGGTGATTGGTCCACTTCAAGTGATTAGAATGTATGCTAGAACATTAGAAAAATTACCAATCAGGACAACACTTCTATTTTCATGTATAGAGACTTTGGGGTAGCTGATTCTCTGTGTAACACTGGTGATCAGTGCTGTTAACTGCTCAGTTATTAGGTAAAAAGTTAGGTCACATACTTCCTTGTACCTATCATTATAATTTTCAGCCTATATGTACAGCCACTTGTATTGAGAAAGAGAGGCAAAACGCGGCTACACTAGTGGGAACCAACATGTTACTAATTATGTCTTGGACATTAAAAGATAAAAATGGAGACTGCAGTTGTGCATTTTAATTATTTATGCACTGTAATACATTTGTAGAGTGGGCCATGACTGTATGATTGTATATATGTGAATTTGATTTTACTAAATTTACGTATATCGACATGGGAATAATAGGTAAGTTTTGACACAATAACATGGTACTTACCCCCCAAATGTTGCATGCTGTTCGGCTGAACCTCTAATTCATTTACCACCAAACAAATTGGTATATGTCTATTTTAGTGGGGGTAGGACCACCTCCTGCTAAAAATCCCCACGTTCATCTTAAAGGCACAGTCCAAGAAGCAAGGAGCTCACCCCTGAAGCCTGTCCTATGTTCCTCTCCTCCATAATGCTGTAGATGCTGTAGCAGGGCTTCAAGGTTTGCCTATCCGTTCCATTCCAATTTTCCATGACCACACTCCGAATGTAGTGGCACAGCCCCCCCCCCCCCCCGTCCTTTTGTGTTAACAGAGTGAGTGAACCTGGCAAGCGTGAGAACCATAGTTTGCTGGCCTCACACTGCAAGTACTGAGGGATGGGGCAACCATGCAACCATATTTGTAATATTTGTAGGTGGTTATGGAGGAATATGTAAGAAGGGGGGGGGGGGGAATTTGGAGCCCTGCTGTAGCATATAGCATGCAATGTGTTGAAGAGAATGGAGCACAGGTACATGGGACTGGCCTCAACTGAGATCCTTGCTGCTTTATAATTTTCCTTGCTGCTTAAACCCCACCTTCACCCTGATAAGAGCCTATAAGAGCCTATCTTGTATGTTTTCCCTACCTTGTACATACAGATTGCTCACATTAAAAATCACCCTACCTGCATCTACTGCATTTTCTGAGCCTTTAAACATCCAAGATGGCGGCACATGGAGTCTCAGGCTGCCTGCAGACAGGAAGTGTCTTCTGATTCTGCCACTCTGCATTCTGGAATTGCGGTCCTTTTCCTGACGCCATCTCTGCTCTGTTTGTGCAAAGCACAGCTATATCCTGCCCCCCCTGTACTTTTGCCTCCTCTCCACAGTATGTGATGCTTCTGAGGCAAGATGGCGGCACCCGTGTCCTAGAGTCCTGAATAGAGTTGCAGCCCAGTTGGTGAAAGAATATAGAGTAAATGACTTAAATGTAAAATATATTAATTTTAGATGTTGGGGAACAAGTTTTTAAGGGTTTGGGCTTTTCATTGAATGGTGATGAAGGTTCAGTTAAAGTGATGCCTTATGGGTGTGAAATACAGACCAGGTGAGTGGCTCAATGTCTTCCTCGGTCAGGTATACAGACTGCAGAGCCCCATGGGAACAGAAGAGCAGAAACATAACCTTATGGCTGCCAACATGGCGCCGGGAGACCCAAAGACCTGCTTTTTACCACAGCAGTCCGTCTAACAGACTAAGAAATGTTCACATTAGTTTTAAGAGACATCTGGATAAAGCTGGATAATAGAAAAGAAAAACCAAGAGCATCAGTTATTTGGAGTGCAATCCTCCATAATCCCAAAGCATTTAACGGTTAAAAAAGTGGTGCACTAAAAATGTCAACCATGTAATGTACAGCAAGACTGACACAGAGGCATTAGTGTCCTCTGAGACTGGTTATAAAAAGCACTAAATTACAGAGCACAATCACTGTTATTCGCAAACCAACAGCTACAGTATTTCTCATATAGAAAAAAAACAGGTTAGCTCCAACGTTAATGAAACAAAATCACTTAAACATCTCGATTTAAGCGTCAACTCAGCGCACAATGAAATTAGTTTGCCATATATTCACTGCAGCTAAGTAGGTTTGCTGCTCTTAATTTTTGAGAATAAAGTAAATCTCACAATGAGCTTTGAAAAAATTGCAGCAATTACTTTAGATTAAACAAAATCATTTATGCAAGCTTGGCCCCTTGGATAGACAATTATCTTCTGCATAATGTAGACAATTCACTCCTGACATCTTGGATCTATATTGGGATATTTTTGCACTTATTCTTTTGAATCGTGTGGCCAGGCTGTTACTATGGTTGCACAATACCCCATCCTCCTTTTCTTTTTATTTGTTCTCTTTTTATCTCTTCAGTCTACATACATTATGGGCTTGATTCAACAAAGGTACAAAAAAATTAGTTTCGCTCTGAAAAATGAATTGCATGCATGAATATTTAACTTTTTCATGTGATTCAGCAAAAGGGTTGAATTAAATACGTGCGAAAATGCAATCATAACATTTTCGAAGTGTTCGTAAACAAAAACTATTGGAAAATGTGATCAAATTTTAACTTACCTTAACTGTGTATGTGCATTTCTAGGTTATAGAGTATTGTTTCTCTGACTGTTGCATGTTTTTAGTCTTTCCATAGGTTATTTTTGCATGCACTCATTTACCAACTTTTTAATTTGCCTGTTTACCAATATTTACATGGTTAATATTATGTCTACATTTAAGCAATAGGCAAGGTATGCTGTAGTGTAAGCACTAATGAAACTACATCTTTTTAGATGCATATATGTCGGCATTTCTTGGGGTGGGGGCTTGGATTAGCAGCCAGCAGGTTGTATACATTGGGCTTGATTCAACAAATTGAAAAAAGTTCGATTTGGTTGGAAAATTGGAGTCTTTACCCCAAATGGTGCATCTGTTTTCTACATTTCACTTAGATTCAGAATTATCAGATGAGGTTCCCATGTAATATATCTCAGGTGACAATTGTTTTTTAATGCACTAGTGCAACTAGTAACTAGTCATCTAGCATCTATGTAATGCTAGATATGTATAAAGTAATAGATCAATGCAACTGGGCATGCTATTTCCTTTTGCTTCACATGTTTTGTTCTTCATCCCAGTGGTCGCGTTAGCTGGATTCGCTCATACTGGGAGTGCTGAGGGACACTGTGCAACCACATTTGTGTGCGGTTCTGGAAAAATGGCAAGAAGGAAAGGAGATGCTGATATTGGACACCAGCTACAGCACTTCGTGATGCCTTTATATTGCTATTTCCAAAGGAATCTTAAGGCACTCAATTAGTCCTGGGCTAGCAATGGTGGGAGATGCATCGGGGCATCCAGCAACAGGAATGAGTCAGGAGGCGGGTTCAATGAGTTATAAATATGCTGAGAGAATGAGTGACATGTGTCTGTGTGCTATGTAATGAAACCTTATAAGCAACTTCAACACCTAGTGCAATGCTGCTTATATCTTTCACAACAACTTTAGCATGGTTTAAAAAGCTGTAGGGACAGTCTAGTAAGGGACAGTTTAGGTAAAATAAAAAAAATAAATCTCACATACCCGTCAATCTCTCATAGTCCTGTGGACAGAACTGGTCTGGTTGAAGCATGTTAGACTGCATATGAGCGGGGCCAGCATTCAAGCCTCCACTGTTATAAACGAACCCAACCAGTGGTGGCCTACGGCCAATCAATAAGGGTGCCTGCTCCCACGTGATCGGCAGAAGGAACACCTACTGGGTTCATGTGATCATCAGAACTAAAAGTGCAAAGCTGGGAGAGCTGCAGCAGGTTTTTAGGGATTTAGTCTGGAAGATAAGTGAGGGAAATGTTTTTTTGCCTGGACAGGGACTTTAAACTGATACTTTCTGTATCATCTTATTGTTTCTTGTCAAGCTGCTATCAAAGATCCTGCAATCCTGGCACAGCATAGAGTGTATAGCTGCCTCCTATCTGTCTCTTTGGAACAGTCATGAGGCTTCATGAATTTTCAACACAGCTTTAAACTGGGCCATATATTATTTGTACAGAAATATCAAAGAATTAAAGATACAGTTCAGTCTTTTGCAGTTCATAGAATCAGCAACAATGGGATTATTACAGCATGTCAGACAATTGTGTTCTATTAAGAAGTACGAGGCAAAGCGCTACCCCTCCATTCTCCTATCAAAATAAGTTTTTGGGGTGGGCAGCTAGGGTAATCCCTTCATGGATGTTCCTGTGAAACACAAGAGTTAATTAGACTAAGCTGTCCCTTTAAAGAAAGTAGAGTTGAAGAAACTATTCAGAGAAAATTGAGAAGACTCAGGAGGAAGTATAAACCCATCACAAATAAAAGTAATAAAAAAAAATTAAAAAAAAAGAACTATCCACAGTTGCTGACAAGCTGTTTTTAAAGGCAGCATCCATACATTTTAAAACTTTTGCATGCTATTAAATATGATGGCAGACATTTTCTTGTTGGGCAACATTATGTTGATTTTTTTACTTCCCGGAATAGCGGATTAGGGAATTTCCATGGCCTGACAATAACCTGCCTGGTAGATAAACAGATTTATTTGTCTAATCAATTCTGATACTAAGTACAACCCCTTATTGACTTTAATAATATCTTTAATGAGTCTGTACATATTATCTTCCTAACCACCAGATTTATTAATTAATGAATAATCTTAACCACAGAAGATTATTACCAAAATTGTTTAACCCCCTAACCGTCCTAGTAACAGAAAAAACTTCTGAAAGGTGCCTGTATACACAGAGAAGATGAGGGGTCATCATTTGTCAGCTGTCCGGTCAGGCAAAACCGTAAGCACAACACGGGTAAAACTGTCATGGGTTTAACAACCTATATTGAGGCACCGCCATAAGCACAGTTGCATATTGGCAGAAATGAAATTCCACCTTTTGGATGCAGGTTTTGTTTAAATCATTTACTCACTTACTAGTGTAAGAATGAACCTCAGAAACTGAAAGAATGAAGGTCGATCTATATATTAATAATCAACCAAAGCTCTGTAAACATGGAGCTGGAACAGAAGGACCTAAATTACTGAAATGAAGCAAGATGAACTGCTGAACTTTCTAGTCTTTGGCCACATAGCAGGTAGTATATCTAATGTAAATGCCCCTGCTCACTCTTACACAGAGACCACACATATATTTTTGGTCTTCACAAAAACCATGGATTTTGATTTTGCGTTTGAAAATCCCACTGATTCCTGGCTGCAGCCCTCCAGTTTCAGTCTGCATGCTCCTATTCCGGCCTAAGTGTGCAGTCTAAAAATTCTGAGAATGTGTGTTCACCACTGAAATTATGTGTTAGATGCTCATCTGCGTGTCTCAGGAATTGGCAGGGAGCACCAGATGTTTTGAATCTGGACCACTGCAGTCCGTAGCACTTTGATGGGTTGAGCCTGCAAGCTGGAAGGTAAGTGTATTTTTTTACATTCTTATTATGCTTTTACTGTCCCTTTAAAGTTCAAAGTTTAGCTCAAAAACAATTGAGGGTATGCCATATACACACCCAAAACAGGTTCACATACAGCACTGCATGTCTTCTATTGTGCAGCTCAACTTTTTCTATATAGTAGGATTGGCATACCATGATCAAATAAACCATTATGTTTTTGGGGTTTTTTTAGGTATATGTTTGAAAATCAATTTTATTCTATATGATGATGGATCTTTCAAACAAGACAATGTTGTTCTACCCAAGTCAAACTCGAGGAGGTCCAGATACAGCTGTAGAAGATATCATACGATCTCAGAATATTATCTCCCGAGTGATGCACAGCTACCTTGGCATCCTTGTACCTCTGGGGCTACTGGCAGGCATTTTCACTCTTGTGGTTTTGATTAAGAACAAAGTAAAGCACCAAACAATCGAAAATCTTGATTTCTTTCTTCTGTGCCTGGCAGTCACCGACATTACAATTATCCTATATTCTTTTACGTCTACAACAAGACCCGGTTACTTGGAAATATCCAACCTGAGCTGTGGGGTACTGTCCTTATTCTTCAACATTAGTTACTACTTTTCTCAGTACCTACTGCTTGTGATGTTCCTCATGCTGCTAATCATTGATGAGTCCAGTTACAGCTCATTCATCACAAATCGAGTGGGATGCATGTTTTTGATTTTGATATTCTCTATAGTATTGTCTCTGGTAACTTCATCTCTCCTGGGAACATATGATATGCTTCAAAATGTGACATATTGTCAGCTGGACCCATTAAATGCCAACCCTGAGTATGACATTGTGAAAACCTCCACTGGATTCTGCATCCCATCATTCATTATTTCAATCTTCTGCCTTCTACTGATTATCCATCTGAGAAGAACAGACGTGAAGGAAAAGCTTCAAGCTCACTGGATTATTCTGCTGAACGTAGCAGTGATGTTTGCATGCAGGCTTTTTTACAACATCATGCTCCTTAGGAGAACTAGGTTAAAGACTGGTGGCTTTAATTTATCTCCAGGAGAGGAGCTGGTCATGAACATTGCTGAGCTGGTTGTATTCAGTGGTAGTTGTGTTAGACTAATATTAATAATGACATTGCACAAACCATGCTGGGATGAAGTAAAAACAGCTTTTCATTTCTTAAAGAAGAAATGTGGAGGAACGGAAACTAGTAATAGTGTTATCTAACTGTATTTCCAGAAGAATGACCAGGAAATCCTCTGCAGTGTTAAACATGCATAAGCTTTATTTATTACGGTAATTTATGTGTAGGTTTACTCTCTTTCACATTTCATGAATGAAGGTCCAAAGACATCTCTGTTAAAAAGAAGTTACTGCCTTAGTAGGAACACAATAGACAATTAAGTGGAAAGTACTGCTGGGGGTGTTCTAGGCATGTGATGCCGGGAAAACTCCAAGGGCTAGAAAAATTCCTAATGGAAAACATGATAAAAATAAGAGCTACACCATTGCAGATATCCTTCTAATAATTACAAGTTCAATGACAAATGTGCTAATCTTTTGTGGGGCCATTTTACCCAACATAGAAGCCCAATGGGCCTACACATGGGGCAATGGTTGAAACTCTGAATTGTTTTTCTTAGTTTTAGACCAGGGTTCCCAAAAGGTGGTACTAGTACTGGTGGTACTCAAGATTCTCTCAGGTGGTACTTGACAAGGCTGTACAGTTACCTGTACCCAAACCTGACCTGCACCCATCCATGCTTCATTCAAGCGTTACGATAAATAAAAAACTGTTCCATTGTGTGACTAATTAACATTAAATGACGTGTTTTGATTATGGTTTTAGTTGGCTGACAACATTCTTGCACCACCCAGGCGGTACTTGATAGAAATCAGAAAGTGGTACTTGATGAAAAAAGGTTGGGAACCACTATTTTAAGATTTGAGAATAGTGCACTAGTTCAACTTGCCTTGCTTACAGTTTGTGTTTTAAGTAGTTATATCTGCAGTTAGCCTTAAAATTCCATGACTTCCAATATATGAAACCAATTTGTATCTTTAGTTTAAGTGTTAATCATGTACTTTGTGTTTAATAAATACACAGACCGCAAAGGTGATCTGACCTTTTACACTAAAATGAAAGAAGTTCCATTTTAGTAACTAGATCGATGGGAAAATCCTATGAATTTTATATATTTTGTTTGAGATCCATAAACTACTTATGTCACGTCAAGTCATGCTATACCCAGAAAGGAAGTTAATTACATCACCTTCTATACCCAGCTCAGTGCCCTTAAACAGCCTGTGCCTTTGCACAATATTTATAAAAACACTTAACAGTCTGCTGTTAGACTGGTCGGCCATAGTTCTCCCTTGTGCTTTCAAAGATGATACATTCAGTTAAATCAACACTGGGGGTCAGCCTTATCAGGTTTAATAAATGCCATTATGTGGCAGTTTAACTTGGAACTGAATTAATTAGCATATGGCATGCAATTTGACATCATACTGCTTCCAGTGGGGTTTTATAAATATTGGGCAAAGGCTTTAGAAAAAAGGGCTGTTTTGGGCCACTGAGCTGGGGACAGTTGGTGACGACGTAAAATCTGAGTATATGTACATTCTAAGAGGCGTAAAGCTAAGATGGAGAAATGACATGAAACAGTACCATTTCGAAGGACAAGACAAGAACTTAATTTGTGTCAGGAAGTTTATGAGGTCTGTCCAACCAATATTATTTTTCATAGGGCAACCCCTTTGGCTAGAATTATTATTTGAGAGGATGTAAGCTACTTACAGGTCTAAAGTAATAGGTATTATTTCATATTTTTTTGGGAAACACTCAATAGTTTTTAAATGGCCTGTCCAGGCAACTGATAAAAAAAAACCTTACATTCTCTCCCCACATCTGGTCAATCTGGTAGTGTAACACTGACCAGTTCCCCAGATTGTGTCAGGTTTTAGAATGCCCTTTCTATGACAATTAATGGAGTGGGTGTAGTGCAATCACTGTGCCTGTGGGCTAGAGCGGTCAGCTGTTGGTTGGATGAATGGATGGCAAACCCGCATTGACAACTGATCAGCTAGAAGTTATAAACATTTTCTCCAGTTGCCTAGACAGACTATTTACTATAGGTTAACAAGTGAGCAGCTATAACACCTTATACCTCTGCCATCAGATCTCATCATCTGCAATTAAAATGGACTGTTTACAATAAGGTCAAGTTGAGCTGCAGTAGAGAGTGCAGGGCTTTAAGTTGTAAAAATCAGACACAAAGCTACAAATGCTCACAGCAGCATTACCAACCTTCAAGTATCTTGATTAGGGATGCCTCTCTGATAAATAACTTGTAAAAATGGCAAAATTATACCTGTGAGCTGACGGCCAATCAGGTTTGCTGAGTGTGCACAATGTCAGATACATGTGCACACCCATCCAGGAAATCCTATTGGCCACTGGCAAAACATCTTCTTATTCTGTTATAAAAACTATACAAGTTCAAAATTTGGTTCACAAATCCGTTCTGGCATTAGCCAGGACTTGTGGTGCCATCTATGCAGAAAGCAAAAACATCCAAAGCTAAAAAATGATTTTTGGTTGAAGCTTTGCTTTAAAGCAAATCTAAAAATAACTATTCGTATCCTAAATCATACCTTTAGTTATCAAAATCTAAATCAGTTATTAAACTGGCAGTGGAGGAAAAACCACTGTAGACTGACAGTGGAAGAAAAACCACTGTAGAAACGTAACTGCAGCATCGCCATTATTACCTGCGTCTGCCACAATTTCGCAATAGCTGCCCCCGGGAAATAGTTCATACTAGCCTCTCCATTGGCTGGTCATGGAGGGAACAGGGTATTCCAGCAAAGGCGTCAGGAGCTGAATATTGCCATCCATGCAGTAACCATGCTCCATGAGTCCCAGATTTAGCAGCTTTCGCTAAAGTCATTTGAGGGATCCAAAAATGATGATAGATGTGAAACATCCCCCCATAACCCCTCTGTTCACTGGCATAGCAAAAAAGCATTAGGTTACCATCGCCGCTTTTGCCTTTGCAAGCAAGGTAAGTGTATAGCTTCAAATAAAGCATTTCAAGTCGGCCTTCCATATTGCATACAATGCTGTAATTTGTCAATTAGTCTCCAGGAAGGCTCAGACTGGCAGCTGGAGGTGGGCGGGTATGTGTCCAGAAGATAGGCCCCACTAGAATCAATAGGGTAGTCTGACATTTTCCAAGACAAAAGCAGGGTATTTAAGCAAGTTTACTAAGGTGTGGAAGCTCATTTGGAAAAAAGAAGAGCAGACTATGAGGCTTGTATACAGGCTGCTTCTTTCGTAGGGTCAGATTGAGTGATAAAGGTACTTAAAGTAATAGTCCATCCAAACAAAATGGCTAATCACCTTTTGTCCCCCACAGATGAACGGTCCAACTTCTTTGGTGAGAAACTTACTGGATCACGAGATTGATTAACTGCACTACCATGGCCCAATCCGAATCCTCAATGACACTGCCACACCCTCTCTTTACAGTAATGCAGAGTGTGCAGAGACCAGTTAAAGGGCCAGTCCAGCCAAACTGCCTGTTTTTTTTGTCCCCCCACCTGCCCTGCCAACCATCCCCTAGTGCTGAAGCGGGGACGGGGGTGTTACATAAAAAACTCTTACCTTGTCCGCAATCCAGTACCGATCATCGGGTGATCCCAGCACCGAACATTGCCATCTGTTCTTCGGCTTCACACAGTGACTAATTTTCCTCTTAAACTCCTCATAGGAAGTAAATAAAGTAAATCCAAAATACAGGCAGACTAACCCTTTAAACAAGATTTTCAGGGTTTTAGACAGGGTATGGATGAAGAGGACCAGAAAAACATGTGAATGGCGGTTATGCCAATGGTGTCACTATAGTTACACCTCTCATTATCCACCTTCACATACATGTAAGTGCGCATATGTATTACTGAACACAGGCTATATATAGAAGCTTGATATACACTAATATTTTGGCCACATTTGATATTTTAAGAATCTATTTTATGACAACATGACTATTATATTAATAAAAAATGTTTTGTTCAAATGGTGTAAAGTAAATATTTTTTGTACAATTACCATCAGAAAACATGTTGAAATCACAAATAAAAAACACCCCCCCCCCATTATTAAATGAACACCTTAAAAGAATGTGGACTTTTTTGCAGTGTTGTTTCATAGCGGAGTTTGTCGCTTTTAAGAAACTTTGCCCCTCCAACCCCAAAATGACTTACATTGTGGGTCTTCCATAACTGAGATGTTAAGCATCTCAATGAAACAAGTTCTTGGCCAAATATAGAAGTGAGGCGTAAATCAAGGAAAACCCCTCCCAGGGACAAACAGAGCATTTGCCCCTATGGCCAGGGATTTTTTGGTGCAAGTCAAGTTGTGGTGATATGCAAACGTTTTCTGTCTGTGGAGGAAAAACATCCAGAGTTCCTCTGGTGTGTTGGGGTCTGGCATGAAACAGAGCCCTATCAAGCACAATCCTCCTTGGTGGCCACTATATTTCTTAAATTCTAGCAGTATTATATCTAACAATAGAAATATTTGTCCTTTCTAGATTGTTCACAGATAAATGCTGGCACAATTAATGGGCGCCACAAAGCTGAAAAAAAAGGAAACAGGACACAGAGGACTAAACAGGAAAGAGTAGTTAAGAAATCCACTTAAGATGATGTCAATGGAGAAGACAGAAAATTGGAGGAAGCCAACACTTAAGTGTATCTCTGGACAAGTAAAAAAAAAAAAAATAAAAAGATTCCATATTCCAAACCCTAGAATTCTTCCTCTAAAGGTCCCTTCGATTGCTGCAAACTTTTTGCTTCAAAGTGGTCATGTCATGGCTTTATTATGATCCTCCTGGTTAGTTTTGTGCAGATATTATGGCGCCTGCAAAATCCGCCAGCCCCATCATGCAGCTGAGCAGCCAAAGCCAGCTTCCCCACATGACCCTTTTTATCATTTGAGCTTGTCGCACTGATCATGATATTTTTGGACTTTCCATTTCATAACAAGATTTTTTTTAATAAAGTTTTCTGATTTTTTGGCAGTAATCAGTAGTAAATTGTACTGGAGGACAGTTTCATGTTTAACCCTTTCAGTGCCAAGCACGTAGATTCTACATGCTCGCTTCCACTCCACTTAAGTTCCAAGCACATAGAATCTACGTGCTTGACTTTCCACCCTGCTAGTAAAATAAATAAAAATCAAAAATACTCACCTGAGCCCCCGTTGGATCCGTCCGGGTCTCCCCTTTAATTTGGTGCCATCCGATCCCCCGTGGGGGGGTCGGGTGGCTCCAGGAGAGCCCCTGGAATAGGCCCCCCCCCCGCTTCGGCAGCAGCAGCTGCTAACTGTAAGAAAAAAAAATAAAAATGACATTTACCTACCTGAGGCCGCGCTGTCTCCCGATGGGTGTCCTCTTCACTGGGGGGGCCTTCGATCGCCCCCCCCAGCCTCTTCGGTGGCGAGGTGAGGGCAGAAATTGCCCTCCCCCCCCACTTCCTGGAACGGGTCTGCTAGCCCCGGCGGGGCCGGGTGACATCGTTGTGATGTCACCAGCAGCCCTCTTAATGCCGGGACCATGAGACAGACAATCAGTCTGTTCGTGTGCCTGGAGGAGGGCAGATGGGGAGGAAGAGAGGGCTGAGATCGCCCCCCACCTCCCCAGGCTCTCTCCTTCAAACACACGAGCAGACTGACAGCTGTCATCGGAGATCGCCGGGGGACACAGGAGAGGTGAGTAAAGTAAAAAAAAAAAAAATAAAGATCTTTTTTTTCTTATGTGTCTGTCTTTTTATTTAACATTTAACCATGAGAACCCTTATACCAGTTCACAAGGCTGGGGGATGGCAAGTCACCCGCTTGCCGCAGCGGGTGACTTGCCATTAACCCCTGGCACCCCATTACCTGCCTCCCCAAAGCCCGGGGGGGGGGGGCAGAAGAGCCCGGGCCATAGGCTATGTGGGCTCGTAGGCTGCAGGGTGGGGGGCCACAAAAGCTGGCCCCCCCACTCTGTGCCTACAAGCCCCCATAGTTGGTCCCGGGCTGGTAATGCTGGGTAAGGGGGACCCCATTTAATTTTTGGGGGGGGGTTTAACCCTTAATTAAAAAAAAAAAAAGGGGGTTCCACCCCCCGGGAGGGGGGACCCTATGTCATTTTTTTTTTTAAATTAACCCCTTATGTTCTGTCGCCCAGCAGCTATAAAAGGCTTCCAGCTGCAGCAGGAGAGCAGGAAGCCAGATTGATCAGCGTGGGACACAGGGATGGATGGGAGGTAAGTATTAAAAAGTAAAAAAATATATTTTTTCTTATGTGTCAGTGTCTTTTTTTTTTTTTTTTACACTTAACCCCTTGTGAGCTGGTAAGGGGTCCATGAGACCCTTATACCAGTTCACAAGGCTGGGGTCTGGCAAGTCACCTGCCGCAAGCAGGTGACTTTCCGTTAACCCCCGCACCCCCAATTACCTGCCCCCCCAAAGCCCGGGGGGGGGCAGAAGAGCCCAGGCCCACGCAGGCTGCAGGGTGGGGGGGCTACAAAAGCTGGCCCCTCCACTCTGTTCCTACAAGCCCCCATAGCTGGTCCCGGGCTGGTAATGCTGGGTAAGGGGGAGGGGGGACCTTATGTCATTTTTTGTTAGTGTGGATAGTAGTAGTATTTTATTTGTAAATATTATAAAGTGCTATTTTCAGTTTGGGGGTCTCCTGGGCAAGAATGGGGGGGCTACTGATACATATGTGGTACTGTAGTAATTGGGAGAAATTGAGCTTTCACACGCAATATGTTTTACTCTAATAAAGTAAATGTTTTATTTAAAATAAAGGAGACAATTGTCTAAAAAATATTTATTTATTTTTACACAAAAATATTAAAAAAAACAGTAGAAAAATTACAAACAAGACATTTCATGTTCAAGCCTAAACTCTGCTGCAAAATATATATCTATAATTTTCCTGAAAATTCTGCCAAAAATTCCGCCAAAAATCACGGTTAAACATGCCACAGAATGGGGAAAAATGACCTGTCAACAGAGGGTGACAAAACTTCAAGTAGGTTGTCAATTAAAAGGGTTAATAGTACCTATGCATGTTGGGTATTGTTCTGCTCGGGGGACCTTGCTCTTTCAGATTTAGCTTGTTTTTTCTTGTTTGCATATTTATATTTTAGGAAAACATGTTATTTATTCAGTTTTTTTATTCATTTTTTTAGGGAAACCCTGTGCAACCTAAGAATTCTTTGAGGGATTACTTCCAGAAAGGTGAGCCTACTACAACAAGCTGGGTACTCTTATGTATATGCATTTTGTCTACACAGCTGACATTTTCAAGTAAAATTACTGTTATGCGCATGCTTTACTTTGGGGTGTTTGCCAACTCTTCCCTTGACAGTACCTATGCATGTTGGGTATCACTCTGTTCGGGGCATGTTGCTTTTTGAGATTTTACTTGTTTTTTCTTGTTTGCATATAGTTTTTTTTTTTTTTTTTTTTTTAGGAAAATGTGGCTTGATTCTTCCTTTTTATTCTTTTTTAGGGAAACAAAGAATACATTGAGGGATTACTTCCAGAAAACTAAGCCCACATAAACAAGCTTGGTACGCCTAGAAAGCTTGAGGTGTGTACTTCCAGGGAATATATAGTTTGTGGGGGGTATTTTAAATGTAAATGGTTGTTTTTCTGGAAAAACTGCAAAGTGCGCATAGCGCAGTTGTATTTTATCTGAAAATCTCCTAAAGCTCTGTTGCAGTTTGGGGGATTCTCCTGGGCAGGAAAGGGTGTCTACCTATACATATGTGGTACCGCTGTGACCGGGAGAAATTGGGGTTTCGCACGCAATAAAATTTTATTGACAAACATATTTTTTATTACAAAAAAACACTACAAATTGCAAAAAATAGATTTCTTTAAATTTTTTTGCACAAATTTCACCAAAAAGTATTGAGAAATCACCTAAAAAATGACAAACAAGATATTTCATGTTGAAGCCCAGACTCTCTTGAAAAAAACAATATATAATTTTACTGGGAAATCCCTGGAAATCCTTTCAAAAATCACAGTTGAACATTTGTAGCGCAAAATAGTGAAACATGGTCTGGCAACAGAGGGCGACAAAAGCTGCAGGTAGGCTGGCACTTAAAGGGTTAAGCCTTGGATCAGTGGAGGAGAGATGGATCAGTGGATGACAATTCGGTTATTTACCAGTATTTACCAGTAGAGATTCCTTCAGTTAGCTCTTTATAATACATTTACACAGTACAAATTTTGAATTAAAAAATACCATCTTGTGAGATACTCACCTGTAAAATTGTTATTACGAGTATGTCACACCCCCTACTTCTCAATATTCATGACACTTGGGAACCCGGTCTGTAGAGGGCGATCTTGCAGAGATGACATGGAAAAAAGGAGCCCCTCCTGGTCCATAAGTACTGGGTTCCTCCCACTATTCCTCTTTATTCCAGTCTTTTTAAACAGCAGTGAAGAACCAGGAAGAGCCAATTATATTCAATAATTGTAAAATTATATGAGAATAATAATACCAAATAAAGGATCCCTTAGAACAAAAAGAGCCAATTATATTCAATAATTGTAAAATTATTTGAAATAATAATAATAATCATCATATAAAGGATCCCTCGAACAAAAAAGGGCGGGGGAAGTGGGGGGTGTGACATACTCGTAATAACCATTTTACAGGTGAGTACTCACAAAATGGTATTATTCCTAGTATGTCACACCCCCCACTTCCCGATATTCATGACACTTGGGACATCCAATAGCAGTGTCTATAATGGGTGGGGATCCCCAAGGAATAATGCATAACTTAAATTACTGCAGCTTGCAGAACTTTGCGGCCAAAAACAGCATCCGCTGAGGCACGCACATCAACCTTGTAAAACTTAGAAATAGTATGCACAGAAGACCAAGTCGCAGCCTTGCAGACTTGTTCAACAGAAGCTTGGTGCTGAAAAGCCCAAGAGGCTCCAACACGAGTAGAATGAGCGGTGACACGAAAAGGGGGAACCTTCCCCTTCGCCATATAGGCCCCAATGATAGCCTGACGTATCCACTTACTAAGGGAAGATTTGGCAGGAGCAAAACCCTTCTTGGGCCCAGAAGGCACAACAGAAAAGGCATCCGTCTTGCGGAAGGCCGAGGTAGTAACTAAATAATACTTAACACAACGAACTACATCCAAAGAATGTAAGACCCTTTCCTTGTCGTTACTAGGTTTAGGACACGAGGAAGGAAGAACTATATCCTGATTTAGGTGGAAAGCAGACACCACCTTAGGAAGGAAATCCGGTTTAAAACGGAAAACAACCTTATCTTGATGCCTCTCAAAATAAGGGGCTTGAATAGACAAAGCCGCCAGTTCAGAAACTCGGCGGACAGAAGTAATAGCAACCAAAAAGGCAACCTTCTGAGTAAGAATAGGAAGACGAATATCCTGCAAAGGCTCAAAGGGAGCAGCTTGCATAGCCGAAAGCACCAAATTAAGATCCCAAACAGGAAGTAGAGGCTTTCTGGGAGGCCGCACATGCGCGACTCCTTGGAAAAAGGTCATAACCAAAGGATGAAGAGCAAACGATCTTTAAAAGAAAATTGCCAAGGCAGAGACTTGCCCTTTCAAAGTACTAATCTGTAATCCCATATTCCGACCTCGTTGCAGATATTCCAGAATTCTAGGAATAGAAAATACTCTACAGGGCAAAGCCCTGGATACACACCAATCAATATAGGACCTCCAAGTCCTGTAATAAATGACAGAGGAAGACTTCTTCTTAGCTCTAATAAGAGTCTGAATAACCACATCAGAAAGACCTTCTTCTTTCAAGATGGAGACTTCAGCAGCCATGCCGTCAAAGCCAGCGTTTGTAAATTGGGGTAACAAAGTTGACCCTGAGTGATGAGATCTGGAAGAAGAGGCAGATGGACACTATCCACTGCCAGCCTTACGACGTCTGCGTACCACAGACGTCTTGGCCACCTTGGCGCCACCAGAATTGCTGGCACCTCCTCCAGTGCTAGCTTGCGCACCACCTTGCTGATCATGGAGAATGGGGGAAACAGATATAGGAACCCCAGATCCTTCCAGGCTAGAGACATGGCATCCGCTGCCACTGCCAGAGGATCCTGGGATAGAGACACAAAAGCTGGCAGCTTGTGATTGTGACGAGAAGCAAACCAACCGTGGTCCAACCGTGGAGTCCCCCACTTGTGACAGAGGAACTGAAAGACCCTTGGATTGAGAGACCATTCTCCCTGGCGAGAACAACTCCTGCTCAGGGAGTCTGCCTCCACATTCTCTATCCCCGGAATGTAAACTGCTGATATTCAGGGAACATTGATCTCTGCCCACTGAAGGATCAGAGACACTTCCCGGAGGGCACCCCAACTGCGAGTCCCTCCCTGGTGATTGATGTATGCAACAGCTGTTCGGTTGTCTGACCAAATCTGAACTGGCAGACCCTGTAAGAAATGGGTCAGTCGAAGTAGAACAAGACGTATGGCCCGAAGCTCTAATACATTGATTGGAAAATGAGCCTCCTGAGGCCCCCACAATCCTTGGAACTGATGCTTCTTCCAGAAGCCCCCCCAGCCCACCGGGCTGGCATCCGTGGTAACCAGTTCCCAACGCGGAGTCAGAAATGACTTGCCCTTCTTGAGGTTGTGCGATATTAACCACCACTGAAGGGACTGCAAAACGTGAGGAGACAATAGACAAGTCTGATTTAATGATAGTGGGCACCTGTCCCACTTTGCCAAGAGGAAGAGCTGAAGCGTCCTTATGTGAAACTGGGCAAACGGGACTGCCTCGAATGCAGCTACCATCAACCCCACTAGTCTCATCCCTAGACGGATAGACTGACGAGGGTTGGACAAGAATAGACGAATCAAGTCCTGAATCAGAACCATCTTGGACTGAGGAAGGAATCAGGCCCAGGAAGGGAATTTCCCTGGACGGACAGAGAGAGGATTTGGGGTAACTTATTACCCATCCAAACCTTTGTAGCGTAGAGACCACCGTCCTGGTGTCCAACTCTGATTGTTCGAGGGAGGAGGCCGCGATAAGAAGATCGTCCAGGAAAGGCACAATGCGGATGCCCTGGACCCTGAATATAGCCATCACTCCTGCCAGCATCTTGGTAAAGACTCTTGGGGCCGAGGTAAGGCCGAATGGCAGGGCCACAAATTGATAATGCTGGTCTTCTATCGAGAACCTGAGAAATCTCTGGTGACCCGGAAAAATAGGAATGTGTAAATAAGCATCCTTGAGGTCTATGGATGTCATGAAGTCCCCCTGGGGGAGAGAGCATCGATCGTTGATCGCAGAGACTCCATGCGGAATTTTCTGAAACTGATAAATTGATTGAGTCTCCTTAGGTCTAGGATAGGCCGAACAGAGCCATCCTTTTTGGGTACCGTGAATAGGTTGGAGAAAAACCCCAAACCCCTTTCCGCTGGAGGCTCTAGGCAGATGACAGCCATGTTTAACAGATTCACTACTGCTGCCCGCAGTCCCTGCGCAATTGCCGGATCTGACGGCATCGGGGACATGAAAAATCAGAGAGGAGGCCGGGACTCGAATTCCAGTTTGTAATCGGAAGAGACTACTTCCAGAACCCAATTGTCTGATACCTCCTGAACCCAGACCTGGAAGAAGAACCGCAGCCGTACCCCCACCCATAAGGGTGAGGGCGTCCCCTCATTGTTGAGCAGGCTTAGTGGCAGATTTGGTTTTGGACCCCCAATTCTGACTTGGACGGCCACGTCCCTTTCCTCTATTCCATGCATTCCCTCTAGGGGCTGAAAAGACCGATCCTCTACCGGATCTAGACCCCCGAAAGGAAGGGTTAAAAGAGGCCATTCCACGAAAGGAACGACGTTGTTTCTTACGCTGAGGTAATTTACCTCCCTTAGTGACTGAATCCAATTTTTCTCCAAAGAGGCGCAATCCCACAAAAGGGAGCGCTGTAAGTGATTTCTTGGCTACAATATCAGCTGCCCACTGCTGCAACCACACCGACCGCCGAATGGCGACTAACAAGGCAGAGGTTCTGCTGCACATGACCAGAGTGTCATCTAAGGCAAAGTACAAAGGATGAAAACATCTCGCATCGCTTAAGAGCGGCGTACTCATCAGAGGCTGGATCAAGCCCTGAGTAATTCATTAGGTTTCTCACAACAGACCTAATAGCCACTGTCATGAGCGCTGAAGCACCAACAGGCAGTAAGGCCGAGCTCACACTGGAAAAAGCGTGGAACGCCATTTGATCAATAAGCTTATCCTCTCCATCCTTAAGTGTAGTGGAGTCAGGAGAATGCAACACAGAAGAATTGGATAAATTAAGCACAGGGGCATCCACCACAGGTGGTGATGACCAACGTTTAACAGTATCAGCTGGGAAGGGATATTTCTTGTCCCAGCCCAAGGGAATGCCAGGAAGCCGCGCAGGCTTCTCCCATTCTTTAAGAACAAAATAAAAAAAATGCTTTTGATCTGGGATTTCTAAACGAGGTCTAGAGGCTCCAAAGAATTCCCCTTTTTGAGGAGGGACTATTTCAGGAGGAGTAATAACCAAAACCTCAAATAACTGAGCAAGAGCTTTTGGGGTATCCACAACACTTGCTTCACCTTACTCAATCTCAGTACCAATAAATTGCTGTTCATCAGAAACATCTGATTCCTCATATAATTCTCCTTCTTCTAACTGAGAAGGATCAGACCAATCAAGCAATTCACAATTGTCTGACTCACTTGCCGGAGCGGCATGAGTCAAGTGCTTTCTTTTAGCTGAGGCCTTCTTAGGCACAGAGGTAGACATTAATCTTTCAAGATGAGCCAATCTGGCACATAAATCAGCATGCGACTCACCACCCATGACAATATCATTGGGGGTACAGACAAGACATGGCGGAGTAGGAGATGAGGCATTAGCCGCAGGCCCTGAAGCCTGGGCCTCAGTTTGCTGCCTAATAGTTAATTGTGCACAAGGGACGCAAAGAATTGCGTTATCCCAACACGGGATGCCCCACATCCAAAACATTGCCGAGTCTGTGCAGAGGGAATTGCATGTCCGTTATCCTGGGATGCCTCCATATGGTGTTTAGTATTATACTATAATTGATTATAGTCGCCAAGTATATATGGGATTTCTGCAATTGCTACCCGGGATGCCCCTTTAAAATAGTCCCAAGTGGGAGGATTGAAACACAAATGGACCCCCAAATAAGGCTTAAGGGCTTTTTCTTTTTTTTTTTTTTTATATAAGGACCAGGAGAAACCCCTTTTTAAATAAGGAGTTTCCACCTACAGAGAAAACAAAAAAAACAGTCACCAAATGCACACAATATAAATAAATGACAGAAAAAACTCCCTTCAGCCAAGCTGAAGGGTACTCACAGCCCATGCAATAAGCTCACTTCATGAGGTACAGGGAAGCAGCAAGCAGGAAACAGGGAGTCAAACAGAGCATACCAGGTGCTCTCTGAATAAAAGCATGCCTAAGCCCACTTCCAGGGTCACATGGCCAAAAATGGAGGGAAAATTCAAATCTGAACACAGCCAGAAACAAAGAGCTTTAACAGGTAAGCAAAAAATGCTGCCTAGACAGAGATAGGAAAATCTAAATAAAACATTTCCTGTTAAATAGTATAATAAAACATACATAATAAAAATAAGAAATAAAGACTTATTTTATATATATATTTTTTTTTTTGTGCAAGGTGACAAATAAGCCCAGATAACGCCCCCCCCCTTCCCCCCTCCTCCTTACCCAGCAGGGTTAAAGGAGAACTAAGGGGAGAGGATAGAAATGCACCCATAAGGCACAAGGGGATTATAAAGGGACAGGGGCAGCCCATGCCGGGAACACCAACCTGGAAGCCGCCTACCCACATTTGGGTCTCATGGAGGAGTAATACTCCTGTATACACCAGAAGGTGTATGTATCTACCTTTGCCTGAACCACACAGCCAGGGCTGGGAGGCATACAATATAACCAAATAGGTTTAAAGAGTTTCAGACAGAGTTTCAGACAGAAATAGAGAAAAAAAGGGTCCGGGAGCAAGCCCGGCTACCTGCAGCTTGAAGGAGAGTCATCTTCTGAATGCTTCGCCGACTGCAGAGACGAAAAGACTGAGGAATAGTGGGAGGAACCCAGTACTTATGGACCAGGAGGGGCTCCTTTTTTCCATGTCATCTCTGCAAGATCGCCCTCTACAAGCCGGGTTCCCAAGTGTCATGAATATAGGGAAGTGGGGGGTGTGACATACTAGGAATATCGATAAAGTGATCGCATATGTGAGTCGTAGATGATCAGACCACTTCTCAGTCACGTGGAAGATTTATCAGCAAATGATCGTTAAAGGGATCGCATTTAAGGTATTGTATAGTTGCATTTATAGCAAATTTCTGTTTCCACTTGCTGACGTTAGAGCCAAGAGCTGACCAAAGAGCAATTTCTCATTGATTGTAGCAGGCATTTCTACGTAACAATAATAGTCTTAATGCGTTTGCTTTATCGATTATTTATTTACAAATCGTGGAAATGGGTCAAAAGGTTAATGTCAGCCATACCTTTTCTACAATCTGAAAACCCAATTGCCAAGATATCAAAAATACAATTCTGTAATTACTCATTTGTAGAATTGGTATTGTAAGTATACAGCAAGTCCTGTTCCAGAATATTCCTTACACATGGGTAATACATCCACAAGATGGCGCTAGACTGCAGAAAACAACTTGTGGCTCCTCCCAGCCCCATATAAGTCAGGGACCTCCCACAAATTCCCCAGTATTGACAAGCAGTTACACAAGAAGCCGGGAGAAACAATAACAAAAATCCAAAAAGGACATTTTAACAATCACCATACAGAGGTAACTAGAAAAAAGAAAAAGAATTGTATTATTCCAAGTATACAGCACGTCCTGTTTCAGAATTTTCCTTACACATGCGACCAATAGCAGTGTCCGTAAGGTAGGGTGGGATCCACAAAAGTAACAGCGGGCAAATTAGACCACTGCCGCCTGCAGAACTTTGTGACCAAAAGCAGCATCAGCTGAGGCTCTAACATCAAACTTGTAAAACGTATGAACAGAAGACCAAGTAGCGGCCTTGCAAACTTGTTCAGCAGAAGCTTGGTGCTAAAAAGCAAAAGAGGCACCAATAGCAAGAGTAGAGCAGTAAGGCGGAAGGGAGGTTCCTTCCCCTTAGCAGAATAGGCTTGAACCACAGCCTGACGGATCCACTTGCTGATAGGGGACTTAGCCGGAGCCAAACCCTTCTTAGGCCCAGAAGGGAGAACAAAAAGAGCATCAGTCTTCCTGCCATCAAACAGAACTTCAGAGTCCTGACCACATCCAGAGAATGTAAGACCCGCTCCTTAGGGTTACTAGGATTAGAGCATAGAGAAGGCAAAACATTGTCCTGATTGAGATGAAAAGCAGACATAACCTTAGGCAGAAAATCTGGCTGAAAACGAAACACCACCTTGTCCTGGTGTCTCTCAAAGTAAGGAGGTCTGATGGAAAGCGCCGCCAACTCAGAAACACGCCTAACATAAGTGATAGCCACCAAAAAGGCTACCTTAAGCGTCAAAATGGACAAAGGGGCCTCACGCAAGGGCTCAAAGGGAGACCCCTGCAAGGCAGATAAGACCAAGTTCAAATCCCAGACTGGTAACATAGGCTTACGTGCAGGACGCACGTGAGTAACCCCCTGAAAAAAGGTCTTAACCAGATGATGGTTGGCAAAGGATCTTTGGAAGAAAATGGCCAAAGCTTAAACATGACCTTTGAGGGTACTAAGTTGAAGATCCAAATCCAAACCATGTTGCAGGAATTCCAGAATCCTGGGGATAGAAAACACCCTACAGGAAAGCGACTTAGACTCACACCAGTCAATGTAAGCATGCCATACCCTATAGTAGATAGATGAAGAGGACTTGTTCCTAGCCCAAATCATGGTATTAACAACAGAAGCAGGCAGCCCCTTTTCCATCAAGATGGAGGTTTCAGCAGCCAGGCCGTTAAAGCCAGAGTTTGTAAATTGGGATGGCGTAGCTGCCCCTGAGTGAGCAGATCTGGATCCTTGGGCAGGGCGTACTGATCTACTGCCAACTGCACGATGTCTGCAAACCACACTCTTCATGGCCAACAGGGAGCCACCAGAATGGTTGGCACCCCTTCCTGGGATATCTTGCGCAGCACCCTGCCCAGCAGGGGAAACGGAGGGAACACATAAAGGAGTCGAAAGCTCTTCCAAGACATTGCTAGTGCATCCATGGCCAAGGCCAGAGGGTCCTGGGACAGAGAGACAAAGACTGGAAGCTTGTGATTGTGACAGGACGCAAACAGATCCACATCCGGCTGCCCCCAGCAGCGGCACAGGGAGCGAAACACCCTGCTGCTGAGGGACCATTCTCCCAGATGAGAAGTCCCCCTGCTGAGGGAGTCTGCCTCTAGATTTTCCACCCCCGGGATGTACACAGAAGAGATGCAGGGAACATTCTCCTCCGCCCAAGACAGTATCAGGCCCTCTTGCTCCAGGTCCCTCCCTGATGATTGATGTAGGCAACCGCCGTCTGGTTGTCCGAGCGGATCTGAACCGCCCGACCTCGAAGGTGTGGAGTCAACTTGGCGAGAACCAATCTGATCGCCCTCAGTTCCAGAATGTTGATAGGGGTATGGGCCTCCTGAGAGCCCCACTGACCCTGGAATTTCAGGGATTTCCAGAAGCCCCCCCAACCTGTCAGACTGGCATCTGTGGTGACTGTCTCCCAGCAAGGGGACAGAAAGGATCTGCCCATCAACAGGTTCCTTGAGTCCAGCCACCACGAAAGAGACCGCCTGGCCAGAGGGGACAGAACAAAGACCCGATGAAGGAACACAGGATCCCGATCCCATACTGACAAAGAGGTGAAGTTGGAGAGGTCTCATGTGAAACTGAGCGTATGGAACCGCCTCGAAGCAAGACACCATCAGGCCCACCAGCTGCATCCCCTGCCGGATGGAGGGATGAGGGCAAGACAGAAGAAGCCTGGCTTGAGCTTGAAGACTCTCCACCTTCTGCTGAGGGAGAAGAATCTTGACCTGAGATGTATCCAGAGTCATGCCCGGAAAGGACCTCACCAGTGACGGGGACAGGAAAGACTTGGTGTGGTTGATCACCCAGCCGAAGGACTCCAGTGTGGACACCACCAGCTGGGTATCCAGCTCGGCCTGCTGGAAGGCCTGAGACATGATGAGAATGTCGTCCAAGTAAGGAAGGATGCGAATGCCCTGAGATCTCAGCAGAGCCATTACGCCCGCCAGCACCTTGGTGAATACCCTGGGAGCCGAGGTGATACCGAAAAGGCAAGGCCACAAATTGGTAGTGCTGATCCTCCATAGCGAACCTGTGGAATCACTGATGACCTGGAAAGATTGGTACATGAATGTAAGCGCCCTTGATGTCTACAGAGGTCATGAAGTCGCCCGGGCACAGAGAATTGACTGCAGAGCGCAGGGTTTCCATGCGAAAATGTTTGAATCTGACAAACTTGTTGAGATGCTTTAAATCCAGGATGGGTCTGAGGGACCCGTCCTTTTTAGGGACAGTGAAAAGATTGGAATACAAGCCTCTGCCCCTTTCCCTGAAAGGCACCGGGCAGATGACCCCCAACTCCAGAAGGTTTTATACAGCAGGGCACAGACCCTGAGCTGACAGGGGGTTTTGAGCCATCCGGGATTTGATGAATCTTGGGGGTGGCCAGGCTGCAAACTCTATCTTGTAACCGGAGGACACTACCTCCTGAATCCACCGGTCTGAGACGTGAAGCCTCCAGACGTGAGCAAAGAGCCGAAGCCGCCCCCCCCACCCGGATGGGTGAGGGCGCCCCTTCATGCCTGAGGGCGCTTGGGGGAGGACTTAGGCTTGGGACCCCAGGAGGGGTCGGGGCAGCCACGTCCCCTGCCCCAATGATCTCCGCGAGCCCCAGCAAAGGAGACTCCTCGACCAGTTCTGGAACCACGGAAGGAAGGGAGAAAGGCACCCGTCCCCCGAAAGGACCGGGACAGCCTCCTACGTTGAGGTAACCTACCGCCCCTGGCAAACAAGTCCACGCATTCACCAAAGAGGCACAGCCACTTAAAGGGAAAACCAGTGAGAGCCTTCTTAGCAGCATTATCAGCTACTCACTGACGCAGCCAAACAGAGAGGCGTAGAGCCACCAAAAGGGCAGATGTCCTCCCACACATTCTAATGGCATCATCCATGGCAGACAGAACATATGCAACAAATTCATAGCAAAGTAGGAGAGATCTATACTCTTCTCCTCCCGCGTCATCAGATGCCCCATCTAAGAGACTCTTAAGCAGCCCTTTAATAGCAATAGCTGTAATGGCTCAAACCGGCGCAGCGCGGTCCCCACACAGGCAAAAGCATGACAAGTCAGCTGGTCCATGTGCCAGTCCTCACCATCCCTCAGGGTAGTAGTGTCAGGAGAATGCATGACAGATGTATTTGACAGCCCCAGAACGGGCGCATCCACCTCGGGAGGACATGAACAACGCTTAATCACCTCAGCAGGAAAGGGATACCTCTTGTCCCAACTCTTGGGCACCCAAGGGAGCTTGCTAGGCCGTTCCCATTCTTTGAGCACTAGATTATTAAAGTGAGTCTGCTCTGTTTAACCGTATGAAAAAGCTGACCCTGCTGCTGCGGAGCCACTGCAAGAGGGGAAATACAAAGCACTTCAAAAATGTGAGACAAAAGCCTGTCAGTGTCATCTGAGGACCATGGGTCTTCTCCAAAGGGAGACCCGGTACCACCATAAATCTTAGGCTGTTCCCGATTCTGAATCAGAGAATAATTCCCCCTCCTCAAGGGGACAATAACCAGAAATGTCAAAAAATTCCTCAGCCTTAACAGGGAAGAGGGAAACAGCAGGAGATAAATGCCGCTTCTTAGCAGAAGCCTTACGCGGGGCAGACCCAGCAATATGTTTCTCAATGCTGGCCACCCGTGCAGCCAAATAAGGGTGAGGCCCCCCGCTAGTATGCCCCTCGCCGGGGGGTAGGCGAAGCCAGAGGGGGCGCAGGGTACACACACCCTGACATCATCACTTATAGGGGATAACCCACACGCAACACAAAGCCGGGCTTGTCCCGAAGGAACCCCAAGCACATTATCCCCAGAAGCCTCCATATGGTGATTTGAGTGGCACAACAGGCCAGTAAGGGTTAACGCTAAAAGAGCTACCCGGGATGCCCCAAGGACCCGCTAGGGAAGTGGGAGATAGTGAGGGGAGAGGGCCGGGAGAAACCACAGTTGCTGAAGTTTTAACCTGCCTGAAAGACATAAAAAGCATCCCCATAAGAAAATACACTTGAGAATATAACCAGAAAGACCACCCCGCAGGGGTACTCAAGGACCGCAGGGAGCCAGCAGCACACGCAGCCCAGGAGAGGGGAAAATAGCGCCCGCAGAGACCTCGAGGGGCGGGCCGTGGAGACGTGATGCAGAAAACGTCAGCCACAGAGCCCCCCCCGAAGAGCGCGAATCGCGCCCCAAATGATCCGGCCAGCCAAAAGCGGCACCCCAGTGGAGTAACAGCAGCGACCCAAGTGAAAAATGTGAGGGTGGGAGGGTGGAGGGGGACATCTAGGGGGATAAGGGTTAAACGGCACAGGGAGCCTGGCAAACCCATAGTGCAGGGGGGGGATCCCAAAAGGCTCACCATAAGCCTAAACCTCCTAACCTGTCAGAGCAGGGACTGCGGTAAGAGCAGCGCTCCTCAGCACCTACCCTGGTGCTGACCTACCTTCACCCGAACCTGTCAGCCGAGGCTGGGAGGCAGTGTAGTTTGGAACGGGTGGGAATAGTGCTGCAGGGCCGTAGGCTGATAAGCCCCGCTCACCTGCGCAACATAGAGAGCCATCTTCTATCTTCGCAGTCCAGACTGCAGATAAGAACTGGGGAATTTGTGGGAGGTCCCTGACTTATATGGGGTCCCTGTTTTCTGCAGTCCAGCTCCATCTTGTGGATGTATTACCCATGTGTAAGGAATATTCTGGAACAGGACGTGCTGTATACTTGGAATATGTAAAATTGCTTCTCAGCATAACAAAAAATACATAAAAGAAAGCCTAATATACTCACTCTTACGGCATCTATAGTTTGCAGCAGCTCTTGGATGACGTGCTTACTGTTCCCCCTCCATTTCTGCCCAACAAAACAGATGGGTCACTAGCAGCCACATAAAAGGTATGAGTGGCATGGGGGTGCAGACCGGGAAAGCATTTTTGGGGTTTCTCTTAGTTTTTAGTGGAAAGGAATTCCAAATCAGAGATAGCCCTAGGGAAAGGGAGGTCCACATTAAAGTGGATCAAAAGCTTTGCGGTGTGGCCCTGGAATCTTAAGAACTCCGGAGCTGGGCCACTCTATAGCGGGATGCACCGCAGTGTGAAACCCCCGAGTTGCTGGTAAACTCATCGGTGGCTCTGTAGGAAATTACGGAGAGGCACATGGGACAGGCACCAGGTGAGCTGCTTGCTGCTATAGTATCGCAGTTGTATTTATGGTAGTGTCAGGATTTGGGGCGAATGGCAGTGACTCGGACAACAGTTCTTCAAATCAAAAGCAATTTTATTGAAAATAAAATATTCAACAGCCAAAAATCTCTTACTTCAGAGAAGGTTGCAGCCTACAATGCAGTACATCAAGCGGTTACTTCACCAAATCTAGTAAAGTCCAGGGTAGGATAATCCAGCAAACTGCAAGTCCTTGTTGTAACAGGTCTGCTTACAGGGCATACAAGTCCACGCTGTTAATTCACAAGTCCAAGTTTGGGGGACACAAAGTCCTTTGGCTGCATTCAGTTCTGTCTGTCTCTGTGAGCAGTACGGCCTGGACTCCTCATCCCAGGCTGTTCACCAGCAAACTGAAAGCCTCATCGGCTCCTTTTATTTAGGCTTCCCCGCAATTAGCCTCATCACCTGTGTGAGACCTGGGATTAGGGAAAAAACCTGTAGAGGACTGGGAATGTGGACGGGGATCCTGTAAACCCAGTATGGATCATGCCTGATTGAGCAAAGCAGGGGAGAAATATACCCCATTTAGCACTTTCCCATACACTTTACCACAGTAGTTATATTCAAATTACTGGCCATCGTGCCAGCAAATTATTAAGATCAAAAATTGTTATAAATAATGCAATATGCTAGTAAATTAGAAGGAACAAATTCAACATAATGTCATAAAACAAGGCCCCAAGTAATCACAGGACCTATTCCACTCATGACTTGCAAGCATCCCTTTATGCTGCTGTATCCATTAATAGGAGGCACAGACAAATTTCAAATCACTAATGCGGACAGTAGACTTTCCGTAGTAAAATTGCATTATACAGGGGCATCACACATTCAATGAGACAAGACCTATGAGTATTAATGATAACTCTTAATTTCTAAATATAGAAGTGCTGAAGTTTCCATATTCATCCCTCCAGATGGTGTGTGCTCACTGTATCTGCAGCCCTTGATTTGTGGCGTCTGCATGCAACAGTAATGGGAACCAGACGATTTCTGATGGTAATCAAACATAGCCCGTCTAAATGAGACTGAGAATCTGAGCAGCACAGACCCAAAGTGACTGTTGTTATTCCATTTAATAGTGCTGATGGTAATCTCTATTAGAGCTTAGCTAATAAGCCTCTGGAGATTTCCTACTCCTGAAACTGTTTGTTTCTAGATGCTAGCGGGCTCAAACACAATAGCCAGTGGCTAGGTGAGGATAAGTGATTAAAATTCAGGCCAGTACAAGGATGGCAGCGGAGCTCATGCTATAAGAGGCTCTTTTAAGAAAAAGGAGAAAAAATACAATTCTGTGAGTACTCACCTGTAGAATTGATTTTACAGTATACAGCACGTCCTGTTCCAGTAATTCCTTATGTCTGGGTTATTCCGCCACAAGTTGGCGCAGTTGACTGCAGAAAGACTTGTGGCCACTCCCAGCCCCATAAATAGCCAAGTACTTCCCACCAATTTCCAGTGTTGACAAGCAGTTATACAAGAAGCCGGTAGAATTAAAAAAATGGATAAGAACCCAAAATAAACTTTGAACAATCACCATACAGAGGTAACCAGGAAAAATTATAACAAGGGAGGGGTGGAACAGGACGTGCTGTATACTATAAAATCAATTCTACAGGTGAGTACTCACAGAATTGTATTTTTCCAAGTATACAGCACGTCCTGTTCCAGTAATTCCTTACTTCTGGGATATCCAAAAGCAGTGTCCGTAAGTTAGGGTGGGATCCCCAAAGAGCAAAAGCGTGCAGTTTAAACCACCGACGCCTGCAGAACTTTGCGGCCAAAAGCAGCGTCAGCTGAGGCCCTAACATCAACCTTGTAAAACTTGGAAAAAGTATGAACAGAAAACTAAGTTGCAGCGTTACAAACTTGTTCAACAGAAGCCTGGTGCTGAAAGGCCCAAGAGGCACTAATAGCACGAGTGGAATGAGCAGTAAGGCGGAAGGGAGGTTCCTTCCCCTTAGCAGAATAGGCTTGCACCACCGCCTGACGAATTCACTTGCTGATAGTGGACTATCCTTCCTAGGACCAGAAGGAAGAACAAAAAGAGCATCAGTCTTCCTGAAAGATTCAGTAGCTACCAAGTAAAATTTCAGAACCCTGACCACATCCAAAGAATGCAGAGTCCTCTCCTTGGAATTAGCAGGGTTAGGACACAAGGAAGGCAAGACAATGTCCTGATTGAGATGAAAAGCAGACACAACCTTAGGCAAGAAATCTGGTTTAAAACGAAACACCACCTTGTTCTGGTGTCGCTCAAAATAAGGAGGTTTGATGGAAAGTGCTGCCAACTCAGAAACACGCCTGACAGAAGTAATAGCCACCAAAGAGGCACAGGGCAGATGACCCCCAACTCCAAAAGGTTTCGGACCGCAAGCCCTGAGCTGACAGGGGGTTTTGAGCCATCCGGGATCTGATAAATCTTGGGGGCGGCCAGGCTGCAAACTTTATCTTGTATCCAGAGGACACCACCTCCTGAATCCATCTGTCTGCTACACGTAACCTTTTTCTGACGTAGCCAGACAGGGTGTCGTATAGCCACCAACAGTGCAGAAGTCCTACCACACATTCTAATGGCATCATCCATGGCAGAAAGTATATATGCAACAAATTCATAGCAAAGTAGGAGAGATCTATAATCCTCACCTCCCGCGTCATCAGAGGCCCCATCTATGAGACACTTAAGCAACCCTTTAATAGCAATAGCCGTTATGGCAGAGGCACAAACCGGGCGCAGTGCAGTCCCCACACAGGCAAAAGCATGACAGGACAGCTGGTCCAAGCGCCGGTCCTCACCATCCTGCAGGGTAGTAGTGTCAGGTGAATGCATGACTGATGTGTTAGACAACCATAGGACGGGCGCGTCCACCTCGGGAGGACAGGACCAACGCTTAATCAGATCAGTGGGAAAAGGATACCTCCTGTCCCAACTCTTGGGCACCCCAGGTAGCTTACTAGGGCATTCCCACTCTTTGAGCACCAGATTATTAAAGTAATTCTGCTCAGGGAACTCCAAGCGTGGTTTAACAGAATGGAAAAGCTCACCCTGCTGCTGCGGAGCCACGGCAGGAGGGGAAATGCAAATCAAAAATGTGAGTCAATAACCTGTCAGTGTCATCTGAGGACCATGGGTCTTCACCAAAGGGAGACCCGGTACCACCATATAACTTAGACTGTTCCTCAGAGGATTTTGAATCAGAGAATAATTCCCCCTCCTCGAGGGGGTAAAAGACAGAAAATGAGTAAGGTTCCTCATCCTCCACAGGAAAGAGGGAAGCAGCGGGAGATAAATGCAGCTTCTTAACAGAAGCCTTACGCGGGGGCTGACCCAGCAATATGCTTTTCAATGCTGGCCACCCGTGAAGCCAAGTTATAATGAGACTCCCTGCTAGTGTGCCCCTCAATGGGGGTCAGATGCAAGCCTGGGGGGAAGGCGAAGCAGAAAGGGGCGCAGCACCGGGACCCGTAGCAGAGGACCCAGGCTGCAGCGCAAGTACATGTTGGGCACAGGTCAAACACACCCTGACACCATCACTAACAGGAGATACCACACACGCAACACACAGCTGGGCTTGTCCTGAAGGAACCCTAAGCACATTGTCCCCGGAAGCCTCCATATGGTGATTCAGATACAGGCGTAATGGCCAATACAGGGACACAGCTAGCAATAGCCACCCTTTTTGGGATGCCCCCCCCCCCAAAGCCCACTAGGGAAGGTGGGAGAATGGTAAGGGGCAGGGCCGGGAGAACCACAGTCAGAGGTGACCCGCCTGCAAGACACAATAAGCACACAATAAACATCCCCAGTGTATACATAGTGAAGCAATATAAAAAACCCCAGTAAGGGACACACAGACCAATCAGACAGATTTCTCAGAGACCAGACCGCGTTGCAGCACCGCAAGGACGAGGCCACAAAATGGCGCCGGCAGCAGTACCGAGAGGGGCGGACCGCGAGAGTATGACGCAAAACGCGTCAAACCGCGGTTTCCTCCCCCCGAAGAGCGCGAAACTGTGATCACGTGAGACGCCGGCGCCATGACAGTAACCTAAAAAATACATAGCGCCAACCACCGCGGAGCGCCGTACAACGGTCCGCCCAACACCAAAAAAAGAACATAGCACACAAAATACAATTCTGTGATTACTCACCTGTAGAATTGGTATTATGAGTATACAGTACGTCCTGCTCCAAATAGAATACTTACACTTGGGTATTACTCCGCCAGATGGCGCTGTACTGCAGAGACATCGAAAACAGGCTCCTCCCGGCCCCTCAAATACCCAGGGACCTCCCACAAATCCCCAGCATTGAAAAGCAGTTAATGAGAAGCTGGGAGAATTAAACAACCCAACTAGTAACTATAACAATGGGAACAATCACCATACAGGGGATCCAAGATAATGCAAAACCAAGGGTGGGGTGGAGCAGGACGTACTGTATACTCATAATACCAATTCTACAGGTGAGTAATCACAGAATTGTGCTCCAAATAGAATACTTACACTTGGGACATCAAATAGCAGTGTCCATAAAATAGGGTGGGATCCCCAAAACTAACAGCAGACAGTTTAAACCACTGCCGCCTGCAAAACCTTTCGGCCAAAAGCAGCATCAGCTGAGGCCCTAACATCAACCTTGTAAAACTTTGAAAAGGTATGAACAGAAGAACAAGTAGAGGCCTTGCAAACTTGTTCAACAGAAGCTTGGTGCTGAAAAGCCCAAGAAGCACCAATAGCACGAGTAGAATGAGCAGTAAGGCGGAAGGGAGGATTCTTCCCCTTAGCAGAATAGGCCTGAATCACAGCCTGACGGATCCATTTGCTGATATTAGACTTGGCAGGAGCCAAACCCTTCCTAGGACCAGAAGGGACCACAAAAAGAGCATCAGTTTTTCTGAAAGGTGCAGTAGCCACCAGATAGTACTTCAGACACCTAACTACATCCAAAGAATGCAAGACCCTCTCCTTAGCATTACTAGGATTAGGGCACAAAGAAGGGAGAACAATGTCCTGATTCAAATGAAAGGCAGACACTACCTTAGGCAGAAAATCTGGCTTGAAACTTGTCCTGGTGTCTCTCATAGTATGGGGGCTGAATGGAGAGCGCCGCCAACTCAGACAAAGGCCTAACGGAAGTGATAGCCACCAGAAAAACAACCTTGAGAGTAAGGATGGCCAGGGACGCATCCTGCACAGGTTCAAAAGGAGCCCCCTGCAAGGCTGACAAAACCAGATTCAAATCATAAACAGGCACCATAGTCTTACGTGGGGGACGCACATGGGTCACCCCCTGGAAAAAAGTCCTAATCAGAGAGTGCTGAGCAAAGGACTTCTGGAAGAAAACAGACAGGACAGAAAAGACATGACAGGGAAGAGACCTAGACTCACACCAGTCAATGTATGCACGCCAAACCCTGTAATAAATGGAAGAAGAAGACTTCTTCCTAGCCTTAATCATGGTATCAACAACAGAAGTAGACAGCCCTTTCTCCATCAAGATGGAGGTTTCAGCAGCCAGGCAGTCAAAGCCAGAGTTTGTAAATTGGGATGGCATAGAGAGCCCTGGGTGAGCAGATCTGGCACCAGAGGCAGAGCGTACTGATCTACTGCCAGCTGCACGAAAAAGATTTTTTGTCCCGCACTGCTAAATTAAGTATACTAATCCATGTAAATGCTGGTGCTGGCTGATAAAGGGACATCTAAATGTACACAAACAGAAAAGGTGGTGGTGCTGCCAGCACAGTCCCAAAAGCCTTTATCAAAGTGAGCCGCACTCAGTAGTTTAAAAATTGATATACCATGCCTTTATTGAAAACATATACATATACAAGACTGACAAAAGTTTAAAAAACATTAAAAAAGGTGTTGGAAAAGGGGGGCTTAATTTTATGGCTCTAATACAACAAATACAAATATCATGATGAATGCAGTCAATTAAAGTGAAAGTAAAGACACACAAAAAATATATATATATTCTCTGGTTCTGCAAAAACTGTGCAATGTGCACGGTAAAGTGCAAATAGTGCTATCTAAGGTGCAACCAAATAAAATGCCAGCTGCACCACGTCTGCGAACCACACTCTTCTTGGCCACCTGGGGGCCACCAGAATTGCTGGCACCCCTTCCAGAGCAATCTTGCGTAGCACCCTGCCCAGCAGGGGGAATGAAGGGATGACATACAGAAGCTGAAAGTCCTCCCATGACATTGCTAGAGCATTCGTGGTCAAGGCCAGGGGATCCTGGGACAGAGAGACAAAGGCCGGTAGCTTGTGAATATGACGGGACGCAAACAGATCCACATCTGGTTGGTCCCAACGGCGACACAGAGATTGGAACACCCTGCTGCATAGGGACCATTCTCCCTGGCGAGAGGTCCCCCTGCTCATAGAGTCTGCCAGGAGGTTTTCCAACCCCGGGATGTACACAGCTGATATGCAGGGAACATTGGTCTCCGCCCAGGTCAGGATCAGAGACACTTCCTGGAGGGCCCCCTTGCTCCAGGTCCCTCCCTGATGATTGATGTAGGCAACTGCCGTCTGGTTGTCCGAGCGCACCTGAATAGGCAGGCCCCGAAGCTGAGTAGTCAACTGGGCCAGAACCAACCTGATCGACCGCAGCTCCAAGACATTGATAGGTGTGTGGGCCTCCTGAGGGCCCCACCTCCCCTGGAATTACAGGGACTTCCAGAAACCCCCCCAACCCGTCAGACTGGCATCCGTGGTGACTGTCTCCCAGAAGGGGGCCAGAAAGGATCTGCCCCCCAACAGGTTCCTGGAGTCCAGCCACCACGAGAGGGACCGCCTGACTAGGAGGGAAAGCACAAGGACCTGGTCCAGGGACTCTGGATCCTTGTCCCATACTGACAAGAGGTGGAGTTGCAGAGGTCTCATGTGGAACTGAGCATAAGGGACCACCTCGAAGCACGCCACCATCAGGCCCACCAGCTGCATTCCCTGCCTGATGGAGGGATGATGACAAGATAGCAGGAACTGGACCTGTGCAATCAGACCGTCCACCTTCTGTTGAGGAAGGAAAATCCTTGCCTGAACTGTATCCAGATTCATTCCTAGGAATGGAGTCACCAAGGAGGGGGACAGTGAAGACTTGGGGTGGTTGATCACCCATCCAAATGACTCCAGGGTGGACACCACCAGCCGAGTATCCAACTCTGCCTGATGTAGAGATTGGGAGGTGATGAGAATGTCGTCCAGATAAGGCAGCATGCGGACGCCCTGATACCTGAGCAGAGACATCACGCCAGCCAGCACCTTGGTGAACACCCTGGGAGCTGAGGTGAGACCGAATGGCAATGCCACAAATTGGTAGTGTTGATCCTCCAGAGCGGACCTGAGGAACCTTTGATGACCTGGAAATACAGGAATATGAAGGTAAGCATCTTTGATGTCCACAGACGTCATGAAATCCCCTGGGCGCAGGGAACTGATGGCAGAGCGCAGAGTTTCCATGCGAAAGCGCCTGCTCTTGACAAATTTGTTGAGGATCTTTAAGTCCAGGATGGGCCTGACTGAACCATCTTTTTTGGGAACTGTAAATAGATTGGAATAGAAGCCCTTGCCCTTTTCTCTTAAAGGGACCTTGCAGAAGACCCCCAGCTCCAGGAGGCCTTGCACTGCCTGCAAGAGTTCCTGAGCGGACACAGGGTCCAGGGGAATCCGGGATCTGATAAATCTTGGGGGGCGGCCAGGCAGCAAACTCTATCTTGTAACCGGAGGACACTACCTCCTGAATCCACCGGTCTGAAACATGGAGCCTCCAGACGTGAGCGAAGTGCTGAAGCCGTCCCCCCACCCGGATGGGTGAGGGCACCCCATCATGCCTGAGGGGGCTTGGGAGATGATTTTGCCTTGGGGGCCCAGGAGGAGCCAGGACGGTCACGTCCTCTGCCTCTACCCCAGAAATCTCCCCGGGCCCCAGAGAAGGAAACCCCCCTCCCATGTCTAGCACCACGGTAAGGGAAGGAAAAGGAGCCCTGACCCCGAAAGGGCCGAGATTGCCACCTGCGCTGGGGTAACCTGCCTCCCTAAGCAAAAATATCCAGGCGGTCCCCAAACAGGCATAGTCCTTTGAAGGGAAAACCAGTGAGGGCCTTCTTGGCAGCATTGTCAGCAGCCCACTGGCGCAGCCAAACCGAGCGGCGTATAGCCACCACAAGGGCAGATGTCCTGGCACACATTCTAATGGTGTCATCCAAGGCAGAGAGGACAAAGTTTACAAAAACATCACAACTGGAGAGTGCATTGAACACTTCACAAGGCAAATCATTAGGGGCACCATCAAGTATATTTCTGATAAGGGTTCTAGAGGCCACAGCGGTAATGGCAGAAGCACAGACTGGGCGCAGCGCCGTCCCCACACATGCAAAGGCGTGGGATGCCAGCTGGTCAATGCGCCGGTCCTCAGCATCCCGCAGGGTAGTAGAGTCAGGGAAATGCATGACAGAGGTGTTAGATAACCCCAGGACCGGGGCATCCACCTTGGGAGGGGATGACCAACAATTTACAACATCAGCAGGAAAGGGATACTTCCTATCTCAACTTTTAGGTACCCCGGGAAGTCTACAGGGGTGCTCCCATTCCTTGAGCACAAGGTTATTGAAATGTGCTTGTTCGGGAAATTCCAAAGGTGAATTAGCTGTATGGAAGAGTTCCCCCCTTTGCCTGGGAGCCGCAACAGGGGGAGAAATGGACAGAACCTCAAAAATCTGGGTCAGCAATCTGTCAGTGTCATCCGGGGTCCAGGGGTCAGAGCCAGCCTCGTCATGGCCCCTGGGCCTCTCATCAGAGGACCCTGTGTCAGAGAAAAGCTCCCCTTCATCCGAAGGGGTATAGCCACAAAGATCCCAAAACTCCTCAGCTTCCATAGGAAAAAGAGTGACATTGGGCGTTAAATGCCGCTTTTTTACAGGGGCCTTACGCGCCAAGGTATTAGCAATCAACCTTTCAACAGAAGCCAGTCTAGAAGACACATCAGGCTGAGAATCCCCACTTGTATGCAACTCAGTAGGAGTGAGATTTAAGCTTGGGGGGGTAGGTGAAGTGATACGAGGTGCAGGCCCAGCCACTGGAAGGCCAGATTGCAGAGCAAGCACTTGCTCAGCACAGGGTACACAGACCCGCGCCTTGTCAGCGTCAGCATGAGGCTGCTCATACGCTACACACAGCTGGGCTTGTCCCGAAGGAACATTATCCTGAACATTATCCTGAGATGCCTCCATATGGTGATTATAGCGGCGCTATAGGCCGATAGGGATTAACACTATAAAGCATCCCTGGATGCCCCAATAGCCCACTAGGGAGTGGGAGTAAATACAACTAGGCTTATAAGATTAGCAACTAAGAGGGCTGGGAGAAGCTTTAGTGGATTCGCCCGCCTGAAAGACATAATAAAAGGGGTCTGTAAGCAGACAGTTATTAAAAAAATTAGATAATAAAAGACCACCCACGAGGGCACTTACAGACCGCGGTAGGTAGGGGACCGATGCGCATAAGCCAAGCCAAGCGGACAAAATGGCGTCAGTATACCTCGAGGGGCGGGCTGGTAACAGCAATGACGCGAACCGCGCAATAGGCGGGCCCCGCCCCGCCCCCCCGAAGAGTGCAAAGTCAGCATATGACAAGCAGCCAATGACGGCGCACCGGCGCCTGAGGTAACTCCGCCGCCAAGCGCGGGCATAGTGACAGAAAAGGTGCGCCGCGGCGGCAGTAATTTTAAATATGGTAAAAGTAAAGCGAAACAGCGCGGTGGCTGGCACAAGACAAGGAATAAAAAATAAATGTCTAAAACACGTAAATGCAAAGCATCCATACCGACACCCCCCCCCCCTTTTTTTCCCCCGAAGGCTACCAGGACAGCGGCCAAATTAAATAGGGCCCACCGATGGGCAGGGGCAATATTGCGGGAGGGGCATCCCATAGAGGCTCATCATAAGCATGAACCGCCTACCCTTTGGTGGGGGATTGCGGTGGAGCAGAGCTCCTAAGCACCTGCTAGAGGTGCTGCTTACCATCACCCGACCAGCGCAGCCAAGGATGGGAGGCATATAACTAATGGAACGGGTGGGAATAGTCCTACAGGGTCGCAGGCTAATCTCCCCGCTCACCTGCGAGCAGAGAGCCATTAATCGTCCTTAGCAGTCCAGACTGTAGAGAAAATCTAGGGATTTGTGGGAGGTCCCTGGGTATTTGAGGGGCCGGGAGGAGCCTGTTTTCGATGTCTCTGCAGTCCAGCACCATCTGGCGGAGTAATACCCAAGTGTAAGTATTCTATTTGGAGCAGGATGTACTGTATACTAAGAATATACAGACCCCTGGGCGCCCCCTGCCCACCAAGCGGGCCACAACAAGGGGTCGCGCCCAACCTTCTAGAGGGGAGGGAAGAAGGGTGAAGGGAACAAGGACCCAAGGATTGAGGCTGGGGCATCACAATGAGGCTCACCATAGAAGGCCTGTCGCCGGCTACCCTTTGGTACAGGGTCTTGCGGCCCGGAGCGGAGCTCCTTCAGCACCTGACCCTAGTGCTGTCCTAACTTCACCCGGACCGTCAGCCGAGGCTGGGAGGCAGTGGGTCCAGAATGGGTGGAAATAAGCCTGCAGGGCCCTAGGCTTGAAAAGCCCCACTCCCTGCGCAATAGAGAGCCATCTTCTATCTTCGCTGTCCAGACTGCAGAGAAACACTGGAAATTGGTGGGAGTTACTTGGCTCGGGAGTGGCCACAAGTCTTTCTGCAGTCCACTGCGCCACCTTATGGTGGAATAACCCAGACGTAAGGGATTACTGGAACAGGACGTGCTGTATACTTGGAAAAGTGGTCCTTTGCCCCCCCCCCCCCACTGCTCACCCCCACTTTAGACCATCTTAAACTGGCATGTCCATATGCTTGGTTGCATTGGGGTATTACTTCAACAAATCAATTAATTTACTCCATCATTGTCTCGGTTGTGTAACCTGCTAAAGACCTTTGCAATGTTCAGGTGGAGCGGTTGCACAGGACGACATAATTCTTTTTTGGAAGGGTTTATATTTGTAAAGCTCCTGTGTCGCATGGTAGGAGCAAGAGAACCACTTGCTCAGGTCAGGCTCTACCATTTTAACTTTTTCAGGGTAAATGGGGTTCATTGAGGCAGCCGCTCACCTCCACCTGCCATGGATATGGGGGGGGGGGGCACAATTTGTTTTGTCCTGGGGGTATCCTACGGTCTAGCAGTTGGAGTTCCATCCAACTGGACCAGCACTGGAGTGAGAGACAAGTTTGAGGTACGTTCTATTTCGGTGTGGTGAAAACATGTACTTAATCCACAATTTCAAAGTTGGTTTTGCTCCTGTGGTGAGAAACTTACCAGACTGAGAGATTGAGTCCCCACCCTGTCCAGGCCCTTTCCATTGTAGTGAATGAAGAGGGCAGCAACACTGTGACTGATGATGGGGGGGGGGGTCAGTTCAGAGACGTGAGTTAGTTTGAAGGCAAGAGTCAGACCAATCAGCTGTGCCGGACAAAGGGTGAGTATATCTTTTGTTTGTTTAATAAGGTAGACTTAATAAACATATATATTTACAATTGTAAATTGGTCAACATTTGTTTACAATTGTTGAACAAGCAGAAAAAGCTGGAAAGGCACAGAGGCAGTACTGAGATTTCTAGGTACAGTTGGAATGCAGTTGGACAGAATTATGAACCTTATGCAATGTGGAAGTACGATGGTGAATATGTGTCCCTGGTTTGCCCAATAGGGAGCATGCTTCTGAAAAGGCAATAGGTGCACTAATGTGGCTCATACCAGCAAAGCTCTTTTCTATCTTAAGTTGTAGCCTATCTACCGTATGTTTGCTCTGTTTGTTTGTAGTTACATCTCTGAACAGCACTACAGAAAACCATAATGGTGCTTTATACATGAATAACAATAATCATGAAATGCATTACTTTTTGCTGTATAAAAGCAAAACATTAAAATAAATGTAATTAATGGAGCACAAGGCAAGAGTCACTGCAAATTAGGAGTGGGTCTGAAATAACATTTTGGATGAAAAAGTATATATAACAGATTCTCCCTGCTTCATTTGTTATGTTTAATGTGATTTATTTCCTAATTAATGATGTGGGGGGTGAAGGATTATTAGATAGGGCGAAATGGCATTTGGGGTAAAGAACTATTAACATTTTCAAAGACATATTTTGAGCAGTCAAAACATAATGCAATGTGTTTATTTTTATAAAACCGGGACATTTGTCCAAAAATAAGTAATTGGTGTTTTTTTAAAGGATAACTCAACTGCTTCCTTCTGAAAGCTATGTCGACAACAGAGTTACTGGTGATATACAAATGTATACCTCCTTAAACCTAAGACTCCAGTTGGATTGCAACATCCCACAAAAAGTGGAGTATCTTGATTTGGAATGCCACAATGTACAATACTCTCCCCCACCACCACGCAAGCCTGATACTAGCCAGCCTCCTTTACCTGCTTCTGCACAACTAAACAAACCAATTGTAATTTTTGTGCTTTTAGGCATGTTACATATAGATATACAAAGGAGTTAGTTCCCCTTGCAACGCTTTGCACCAATGATTGTACAATTTCTATCTGTTCCGAATTAAAAAAGTGTAACTTATTTGTGTCCTTTTTTCTAAGTGCAACAAATGTTTTTCTATTGTATAGTTCCTTTATTTGTTTTTTTTATTTTAAAGTGTTTTCCTATCTTTTTAATTTAACCACATAAAAGCCAATCCTGTAGAATCTAGGTTGTCGCTTCTCCTACTGGCAAAGAGGAACATCGGCGGAGGTTAAAAGAAAATTCTGTACTCACCTTTAGAATTAATTTCTCTTCCATTATTACTTCAAGACATCAGAAGAATTCAGAGACGAATGGGTTAACCTCTCCTGAAGGGTGTGGTCTGCAAGAACAAAGGTGTGTCTCTACCTCACGGGCCTATAACCACCTGGCTGACTTAACTTAAAAGCAGTAGAACCAGCCACCCGGGAGGCATACCTATCCTGATGGAAACAAAAGGCTGGAGACAAAATACAAGACTTCTCTCTCCGTTTAATCTTCTTTTCTTTTTTTTTCACTGCTGATTTACAGCAACTATTTACATATTTACCACTCCACTAAAACTAGGCATCCAAGATATGGACATAGTAACTTAGCAGACAGGGAGGGTCTGATGTCCTGATGTAATAATGGAAGAGAAATTAATTCTACAGGTCAGTACTCACAGAATTTTCTTTTCTCTTCCATTTTACTTCAGGCCATCAGAAGAATTCAGAGACGAATGGGACCTTCAAAAGCAGTACCCTAATTCGGGTGGGATCCCCAAACCTTATTCCTTTCAGGAATAAGACAATCCAAAAACCCTTATTCCTTTCACTAATAAGACACTCCAAAAACCCTTATTCCTTTCAGGAATGAGACATTCCAAAAACCCTTATTCATTTCAGGAATAAGACATTCCAAAACCATCGAATTACCACTGTATGTAATTCTTTCCTACCAAAGACTCTACCTTATAGAATTTGGTAAATAGATGAGCTGAAAACCAAGTAGGGGCTTTGCATACTTGTTATATTGAAGCTTGATGCTAAAAATTACAAGAAGCTCCAATAGCTTTTGTCGAATGAGCAGTAGTCCTAAAAAAAGAATCCTTCCCCTTAGGGAATATAGGCTCTTACCACTGCCTGTCTAATCCATCTTTCCGTGGACCCTCAGGTATGACAAAATAAGGAGTCCAACCTACGGAAAGATTGTGTAGCAATGAGATCTTAGTGCTTTCAATACATCCAGCAATGAAGAATCCTTTCTTTATCGGACACTGGAGTAGGACATAAGGAAGGCAAATTCACCTTTTCATTAAGATGAAAAACCACATTAGGAAGAACATCCTGTTTAAAGTAGAAGACGACCTTGTCCTTATGTAACACTAAATAAGGAGACTTAACTGATAAATTGCTAATTCAGAAACCTTCCTTACTGAGGTTATTGCCACTAAAAAAGATAACATTAAGAGTCAATAAACTTAATGATGCATCTGCCAATAGTTCAAAAGGAGGACGCTGATAAAGAGCTGATAAAAGTTCAGGTCCCAAACCGGCAGAAGTAGCTTACGAGGAGGCCGCACATGAGCAACTCCCTATACAAAAAGTTTTGATACATTTATTCACAGCAATGGGTTTCTGAATAAAAAGATAGATAAAGCAGATATCTGTCCCTTTAAAGTACTCAATTGAAAACCTTCATCAAGACCTTTCTGCCAAAAAATCAAATATTCTGGGAACAGAAAAAATTCTACCAGCGAACCTTCTGGATTCACACCAAGCGATAATGCTTGCCAGACTCTATAGTAGATCATTGATGAAGGCTTCTTCCTGGCCTGAATCATAGTCTGCATGACTATGTCAGAAAAACCCCCTTTCTGCCAAGATAAAGGATTTAATAGACAGGCCGTCCATGCCAGAACATGTGAATTGGGATGCCTTAGAGGCCCCTGTGTGAGAAGATCTGGATCGTCGGGTAACCTCCACGAGTTGCCCTCTGACATCCTTACTGTGCCTGAGAACCAGCTTCTTCTTGGCCACCGAGGAGCCACCAGAATGGTTGGGACTCCCTTGTGAGTTAACCTTTCTTCATACTTGACCCAGGAGTGGAATCGGAGGGAATGCATAAAGAAGCTTGAATGCTGAACCCTGAAGAGTCAGGACATCTGTTGCTATAGTTAGGGGATCCCTGGACCGAGACACAAACTTTGTAACCTTCCGATTGTGTTGTGATGCACAAGAGATCTATGTCAGGAATCCCCCAGCGCATGCATAGGGATTGAAAAAACCCTCTGACTAAGAGACCATTCCCTCTGATGCAGGACTGTTCTGCTGAGATGATCGGCCTGCAAGTTGTCCACTCCAGGTATGTGTACAGCCAAAATGCATGAAACCTGTTTCTCGGCCCAAAGTAAAAACCAGCTCACTTCCATGAGGGCTTCACTGCTTCAGGTGCCCCCAGGGTGGTTGATATATACCACCGCCGTCCAATTGTCTGTTTGAATCCGGACGGGATGCCCCTTCAGATGGTATGTCCAATGACTGAGATACAATAGAATCGCTCTCAGTTCCAGGATATTTATGGAGAGTCTGCTCTCCTTCAGACTCCACTGTCCCTGGAGCGTTGGTGACTCCATGACACTCCCCCAACCCGGTAGACTGGCATCCATGGTGATGATCTTCCACTGTACTGGTAGGATTTGCCAGTCTGAAGAGGCTGAGGACCAGGCTAGAGACTGCCTTGTTGACGGGTGTCATGCAAAAAAAGTGATCCGGAGTGTGTGGGTCTTGATCACAGATTGTGAGCAATTCCATCTGCAGGGGTCTTGTGTGAACAGTGCAAAAGGTACTGACTCAAAGCAAGATACCATCAGGCCCAACAGACATATTCCTTGATTAATCGTCGGGTGAGGGCAAGACAAGAGACCTTGTGCCCTGGCTTGAAGTAAGAGTCACTTCTGTGTTGGAAAAAACACTTTTGCCTGAGACATGTCTAATGACATTCCCAGAAAAGAATAACTCTTGAAGCTATATGATATGATATTTGACTTAAGAATTCGACTGGATAGTCAATTATCCAATGTCAATCAGACAGTCTGTGTATCCTTCTGGGCCCCCCGACATGATGGGGCCCATATCAACAGATAGTCTAAGTAAGGGATTATATGTATACCCTGACTTCTTAGAGAAAACATGAGACCTGCCAACACCTCGGTCAACACCCTTGGTGCTGAAGATAGACCGAAGGGTAATGCCACAACTGAAGATGTAGGCCACCTACAGCAATGTAGGTATGTATCCTTATATATACACTGCCCGGCTGGAGTAACTTCACTGTGGATCAACAACTCCAATCTCTAAAAAGGCGAGATACGGCAGATCTCAATGTTTCTGCTTTCTACGGAATTCGGGATACCCCTGACCAAGAGAATCTCCAAGGGGGTCTGGCTCCTAATTTGATCTTGTAACCTGAGGATACAACTTCCTGTATCCAAATATCTGTTACATGAAGCCTCCAAATATGAGCAAAATGCAGAAGCGGTCCCCCCACACCTGCAAGAGTGGGGGCATCCCTTCATGCCTGAGCAGGCTTTGAAGGGTGTCTGGCTTTATTCTGCCAGACACCTGTTGCCTTAATTTAGAACTTTGTCTTAGTTCTAAAAATCTCTTCGGTATCCCGAAGAGGCCAAACCTCTAGCCGGAACCCCAGAGTATAAAAGGCCCTGCGGAAGCAGTATTAGACTTCGGCTTCAGTGGCAGATTAGATGATTTACCACTAGTAGCATGCTTTACCATGTCAACCAAGCACTCCCCAAACAGACACCCCACCTTAAAGGGGAGACCTGTCATTCATTTTTGGAGGCTATGTCAGCTGGCCATTGCTTAAGCCATAAAGCACGCCTTAAGGCTAACACCAGAGCTAGGCCTCTGGCACTTATCCTGCTCAATCCTCCATAGCCCATATCATATACATATTCTAGCCAAACTGGTCTTGATCACCTGGGAGCATGACTTCCATGAATGACCCCTACGAGTCGTCGAGCCCAGTTGTTTTAACAACCTCCTGCTCCCCACAAAAATGCTATGGATGTAGCCCAGGCCAGCCGCAAGGTCGACCCCATAATAAAATAAGCATGACATGCCACCTGATCCACGCACTTATTCGCTGGATCCTTTGGAGAAGCACTATCCGAGGATGGCATAACCAAAATCTTAAAGTGGACCAACACCCAGGATTTTGACTATCCTGGGTCTTGGTCCACTTCGATGGGGCACCCCCGATCGGGGTGCCCCGCTGTGTGAAACCCCCCCCAACCCCCCGAAAAACTCACCTCTCCGCGCTCCCAGCGCCAACGTACAAGGACGTCTAAGCGGCTGCCGCCGCCGCCGCCTCCCGCGCGTCCCTTTTGACGCGCGCGCGCCCGCGCCGGCCATTCGCAGACGGCCGGCGCGGGGGCGCGCACGCCTGCAGGGGCGCGAGGGAGGCGGCGGCGGCCGGCCGCCGCCGAAGATCAGGTAGGGTTTTTCGGGGGTTTTGGGGGGGTTACACCCCGCGGGACATCCCGATCTCGGATGTCCCGCGGGGTGGGGGGTGATCGGCCCGGGAATCTTATAGATTCCCGGGCCGATCACCCGTGGGTGTTGGTCCACTTTAAAAAGACCTGGCCCCAGAGCTTCCACCACAGGAGGGTGAGACCATAATTCAATCTGATCTGGAGGGAAGGGATACATAATATCTAGCACTTTTGGAATGGGCGGAAGACAACCTGACTTCTACCATTCCCTATTGATCAGATTAAAATAATGTGTATGCTCTGCAACATCCTCCAGAATGGACGAAATCAAAACCATCCATCTTAACTGAGCACCCCCTTGCGTAGAGGACTATGAATACGAGTCCCTACTGGATAAATCCCCCCCAACTGATAACTTCCTGGGAGACTATGGCAGCTACAATATCCTCTTCAAGTTAGAGGATAAATCTTTTTTTTAAAAACCTTTTTAGTAGCCAATGCTTCTAAATGACTCTCTAAAGGTTTAGGGCCACTTGAGGGCTGCCGACCCAGTTTAAAGACTCAGAAGGAGGCTATGGCAGCCACAACATCCTCTTCAAAACCTTCTTAGTAGCCGATATGACTTACTAAAGGTCTTAGGTCCGCTTGAAGGCTGCCAGGGGGGGTTTTAAGCTCAGAGGGCACTGGCAACAAGGGTCAGAGCCCTTGCAGGGAGGAGACGATTGTCTTCCATATCCACTACTACCATAGCATAACCCTGCACACCGTGCTATCCTCGTCCAGTGTCTTTTTGCATACTGGACATGGGGTGAATCTATCTGCTAAAGGACCAGATCCGATTACCCCAGATGCCTCTGTCATGGTGATTAATACTAGATTACCTCCCAGGGGGTCTAAAACCTAGTATGTGAACAGTTCCCGATAGTCGCAAGACTATTCTAAGAGCTCAGAGGGTGAACCACATCAATATATTGCCAGTCTTATCCCACAATCATATATATATATATATATATATCTTTTAAAAACAAGAATTAAAAAATATTAATATTTATATATGAATAAATATCATATTAATACACATAATCATTAAAAAATGACCTATCTAAAGATTTAGGTCTGCTTGAGGGTGGCCGTGCAGCAGCCCTTTTTGCCGGCCAACAACCCCAGTACGAAGTCGGCTGTACTTTTGTGCTTCCCCCAGCTGAAAATCTTCCAGCGGTCAGGCAAGCGGCCAGAGGAGAACCGCGATGTTAGCGGTACTTGCCCCTTAGCACTGGCCGAAAATGTTGCAGTGCAAGCGGCCGGAGAACTGCGATGTTAGCAGTACTTGCCGCTTCGCCCGGCCGAAAATCTTCCAGTGAGAGCGGGGTAAGAAAAGAGCTGCACACCGGTGCTCGCTGAAATGCTAAGCCGAAAATGTTTCCTCAGCGGCAGGCGAAAATTTTGAATTTTTGAACCAGTTAAAACACATGGGAAGAGCAATAAAGGAAGAAATTAATTCCCCTGGTTCCCCTCAATCAGGTTCACCAGACAAAAGCCTTATGGCTGCTTTTTCCTGTGGCGGAATTCTCAGCCAGGAGTGTCACTCTTTTTTAAAAAACAAAAAGGTGACACCCCACAGCGCCCCAAGACCCTGGCGCTTACCTTACCATCCTGATCCGAATGCAGCTTAGCTGCGGAGGCAAAGTGGGTCCATTCAGATCCAAGGAGTATAAGGGCCAAGGAACAGTAAGGTTTCCATTACCCCCGCTTCCAAGGCATAATTTCTTTAAAACAAAAAGTAAATGGGAGAGGAGTTCAGATAAGTCCTTGCAGTTCCACTGCAAGAAAGGAAATTGAGGTGCATCAAGTCAGCCAGGTGGTTATAGGCCCGGGAGGCGGAGACACACCTTTGTTCTTGCAGACCACACCCTTCGGGAGAGGTTAACCCATTCGTCTCTAAATTCTTCTGATGGCCTGAAGTAAAATGAAAGAGAAAGCCTCCACAAACCTCACCCATTGCTGCACCCTCCCCCTCCTAAAGCAACCAAACGGTAATCAGGTTTAAATAGTTAATTAATTTAAATCCTAGCTGGAGTAATACACATTACTATGGTTTTATATGCATTCAATGAGACCAAAAAAGGCCCATGTGGAGGTTGATGTCTGCAAACATTCAAGGATTCCAAATGGATATTTTTTATGTTATTTCAGGCAGTCCCTGGTGCATCGTTTACTCTTGATGTAAACAAAGAATTTTGGCAGCTCATATGGGTCTTAAGATACTATTTTAAAGTCATGGGTTAATTCAATTAGGCATAAAGACTTACAACTAGGTTTACTAGATCAGCCTGTATTAGGACTTTACTACGAACATTATTTCATGCAGCGGACAGTCCTGAAATTTACTTTGGATATAAAAGCAATATTAAATAAAGATGTTGCCTCTTAAAGTGGACCTGCCCTCTAGTGAAGGTGACGCGTTACACATCAGCTTCTCTCCACATCCACGTCTAAAGTGAGCAGATCCAGCGTACTGGCGGATGCATCCTGCTGATGCGGCTGCTGTTTGCACATGCGCCATTGGACCGGGAAACAAGGTGAGTTTAAGGGCGACCTTGGGGATGTTACACAATAGGGCATCCAGATTCAGGATGCTCGCTGTGTAAAATCCCAGAGGTCACCCTTAAAGGGGGAGCTAGTATGCCTGCCCAGGAGTCGCATATATTTTGGTCCACTTTAAAGAAAAGAGGGGGTATACTCTGGTTTAATATTAGCTCATTTTAAAGAGGAACAACGGAGGCACCATGCAAGTTCCACTCCCTGGGGCATCCTGAATTGGCATGTCCTGCCATGTAAAACCTTCCAGAAACCTTGTTTCACTCACCTTGTCCCGAAGCCCTCGCCGCATCTCTGTGCCGCAGCCACTTTCCCTGGAATTGTAATGTATAATTTTGTGCCAAAAGGATGTGCTCATAGTGCTGAGCTGCTCTAGTATTTTTTGATTTCCTTTGTTAGAAAATGTCTTTTATGGAAGCAGTTTTCACTACCCTCAATTGGTTGCTATTGGCAACGTATGCCAAATCTGTACATCAAGAAGAGAGAAGTGAGTCCTGTACACACAGAACACTGATGCCATGGCCACTGCTGAGGTGAAGGAGCTCACATTTGCCTAGCAGCAGTGTTCTGTGCAGCTATCTGCAATCTGTTGCTGCTGGCAACGTAAACTATGGCCCTTATTTAACAAGGGATAGCGCCAGGTAGCGAATGGTGAGCGAACGGTAATGACGGTCACCGCCACGAGAACGCCGGCTCCCCTCCGCAATCACACATTTATCAAGCCGATCCTGCTTAGCGACTGACAGAGCACCAGATAGCGAATCATTCATCATTATTCCAGCCTCACCCCACAGCGCCAGCGAGCGACCTTGAACAGCGACAGGTATGACCTCTCGCTACCTGGCACTCTCCAATGCATTTCAATGGAGCAATCTTTAAATATTCTTAATTAATTGCTATTGATGTTTTTTTTTTTTTTTTTTTTTTTAAATGTCAAAAATTCTGTGACCACTTCTGCAATGTTAGATATTTTTTTTAAGGTAAAAAAAAAAAAAAATGTGCAGAATTGATATTACAGGTCTGATATTAATGTATTCATATTACAAAATGTTTTGAAAAACTTGTTTTTTTTTTTTTCCAAAAATATGGTTGTTTGGGGGTTAAAAAACTACTTTTAACCCATCGCCGCCAGCGCTCTGGGGTTTAAACAAGCATTTCACAGCGCGAGAATTTTTTGAGCGTGATTTGTTAATGAATATGCTGGGAGTCGTTCGCTATGGCCATTCGCTGTCATGCGCTCCCATACAGCGCGGAACCTGTCAAACAGCGACTCCTAACCCCGTATTCAACATTACCGCACACCGACTGAGTCGCTGTCAACAGCCGAACAACGGCCAAGCACAGCGAATACTAGCGGGCGCTGTGAAAATACCGCTACTGTCGCTCATCTGTCGCTACCTGGCGCTATTAATGAATCAGCCTCTATGTCTGCACTTGGTGTATGTTGCCAATAGCAACAGATGAAATTTGCTTCATAACACATATTTGCTAACATCAGAAAAAAATCCAAAATGCCAGGTCAGCTCATCACTTTTAATACATCATTTTGCCAAAAATTATACACATTCAAAAATTCAGTTGAAAGTATGAAAGTAGACATACCCTTTAACTGCCAAGTGGGAATAGAACAACCTTAGATCTGCCCCCCATCATGAATTATTTAAGTTTGCCCCATAACATTAAATGTACAACTGCAAGTTGTTCAAGCTGTAACTCAGTGTATATTTATTGAAAATATCTGTAGACTATACTAAAATATACACTGGGAGATGCCTTTGAGAAAGTGGGTGGAAGCTGAAAAAGAAGCGTTCCTAATGGGACTTTTTCAAGCACGCCTAAAATCTTCAGAATTACAATGTTGCCTGTAAAAGGGAAGTTTTACCCAATACCTACTGTAATTGAATTTTAATGGATACATCACACCATATATGAAGATAAAGTTTTCCTGTACGTTTGACCGAATTGTATGAAAATTAAAAGTGCATTATAAATAGTTATTCTATCTAAGGTCTGATTTTCTAAGGCTGTTTTCTATTCCCGCATGGGAATTAAGTTGACTTCAATAGGCAATCTGGACTGCCCCTACCCTCTATGCAGAGTTCTCATACAGATGATTCGGATGAAAGATGAGCGACACAGGAGCAGGTACCAGGAAAGACGGGAGTCTCATGCTTATGGCACAAATAATCTGAGGAATAAAAGGAAAAGCCCATAAAAGTGGACTTTCCCTTTAAAACGTGTTCATGCATACGTGCTTTTGTCCTGAGGCTGCACTTCAACATTCTACAGTGGGGTAGTAAGTAAGGTAAGTAAATGAACAAGGGACACAGACTGGTAAGTCTTCACTCTATATCAGTTGGGGGGTTATATTCTGGTTGATGAATCTAGTTAGGATCTCTTTCATTTTTACCAGTTCCTCTTTAATACATAACATGTTTTATGTCTGTCTATGGCACACCCAGCCATGGGGGTTGTTCATTTAGCTAGTCTGATTTTGTAATGTTTTTAGTTTTGTATTGACATGCTGATTACGCTAGAGCCATGGCTGATTGATGACCTATTGGTAAAGACTGACCAATAAAAGATGACCGGTGCCAGTTTGAGTGAAACAATAGCACCTGGCAATGAGGGGTGGGATGAGACCTGCATTGTAGAGCTGAACAGACAAGAACTATTACCAACAGACTTATCTTGAGACCTGGCAGCCACCCTGTAGCTCACGCGGCATAAGGAATGGAGTTGAAAGCAGGCTGCTGATTTTCTCCAAAAAATCCTTCCTTTCCTTGTCCCATCTTACCTCCGCTCCCCTCACCTCTACCTATCTCTAGCCACCTCACCTCTATCCAGTACTTCTCTTACTATCCCACAAATGCTCAAATCTTCTTGACTTCTGCCCACCTCACCTCTTCCGACCTAACCTCTGCTCAACTCTCCTCTACCCACCTCACCTCTGTCCATTGCTTCTCTTACCATGTCACTTCTGCCCACATCATCTCTTTCCACTTAACCTATGCTGAAATGACATTTCCCTGCCTTACCTTTCCCCACCCCTCACCTCACTGCTTTCTTCCCACTTTGCCTGCCACCTCTGCTCAACTTTGAATATACATAAAGGCATTCACAGCTTACATTTTTTTTGCGGCCCCTTGAAGTGGAACAATACGACAATATTGCCTCTAGAACAAAAAGTTGCAACCACAAAGTGCACCACTGTTATAGAGAGCAGTGCGAGATTAGTTTTATTTAGAGAGTTTATAGTGTAGAGGAGGAGCTCCTTGCACCCAGGCAGCGGTTTCACTTTAGGCACCACTTGGTGGAGGGTCCTAGTCCAAGGAGAGTAACCCGAGGAAGTGGGAAAGAAAGTAACTGGCAGAGAAAGAAACACTTGCACCGGGTACCAACCACCCAGGCATACCAATTCAGGGGAAACTTTCACCCAGTTGAGAGTAGCATGAAAGAAGGGCAGAGTGAGACCATGCATTGCTGGGGGGAGGGGGGGGGGGGGTTTGGGTATGGGAGTGACACAAAGGAAGGGGGTAGAAAAAGGGAATTAAGTCAAGTCCAGGGTAATACACAGGTAAAATCAATTTAATTCTGCAGGGTGTCTGGCTGAGATGAGTAGAGAGGGTGAGGGTTAATATGCCAGTGAAGACCAAGATATCACCTTAGATATCTCCATGCTGGGAGAGTAGAGACTTCAAAGACTTGCAAAGAATATGGTTGTTGGGTATGCTCATTTTAGGCTAACCCTAACCCTCAAAAATCCCCCAAAAAATGACATAGGGTCCCCCCTCCCAAGGGGGGGGGGGGGGGGGGCTTTTTTGGGGGGAATTTTAAGGGTTAGGGTTAGGCTAACCCTAACAATTAAAAAAATATAAAAAATATACAAAAATTAAAATTCCCCCCAAAAAAATGGGGAGCCCCCCCCCCCCCCCGGGAGGGGGGGCCCTATGTAATTTTTTTGGGAATTTTAAGGGTTAGGGTTAGGCTAACTCTAACCCTTAAAAATAAAAAAAAAAATTACGTAGGGGCCCAACTCCCGGGGGGGGGGGGGGGTTTAAGGGTTAGGGTTATTCCAAAAAAAAATGGGTCCCCCCCCCCACATCATTTTTATTTTTAAGGGTTAGCCTAACCCTAACACTTAAAAAAAAAAAAAAAAATATGACGCAGGGTCCCCCCTCCCGGGGGGGGGAACCCATTTTTTTTTGGAATTTTAAGGGTTAGGGTTATTTAAAAAAAAAAAAAGGGTACCGTACGTCTTTTTTTTTTTGTTTTTTGTTTTTTTTAAAGGGTTAGGGTTAGCCTAACCCTCACCCTTAAAAAAATATTTTTAATTTTTCTTTTGAATTTTAAGGGTTAGGGTTAGGCTAACCCTGTTGCCCCCACGGGGGATCGGATGGCACCAAATTAAAGAGGAGACTCGGCCGGATCTAACGAGGGGTCAGGTGAGTATTTTTGATTTTTATTTTTTTTACTAGCAGGGGGTAAAGTCAAGCACGTAGATTAAAAATATTTATATTTTTTTTATATATATATATATATATATATATATATATATATATATATATATATATATTATCCCTTTCAGTGCCAAGCACGTAGTTTCTACGTGCTCGCCTCCACTCCACTTAAGTGCCAAGCACGTAGGGATAATAATATAAATATTTTTAATTATATATAAGGCCTACACTTTATCTATGGTACTACAGCTGAGCTGTTGGTCACGCATCTATACACTACCAATTATTTTAAAGAATGTCACTGGAAAGTACATTTGCACATAAGCAAATTGGCAGGTGTCTATTAGGTTACTTTAAACAGAAGGTTGACTAATTAAAAAATTACTTACATGAGATACGGATGGATCTTGGCTTTTGGAAACCTGCAGAGAAAAAGGAGATGGACATGTATATGAATCACGCACTGGGTTTTTTCTCCAAAATTAATGCTTCTTGAAATCCTGCCATGCACATCATTTTATTCAGTGCTCTCCTGATTGTGGACTCATGAACACTAACATGATCTAATGTGAAAAAAGCCTTTTGTCGCTTATAAGTTTCCTTGGGTTTTTTTCTGATTTCACAGACCTTTATTTGCCTTGCTCTTGGCATCTTTGCTAATCCTTTCTGAGGAAGGTAATAACAGTCTTGAATCTTCCCCGTATAGTACATAGTCAGCCTGAGTGTGGCTTGGTGGAGTCCAAACTCTTTAAAGATGTGTTATCTGGCTTTAATTTCACCTTATTATCTGCTTAATCCTAAGGGTTCACATAATGCCACTGATAGATAGATAATACTGGAGCATATTCCTCAAATGACCAAGTCTAATATATTTAACTTGTGTGTGTGATTTGGGTCTCCCCATATATTTTTAGGACTTTTGTAAAACCTGGTGTGGTTTTACGTCAAATTCATGAAGAAAGAAAGAAAATTCTAAAGTTTTCATAAACTTTCAAGCCCCAATGTAGACTATTAATTTTGAAGCATATGGTGTTTGTGTGTCTTTTGTGCCCATACAATGCAACTTGGTATAGCTACATTTTGTGTGTGCATTTGATTTTGGGGGATATATATTTGTGCTTATAAAAATGGTGGTTTTGAGCATCCTACACCCTTGTCAGACAACTTTTAAGCAACAAGACCAACAAACATAAAAAGAGGCATCTCATCATGATCAGTAAGGCAAAGGCAGCTTCCCCATGGCTGTAGACACAGGCACGTCCAGGAGTCAACCAGAAAGTGCACTGTCAGCACTTGCTGCTGTTCCTACATATGAAATACTATAAACAGAAAAGAATGCAGGGTTTTCTAATGCATCTCTGGAAGTAATCATTAGTAAAAGTAAAATCCCAGTATTGTTTGAAAATTGTAACATATGTATTGGGATGCTCGTAATATTCATAAAAACTGATTTTACCAAATTAAAGGCCATTACTGAGAAAAAAACCCAAAACAGACTTTTAGTCTTTTTAATAGGTTTCTATATTATAATTACATTCTGGATATGCCTGTAGCATGTAATTTCCAATCCCTGCAGTCAAAGGACATCTGCTGTGTTTCCTCTATACTTTAGATACTTTGTCCATGGAAAAATAGTTCCTATATGGTGCCCCTTGAAAAGAATCTGCCAGCTGTTCTTGCCAATCTGGCAAATGATCTTTTAATGTCCATACCAGTCTCATGCTAAATATAGAGTCAATGTAAAGTGAAATAGCTTTTTATATCTATATAATATTTGTGTTTCTATTAAACATATATATATATACTAGAAAATGTACCCGGTGCTGCCCGGGTATAAAGTGTCAGTGTGTTAATTAGATTTGTTCCAAGAGTGCCCAGGAGGCCAATCTATTCCCTTTTTTTTTGTTAACAGGGAAAATCGCCAGAAGCCCTACATACCCCGACAGTTATGCAGTTTATGTAAATTGTAACGTAATTGCACATTAGAAATAAAAAAAAACTTTTAACATCCTAAATAACAAATAGCCAAATTAAGATGTAAAGTAAGGGTTGCCACCTGGCCGGGATATTTTTATTTTTTTTTTTACTTTACTACCCAACGGCCTGGCAAAGGCCACTACAAAATCAACAAACTACAAGTTTTGGAGAGTCAACAGTTTGATTGTCATAAAATATAAACACATTTACATTTCAGGTGTGAAGAGAAGACACCTTTCTGCATATTTCTTACATCAGTAAGAAAGCAACAAATAAGATTGCAAAAGGCTGTGTGTCAGTGAGAAAGCAAAAAACAAGATTGCAAAATAAAAAAAAAAAGACTTGTCAGGGCCGTGCATCCCCTTCATTGTCATACTGAAGTATAGAAGATGGTCTTATGGAATTGAATAGAACATGGGCATATAACTTGCAGATTTGTCAGAAGGTTGGGAGAGAGTAATTTTAACTTTCGATTCCCCATTTGTCTATTTTCCCAAGTCTTTTGTGCCCTATTCCCTTATTCTTTACACCCCATCCTATATTATTTATTTCCCTTGCACTCCCCTTTGCCCCCCCCCCCCCCCCCTTGCTCCTTTCCTCTGTTTTTCTTTTTCCTCTCTCTAGTTCTTATTATACAGACATCCAGAAAGCTTAGAGTACAGTGGGAAATGACTCACACCAGGACTTAGATAAGTCTCAGTGATGCAAAGAGGATCAACAGGGAACTAGTATATGAACAGGGAGTCTTTAACTTCAGAGGAGTCAACATGGGCCCCACATACAACTTAATGAACCTTCTTGATTTGCTATTTTTAACTCTCTATAAGCTTTTGGTATTGCTATAATTGAGTCATGAGAAGTTATTTCTAGGTTATGTCAGAATTATTTAAGAAAACAAGAAGCAGCCAGTAGACTCCAACAAAGTAATGGCCTGGACGATCTTCATTGAGCTGGTTTGGGATAAACTGGAAAGAAGGGCTAATGCAAAGCAAATGCTGGTAATAAATTTCTGAACAATATCTGAATTGAAATTCAGAATGTTATATCGGCTAGAAGTGTAGTTAAATCGGACCACATGGGTTGGTCCCGCAGAAAGTACAAAAAAACAAGCTCGGGGGCATCCAGAATAACACATAACCCCCGATATACGAGCCTGCGCCAGGAAAGGAATCCCGCAATAGGTCGCCGGGTGGTCACGTCATTGGAAAGGCCCACCCATGATCAGCCCACGTGCGCGCCAGTGACTAATCGCTGGGCTCCTTTCCTGGCACAGGCTCGAGATGAAGGTAAGCTTATTGGGCGTTCTGGGGGGCCAGCATTCTGGATGCGGAGCGACAAATGGTGGGGACCCCCTCCTCCTCCTACTTCCTCAGCATTCTGGATGCCCCCCAGCTTGTTTTTTTGTGCTGTCGGTGGGACCAACACCCGTGGTCTTTTTTAACTACACCTCTAGCTGATATAGCATTCCTTATTTGAATTCCAATATTGTTCAGAAATATATTACCAATATTGTTGGAGATGTTCCCACAAATGTGCTGCACTTGTAGGTTGCTTTGCATTAACCTTCTGTCCGGTTTATCCCGAAACCAGCTCAATGAAGCATAAACATAACCGACGTTCTGGGGGGTTATGCGTGGGGAGGCTCCAGCATTCTGGATGCCCCCCCAGCTTGTTTTTTGTGCTCTGTCTGCAGGACCAACACCTGTTAAAGATAAATCAGGTACTGGTCCAGTTAAATTTAGATTGTATTTGTTGCAAAAAAGTTAATCCATTATATTTATTCATCTCAACAATTATTTCTTGGGATCCGGCAATCCCACGTTGCATGCGCGGTCTCCTGTAATAAGAATTTTATGGCACACATATGAATAAAAAGCATACAATGTTTACTGTAGTCTATGCCGTTCACAAGCAGCATGTGTTTTCGTTTTCAAGAGAAGTTAAAAAAAAAAACATTCCTTTATAACTCACCACTGCAGCATGAGCACTCCCTGGCTCTGGACTTCAAATGTTTTGGTCCTCTTTGGGTTCTAACAACAGCACCAAGCCTAGACCAAGGAATGATGAAAAGAGCAATCTGGAAAAAAGGGCCTAATCTTCTGCACTGAATACACACATTTTAAAGCAGCAAACCTGGAGCAACCAGCTGTTGGTGAAGAAAGGCGAGAGAACCCTTTTGGAGAGGATGCCCTTTTATACAACAGTTAGGGAAACATCTCACATGAATAATATTGTTGGGATTTTTTTCACTTCCTTTTTATATGTTTGTGTTATGCTGGTTACATCTTCCTGTCTTGAAACCCAGCTTGTAAATGTTAGTGATAAATTAGGCCCTTTTCAGCTTTGCATTTTGGTTACATCCTCTAACTTTTAGGAAGATTTTACTTATTCTTAGGGCACAAGCTCATTGACACCTTGGCTATGCTAGAACTAGAACTAGGCTAGAATACTGACATTTCAGCTGGTGGCCTCAGATCTGCACAAGCTGCCATACTTTGCATTGTTGGGCAGAACACCAGCCACCCTGCTATTTTCTCTAATATACTGTGACCAAATCTCTCTAATGACGCCTTTAATTCAAACAGGGTCAAAAATGCACATTTTGCCTTAAGCTCAGTTGTGATGTACAGAGGTGAAGTGTGACAAAAGTGCATTTAAATAAATGCTCTGCAGACGATGATTACATTCGCTGTGCATGCTTTATGCATTGGTTGAGGCACTCAGTCATCCATTGAGAATGTCCCTCATCACTTTGTGATACAACCCAACTGACCTAAGGCAAGAGATAAAGAACTTTCAATGGAAACACACAAAAGCAGAAGCTAAATAGATGTAAAGTAGACGTAAAGAAATACAAAGTTTATGCAAAAAATATTTACAGTGTTGATCATTATTTATCAAGAGTCCTGCAATTGTCATGCTGGCATGTTCAATATTAGTTTTTGGGCCCACTCCCTTGGATGAAATTCAAACCCACATGTGAATGGTCTTAAGGTGCTTTACTGCTGGCATGACACAGGACTCATGGTAGTACTTACCTTTTCTTCCCTGGAAAATTATTCTATCAATTTCCCAGACAGAGAGCTACATCAGAGGAAAAAACTTTATCCCCAGTCCTTTGCAGTCCAGTCCATGTACTTTCTGTAGAATGTCAGCCTGTCCACAATGTCTTTCTTGCAGAGAAGTGGCTTTTTTGCTTCCCTTCTTGACACCATCTTAAAAAGTCTTTACCTCTCTTACGCTGACACTTGCCTGCTGCCACCCCTGTGAAAGCGCTGCACTGGTAATGAACAGGCCCCACACATGAATCCTCCTTAGGACCAGGTCCTGGCAATTGCTGGACTTTCTTGGGCACCCTTAAGCTGCATTCACTACAATCTGGCCCCTTGATTGCTCAGGTGATGCGGAGCGACAAATGGTGGGGACCCCCTCCTCCTTCTACTTCCTCAGCAGCCGACCTAACAGCGGTATCAGTAGGAACACACATACCAGGCGAACCTTCAACCAGGGTGACACCAGATCATCTAACACCAAAGCTAGCGGATCCCTTGTCCTGGAGTGACACAAACTGGTCCACACCCTGTGTCCCAAGCGATGACACAGGAATAGAAAAACCTCCTGGTGAAATCTCCATTCCCCAAATCCAATGTCTTCCTGATGAGGAAGTCCGTCTGTACGTTTTCCACACTTGGCATGTAAGTTACTGAAATGCATGGGACGAAGGCTTCCGCACAGTGCATGATCCGGCTTGTCTCCTGAAAAGCTAGCCTGCTCCAGGTGCTGTCCTGATGATTGATATACGCTACCGCCATCATATTGTCGGACTGAACCAGAATCGGACAACTCCACAGAAGACTGGTCCAGTGGAAAAGGAAGCACATGATTGCCCTCTCTTGGCGCCCCCAACAGCCCTGGACCGAGAGATTTCCCAGAACTCCACCCCATCCCGAGAGGCTGGCATCCATCGTCAAGATGGTGCACTATAGTGGCAGAAACGACTGAATCAGCCAGGGCCGGCGGCAAACTTGGTCACGTGCCGAGGGCCCCAAAGCCAGGGAGCCCCACTTTGGCCAGTGACCGAGTTATCGCCAGCCCTGATTCTCCGCCTGCACTATTGTCAAATATCAATTCTTTACTTTAGAATCCTATTCTAAGTGTTCTGTATGTTTTGAATCGGTGGTTCAGCGGGGGCGATCTCGTGCGCCACTCCCTGCCTCTCATCTCCTTGTATCTCCTGTAACAGGAGAAGCAGCGGCGAGAGAAAGGGGGCGTGGTCCCGCCAGCAGGAGCAACACAGGAGGCAGGTACAAGATCAGCGGCCCGGATGCAAGTATGGCTGCTCGAGGAATACACGCTGCGCTGGGGATTGAGGTGAGTTGAATTGAATGCATATGCCTGAGATCGGCTGTCTTAGTCCCTGCTGTTACTTCTCTCTCTTTCTCTGTCTCTCTCTCTATATTTCTCAATCTTTCTCTCTCTTTCTATCTCTCTTTCTTTCATGCCCTCTCTCTTTTTTTTTGTTTTCTTGGCCTCTTTTCCTTCTTTTTTTTCTCCATTTACGTCTTTTTCCCCAACATCCTTTCTCTCTCTCTTTATTTAATTTCTTTCTCCCTTTCCCCCCACCTCTCTCTTGTGTCCTTGTCTTTCTTTTTTTTCCACCCTCACTGCCTTGCTCTCTCTCTCCCACACTCTCTCAACTTTTTCTCTTTCTTTCTCCCCTCCCTTTCTATTTTGTCCACCTTTCTCCTTCCCTTCCCTCTCTACTTCTTTTGTCCATTTCTCCTTTCTATCTCTTTTTCCCTCCCCTTCCTTACTCCTTCCTTCCATTGTCAACATTTCTTCCTTCCTTACATTGCTTTCTCCCGCCTTTCTCTCTCTGTCTCCTTCTCCCTCACTCTTCTACTGCCTCCTTCCTTCCTTTCGCTCCCTTGCGTTTTCTTATTCTCTATGCTTCCTTCCTTATTTTCCTTCTTTTATTTCTCTTTCTTTCTCTCATTCCCTCCTTCCTTCCTCTCCTTCCCTTCTTTCTTTCTCTCCTTCCTTCCCTTCTTCCTTTCTCTCCTTTCCTCCCTTTCTTTCTCTCCTTCCCTCCCTCCTTCCTTCCCTCCCTCCTTCCTTCCCTCCCTCCTTCCTTTCTCTCCTTCCCTCCCTCCTTCCTCTCTCCTTCCCTCCCTCCTTCCTTTCTCTCCTTCCCTCCTTCCTTTTGTTTTTTCTTTCCTTCTTGTTTTCATTTTCTTTTTCTTTCTTGTTTTCTTTCTTTCCTTCCTTCTTTTTTCTCCCCCCTCCGCCACTATATATATATATATATATATATATATATAATCTTTTCTATTTTATTTCTCCCTCTCCTCACGTTCTCCCTCTATTTTTTTTTTTTTTTCGTCTCTTTTTCTTTCTCTTCTTTCTTTTTTTCTCCCTCATCCTATTTCTCTTGCCCTTTACTTTTCTTTTTAATTTTGGAACATGTGATGTGACACAAGGGGCCCACTAAGACTCTGTTGCCCGGGGGCCCACAAAAGCCTGAACCAGCCCTGGACTCAGCAGAAAAGGAGGGTTGCAGCTGCCAGAGTAGGGAACCCCTCACCGAGTAAGAGAAGGTGGATGGAAGGTTCAAACCCTCATCCAACCGGTGCCAACAAGCCAGGAGATAGGGCTGGTATGGAACTGAGCAACAGGGACCGCCTCCAAGGTAGAGACCATTAGTCCCAACAGATGCATACCATGGGGAATGGTGGGCTACCCTGAGTCTAGGAGAAACCGAACCTCGGCTTGAAGGATCCAACACTTCCCCTCTGGGAGAAAAACACTGGCTTACTATGAGTCCAAAGTCATGCCAAGGTACGATGCCACTCTGAATGGAACGATGTGGGACTGTGGTTAATTGATGACCCAAACAAAACATTCCAGAGTGAACAGAGTGGTAGAGATGTCCTTCTTTGCTTCCTCCCTGAAGGGCACCCAAATGAGCAGGTCATCCAGATAGGGACAATTTGGATCCCCTGCCAGCAGGCCCAAGGCCTGATTATAGAATAAGCATATGTATTATGATTGTATAATGTATAGTCCAAGACCTGGGTGAGGGGTCACTCAGACTGTGTTTTGTGTATTCCTGTTTTATGGGGGGTTCTGTTTGTGGTACTTCCTTCTTTGAAATCAAAAGCCTAATAAGAGATAAGAGACCTGGGAGAAAAATGCCCTCACCAGGTGGGGTCAAAGGGGAGGGGGGGATGAAGCTTTTCCCTCCTAAATTTAGCTAATAAAACCTAATGCTAAGGACATTCTAAGTCAGAAACCTATATCAGAAAGCTGGGTCACAAGCCTGTGGCAAATGCTGGACATAAGACCTTAAGCAACAGCTGGAGACTCACTCACAAGGAATGCTACGCCATTATATTGTAAGGACCTTCTTTTTATTTGCTGAACTGGTCTTGTCGTACTCTTATGTATTTTTGTACCTGTATGTCATTTGTTTCTGTATATTACATCTAGTACTGTGATACCTTTTTATTAGATTAAATGTTTAATCAGCTCTGCCCTTTGATCTCTAAATATATGAGCTCACCTTTCTGAAGGAAGCTCTGGTGAAACACATTTATCAAAGGGTTAATTTGGTGACTTGCTGGGACTAATAGTGCATACCCAGGGGTCTGGTGGCTTTAACCCTTGCACCATCACACTCTCTCTAGTGTCTTGGCTGGGCTGATAAGAGTGCGATTGTGACAGGGGGACATGGACAACCTGAACGGTAGAGCCACAAACTGAAAACGGTGTAAGCCCAGCTCAAACCTGATGTCCCCTGAACATGGGAACTTGGAAGTAGGCATCCTTGATGTCCACTATTGCTAGAAAGTTCCCCCCTCCCAACGCCGCTACTCCAAAGCATTGGGACTCCATACAGAATTTCCTCAGTAGTATAAACTGATTGAGATGTTTGAGGTCTAAAATCGCTCAGGTGGATTCGTCCTTCTTGGGAACCACAAACAGGTTGTAGTAGAACATCAGGCCTCTCTCTGTAGTAGGCCCTGGGGCAATAACTCCTGACTGTATTAGCTTGTCCACAGCCCTAAGCAACGCGGCCAGTGTACTCGGAGAGACAACCTGTCTGGACTCTACAGAATATCATCTTGTAGCCCATGGTGACCACTTCCTGAATCCTGAAAACTGAAGCAGCCATCTCTCCCACCCGGAAGGGTGAGGGCCTCCCCTTATAACCGAGCTGGCTTGGTTGGAGGCGTGGAGCCCCGGAGACCTCCCCAGCTGACCTTTCCTGTCGGAAGGCTCCACCTCTGCTTGGCGAAAGGACAAAAAAAACCAGATAATCTTACCAGTAACTGTATTTTCATTAGTCGTCCAGGATGGCTTAGCCACCTCCGCCTCTCCTGTACAGAAAACACAAAACTGGAAAAGCATTAATAGGCCCACCTCTTTCCTTTGACCCTCAGTGTTTTTAGAAAGCAGTCAGGAATAAACTAGCCCGAAAGGGAGACAGAAAAGTTTAAGGCAAGGCCCTGTGCTACCAACCCAACAGGATAAATCATAGAGGGGCGAGGAGTAGGACACCATTCTGGATGACTTCTGGAAATACGTTACCGGCAAGACTAACTGGTTTGCCCCCAGCATCCTCCAGGATGGTTTAGCCATCAAAGGAAAGTAACCCCATGCTTCCTACCTCAGAGAAATGTTGCCATTGTATGCCCAGGAAGCCAATATCACCCTGGTAGAGTTTGCCTTAACATCTGGAACAGGAGTTCCTGTAGCTGTAACAATAGGTTGAAGACCTTTGTTCTTCCCTGCAAAGGAGACGAGGAGGTGATCCAATCTTCTACAATCTATTGTGGATTTGATGTAAAAGAGTAGGATGCTCACTTCCTGTAATCGGTGAAATTTTGTCAGAATCTTTGGCAAATAAAGCGGGTTCTGGTCTTAAGAGTACCCTGCCCTGAAAAACTCTTAGGTATGGTTCCTTAATGGACAGGGCTCTCTGACTCTCCTGCCCGAGGTGATTGCTAGAATGAAGGCTACCTTACAGGTAAGTAGCTTTAAAGGGCTTTCTTTAAGCGGTTCAAACAGGGACAAGATTTATCCCTGCAGGACCAAAGTCAAGTCCCAACTCGTAAACATCCTTGCTTGAACCAGTCTCTTCATGGCTAAAGCTACAAAAAATGGTAATTAAGGGATTATTCCTCAAGCGGTCCTTGAGAAAAAATGAGAGGGCAGACACCTACGCCTTTAACGCACTCAAGGCTAGGCCCAACTCGTAACCAATCCTGTCAGACAGTAATGATCTGGAGGAACAAAAAGACAAATAGCGCATTCAGACCAGAACAGACCAGACCAGCAGGGTAGCAATAACCTTGTTAGAGTGCCCTTTACTCTTTAGCATGTCCCATTCGGGATCCATACCACCAGACTAAGCGATTCTGGATGTGAGTGCCAAATGGGTCCCTGATATATTAGACCCAGAAATACTGGAAGAAACCAAGGGGGTTTCACTGACATCGGGAGAAAGAACCACAATCTCTTTGGCCAATGAGGAGCTACTGGCTTGATCCCATCTTGACTTTTTGCACCACCAGTGGTAAGAGTCATCGGGGGAATGCATAACAAAGCTCAAATCTTTCCCAGTTGCTGGTGAAGGTGTCCAAACCCCAAGCAAGGGGATCCTTGAAGTAAAAAGGTCTATGCTTGGCTGTCCATAAACATTCATTTTCTGAAGAAAAATTTGCTGGTCCAATTCCAAATTCAGCTTGATCCATTTTGACCCTGCTCAAAAAGTCAGCTTCCTTGTTTAGGTCCCCCTTTAGCTGCACAGTTCTCCAAATTGAGAAGAATTGAACTGGCCCCTGCGTGAAGCTCTCTTGACCTTGTCCCCCCTGATGGTTTAGATAAGCCACCACCATGGTATTGTCTGACACGTCCTGAATGTCCTGGCAACTTCACTGACATGAGTTCTCTTAAATTGGACAGTTTTCTTCTGTGGACTAAGAGCCCTGAAACTTTTGACCCAAACCACTACAAGGGGATCTTTCTTTTGCCAAGGCCTGCTCCCCACTAGGTTTTGAGTCTATCAAGGAAGGCTTTGTCTGATCTGAAAGCATCATCATCTGATCTAGACACAGAAAACTCATGTTCCATGTCCTCAGAAAAAAAATTAAAGAGCCCTCGAATGGAGCTGTGCCCAAATTACTGCATTGCTGAAGTCATAAGACCCACCAAGGCCAGGATCTGTCTCAAGGATACTACTGAATTCTGCTGAATTTGTGAGACAGACTATTTATCCATCTTGGATTGTGATAAAAAATACAATTCTGTGAGATACTCACCTGTAGAATTGGTATTATACGTATACAGTACGTCCTGCTCTCCAGATATAATACTTACACTTGGGTTATCCTCCGCCAGAGGGCGCTGTGCACTGCAGACATGCAAAAATAGGCTCCTCCCGGCCCTTCATATACCCAGGGACCTCCCAGAAATCCCCAGCATTGAAAAGCAGTGAACCAGAAGCCGGGAGAAACCAACCACCAAAACAACTGGTAGTGATAACAATAACAACAATCACCATACAGGGGATCCAGAATAATGCAAACCAGGGTGGGGTGGAGCAGGACGTACTGTATACGTATAATACCAATTATACAGGTGAGTATCTCACAGAATTGTATTATTCTAAGTATACAGTACGTCCTGCTCCAGATATAATACTGTCACGCTCTGGGTACTCTAATGACACGCTCAGGTAACTCCAGCCCTTCAGGTAAGCCCTCAACCCCCAATCTCCACAGCCAGCTTCACCTGTAGGAGCCCCCGCTTGCCGGGACGCAGTATACGCCTGCCCGGGATCGGTTGCCCCCAGGACTTCAATGGCTCAAAGGATGGGAGCTTACTGTTTGGAGGTCTGAAGAACCAGTAGCTGGGAGCAGGCTAGAGCGAGTAGCGGAAGTCCAGACAGGCTAGAGGTCGGCAACGGGTGTTCAGAGATAGCAGCGGTACAAAGGGATGAGGCAGCTCGAGGTCAGGGTTCAAAGCAGAGGTCGGCAACAGGGATCAGATGGAGAATGGTCAGTTCAGGCAGGGGTCGGCAACGGAGATCAGATAGAGAATGGTCTGTTCAGGCAGGGGTCGGCAACGGAGATAAGATAGAGAATGGTCGGTTCAGGCAGGGGTCGGCAACGAAGATCAATCACGGTAATATCACAAGACAAAGCAAGGTACAAGGCGCTATCACAGGCACCGGGTAACTGACGGGGAGAACCTTTATAGGGACAGACTACAAAGGAAGGTGTGTGTGATTGGTGCACTTGGAACAGCTCATTGGCTACACACTATGGAAGGGTGTATAGCCCAAACCTCCCCTGGGCTCATGGCCCAAAACCCCAGTACACGGGCTCATTGGCCCACACAAGAACCCTGGGCTCATTGGCCCTTTAATTCTTCCTCCTCCGGCGGCCGCGCTGACAGCAGCGCCGCCGGAGGGAATACGAGGGACGTGCGCGCGCGCGAGCACGAGAGCTGCCGGGCACGCCGGCAGAGGAGACGGAGGGGGGCACGCTCGCAGCCGCCTGGCGCGGCTGGACCAGCGGGAGGGAGGTGCCGCTGGAACGGGACGCAGGTAAGTGAACCGTGACACATACTTACACTTGGGACATCCAATAGCAGTGTCCATAGAACAGAGTGGGATCCCCAACAAAAAAGGTAACAGCATGCAGTTGAAAGCACTGCAATACCTTGCTACCAAGAGCGACACGAGCAAAGGCTCTAACTTCAATATCAAAACAATCCCTGAAAAAGGTACAACAAGAAAACAAGTAGCGTTAAGCAAACCTGTTCAACAAGACCTGGTGCTGAAGGCCCAAAGATACCAAGACACCAGCGTACTCAGAATAGAGTGAGAAGAACTCGTTCCCTTAAGGAATAGGCTTGAGTAAGAGCCTAACTAGAACAAAAACTAAAGTAGCCCAGGGAGAAGCCAAGCCTTCCCCAGGACCAGAAGGGACATCTTAAACAGGTAAAGGCCAGGCCCAAGGCCGCCTAACCCCTAGAGACAGACGAGATCAGGCACATCCAGATGTAAGTGCCCACAACCCCGAGGAACATCAGTCCCCTAAGGGACAGGAGACAATCCAGGAAAAAAATCCAGCACCTATTGAGGGAAAATAGATTCCCATGTCACAGCATTACAAGGAATAATCCCAGAAGAAAGATAATGTCTTAATACCTGAGCCTAAGACACCACCTTAGGCAGAATAACCGGTGTAAGGCGGAACGCTACCATGTCACGGTGAAGATACAGTGAGAAAGGGGGCTAGCTAAACAAATCCGCCCACTCAGGGGCACGGCCGACTGAGGCAACAGCCCCAGAAGGGCAACCTCATGGATAAGAACCGTCAGACAGCATCCGGAATAGATCCAAGGAGAACACCCCGCAAGGCAAATCTAATAGAAATCAATCCCAACAGGGACCCTAGAACTACATGGGGGATGTCACTGAGCAATCCCTGAAAGAAGGTCAACCCAGGCAAGGAACTGAGTAAGACTTCTGCAGAAAACAGACAGGACAGAGCCTGAACCACCAGGGCACCAAGTAGGAGAGCCAACTCCAAACCATGCTGTGATAACTATATAACCCTGGGAACAGAGCTCGTCCACAGGGGAGAGACCAAAAAACTCAACCCAATCAGTATGGGTAAGAATACCCCGCAATAGACGGAAGAAGAGGCAGAAGAAGCCAACTCCTAGGCTTCCAGAAGTCACAGACACCCACGAAGGTGCACCCACTTCCATCAAGGTGGAAGAACCAACAGTCAGACCATCCAGACCAGAGTCTGTAGATAGGGGTGAAACAGAAAAGGGGGGCCTGAGTGAGCAGGCCAGCACTCCTAACAGGACGTACTGGTCCGCTGTCCACATAACCACATCTGCAACCACACTCCACTAGGCCCCCCAAGGGCCGCCAGTATCACTGGTTCCCCCTTCCAGCAGCAAACTTGCACAGAACCCTGTTTCCAGCAGGGTGAATGAAGGTAAAACATATAGAAACAGAATGTCTAGCATAAGTCACGAAGCCTCATGACCAAGGACAGAACAATCTGAGACAGGGAAACAAGGGCCCAGAACGATCCACACTAGCCGGATCACATGGAAACACAATAATTAGCACATCCTGTCGCAGAAGGACATCCACTGGAGCAAATATCGCAGATATGCAGGGAACTCAGTCCTCCACCCAGATCAGGATAGATACCTTCCTGGCGGATCATCCTGCTCTACGCAGATAATTAATACAGGCCACTGTCGTCAGACAGACCAAGGGGCCCCAAATAAACCGATCCCGAAAGGGAGAAGTCCGGCGATATAGAGCCAACCTGAAGGCCTACCTCTTCCAATATAGACAGGTGGAAGGACCCCTAAAGGCCCCACCTCCCCCGGAATCACAGGGGAATTTAGGAGAAAAAAGTCCCCCCTCCATCGACCTGATAGATTTGGAATCCAACCGCAGGAAGACGCAAGGAAGGGGGCGCCCCCTGATTGGTACCCCAGTAACACAGTCTCAAGGGTAACCACCGTACCAAGGTGAAAGGGTACACAGACCCAGCTCCAGGGAAGCTGGAACCCAGTCCAGCAGTTACAATAGGAGTAGCGGAGCATAGGGGACAACCCTTGAACAGCCACCAACAGGCCCGCCAGCTGCAATCCAGCCTGGTGAAGAGACGGGAACAGCAAGAGGGACCGAGCCCCTGCAAACACCTTGGCCATTTATAGTCAATGAAACAGGTTCCCGTATGAACCGAATCCAAGTTCAACCCAAGAAAGGGAGATACCACTAAGGGGAAAAAGAGGAATTGAGGTGATTGAGCACCCATCCAAAGACTCCCAAAAGGACACCACCAACCGAGTAACAAGCTCGGCCTGACGCAGGGATTGGGAAGCAAAGAGAAATGGCCAGGCAGTTCCTCGTGCGAACGCCCCCTAGGTCTCAGTAGAGAAATCACCCCCGTCATCGCCTAGGCGATCACCCAGGGAGCAGAACCAAGCCCAGATAATAAGGCCACAATCAGCAGTGTTGGAGCGCCAACACTATCCTGTAAGGTCCTTGGAGCCCGGAAGGCACAATGGCAATGAAAAAAAGAGTCTTAGGTCCCTACTGACGGCAAGAGGCCCCTGGACACAGGGCACTGGCAGCCCGACTCAGAGAAACCATGCAGTAAAACCGCCTGTGAATGTAAATTGCCTCACCTATGGAAGGCCATAATGGACAGAGAGTCTCATCCGTTTGGAGGAATGTGGAAAGGTTGGTGTAGAGGCCCCTGTCACTGTCTGTTAAGGGCAACCAGCAGGTGACCCCAGACCTCGCAGATCGCGCGTGGCCTGCGCCAACACAAGAAGAGAGGCAGGGACCAGAAGCATCCTGAATATCTCGGGAAGGGGCCGTCCAGCAGACACTATCCTAACTCTCCCTTCTAGGCCTGGAAGCCTCACCAGGGAGAGAGATAGACAAGACCTCGAAGATCTTTATCAGTAATTCGTCGGTGTCACACAGGCCCCAAGAACTGGGGCCCGAATCATCATGACTCCTCATCCCCTCATCAGATGAGCCCGAGTCAGAGAATAACCGACCTTCATCATAAAGAGCAAAACCCTGCTCAGCAGTGAACTCTTCAGATTCAGAAGGAATGGGCGAAACCGGAGGCGTCAGGGACCGCTTCTTACCAGGGCCCAAGCGCTCAGCCAACCTCGAAATCACCTGATCGGCCGTAGGCAGTCTGCGCGGCACAACTTGTTCATTCCCGCTAGAGTGCGCCTCATCAGGAGTGAGATTTAAGCACGGGGAGAGAGGTGTATTGAAACGAGGAGCAGCCACTGGCAACCCTGACTGCAGGGCCAGTACTTGTTCAGCACATGGTCCGCAGACCCGTGCTCTGTCCGCATCAGCGTGGTGCAGACCACACGCTGTACACAGTCGGTCTTGTCCCGGAGGGACCCCGGTCACATAATTCTGAGATGCCTCCATATGGCGATTATCAATGCAATATATGCCAGTAGGGATTTACGCAATAGGCAACCCTGGATGTCCCAAAGACCCGCTAGGAATGTGGGAGAATTTGTAAGCCCGCTACAATATATGTTAGGCCGGGAGAAGCCACCGGACTCTTCAAGGTCTGAAAGACAGAAGAGGAATAAGGGCCATGCGCAACAGAAAGAATACTAATGATGAAAAACGCCCGCAAGGGCACTCACCGACCTGGGGAGGAGAAGGACCGCCAACACGCGCGGAGATCAACAAAATGGCGCCGACCGAACCTCGGAGGAGCGCGCCACGCCAGGTCCCCGCCTCCCCCAAAGAGCGTGAAGCTCTGAAGCAGCCGTTAAAAGCTCGGCAAGCCAAGCATAGAATGTGCCAGTAAAGGCATCTGCTACTGGATACTCGTGAAGTCCAAATACACCGCCACCATTCTGACGCCCGTAGGCGTGCACAAATTTAGTTTCCTGCCCAAGATGCAGTATAATAAAGCTGGACGTGCAGTACACTATTGCATGATAAATTGAGAAGCCAAAACTAGAAGGGCAGCGCGGCTCTGATACCCAGTTGCCGGTCTGGGGCAAAAGCACGGCCAAAAGCGTGACAATACTGTACACTGAGACCGCCAACGGACACACACACACAAACACCCCCTTCTTTTCCCCCCGAATACGGAGGGGGGAAACGAGGGAGGACGGGGACCCTGTACACAGGGTCCACCTCTACACGGGGCATGGGGCAATAATGCGGGAGGGACATTCACTATGAGGCTCACCATCAGCCTGAACCGCCTACCCTATGGTGGGGGACTGCGGTGGAGCATGGCTCCATTAAGCACACATGGTGCTGCCTACCTTCACCCGACCAGCGCAGCCCAGGCTGGGAGGCACATCACAGGGAGGACGGGTGGGAATAGTCCAACAGGGCCGCAGGCTGTAATAGCCCCGCTCACCTGCGAGAGAGTGATACTTCATGTCTTCGCAGTCAGCACTGCAGAGAAATCTGGGGATTTGTGGGAGGTCCCTGGGTATATGAAGGGCCAGGAGGAGCCTGTTTTTGCATGTCTGCAGTGCACAGCGCCCTCTGACGGAGGATAACCCTAGTGTAAGTATTATATCTGGAGCAGGACGTACTGTATACTTAGAATAGATCGTTTTGCTATATTGATCTGGTTCCCCAGGTAAGGGCATCTGTAGCTTGGGAGGAGATTCAATCGATTTTTTCAAGCCAAGACCCACACTACTTTGCGCAAACACTGCATGGTATTTTGCAGTCCGGCTAAAGGGAAGGTCTAAGGTGAACATGAGAAGATCATCTAGATAGGCAATGAGGTTTATCTGCATCAATCTTAGATAAGATGTTGCCTTCAAAATCTATGTAAAGATTTGAAATGCCAAAGCATTGCTCGGAGCTGCCAATGAAAAACCTGCAAAGTTTCCTGAAATCTGAAACAAGATTTTAGTTTCGTGAGAAATAGTGGGGGGGAGGGGGGGGGGTAAATCCATTGCTGTAAATGGACTCCCTTGCTACTGCAGAAATGATAAGTGATTCTTTAGCCCCCTCTCGAGACCCTCCCCTCAGTCCAAACAGGGCCCACTCCACGGTGTTCGGGACGTAATTTAGTAAATGCTATAGGGAGTATATAGGTAGTTAAATTATTTTTGTAGTTTTGTTATGTGTATATGGGGAAATTGTTTTGTCTACAACACCAATCCCGACCATCTATTCTGATAATCCAAAGTGTCTCATCTGGCCGTTGAGTAGTAAATTGGGGAGACATCCCTCAAAACTCTAGTTTGAGTCTGTGTAGTGGATTTTTTACTAATGGCAGGATAAGACGTGGCTGTTTAGGTTAAAGCATTTCCTTAATTGTGCCAGTAGAGTAGTGGGTTATTTAGCACTGATTCAGGTAGAAATTTCCTATGTGTCTGTAACATATAGAGTATGTGTGGGATTAATTTTTTAACAATTTCCGTGTTGGTGATATTTGGTGTGTGGTGGATCCAATATTTAATATAACTAATTATCTCTGCTAGATTATATTGTTCAATATCAGGCAGGTTTACTCCCCAGCTCCCTTTAGATTGCTGCAATATTTTCAAATAAATAGTTTTCCGTGTTTTCCCTCAGATAAATTATTATAAATTAAGCATTATTAATGCTTTTTTGATTCTGTTAGTATCCTTGGGGACCAGGAGCAAGGGAGGGTCTGTAATAGATATAATAGTTTAGGGAAGGCTACCATTTTCAGGAACTTAATGCCCAGTAACATGGGTTAAGATGCAGCGTTGCTTCCATTAATACACACTTACGTTATGGGACGAGTTCCTATTAAGGCAGTTGTTACATTGAAGTATAAATTGCTGCTCGATTCCTGAATTGGCTGAAACACATCACAGACTTTTTCTAGTAACATAAAAATACCGTTTTGTGAGTACTCACCTTTAAAACGGGTATTATGAGTGTGCCATACACTCCACTTCGGTCTTCATGACACCTGGGTAATCTCCAGTAGAGGGCGAACTTCTGCAGAGATGAATATGCAAAAAAGAAAGCCCCTCCCGGTCCATATATACCTGGGACCTCCCACCAATTCCCCAGTGTATAAAAGCAGTAAAGGGACCAGGAAGAACCAAATATAACCTTAACAATCAAAACCAATGGTTCACCATATAAAAGCCCCAGAATACCTGAAAAGAAGGGGTGGGGCGAAGTGGAGTGTATGGCACACTCTTCGGTCTTCATGACATCTGGGACATCCAATAGCAGTGTCCGTCATGGGTGGGAACCAGAAACAGTAAAGAATGTACCAACTCAAACCACTGCAGCTTGCAGGCCAAAAACAGCATCAGCTGAAGCCCGCACATCAACCTTGTAAAACTTGCAAAGTATGAACGGAAGACCAAGTAGCAGCCTTACAAACTTGTTCAACAGAAGCCTGGTACTGAAAAGCCCAGGACGCACCGACCGCACGAGTAGAGTGTGCAGTGACCCTAAAAGGAGGAGTCCTCCCCTTAGCAGAATAGGCCCCAACAATGGCCTGACGAATCCATTTGCTAATCGTAGACTTAGCAGGTGTCAAACCTTTCCTGGGCCCGCAGGGCACCACGAAAAAAGCATCCGTCCTGTGGAAGGAAGAAGTAGTCACCAAATAGTACTTCACACAGCGAACAACGTACAAATTGTGCAGAACCTTCTCCTTGTCATTGTTAGGATTAGGACACAAAGAAGGGAGAACAATATCCTGATTGAGGTGGAAAGCAGACACCACCTTAGGAAGGAAATCCAGCGTAAAACGAAAAACCACCTTATCCTGGTGTCTCTCAAAGTAAGGGGCCTGAATCGACAGGGCCGCCAACTCGGAGACACGCCGAACAGAGGTAATAGCCACCAAGAAAGCGACCTTCTGAGTGAGAACCGAAAGAGCAATATCCTGTAGCGGCTCAAGAGGACCCTGCAGAGCCGAAAGAACCAAATTCAAATCCCAAACAGGAACTATAGCCTTCCGAGGGGCCGCACATGCGCCACCCCTTGGAAAAAGGTCTTAACCAGCGGGTGTAAAGCAAAAGACCTCTGGAAGAAAACCGACAGAGCAGAAACCTGTCCTTTCAAAGTACTAAGCTGGAACCCAAGATCCAGATTCTGCTGAAGAAACTCCAAAATCCTGGTTATAGAAAAAACCCTGCAAGGCAAGGCCCTAGCCTCACACCAATCAATATAGGACTTCCAAGTCCTATAGTAAATGCCAGAAGAGGACCGCTTCCTAGCCCTAATCAGGGTCTGAACAACAGCCTCAGACAAACCTTCCTCCTTCAAGATGAAGGTTTCAGCAGCCAAGCCGTCAAAGCCAGCGTTTGTAAATTGGGGTAAAGTAGATGACCCTGAGATAGCAGGTCCGGCAACAAGGGAAGCCGGTACTGGTCTACGGCCATCCTTACGACGTCTGCGTACCAAACCCTTCTTGGCCACCTTGGAGCCACCAGAATCGCTGGTGCCCCTTCTAGCACCAGTTTGCAAACTACGTTGCCCAGCATGGAGACGGGTGGAAACAGGTACAGAAACCCCAACTCCTTCCAAGCCAGTGACAAGGCATCCACTGCCAGAGACAGAGGATCCTGAGAAAGAGACACAAAGGCCGGAAGTTTGTGATTGTGCCTCGAGGCAAAGAGATCCACCTCCGGAGACCCCCACTTGCGGCAAAGATCCAGAAAAACCTCGGGATTGAGAGACCACTCTCCGTGGCGAGAGGATCCCCTGCTCAGGGAATCCGCCTCTGTGTTCTCCACTCCCGGAATGTAGACTGCCGAAAGGCAAGGAACATTGATCTCCGCCCAGTGCAGGATCAGAGAGACTTCCCTGAGGGCACTCCTGCTGTGAGTCCCTCCTTGGTGATTTATGTAAGCTACTGCCGTTGTCCGAACGAACCTGAACCGGAAGACCCCGTAAATGTGGGGTCAGCCAAGCCAGAACCAGTCGAATGGCTCTGAGCTCCAAGACATTGATGGGGATGTGAGCCTCCTGGGGACCCCACACCCCGCTGAACTGATGACTCTTCCAATAACCTCCCCAGCCCGACAGGCTGGCATCTGTGGTAACCGACTCCCAACAAGGGATCAGAAAAGATCTGCCCTTCACCAGATTGCTCGAGTCCAGCCACCACCGAAAGGACTGCCGAACCCTGGGAGACATCCTGAAAGGTTGATCCAATGACTGTGGGCACCTGTCCCAATACGTCAATAGGTGAAGTTGAAGAGATCTCATGTGAAACTGTGCAAACGGCACCGCCTCGAAGGAGGATACCATCAAACCCACCAGTTTCATCCCCTGTCGGATAGAGGGACAAGGACTGTCCAGAAGAAGGGGGATCAGGCCCTGAATCCCCTGCACCTTGGTCAGGGGCAGAAACACTCTGGCCCGAATGTTGTCCAGATTCATGCCCAGAAATGAAATCACACAAGACGGGGAGAGAGAAGACTTGGTGCGGTTGATCACCCACCCGAACCCTTCCAGGGTCGACACCACCTGGTGGGTGTCCAGCTCCGTCTGATAGAGGGAAGAAGCGGATATCAAAAGATCGTCCAGATAAGGCACAATGCGAATGCCCTGAGATCTGAGCAGAGCCATTATGCCCGCCAAAACCTTGGTGAAGACCCTCGGTGCCGAGGTCAAACCGAAGGGAAGGGCTACAAACTGATAATGTTGATCCTCCACCACAAACCGGAGGAATCTCTGATGTGCCTGAAAAATCGGAACATGCAGATATGCATACTTGATGTCTATGGATGTCATAAAATCCCCTTGGCGAAGGGAATTGATAGCCGAGCGCAGTCTCCACGCGGAACTTTTTGGCTCTGATAAATCTGTTTAGAACCTTGAGGTCTAGAATGGGTCTCACCGAACCCTCCTTTTTGGGAACCGTGAAAAGGTTGGAGTAGTAACCCCTGCCTCTCTCCGACAGAGGCACCGGGCATATAAGCCCCATGTCCATAAGGTTTTTTACTGCTAACAAGTGCCCCTGTGCAGCCTGAAGATCCGAGGGCACCCGAGACCTTAAGAATCTTGGGGGCAGCCAGTACTCGAACTCCAGTTTGTACCCGGAGGAGACCACTTCCAAGATCCAATTGTCTGTGACCTCCCGGGCCCAGACCTGGAAGAAGAGCCGCAGCCGTCCCCCCACCCTTGCGGGTGAGGATGCCCCTTCATTGCTGAGCCGGTTTAACGGCAGGCTTGGGCTTGGAACCCCAGGCAGGCGCGGGGCGTGCCCGACCTCTGCCTCTGTTCCAGGATGAGCCCCTGACACCAGAGAAGGCCAAACCCCTAGTCGCTCTGGCCCCTCGAAAGGAAGGAGTGAACGAGCCCGCCCCCCGAAAGGGGCGGCACTGTTTCCTCCGCTGTGGTAACCTACCTCCCTTAGCAACAGCATCCAATTTATCTCCAAACAGCCGCAAACCCAAGAAGGGAAGAGCTGTGAGCGGCTTCTTGGCCCCAACATCCGCTGTTCACTGGCGGAGCCAGACCAATCTGCGCATAGCCACCAATAAGGCTGAAGTCCTACTACACACGACAATAGAATCCTCCATCGCAGCCATGACAAAATCCATGAACAATTCGCATTTCTTAAAGATAGCGCACTCAGCGCCAGCTGGATCAAACTGAGCATTATTCAGCCAGTCCCTGATAAGAGACCTGGTAGCAAGCGACACCAGTCCAAATGCACTAACAGGCCGCAGGGCCGAGCCCACATTGGCAAATGCGTGGCACGCCATCTGATCAAGGCGCTTATCCTTGCCATCCTTAAAGGAAGTGGCGTCAGGGGTGTTCAGCACAGAAGAGTTGGTCAAACCTAAAACTGGCGCGTCAACCTCGGGCGGAGAAGACCAGCGCTTAACCGCCTCCACCTGAAAAGGATATTTCTTATCCCATCCCTGAGGCACACCAGGAAGCCGACTGGGCCTCTCCCATTCCCTAAGGATCAGCGCATCAAAATGACCCTGGGTAGGGAATTCCAGACGGGGCTTGCAGGCCCCCAAAAATTCCCCCTTCTTAAGAGGGGGCGCCTCAGGGGTTCAATATCCAACACCTCCAATAAATGTGGCAAAACAGAGGCCGTATCTACGGCATCCCCCAGCGCCTGCCCGACATTGGAATTCCCAGACTGAACCTAGTCAGCCTCTGTTTCCTGATACAATTCCCCCTCTTCTAACGGGGAATAATCTGACAAATCAGCGGAATCGTTGTCAATATCCCACAAGGGCTGGGCCGACGACAAATGTCTCTTTTTAGCCTGGGTCCTCTTGCCCACCGTGCTAGCAATAATTTTCTTGATGCTGGCCAACCTAGCCCAAACATCAGAAAGCGACTCCACACTGGTACCAATGTCACTTGGGGTACGGATAAGGTGGGGAGGGGAAGGCGATGAAGCGAGAGGAGCCGAACCAGAAGGCTGGGTACCAGACTGCCGCGTTATGGCCTTTTGTGTGCATGGTATACAGATCAGCACATTCTCCCCCGTAAGGGATACCCCGCACCCCACACATGACCCGGATTGTCCCAGAGGGAGCCCGAGCCCAGTATCCTGCAGAGCCTCCATATGGTGAATTTTTTTGGTCAGTCGCAAGACAGCAGGGAATTACGCATAAGCAACCCGGGATGCCCCTTAAAAGTCCCGGTGGGAGGATTTTAGGTGGACAATTTTACACTAGGGACCCCAGGACCAGGAGGGACCCCTTAATATGCACATATACAGGGCAACCTGTAACACACAAAACAGGCAACATAAGTGCAATGCCGAGTAAAAATGGCCATAACCTTACAGTATAAAAGACCACAGCATTTGATCTTGCAGCCACACAATATATATATAAATATATATATATATACAGTATGTGTTAACTATATCCCAGCCAGACAGTGTAAATAACACACACACACATGCTCAAGACCAGTGGGGGCCCCCACACACAAGCTAAGGAAGTGGCCATTGGGCCCTTACCACACCGATCTGCTCTGCGGCCTGCTCATAGAAGATGGCCCCCACGAAGCCTCATGCATGAGGAGGGAGAGCAGGGGGAGGGCGGGACAGCAACGCGGACCCCTAGAAACGAGCACAGCAATCGCGCCAAAGAAGGCGGTGGGGCTACCGTGGCCCGAGAGCCCGGCCCCGCCCCCTTCCCGAACGCAGCCTGAGGGGGAGAAGCTCCCCCAGGCTGCCACTAGCCCTGTTATGCCAGTAAAGGCACTCTGTCACTCACACACAGTAAAAACCCACTAACCACACAGGGACATAAGCTAGGGAAAACGAAATATCGTCCACACCAGGCAACCCCCCCCCCCCCAGAGGGGAATAAGGGACCCGGAAGGGGGGGAACCCTGCCAGGAGCCGGCCATAAGCCTAGAGGGACGGGGCATCCCACACCAGGTTCACCAAGAAACCTGGATAAACGCCTACCCCATAGTGAGGTCTCACGGTGGAGCAGTGCTCCTACCTTCACCAGGACCCGCAGCCTAAGCTGGGAGGCTCAATATAGGGGCAATTTAGAAGGGTCCTGGCAGTAATAGGGACAATAGAAGGCCGGGCGCGAGCTGTAAGTAAAGAAGTCTTCATCTTCTGTCTTGTCGCCTTCCCTGCAAACTGGGGAATTGGTGGGAGGTCCCAGGGATATATGGACCGGGAGGGGCTTTCTTTTTTGCATATTCATCTCTGCAGAAGTTCGCCCTCTACTGGAGATTACCCAGATGTCATGAAGACCGAAGTGGAGTGTATCACCACGATACCTTCACTTACCCAGCTAAGCACCGTAATACCAAACTATCCAGGGGGCCTGGCTGTATAGGCAAAGGAGCTTGATTGTAGTCTAATAGCTAAATATCACAAATCTGTATAAACATGCTAAAGCAGGAATGCACAACCTGTGGCCTGAATGGCCTGCAATACAGACCCCAGCACTTCTGCCTGCCTCTAATTATCTTGCCTCTTCATGCTTCACTTCTGACCTCACCGCAAATCACCTTTGTCCGCCTGGACCTCCCTGCCCACTTATTCCCACCTCACATCTCACCAATTTTTTTTTACTTCACCTCTACTCGTCATACCTTACCTTTTCCCACTCACTTCTTTCTACCTCACTGCTCGCTTCTTCCTGCCATATGCCTGCTTGCCTTATACCACTTCTGCTTACTTCACCTATTCTTGTTTTATCTAATCAATTCCTGCCTCACCACTGAAAGTGTAGACGGCCAGCTCAATCCCACTGCAGCTTCCACAGATGCACTGAGGCTCAGGACGAGGAAGGGCACAGGATGTTGCCTGAAACGCGTAATATGTGAACTATTCTTGGAATGGAAACCATGTAACTTTTAACTTGACCAATAAACGGAGAAATTTTAAGGAACACTTGGGCAATGGAAATTTTCCCTGCCTCACCACTGCTCACATAACCTCTACCCACTTCTTCACACCTTGGGCTGGGCTCAGGTTTGCTCAGGAGACAGAGCATTGGATTTCATGCTGGCAGCTTTTCCGTTAATAGACAGGGCTTTTACATGAGACCTTCCCCAACCTATAGCTTACTCAGCTGGATAATATTTGTAATAACTCTTGAATATTAGTATTAGCTATTCCATGGGGAAGAATTCTTCAAACTGTATCATCTACCAAAATATGGGGTTTTGAGATTTTAAGAGTCTCTGAATTTTTGAAGAGGCTGATTTTTAAAAGACTTACTCACTTACTTCACATCAAGTGAAAAAACAATTTTAAAAAAACATTAATTTTAAACAACCCCTGCATCTGAAGAAAAAGTAATTTTATGAATGAATTATAGATGTTGCTTTACTAATTTAGAAGCACAAGCTGCCTATGCAAACACATTAAAATAAACTTCTCTAAATGTGTCTGCATTCCGTATAGACAGACCTGTAAATATCTATACCCCATTTGAAAAATAAATCTGCCCCTCACATGCAGTACTAGCCCCATTGCAGGTGCAGGCAATATTCTATCTTTCACCAAATGTCAGTGGCAGATCAAACACAAAGAGAAGCATGAACAAAATACAGCTTAAAATAGATAATACCATTTTGGAAATTCAAATGACATATTATATATTAGTGTCAGATACCTGGCGCACCCAATCTTATTTGCATATCGCTTGGAGAAAAGTTCTAAAAAAAAGTCACATTTTGTAACTTCCCAGACATCAATGCCATTAATGTGACATTTCCAGGGTGGGACAGGGTCCTCTATTTCCAGGACAGAGGCAACATAAACGATGATAAACGATGACCATTGGAGACACTGCCAATGGTAGCACAATTAAAAGTGATGAATGGTTGATGACTGTAGAAGATGGTAATTGCTAATTATTGGACTAATGACCAGTCAACATCTATCACCAACTGAGATGAAACAGTTGACCTGCCATTTTAGGATCTTCAAAACTAAGAGGTTTAGCAAAACAGATAAAAGCAAGAATTATTAGCCTTAATTAAAGCACAAAGCAAAAAATAAACAATGTTCAGCAAAATAATCATAAAGGGAACAAACACAGACACACTGCATTTAGATAACCCACACACTGGTGAGAATCAGTAGCATTGTATAATTAAAAAAAAACTAATTTAGTTGAAAAAAACATTTAAAAGCTCCCAAATTTAACTGTCAGCTATTGTTTCATAATTTGGTCATATCAGGAAATGCAGGTTGGAAAATAAATAATAATTATTATTGTTGTTATTTATATAGCGCCATCATCTTCCGTAGCGTTTTACAAGGTAGGTAATTGCCCATATTCCTGAAAACGCACAATGCCATTTTGTCCTTACACCAAGTCTATATTTAAGCATATTTATAGAAGACGCAGATGTAAAAATGAGCAAACAAGCTGCACGGTATGGCAAAGCAAGATAGTAAAGGGTAAAAATAGTATTGTAAAGCTTGCCTAATAAAAGTGGTGTAATCTAAAAGGTGGTGTACAGTGTTGGGAATTAGAAACAACTGGCAGACTGGAGACCAACAGCTGTAGAGAAAAATACAATTCTGTGATTCCCCACCTGTAGAATTGATATTATACGTATACAGCACGTCCTGTTCCAGAATATTCCTTACACTTGGGTAATACATCCACAAGATGGCGCTGGACTGCAGAAAACAGCTTGTGGCTCCTCCCGGCCCTATATAAGTCAGGGACCTCCCACAAATTCCCCAGTATTGACAAGCAGTTAACAGGAAGCCGGGAGCACAATAATAACCAGAATTCAAAAAAGAACATATGAACAATCACCATACAGAGGTAACTAAGAATAATGATAACAAGGGTGGGGTGGAACAGGAAGTGCTGTATACGTATAATACCAATTCTACAGGTGAGTAATCACAGAATTGTATTATTCTAGGTATACAGCACGTCCTGTTCCAGAAGATTCCTTACACATGGGACATCCAATAGCAGTGTCCGTAAGGTAGGGTAGGATCCCCAAAAGTAACAGCAGGCAGTTTAAACCACTGCCGCCTGCAGAACTTTGCGACCAAAAGCAGCATCAGCTGAGGCCTTAACATCAACCTTGTAAAACTTAGAAAAAGTATGAACAGAAGACCAAGTGGCGGCCTTGCAAACTTGTTCAACAGTAGCTTGGTGCTGAAAAGCCCAAGAGGCACCAATAGCACGAGTAGAATGAGCAGTAACGCGGAAGGGAGGCTTCTTCCCCTTAGCAGAGTAGGCCTGTACCACAGCCTAACGGATCCACTTGCTGATAGTGGACTTAGCTGGAGCCAGACCTTTCTTAGGTCCAGACGGGAGCACAAAAAGAGCATCAGTCCTCCTGAAGGATTCAGTAGCCACCAAATAGAACTTCAGAGTTCTGACCACATCCAGAGAATTTAAAACCTGCTCCTTAGGGTTACTAGGATTAGAGCAAAATACCATTTTGTGAGTACTCACCTGAAAAATGGATATTGTTGGTGTGCCACACACCCCGCTTCACTTTTAATATTCTTCACGATTGGGTTACTCACCGCCAGGTGACGCTGTGCAGAGAGGAAGTCTTGTAACGAGCCCCCTTCCGGCCTATATATACCTGGTACCTCCCATTTATCACCAGTGTATTAAAAAGCAGAAAGACAAGGTACCAGTAAATTAACGGTAACCTCAAAATAAATCAATATAAATAAAAGCTTCACCATATAAAGGATTCGGAATACCGAAAAGGGTGGGAGTGAAGCGGGGTGTGTGGCACACCAACAAAGTCCATTTTTCAGATGAGTACTCACAAAATGGTATTATTCTTGGTGTGCCACACACCCCGCTTCACTTTTAATATTCTTCACGATTGGGACATCCAAAAGCAGTGTCCACAAGGGATGGGCATCTCAAGGCCAGGTGAAGCATAACTTAAATGACTGCAGTCTGCAGAACTTTGCGGCCAAAAACAGCATCCGCTGAGGCTCGCACATCAACTTTGTAAAACTTAGAAAAAGTATGAACAGAAGACCAAGTGGCGGCCTTACAAACTTGTTCAACAGAAGCTTGGTGCTGAAAAGCCCAAGACGCCCCAATGGCGCGAGTAGAATGAGCAGTGATACGAAAAGGGGGAACTTTCCCCTTAGCAGAATAGGCCGCAGTAACGGCCTGACGTATCCATTTGCTAATGGCAGATTTGGCTGGTGCCAAACCCTTCTTAGGCCCACAGGGCACAACAAAAAAGGCATCCGTCTTACGAAAAGGAGACGTGATAATCAAGTAGTACTTAACACAGCGTACTACATCCAAACAATGCAAAACCCTCTCTTTGTCATTCTTAGGATTAGGACACAAGGAGGGAAGAACAATATCCTGATTCAAATGAAAAGCAGAAACAACCTTAGGAAGAAAGTCTGGCTTGAACCGAAAGACCACTTTATCCTGATGCCTCTCAAAGTAGGGCGCCTGGATAGACAAGGCCGCCAACTCCGAGACACGTCGGACCGAAGTGATAGCTACCAAGACAATCTTCTGACTCAGGGTAGACAAAGCAATATCTTGCAGAGGCTCAAAAGGAGGAGCCTGCAGAGCAGAAAGAACCAAATTCAAATCCCAAACCGGGAGTAATGGTTTCCTGGGAGGCTGCACATGCGTAACCCCCTGGAAAAAAGTTTTAACTAAAGGATGAAGCACAAAACGCTTCTGAAAAAAGATAGATAAGGCAGAAACTTGCCCTTTCAAAGTACTTAGCTGAAGACCAGAGTCCAGCCCAGATTGTAAAAACTCCAGAATCCTGGAGACCGAGAAGACCCTACAAGGAAAAGATCTAATCTCGCACCAAGCGATATAGGCTTTCCAAGTCCTATAGTAGATGATAGAAGAAGACCTCTTCCGGGCACTGATCAGAGTCTTGACAACTGAGTCAGAAAGACCCTCCTCCTTCAAGATGGAGGTTTCAGCAGCCAGGCCGTCAAACCCAGCGCTGGTAAATTGGGGTAACACAACCGACCCTGAGTGAGCAGATCGGGCCGAAGAGGCAGAACAAACTGGTCCACTGCCAGCCGAACGATGCCTGCGAACCACACTCACCTTGGCCACCTTGGGGCCACGAGAACGGCGGACACCCTTTCTAGAGCCAACTTCCAAGCACCCTGCCCAGCATGGGTATCGGAGGAAACAGGTATAGAAATCCCAGATCCCCCCAGCTCAGGGACATGGCGTCCACTGCCAGAGCCAGAGGATCCCAGGAGAGCGACACGAAGTTCGGGAGCCTGTGATTGTGACGAGAGGCAAACAGGTCCACCTCCGGTGTCCCCCATCGGAGACACAGTGAGCGAAAAACCTGAGGATGGAGAGCCCATTCTCCCAGACGGGGAGAGCTCCTGCTCAACCGGTCCGCTTCCTGGTTCTCCACTCCTGGAATGTATACCGCCGAGAGACAAGGAACATGGGCGTCTGCCCAGGTCAGGATCAGGGACACCTCTCTGAGAGCACTCAGACTGCGAGTCCCTCCCTGATGATTGATGTAAGCAACCGCTGTTCGATTGTCTGAACGCGCCTGGACCGGAAGGCCCAGAACGTGTTGAGTCAGGAGAGCAAGAACCTGACGGATGTCTCTCAGTTCCAGAATATTGATGGGTAAGTGGGCCTCTTGCGGCCCCCACTGCCCCTGGAACTGCAGCTCCTTCCAGAATCCGCCCCATCCCGACAGACTGGCGTCCGTGGTGACAATTTCCTAAAGAGGGGTCAGGAAAGACCTGCCCTTCACGAGATGGGTCGAGACCAACCACCACTGGAGGGACTGCCGGACCCGGGAGGACAACTGGAAGGGCTGATCCAGTGACCGAGGCCAACAGATAAAGCTGAAGAGTCCTTGTGTGAAATTGAGCAAAAGGAACTGCCTCGAAGGAGGCAACCATCAACCCTACCAGCCTCATCCCCAGATGGATGGACGGCCGAGGATTGGAAAATACCATTTCGTGAAATACTCACCTGTAAAATGGGTATTATAAGTATGTCACACACCCCGCTTCAAGATATCCATAACATGTGGGTAATACCGACCTGAAGAGGGCGTTCCTGCAGAGATGATAGCAAAAAGAAAGCCCCTCTCTGATCCACAAATACCTGGGACCTCCCACTCATTACCCAGTATATAGAAGCAGTAAGGTAAGGGACCAGGAAGAGGCAAATATAAGTCATAACAACGCAAAGTTCACAATATAAAGGATGCAGAATACAAGAAGGGCGGGTGAAGCGGGGTGTGTGACATACTTATAATACCCATTTTACAGGTGAGTATTTCACAAAATGGTATTATTCTAAGTATGTCACACACCCCGCTTCAAGATATCCATAACATGTGGGACATCCAATAGCAGTGTCCAGAAAAAGGGCGGGGATCCAAAACAAGGCAACAATGCACAACTTAAACCACAACAGCTTGCAGAACTTTGCGGCCAAAAACAGCATCCGCTGAGGCCCGAACATCAACCTTGTAAAACTTGGAAAAAGTGTGAACAGAGGACCAAGTAGCGGCCTTACAAACTTGCTCAACAGAGGCCTGGTGCTGAAAAGCCCAGGACGCTCCAACCGCACGAGTAGAATGAGCAGTAACACGAAAAGGGGGACTCCTCCCCTTGGCAGAATAGGCCCCAATGATGGCCTGACGAATCCATTTACTAATGGAAGATTTGGCAGGAGCCAAACCTTTCCTAGGCCCAAAGGGCACCACAAAAAAAGCATCAGTCTTACGAAAGGAAGACGTAACCACCAGATAATATTTCACAACACAAACTACATCCAAGGAATGCAGCGCCCTTTCCTTGTCGTTGCTAGGATTAGGACATAGAGAAGGCAGAACAATGTCCTGATTCAGATGAAAGGCAGAGACCACCTTAGGAAGAAAATCCGTCTTGAAACGAAAGACCACCTTGTCCTGATGCCTTTCGAAGTACGGAGCTTTAATGGACAAAGCTGCCAACTCAGAAACACGCCTAACAGAAGTGATAGCCACCAAAAAGGCCACCTTTTGGGTAAGTGAAGACAAAGCAATCTCATTCAAGGGCTCAAACGGGGGACCCTGAAGAGCAGAAAGAGCCAGGTTCAAATCCCAGACTGGAACAAAGGACTTCCTAGGAAGCCGAACATGCGTAACCCCTTGGAAAAAGGTCTTGACCAAGGGATGAAGTGCAAAGGACCTTTGGAAGAACACCGCCAGGGCAGAAACCTGCCCCTTCAAGGTACTAAGTTGAAGCCCCTGATCCAGACCATGTTGAAGAAACTCCAAGATTCTGGAAACTGAGAACTCCCGACAAGAGAAAGACCTACTTTCACACCAGTCAATATAGGACCTCCAAGTCCTATAGTAAATAGTAGAGGAAGAGCGCTTCCTGGCGCTAATAAGAGTCTGAACCACCGCGTCAGAAAGACCCTCCTCCTTCAAGATGGCGGTTTCAGCAGCCACGCCGTCAAAGCCAGCGAAGGTAAATTGGGATAGCGCAGCCGACCCTGGGTGAGCAGGCCCGGCAGTAGAGGCAGAACGAACTGATCCTCTGCCAGTCTTACCAGGTCTGCGAACCAAACCTGCCTTGGCCACCTTGGTGCCACCAGATTCGCCGACGCGCCCTCCAGGGCCAGCTTGCGCACCACTCTGGCTACCATTGGAAACGGAGGGAACAGGTAAAGAAACCCCAGATCCCTCCAGTTCAGAGACATGGCATCCACCGCCAGAGCCAGAGGATCCTGCGAGAGAGACACAAAGACCGGAAGCTTGTGATTGTGACGAGAGGCAAAGAGGTCCACCGCTGGGAACCCCCACCTGAGACAGATCGAACGAAACACCTTGGGACTGAGAGACCACTCCCCCTGACGAGAGGAGGCCCTGCTCAGAGAGTCCGCCTCCGTGTTCTCCACTCCCAGAATGTAGACTGCTGAGATACACGGGACGTGGCTCTCCGCCCAGTCCAGAATCAAAGACACTTCCCTGAGGGCACTCCTGCTGCGAGTCCCCCCCTGGTGATTGATGTAAGCAACCGCCGTCCGGTTGTCCGACCGGACCTGAACAGGCAGGCCCCGCAACTGATGAGTCAAGCGAGACAGAACCAACCTGATGGCTCTCAACTCCAGAACATTGATGGGCTCGTGAGCCTCCTGCGGGCCCCACAGACCCTGAAACTGGAGGTCCTTCCAAACACCCCCCCAACCAGACAGACTGGCATCCGTGGTGACTGTTTCCCAACGCGGAACCAGAAAAGATCAGATTGACTGATCCCAGCCACCATTGCAGGGATCGACGCACTCGGGGAGTCATCAGGAAGGACTGATCCAACGACAGAGGAGACTTGTCCCAAACCTTCAACAGATGAAGCTGAAGCGTCCTTGTATGAAACTGCGCAAAGGGAACCGCCTCGAATGAGGCCACCATTAATCCCAACAGCTTCATCCCTAGACCGATGGCTGTTCGAGGGGCCAACAAGAGAAGCCGAACTAACTCCTGAATCAAAAGAATCTTGGCCTGGGGCAGAAACACCCTGGCCTGCGAAGTGTCCAGAGACATTCCCAGAAAGGTCACTACTCTGGACGGAGAAAGAGAAGACTTGGGGTGGTTGACCACCCAACCGAACCTCTCCAGAGTGGACACCACCACTCTGGTGTCCAACTCCGCTTGGTTGAAAGACGAGGCCATGATCAGAAGATCGTCCAAATAGGGCACAATGCGGATACCCTGAACCCTTAGCAGAGCCATCACCCCCGCTAGCACCTTGGTGAATACCCGAGGAGCCGAGGTGAGACCGAAAGGGAGTGCCACAAACTGAAAATGCCGATCCTCCACCACGAACCTTAGAAACCTCTGGTGTGCTGGAAAAATTGGAACGTGTAGATAAGCATCCTTGATGTCTATGGACGTCAGAAAGTCTCCCTGACGAAGAGAGTGAACGGCCGAACGCAGCGTTTCCATGCGGAATTTCCACGGCCGGATGAATCTGTTGAGAAACTTCAGATCCAAGATGGGTCGGACCGATCCGTCCTTCTTGGGTACCGTGAACAGATTGGAATAAAACAGGGCAAATGACAGCCATGTCCAGAAGATTCTCTACTGCCAACAGGAGCCCCTGCGCCGCCAGAGGTTCCGAAGGCATCCGAGACCTGAAAAATCTGGAAGGGGGGCGGAGCTCGAACTCCAGCTTGTAACCGGAAGACACCACTTCCCGTATCCATCTGTCCGAGACCTCTTGATCCCAGATCTGGGAGAAGTGTCGCAGCCGTCCCCCCACCCGCATGGGTGAGGGCGCCCCCTCATTGCTGAGCCGGCTTAGTGGCCGGCTTGGGCTTAGAGCCCCAACTGTATCCTGGACGGGCACGTCCTCTGCCCCTGCTCCCAGAATCTCCTCTGGAAGAGGGGAATGCAAACCCCCTGCCAGATCTGGCCCCAGGAAAGGAGGGGGTAAAAGAAGGCGCCCCCCGAAAGGGACGGCGTTGTTTCTTGCGTTGAGGTAACCTACCACCCTTGGTGACAGAGTCCAATGTCTCTCCAAAGAGCCGTAATCCAACAAAAGGTAAAGCCGTCAGTGACTTCTTGGACATAAAATCGGCCGCCCACTGGCGCAGCCACACCGACCGCCGAATAGTCACCAGCAGCGCCGATGTCCTACCACACATCATCAAAGTGTCATCCAAGGCTGTTAACACAAAGGATAAAAACAACTCACACCGTTTAAGGCTAAGGAACTCGGCACTACCAGGACGAAGCCCGGAAGAAGTCAGCAGGTCCCTGACCACGGACCTGGCAGCCAACACCATTAGCGCCGAAGCGCAAACAGGCCGCATGGCTGACCCAACGCTAGCAAAACCATGACAAGCCATCTGGTCAATACGTTTATCCTCTCCATCCTTGAGGGTGGAACAATCAGGTCTATTCAAAACCGAAGAGTTGGACAACCCCAAAACCGGTGCATCCACCTCGGGGGGAGATGCCCAGCGCCTAACCGCCTCCGAAGGGAAGGGATATTTCTTATCCCACCCCTGAGGGATGCCAGGGAGCCGAGCCGGCCTGTCCCATTCCTTAGTAATAATTTTGTCAAAATGCCTTTGTGTAGGAAATTCCAAACGCGGCCTGGATTCCTCAAACAATTCACCCTTCTGCTGAGACACCTCCTCGGGAGGGGAAATATTCAGAACCTCCAACATCAGAGTCAGTGCGTGAGGAGTATCCGAGGATCTCCCCAAGTCACCAAGCTCGGCATCAGCGCCAAAGGACTGCTCATCGTCTGAAATATCAGAATCCTCATAAACCTCCCCTTCCTCTAGCGGGGAATAATCAGACCAATCCAGATTATTAACATCCTCATGGTCCTCCACCAGCGGAGCCGGCGATAAATGCTTCCTCTTAGTCGGAGCCTTACAGGCGACCGAGCAGGAGATAATTTTTTCAAGGTTAGCCAATCTGGCGCACATCTCAGATTGCAGCTCCCTGCCCATGATGACGTCACACGGGGTGCGTGTCAAGGCGGGAGGGGGAGATGAAGCGACCGGCGGTGCTGACCCAGACGCCTGGGGTTCGGACTGCCGCGTAATAGTTTGCTGTGCACATGGTATACACAGAAGTACATCGTCCCCAGTAATGGATACCCCACACAACATACACTTCCGGGGATGCCCCGAAGGGGCCCCGAGCCCAGTATCCGGGGATGCCTCCATAAGGTGAACTTTTAAAAATAGTCGCTATGACCCAGGGAATTACGCCACTAGACAACCCGGTATGCCCCTTTAATGTCCCGAGTGGGAGGATTTATGAGCAATAATGAACCCAGTGATCAAGGATCGGGAGAGACCCCCTAATGCTACTGGAGATCCTCCTGAAAACTTCCGCCTGAAAGACACAGAAAAAGGCTTATAAGGCTATGGGAAACAAAGGACACACGTACAGCATGGGGAAGAGGGGGGGCCATAGGCCACTCACAGAACCGCGGGAGCTTGAAATGGCGACCGTGAGGAAGGCTTGCTGACAAGAAGAGGAGAAGGGGGCGTGGTCAGCGCGGGACGCGCGTGACGCCAAGCGCCGCCCCCCCCCTCCTACGCAAGGCAGAGCTCCGCAGCGGCGCCAGGGATAGATGGGGGCGGGCAGTGGTGACGCGCCGCAACACCGGCCCCGCCCCCAGGACAATCGTGAGGAGAATGTCTCCTCAGGAAAAAAGGCGCCAAGAACCGGCCGGCGCCGCAGCGTTATGTGCGGCCGCGGCGCCCGGCCAGTGGGACAAAACAGTGAAAGTCACACACACCTAAGTACCGCAAGCAGACATACCAGTAGGGACGGACCCCGGCCCCGCGCCGACGGTCCGGCCCCGCCCCCCCCCCACTAGATGGACAGTCTTACATTGCGTGAGGTAACTACCGCCGCCATTGATGAGGAAAAAGAGACAGGCCCAGCACCGCACAAGGCCTCCGCAAGAACGGCCGCGGCGCTGAATAAAAACATTTAACCCTTTAAGTGCCAGCCTACCTGGAGTTTTTGTCACACTCTTTTGCCAGACCATTTTGCACTATTTTGCACTCCCCATGTTCAAATGTGATTTTTGAAGGGATTTCCAGGGATTTCCCAGGAAAATGATATATTGTTTTTTTCAGCAGAGTCTGAGCTTTAACATGAAATGTCTTGTTTGTCATAGGTGTATTCTCAATATTTTTTGGCGAAATATGTGCAAAAAAATTTAAAAAATCAATTTTTTACAATTTGTAGTGTTTTTTTGTAATAAAAAATGTAAGTTTGTCAATAAAATCTTATTGCGTGTGAAACCCCAATTTCTCACAGTTACAGCGGTACCACATATGTATAGGTAGACACCTTTTCCTGCCCAGGAGACTCCCCCAAACTGAAACAGAGCTTTAGGGGATTTTCAGAAAAAATACAACTGTGATATGCGCTATGCACACCTTGCAGTTTTTCCAGAAAAACAACCCTTTACATTTGAAATACCCCCCACAAACTATATATTCTCTGGAAGTACACACCTCAGGCTTTCTATTTGTACCAGGCTTGTTGATGTGGCCACAGTTTTCTAGAAGTAATCCCTCAATGTATTCTTTGGTTGCAAAGAGTTTCCCTAAAAAAAGGATAAAAAAGCAGAATCAAAGCCACATTTTCCTAGAAAAACTATATAAACTATATAAAAAACAAGTATAATCTGAAAAAGCAACATCCCCCGAACAGAACGATACCCAACATGCATAGGTTCTGTCAAGGGAAGAGTTGCCAAAGACCCCAAAGTAAAGCATGTGCGTAACGGTAATTTTTCTTGAAAATTTCAGCTCTGCAGACAAAGTGCGCACCTTGCGATTTTTCAACCAAAACAACCCTTTACATTTGGAATATCCCCCATAAATCATATATTCCCTGAAAGTACACGTTAAGCTTTCTAAGCGTACCCAGCTTGTTGTAGTGGGCTCACCTTTCTGGAATTAATCCCTCAAAGAACTCTTTGGTTGCGCAGAGTTTCCCTAAAAAATGTATAAAAAAGCAGAATAAAAAACACCTTTTCCTAAAATATAAATATGCAAACAAGAAAAAACAAGCTAAGTCTGAAAGCGCAAGGTCCCCCGAACAGAACAATACCCAACATGCAGAGGTACTATTAACCCTTTTAATTGCCAGCTTACTTGAGATTTTGTCACCCTCTGTTGACAGGTCATTTTTCCCCATTTTGCGCCATGTTTTGCGTCATTTTCGCTGGAATTTTCAGGAAAATTATATATATATTTTTTGCAGCAGAGTTTAGGCTTTAACATGAAATGTCTTGTTTGTAAATTTTATTTATTATTAATTTTATTTATTATTAAAAAAAAAAAAAAAATTTTTTTTTTAGAAAATTGCCTCCTTTATTTTAAATAAAAAATGTATTTGATTAGGGAAAACCATATTGCATGTGAAAGCCCCATTTCTACCGATTAGAACGGTACCACATATTTATCGGTAGCCCCCTGTTCCTGCCCAGGAGACCCCTCTAACTGAAACAAGTAATTTTTAACATTTACAAATAAAATACAACTACCATCCACACTACAAAGGGTTAAATCGAGAAAAAAAAATGACATAGGGTCCCCCCTCCCGGGAGGGGGGAGGCCCATTTTTTGGGGGGATTTTTAAGGGTTAAAAATCCTTAAAAAATAAAAAAAAAAATGACATGGGCCCCCCCTTACCCAAAGTAACCAGCCCGGGACCAGCTATGCAGGGTTTGGAGGAACAGGGCGCAGGGGCCAGCTTTTGTGGCCCCTGGCCCTGCAGGCTACAAGCCGCATAGCCAGTGGGCCCGGGCTCTTCTGCCCCCCCCGGGCTTTGGGGAGGCAGGTAATGGGGGTGCCGGGGGTTAATGGCAAGTCACCGGCTAGCGCAGGTGACTTGCCACCTCCCCCAGCCTTGTGAACTGGTATAGGGGTCATGGACCCCTTACCAGTTCACAAGGGGTTAAATGTAAAAAAAAAAAACACAGACTCACAAAGAGAAAAAATATTTTATTATTTTTTTTTTTTTTAATACTTACCTCCCATCCATAGTGGAGCACTCTTTCAGCCTTTTATAGCTGCTGGATGACAGAAAACAAAAGGGTTAATTAAAAAAAAAATGACATAGGGGTCCCCCTCCTAGGGGGGGGGCCCCATTTTTTTTTGGGAATTTTAAAGGTTAAAAACCCTTAAAAATCCCCCAAAAAAATGACGTAGGGTCCCCCCTACCCAGCATTACCGACCCGGGCCAGCTATGGGGGCTTGTAGAACAGGGTGCAGGGGCCAGCGTTGGTGGCCCCTGGCCCTGCAGGCTACTAGCCCACATAGCCACTAAGTGGCCCGGGCCCTTCTGCCCCCCCCTGGCCGTTGGGGAGGCAGGTAATGGGGGGCTGGGGGTTATGGCAAGTCACCCGCTTGCCGCAGGTGACCTGCCATACCCAGAGCCTTGTGAACTGGTATAAGGGGTCTCATGGACCCCTTACCAGTTCACAAAGGGTTAAATGAAAAAGACACCACACAAAAGTATTTTATTAAAAAAAAAAACTGTACTGTACTTACCTCCGATTGTAAGCTCCTTTGTCCCGCGCCGCTCTGCTGACAGATGCCGGTGATCGGCATCCAGAGAAGGGGTGAGGCAGGAGATCAGAGGATCTCCTGCCACCTCCTTCCCCGTTGCCGATCACCGGCATCTGACAGCTGAGAATGCTGAAGCCTGAAGTGTTCGGGGCTGGGATGACGTCATAGCCCCGCCCCCAAAAGGGACGGGGCTTGGCGCGGAGACGGCCCGGGATGACGTCATAGCCCCGCCCCTAAGGGGGTGGGGCTTAGCGGCAAGATGGCGGCCGCCATCGAGGAGGAGAGAGGAGAGAGCCTCCCGGGCTCTCTCCTGAAGATCGGTAAGTCCTGGGGGGGGATCGGAGGCCCCCCAGGTGAAGAGGAGGGACAGCGGGAGCCAGCGCACACACAGGTAAGTGAATGTCATTTTTATTTTATTTTTTTTTTTTTTTTTACAGTTAGCAGCTGCTGCTGCAGAAGCAGGGAGGGGGGCGGCCTATTCCGGGGGCTCTCCTGGAGCCATCCGACCCCCCACGGGGGATCGGATGGCACCAAATTAAAGAGGAGACCCGGCCGGATCCAACAAGGGGTCAGGTGAGTATTTTTTATTTTTATTTTTTAAACCAGCAGCAGGGAAATTCAAGCACGCAACACCTACGGGCTTGGCACTTAAGGCCCAGCCAAGCCAGCACGTAGGTGTTACGTGCTTGGCAGCAAAAGGGTTAAAGTGACACACACACACTAACATTAGTAAAAGACAGAAAGTGGTTAAGAACGTGCTAGAGAGTAATAAAGAAGGGACCCACACTCCCCAACCCCACCGTGGAAAAGGGATCCTGGGAGGGCCATTGAAGGTTAAACTAAGGGACAGGGCATCCCAAACCGGGGTCACCAACCCGGTGAAACCGCCTACCCTCTCGTATAGGGTCTCACGGTGGAGCATTGCTCCTGAGCACCTAAGGTGCTGATATACCCTCGCCTGGACACACAGCCAAAGCTGGGAGGCATATAGATTCCAGGAAAAAAAGGGTCCAAACGGAAATAAATAAGTAGCGGGCCGGGAGTCATCCCGGCTACCTGAAATCCCCCTGTGCAAGGAGGAGCCATCATCTTCTGACTTGCTCGCCGTCTGCAGAGATGCAAAACTGGGTAATGAGTGGGAGGTCCCAGGTATTTGTGGATCAGGGAGGGGCTTTCTTTTTGCTATCATCTCTGCAGGAATGCCCTCTTCAGGTCGGTATTACCCACATGTTATGGATATCTTGAAGCGGGGTGTGTGACATACTTAGAATAGTAGGACCCGAGCCAACTCCTGAATCAGATGAATTTTGGACTGGGGGAGAAACACTCTGTGTTGATGAGAGTCCAACTGCATCCCCAGAAAGGACACCACCCTGGCCGGAGCGAGGGAGGACTTGGAGAAGTTGATCACCCAACCATAGCTTTCCAGCATGGAGACCACCATCCTGGTGTCTGTCTCCGATTGATTGAGTGACGGAGCCATGATGAGAAGGTCGTCCAAATAGGGTACGACACGAATGCCCCGAGATCTGAAAATGGCCATCACCCCTGCCAGCACCTTGGTGAACACTCTTGGAGCCGAGGTAAGGCCAAACGGAAGTGCCACGAATTGAAAATGCTGATCTTCCATCACGAATCGAAGAAAACGTTGATGAGCGTGGCAGATGGGAACATGAAGATAAGCATCCTTGATGTCTATGGACGTCATGAAGTCCCCCTGCTGAAGGGAACCGACGGCCGTACGCAAAGTTTCCATGCGAAACTTCCGAAAACGGATGAACTTGTTGAGTAATTTCAGGTCCAGGACGGGACGAACAGACCCGTCCTTCTTGGGGACTGCGAAAAGATTGGAGTAGAAACAGAGGCCCCTCTCTAAGCGCGGTACCGGCTGGATAACCGCCATCTCTAACAGATTCCTTACCGACGCCAGGAGCCCCTGTGCGGCCAAAGGATCGATGGGCACCCGAGACCGAAAGAACCGTGAAGGAGGGCGAGACTCGAATTCCAGTTTGTAACCGGACGACACTATTTCCCGGATCCATCTGTCTGGAACCTTCTGGTTCCAAACCAGGGAGAAGTGTCGCAATCGCCCCCCCACCCGCACGGGTGAGGGCAGCCCCTCATTGCTGAGCGGGCTTATCAGCAGGTTTGGGCTTGGTGCCCCAGGACTGAGTGGGACGGCCACGGCCCTTCCCCCGAGTCCAACCTGCACCTTTTGGTAGCGGGAAAGAAAGCCCCCCTACCCGCTCTGAATCCCCGAAAGGAAGGTCTACAAGAACTTGCCCCCCGAAAGGGACGACGAGGCTTCTTACGTTGGGGCATTTTACCACCTTTGGCAACTGAATCAATTTTATCAGCAAACAGCCGCAACCCCAAAAAGGGGAGAGCTGTGAGCACCTTTTTAGAAGCTGCGTCCGCCGACTACTGGCGCAGCCATACTGCCCGACGAATAGCCACCAGCGTTGCAGCTGTCTTGCTACTCATAGCCAGCACATCGTCCTGAGCGGACAGAACATAGGAAACAAGACTCACGCTGCCTGAGAGCAATAAGCTCCTTGCAAGTGGGATCAAGATCCACACACAGACCCTGAATTACAGATCTAACCACCAAAAGAAGAAGCGCTGAAGCACACACCGGGCGCATCGCTGACCCGGCGTAACTAAAACCATGGCGAGCGTACTGGTCAATCCGACGATCCTCACCATCCTTAAGGGCAGTAGTCTCAGCAGACTGCACCATAGCCGTGCTGGAGAGCCCTAGTACAGGGGTATCGACGTCAGGAGAAACCAACCAAAGCTTCACCAATTCTGGCGGAAAGGATAACGCTTCTCCCAACTGGAAGGAATTCCAGTTAACCGCGTGGGATGTTCCCATTCCTTGAGCACAATTTTCTCAAAGTGGTGTTGTCTGGGAAAAACCAAAGGCGGCTGAGGGACATTAAACAACTGACCCTTTGGCAGGGTGACAGCCTCAGGTGGATCTAAATTCAAAATTTCAAACATTTGAGCAAGAATGGAGGGGGTGTCACGAAAACCCCCCGCAGACAAATAGCCACTAGCATCAACCTCAAGCTGATCTGCAGGCTCATCTGACTCCACCAAAAATTCTCCCTCCTCGTCCAGGGAGCAATCGGACCAAACCACAGGCTCACATACATCATCCTGTGAAGCCGGAGGTATAGGAGTCAGGTGCTTCCGTTTCGCAGTGGCCTTTAACCCTGCTTTAACGGAAACTATTTTCTCGAGGTTGGCCAACCGTGCCGCCACCTCGGATTGCGAATCCCCACTCTTGACAATGTCACGCAGGGTCCGGAATAGGAAGGGAGGGGTAGGGGATGATGGGAGTTGCGAAGGGCCAGCAGCCGGAGCAAAGGACTGACGCGCAATACTCTGCTTTGCACAAGGAATGCATACAAAAACATCATCAGCTGGGAGCGGAGTCCCACATCCTCCGCATACCCTAGATGGCCGGTAATATCGGAAGCCTCCATATGGTGATTTATGGTATTCGCAAAAATTAGGGTTTAAGGAATAAGCCACCCGGGATGCCCCTTTATGTTAATGTCCCGGGAGGGAGGATTTAATTTATAATAAAGATCCCCTTAAATAAATATATATATATATTTTTTTTTTTATTGTGTTTTTTTTTAAATATATATACATGTATATATATATATATATATATATATATATATATAAATATATAAATATGTCCCAATTTGGAGGAAAAGAAAGGACTAGCCAGGCAAAAAAGAACCGGGAGGCCGCTGTATTGAGGGAATCCCAGGAACTGTGGGGAAGAAACAAACCAACAGTAAGACCCCCAGAAACCAATGGTAACATGCAATATAACATACATACACAGCACCAAGTGCTTTGAAGAGGCAAGAAAACTGGCCTCTGATTTTCCTCCTTATATATTTTTTTTTTTTTTTTTTTTTTAAATAAAAGAATTTTTCCATTAAATATATTACTTTTTAAATAAACAGTCAAACACCATAAAAAAATAGACGGCCCCACGCCAGGTGAGGCCGCTTACCTGCCCCAGTAAGGCTTACAAAAGCCCAGCACCCGACTAAAGAGGTGGTGGAGACAGGCAGTAAATGTCAGCGAAGGCGGGAGTGGCCGATTAAAACAAAGGAGATAAGCGAAGGGGGGAGGGGAGCTGGATAAAGTGAGAAAAGCGCAGGCAGCCATAAGCAAGCCTGACACCGTACAGCCCGCCCCGGTCACCCCTAAAGCTGACCCAAAGCTCTGGCCCTACAGGCCAGCAGCAGCAGCCCGCAAAACAGAGACTGCCATATAAGGAGGAATCAAAGTCAGGCCATATGCACACTCACTTGCGGTGCAGCCTGACAACGTTGAAATAAGCAAAACACATGAACATACAGTAAACCATACACACAATACACATCCCTCTACACCCCCCCCCCCCAGAGTGAAGGGAGAAGGGACGGCAATGGGAGAGTAAGGGGCTAAGGGGACCCTCGGGACAGGGGCATCCCACTTCCGGATCACCATGCCGGATAGCCGCATTGCCCCCAAAAGAGGGGGTCGAGCGGAGGAGATAAGCTCCTAGGCACCTATAGTGCCGTCTACCAATTGCCCAGTGAGCAGCCTAGGCTGGGAGGCTTCCATTCCACCATAAAGGTACAAACAATCAAAAACCGGGCAGAAATAGACCAAAAGGGGGTACCGGGGTAAGACCCCGGCTACCTGTAAGCAGGAGACTTCAATCTTCTGTCTTGTCGTCAAGCAGAGAGAAAAACACTGGTGATAAATGGGATGTACCAGGTATATATAGGCCGGAAGGGGGCTCGATACAAGACTTCCTCTCTGCACAGCGTCACCTGGCGGTGAGTAACCCAATCGTGAAGAATATTAAAAGTGAAGTGGGGTGTGTGGCACACCAAGAATAGAGAAGCCAACACAATGTCCTGATTGAGATGAAAAGCAGACACAGCCTTAGGCAGATAATCTGGCTTAAAACTAAACATCACCTTGTCCTGGTGTCTCTCAAAGTAAGGAGGTTTGATGGAAAGCGCCGCCAACTCAGAAACACGCCTAACAGAAGTCATAGCCACCAAAAAGGCTACCTCAAGAGTCAATATGGACAAAGGGGTCTCACGCAAAGGATCAAAGGGAGACCCCTGCAAGGCAGATAAGACCAAGTTCAAATCCCAGAATGGCTGGCACCCCTTCCTGAGCAATCTTGCGCAACACCCTGCCCAGCAGAGGAAAAGGAGGAAACACATAGAGAAGCTGAAAGCTCTTCCAAGACATTGCTAGAGCATCCGTGGCCAAGGCCAGAGGCTCCTATGACAGAGAGACAAAGACTGGAAGCTTGTGATTGTGACGGGACGCAAACAGATCACCAACTGGCTGACCCCAACGGTGGCACAGGGAGTGAAACACCCTGCTGCTGAGGGACCATTCTCTGAGATGAGAAGTCCCCCTGCTGAGGGAGTCTGCCTCCAGATTCTCCACCCCCAGGATGTACACGGCTGAGATGCAGGGAACATTCTCCTCCGCCCAAGACAGTATCAGGGACACTTCCTTGAGAGCCCTCTTGCTCCGGGTCCCTCCCTGATGATTGATGTAGGCAATTGCCATCTGGATGTCCGAGCGGGCCTGAACCGCTCGACCTCGAAGGTGTGGAGTCAGTTGGGCGAGAACCAACCTTATCGCCCTCAATCCCAGAATGTTGATAGGGGTGTAGGCCTCCTGAGGGCCCCACTGACCTTGGAATTTCAGGGATTTCCAGAAGCCCCCCCAACCTGTCAGGCTGGCATCTGTGGAGACTGTCTCCCAGCACGGGGCCAGAAAGGATCTGCCTACCAACAGGTTTCTTGAGTCCAGCCACCACGAGAGAAACCGTCTGGCCAGGGGGGACAGAACCAGCACCTGATCCAGGGACACAGCGTCCCGATCCCAAACTGACAAGAGGTGAATTTGAGGGGGTCTCATGTGAAACTGATCATATGGAACTGCCTCAAAGCAGGACACCATCAGTCCCACCAACTGCATCCCCTGCCAGATGGAGGGATAAGGGGAAGACAGAAGATGCCTGGCTAGGGCCTGAAGATTCTCCACCTTCTGCTGAGGGAGAAGGATCTTGACCTAATATGTATCCAGAGTCATGCACAGAAAGGACCTCACCATTGTTGGTGACAGGAAAGACTTGGGGTGGTTGATCACCCAGTCGAAGGACTCCAGTGTGGACACCACCAGCTGGATATCCAGCTCAGCTGGAAGGACTGAGAAGTGATGAGAATGTCGTCTAAGTAAGGAAGGATGCAGATGCCCTGAGATGTCAGCAGAGCCAGTACGCCCACCAGCACCTTGGTGCATACCCTGAGAGCCGAGGTGAGACCGAAAGGTAAGGCCACAAATTGATAGTGCTGATCCTCCAGAGCGAACCTGAGGAATCTCTGATGACCTGGAAAGATTGGTACATGAAGGTAAGCGACTTTGATGTCTACAGAGGTCATGAAGTCTCCCGGGCGTAGGGAATTGACAGCTGAGCACAGAGTCTCCATGCAAAAGTGTCTGGATCTGACAAATTTGTTGAGGCACTTTAATTCCAGGATAGGTCTGATGGACCCGTCTTTTTTGGAAACAATGAAAAGATTGGAATAGTATCCTCTGCCCCTTTCCCTCAAAGGCACCTGGCAGATGACCCCTAACTCCAGAAAGTTTTGGACAGCAAGGCACAGACCCTGAGCTGACAGGGGGGTTTGAGCCATCCGGGATTTGATGAATCTTGGGGGGGCCAGGCAGCAAACTCTATCTTGTACCCGGAGGACACTACCTCCTGAATCCACCGGTCTGAGACGTAAAGCCTCCAGACGTGAGCAAAGAGCCGGAGCCGTCCCCCCACCCGGATGGGTGAGGGCGCCCCTTTATGCCTGAGGGGGCTTGGGTGAGGATTTTGGCTTGGGACCCCAGGAGAGGCCAGGACGGATACGTCCTCTGTCCCTTCCCCAGTGATCTCCTCGGACGACAGTAAAGGAGACTCCTCGGCCAGTTCTGGAACCACGGAAGGATGGGAGAAAGGCACCCGTCCCCCGAAAGGATCGGGACGGCCTCCTACGTTGAGGTAACCTGCCACCCCTGGCAAACAAATCCAAACGCTCCTCAAAGAGACGCAGGCCCTTGAAAGGAAGCCAGTGAGGGCTTTCTTAGCAGCATTATCAGCTACCCATTGACGTAGCCAGACAGAGCGGCGTATAGCCACCAACAAGGCAGAAGTTCTACCACACATTCTAATGGCATCATCCATAGCAGACAGAATATATGCAATAAACTCCTCACAAAGCAGTAGAGATCTATACTCTTCTCTACCCGCATCGTCAGATGCCCCGTCCAAGTGACACTTAAGCACCCCTTTAATGGCAATAGCCGTAATAGCAGAGGCACAAATCGGGCGCAGAGCCATCCCCACACAGGCAAAGGCATGACAGGCCAGTCGGTCCAAGCGCCATTCCTCCCCATCCCGCAGGGTAGTAGTATTAGGAGAATGCGTGACAGATGTATTGGACAACCCGAGAACGGGCACATCCACCTCAGGAGGACATGACCACTGCCGGGGGAGAAATACAAAGCATTTCAAAAATATGACTCAGCAGCCTGTCAGTGTCATCAGGGGACCACGGCTCTTCCCCAAAAGGAGTCCCAGTACTACTGTAAATCTTAGGTTGTTCCTCAGAGGATTCTGAATCAGAAAATAATTCCCCCTCCTCAAGGGGGTAAGGACCTGACAGTGGGAAAGGACCTTCATCCTCGACAGGGAAGAGGGAAACCGCGGGCGATAAGTGCCGCTTCTTAGCAGTAGCCTTACGCGGGGCAAACCCAGCAATATGTTTCTCAATGCTGGCCACCCTTGCAGCTAAATCAGGTTGAGACTCCCCACTAGTATGCCCCTCGGTGGGGGTCAGATGTAAGCATGGGGGGGTAGGAGAGGCCAAAGGGGGCGCACCACCAGGCCCAGTAGCAGACAGCCCAGACTGCAACGCAAGTACCTGCTGGGCACAGGATACACATACCCTGACATCATCACCAATTGGGGATACCCCACACGCAACACATAGCCAGGCTTGTCCCGAAGGAACCCAGGCCCATTATCCCCAGAAGTCTCCATTTGGTGATTATAATGGCACAGCAGGCTAGAAAGTGTTAACGCCAATACAAGCAACCCGGGATGCCCCAATGACCCGCTAAGGAAGTGGGAGGTAATGAGGGGAAATGGCCGGGAGAAACCACAGTGTCAGTGTTGTAACCCACCTGAAAGATATAATAAACATTCCCATGAGAAACAGCAAGAAAAAATATATAAAATAATATATATAAAATTCACCCCACCGGGGTTACTCATGGACCGCGGGAGCAGCAGCACACAGACAGCCAGAGAAGACTTAAAATGGCGGCCGCAGACCTCGAGGGGCGGGCCTTCCAGGAGGTATGATGCAGAAAACATCATCCTAATAGCCGCCCCCCTCCCCCCCGAAAGGCGCGAACGCACCCACGTGATCCTGCTGGCCAATCGTGGCCCGGCAGTTCTGAGGAGAATGACGCCACCATCTGCGGAGCGCTGTACAAGCGCGCGGCGGCGTTTTACATAGTAATAAACCCTCTTTAGAATAAAACACATTTTACTGCGGACCCCCCCCACCCGGAGATCACCCAGAGGGAGAGCGAAGGAGGTTAAGAAGGGCTTCCCAGGGAGAACAGCGCCGCTATGGAAGAAGTGAGGGAGGAGGGAAAGACCTAAGGAAGGGGGTTAGCTGCGCAGGATTACCTGGCAAACACCCATGAAGCAGTGGGGGCATCCCAAAAGGCTCACCATCAGCCTAGACCGCCTGCCCTGTCAGAACAGGGACTGTGGTGGGAGCATAGCTCCACAGCACCTTTACACTAGTGCTCACTAACCTACCTTCAGCCAAACCTTATCAGCAGAGGCTGGGAGGCAGTATATGGTACGGAACGGGTGGGAATAGTCCTGCAGGGCCGCAGGCATATAAGCCCCGCTCACCTGCGCCACATAGAGAGCTATTTTCTATCTTCACAGCGCAGACTGCAGAAATAAACTGGGGAATTTGTGGGAGGTCCCTGACTTATATAGGGCCGGGAGGAGCCACAAGTTGTTTTCTGCAGTCCAGCGCTATCTTGTGCATGTATTACCCAAGTGTAAGGAATCTTCTGGAACAGGACGTGCTCTATACTTAGAATATAGACTTATATTTAACATGCATAAGCAGATGCCCTTTTCCTTTCATACACATGTATCTGTGTGCAAAATTATGTAAACAAGGGCAACCGTCATACTTAGCATTGCTGTCTGATCTTAGCCATATCTTGTGGACCAAGCCTTGCTTCCTGAGATTCTCAGAGTGACCCGGCTTTATTCCAGTACTCTGGATTTTCCCTGTGAATGGATTTCATCTTATGATCTCAGACTGTTCTGAACATCTGACTGATTACCGGAATCCTGGCTGGCTCCTCGTTCTGAAGCATAGCCTTTGGCTTGGATGCCCAGTTTGTTCACCTGTCTAAGGACCAAGGCATCCAGCTAGCCCAGCTTGCTCCACCAGCAAGGAGGGTAACAATTGGATCTCCACTCATGGTCTTAAAGACAAAACACTTCCCCACATCCACCAAGTACCTTGGGCAAAGCAGCCAGCTTTGCGGTGGTACGATTGCTTTAAAAAAAAAAAATTCCCACTGACAAGGCCACACCCACAGAGCACTTTTGAGATCGCTGATCTCAAAAGTTCTGGCTGACCACAACCCCAGTTTCCCTGTGGACTGCACAGGCTCCCGCACCCAGCATATGTGCATGGCAGGCCACATAATCACGCCACAGCTACAGGGAATACAGCGATATGGCTGCTAGCCAAGAAAGCCTTGAGAGAGCCGCTGGTAAAGGTGGGTTTATCAGTGACCCAGGGGATATCTCACAGCAGGGCATCTCAATTTAGGATGCCCTGGGGGAAGACTAAAGACCAGTGAAGCTTTTGCGTTGCTTTAAGTGAAGGTTGTTCAGATTGCTGGAGCAACCCCACGCAAACACCCCTGCAAACCCCACTTTGAACTTCCCTTCTCCGCGATACCCCCTGGAAAAATCCCTGGGTGTTGGACCTCTATAAATGGCCTTATGAACATTTTAAGCTATAAGAAGCTGTATAAAAAAAGAAATCTGTTTATTGATCGTATCTAAAAGTTTATTTAAAATAAGTAAGACAGCTTTCAGTCACCTGGCTTTTCCCCTAAAATGACTTCACTGGCTGTCTTATCTGCAATCTAGACTTAACTAAGGGGAAGTCTAAGGGCAAATGAAATGGCCTGGAATTGAAAGATAAGCCTCAGCTCAAAGGCTTTATGGCATTTCTCTAAACGCAGTAAAATGTGAAAAAACTGGGATTGCTGGGATACATGTTGGAAAGACGTCAGGCATGTAAGTAGGTTTAAATAAATTGGTACAGGAAAAGAAAAAAGAAAAGTGATAAAAGAAAACCTACCACTGCGGCACAGTAATGGGGTCAATTTCCAGTTACCTATTTTCACTGTTCCTTATATTAAACTATTGTTACTTTTTTCATGTGAATAAAAATGTTCTTAACAAAAATACAATTCTGTGAAATACTCACCTGTAGAACTGATATTATTTGTATACAGTACGTCCTGCTCCAGATATAATACTTACACTTGGGTTATCCTCCGCCAGATGGCGCTGCACTGCAGAGACATGGAAAAACAGGCTCCTCCCGGCCCTTCAAATACCCAGGGACCTCCCACAAATCCCCAGCATTGAAAAGCAGTGAACAAGAAGCCGGGAGAATTAAACCACCCAGAACAACTGGTAATGATAACAATGATAACAATCACCATACAGGGGATCCAAAAAAATGCAACAACAGGGTGGGGTGGAGCAGGATGTACTGTACAAATAATATCAATTCTACAGGTGAGTATTTCACAGAATTGTATTATTCTTAGTATACAGTACGTCCTGCTCCAGATATAATACTTACACTTGGGACATCCAAAAGCAGTGTCCATAAAGTAGGGTGGGATCCCCAACAAAAAAACAACAACAGCAGACAGTTTAAAGCACTGTCACCTGCAGAACCAGACGGCCAAGACAGCATGAGCTGAGGCCCTTACATCAACATTGTAAAACCCTTGCAAAAGGTATGAGCAGAAGGCCAATGGTAGTGGCCTAACCAATCAGTTCAACAGCAAAACCGGTGCTGAAACCCAAGAGGCATCAAGCACGCGTAGAAGGGAATCAAGGCAACAAGGGAGGTTCTTCCCCTTGCCTGAATAGGCCTGAGTAATAGCCTGAAAATCCGATAGCTAATGAATTTGGCAGAAGCCAAGGCCAAAACAAGGTACCAGGAGCAACATCCATTAAGGTAACAACCAGGACCAAACCGCCCAACTCCCGAGAGCAGACGAGATCGAGCACATTCAGGATGTAATGACCACAAGCCCCAAGGAACCTCAGTTCCCTTAAAGGACACAGTGACTTCTAAAGACAAAACTGCCAACACCTGTATAAGGAATGCAGAACCACTTCCTCAAAGTTGCAAGGAAGGGGGACAGCCGTGGAAAACAATATCTCGCATAATTGAACATACGACATCTACAGATGTAGAGAATCCGGCTTCAGGCGGAACTCCACCTTATCCTGGAGTATCTCAAGGAATGAGGGCTAGGTAGACCAAACCGCCCGCTAACACACGCCTGGCCAAGGTAACAGTCACCAGAAGGACCACCTTAAAAGTAAGGACATCCAGACAGTGTCCTGAATACGACCAGGAGACAACCTGCAAGCAGACGGAATGAAATCAATTTCAATCCCAACAGGGGCCATAGGAGTACATGGAGGGCGCACATGAGCACCCCCTGAAGGAAGTCTTAACCAAGGAAGACTGAACCAGAAACTGTTAAGGCAAGGTGGACAGGGCAGAGCCTGACCCATCAGAGAGCTGAGCTGGGGGACCAACTCCAATTTATGCTGAAGGCCACACTGGAGCCCTGGAAACCGAGAACGTCCAACAAGTAAGAGGACTAGACTCGTCCCAATAAATGTGGGTATGCCATACCCTACAACAATAGAAGAAGACGCAGAAGAGGCTCACTCCTAGCCATCCCATAGTCACAACACCGAGACAGCTAAACTTGTCTCCATCAAGATGTATGCTTTAGCAGTCAGATCTACTAGGCCAGGGACCATGAACTATAGTGATGTAAAGGGGCCCTGAGTGATCAACTGGCACCCCTGGCAAGGTGCAGAACTACTGACTACAGTACCATATCTGCAACCACACTATACTAGGTCAACTGGGGGCCACCAGAGTAATCTTCCGCATAACCCTGCCTAGCAGAGGGAATGGAGAAGGGCATACAGAACCAAAAGTCCTGTCAGATGGTACTAAGGCACCCGGACCACTGACATAGGATCCTGAGACAGGGACACAAAGGCTGATAGCCTATGAAGGTGACAGAACCCAACAGATACACGACTGGATGGATTCCATAACGACACGGGGATTAGCACATCCTGTCACAGAGGGGCTTAGCCGGAGCTAATATCACTAACATGCAGGGGGCATTGTCTCCGCCCAGAAGGGAACATAGACACTCCCTGGAAGGTCCGCCAGCTTCAGGCCCCTTCCAATGGTTAATGTAGTACGCCTGTCATCAGACAGACCGAGCACCCCCAGCCTGGCAATTCCGGAAGGGGAACAGTCAAGCGAGAAGAGCCAACTGAAAAACGCTTACTGCTTAGACTTCCATAGGCATAAGGACCCTCTAAGGGCCCCACCAACACCAGAATCGCAGGGAGTTCTGGAAGAAACCATCCCCTTCAACCTGAAAGGTTGGCATCCATGGTGGCCGTTTCCAGGAAAGGCAAGAGGGAACTGTCCCCAGACAGGTCCCTCGAGTTCATCCACTTTCAAGAGAAAACCGTCATACAGGAGGGAAGGCCCACAGGCCCCGCTCCAGGGGTGCTGGATCCCTGTCCTATGTTACCACTAGAAGTCTCAGACGGCTCAAGGGAAACTGAGCATAAGGGACCTCTTTAGCTGCCCGGGCTCCTGCCGAGCAAGTTAACAAGGGCCCACCAGTTGCATCCCTGCCTGGTAAGAAACCGGGACAGTAGTGAGGGACTGGGCCCATGAGACCAGAATGCCCACCTAATTGCTGAAAGGGGGAGAATCTGGTTTGAACCTGATCCAGAATCATTCCTATTAATGGAGTTACCACTTTAGGGAACAGCGAGGACTCGAGGTGATTGAGCACCCATCCAAATGACTCCCAATGGCCCACCAGCTGGGTATCCAACTATCCTGACACAGAGACAGGGAAGTGAGGAAGGGCATCCGGGTAAACATCGCGTGGACGTCCCTTGGTCTCATCAGAGACATCACCATCAACAGCACCTGAGTGAACACTCTAGGAATTGAAGAGAGGCCAGATAGCAGGGCCACAATTAACAGTGTTGGACTTCCAACACGAACCTGGAGAGCCTTAGAGATCTGAGGGCACAGGGATGTAAACATAAGCATTGAAGAGTGCCCCAGGCGGCAAGACGCCCACTGGGCGCAAGGTGCTGATGGCCAAACTCAAGAGTATCCATGCAGGAAACTGCCTGTAATTAGAGAATTGCTGTGAATCCAGAATGGGCCACCTGACCCATCCTTTGGGGGGCTGTGGGAGGTGGTATAGCGGCCCTTGCCTCTGCCTATTACGGGCAATCTGCAAGAGACCCTCAGACCTTGCAGGCCTAACATGGCCTGTGCCAGCAACTGAAAAGGGGCAGGGACCAGGCGTACCTGGGGTCTGATAAAAACTGGGGAAGGCAGTGCAGCAAACTCTATCCTGTATCTGGAGGACACAACCTCCTGAATCCGCCAGAGTGAGGCGAAATGCCTCCTAATAAGAGCAAGGTTCTGCAGCCATCCCCTCACCCAGCCGGGCGAGGGCGCCCCATCATGCTTGAGGGGGTTTGGTGGAAGATTTGGGCTTCCAAAAATTCCAAACGTGCAGTCGCAGTATGGAAACGCTCCCCTCTAGGCTTGGGGACCTGACCGGGGGGAGAGACAGAGAGTGCCTTAAAGACCTTAAGCAACAGGTCGTCAGTGTCACACTGGCCCCAGTATTCCGGGCCAGAATCATCGTGACTCCTCGTTCTCTCATCAGAAGAGCTTGAGTCAGAGAACAACTCCCCTTCTTCAGAAGGGGTATAGTCACACGGAGTAGCAAACCCCTCAGTTCTCATAGAGCATACAGAAACATGGGGCGACAGGTGCCGCTTCCTACCAGGGCCCATACGCTCTGACAACCTAGCAATAATCTGTTCAGCCATAGGCAGCCTGGAAGAGCCGGCAGGCTGCAATTCCCCACTTGTAGGCGACTCAGCAGGAGAGAGATTTAAGCCTGGGGAGATAGGTGAATTGAAACTAGGTGTAGCCACTGGCCGACCTGATTGCAGGGCCAGTGCTTGCTCGGCACAGGGTACGCAGACCCGTGCCCTGCCAGCATCAGCATGGGGTTGTCCACACGCTATACACCACCGGTCTTGTCCCGGAGGGACCCCGGTCACATAATTCTGAGATGCCTCCATATGGTGATTAATCAAGGCACAATATGCCAGTAGGGATTTACACTCTAAGTAACCCTGGATGCCCCAAAGACCCGCTATGGAAGTGGGAGAATTAAACAAGGCCCGCTATAATTTAACACCAGGCCGGGAGAAGCCAATGGTGTTCACCAGTCTGAAAGACATAATGGGAATAAAGAGTGTCAGAACCATGCGCAGTAAACACAGAACATAAAAATCACCCGCTAGGGCACTTACAGACCAAGGGAGGAGGAGGACCGCCACCATGCGTGCGTGCGACCAGCATCAAAATGGCGCCAAAGCGAACCTCGAAGGGCGGGCCAGAGGGGCCAGTGACGCGGAGCGCGCCAACCTATGTCCCCGCCCCCGAAGAGCGCAAAGCTCTGAGGTGGATACAAACTGTTATGAGGAGCGAAGTGAATGGTACACTTAGAGGAGCGTCTGAGGCGACGTCGCCGCCCGGCGCCACACATCCAGTAAAGGAAGAAGTGCGCGCGGCGACAATTACACCGTAAGAACTAAACAGTGCGGTTCTGACCCCAGGGATACTAGTCCGGGCAGACTAAGGCCATAACATGTAAAACATACACAAGACCTTACTACACCCCCCCCCCTTTCTTTTCCCCCGGGCTACGGGGGAAATGAGGGAGGATGGCGACCCTTTGTACAGAGCCCACCGCTACACGGGGCATGGGGCAATAGTGCGGGAGGGGCATCCCCTATAGGCTCACCATCAGCCCTAAACCGCCTACCCTTTGGTGAGGGACTGCGGTGGAGCATGGCTCCGTTAAGCAGGCAAGGTGCTGCCTACCTTCACCCGACCAGCGCAGCCCAGGCTGGGAGGCACATCACAGGGAGGACGGGTGGGAATAGTCCAACAGGGCCGCAGGCTTTGGTAGCCCCGCTCACCTGCGAGAGAGTGATACATCATGTCTTTGCAGTTAGCACTGCAGAGAAATCTGGGGATTTGTGGGAGGTCCCTGGGTATTTGAAGGGCCGGGAGGAGCCTGTTTTTCCATGTCTCTGCAGTGCAGCGCCATCTGGCGGAGGATAACCCAAGTGTAAGTATTATATCTGGAGCAGGACGTACTGTATACTAAGAATAAAAATTCACAATATCATAATATTAAATTATACATCAATCAGTTGCCCAAATTGGGTCACCAACCCCCACATATAAAACTATGCACAGTTGTAAATATCAATAATTTTATTAAGCATAATAAAAGAATATACATACATGTGCCATTAAAATCCAATTGCGGGGTACCATATCCCTTTCCCAAGAATATATGCTAATATACCGTATATTTCACTATGTATGTTCTATAACACACCTGAAGATGCATCCAGGATTTAAAGGAAAAAACATAAGAAAAAAAATATTCTGAAACAAACAGGGTTCTAAAATACCCCCCTCTCAGAACCCAAAAGCAGCAGAATCCCCTCAATTATCCCCCTCCCAATAATAGGCAATGTAGCAGAAAAACCCTATAACAGACAGTGTGCAGAATTCCCCCTAATCACCCCATAACAGGTAGTGTGTCAGAACCCTGCATAACAAGCAGTGTGACAGAATCCCCCATTCCCCTAAGATAAAAAAAAAAACTGCAGAATCCCCCCCCCCCCCCCCCCAATTCTGTACGACAGGCACCGTGGTAGAATCCTCCCTAATACACTATACCAGGCAGTGTATAGAATCCCCCCCCCATCTACTTATAACAGCATTGCGGAATCAGTTAAAATTACACTTGCTAACCAGGTCTTCCAATGTCTGGTGCTCCCAACACACACAAACACACACATGTAGAAGTCCATAACTAACAGTTATTTTCCATTTCCGCTTCCGGTAGGTGGGCGTGGCCTAATCACAGACAACGTCCATTTGTGAATGCCTGCTTTAAATAGGCCATGTCGACCCGCCAGAAGCAGGGATGCAGTAGCAAAAGCTGTGGTGCATGGGGGTGCTTGTAAGGTATGGACTTTACTTGTGTGTGTGTGTGTGTGTGTGTGTGTGGAGCACTGGGCATTTGAGGACCTGCCAGCAGGCAGATGACAAATGTAGGTTTAATTGTTTCCTTCCCATCCACCAGACCTCCATAGCACTCCCTCCTCAAACACACTCCATAAGATGATTTTCCCACACTTTTAGGTGCCTCTTATGGAGAAAATCCATTCCACAGTACAGTAGCCCTACACAAAACTAACACTTTTATTTTACACTAAAAAATAGGGAAACAATAAGGCAGGAAGTTTTCCTTTAAGCCACATGGAATCCCAAATCAGTCTGTCCACTACTTATTTAGTGATTCTAAGGTCTATAGAATCACAGAAGGCGTCAGAAGGAAACCACAAAGTCTATATAATTTCCCCTCAAGTTCATATGTTCTTTCTTAGGATAGATGTATGCTTATCCCAGGCACGTTGAAAGGAAAAGTTTACTTGCAATGGCATTTTTGAAATAGTATTATGTGGTCGCAACTTCTGCACCCCTCTATAGTTAGCTATCTATATAATAAAAATGATTGTCCACCCGTTTTCCTTAGACCTCCAAACGCCTGAACAGTTTGACCCCAAATTTACGGACTTCAGTGGCATCTTGCCAACTAGAGGAGATAACATTCTGGACTTAGTTCTGACCAATGGGGATCTGGTGTCCGAGGTCAGGGTTGAAGAAAATCTGGGTTCCAGTGACCATCAATGCTTATGGTTCAAAATAAAAACAGACATTGTGCAATCACACACCAGAACCAAAGTGTTAGACTTTAGGAAGACAAACTTCAAGGAAATGGCGGAGTATGTAGAAAGAAAATTAGGTGAGTGGAACAGAGTAGCAGAAGTGAGTGCCCAGTGGTCACTATTAAAAATGGCCATCTTAAAGGCAACTAAGCAATATGTGAAACAAACTAGCAAGAATAAAAGGAAGAAGAAACCATTATGGTTTACTAGGGAAGTCAGCACTATCATAAAAGATAAGAAGTCTGCCTATAAGAAGTATAAAGTAAGTGGAAGTGTAGCTGACAGAGAGGCATATAAAATTAAACAGAGGGAAGCAAAACTGATTATAAGGACTGCTAAAGGGAAAAAGGAGGAAGAAATTGCCAAATCTATGAAGAGGGGAGATAAAACCTTTTTCCGATATATTGGTGACAGAAAGAAGAAAAACAATGCAGTCTCAAAAATTAGAAATAGGGAAAATAAATATATTGACGGAGATAAGGCTGTGGCTGACCATCTGAATAGTTACTTTTGTTCGGTATTTTCAGATAGTAGCAGGCATGGCCATAGCACAGCATCCCGCTGGGAGGGCACAGCTCCGGAGTTTCTGGAGGCTGATGTCCTATCCGAGCTGGCACATCTAAAGGTAAGTAAGGCGATGGGTCCAGATGGAATCCACCCCAGAGTTCTAAGGGAACTTAGGTTTGTGATTGCAGCCCCTCTGACTGATTTACTTAACCATTCCCTTTCAACTGGTGATGTTCCAGATGATTGGAGAATGGCCAATGTCGTACCAATCCATAAAAAGGGGAGTAGAGAAGAAGCCAGTAATTACAGGCCAGTTAGTTTAACATCTATAGTGGTCAAATTAATGGAAACAAACAGATAATTTCCCATCTAAAAATTAATGACCTATTGGACCCAAAACAGCACGGCTTTACTGAGGGCAGATCATGTCAGACCAATCTTATTGATTTCTTTGACAATGTCACTAAAGTGTTAGATGAAGGTGGTGCTGTGGATATCGCCTATCTGGATTTTAGCAAAGCCTTTGACACTGTACCACATAAGGAGCTTATAGATAAGTTATTGAAGGTAGGACTCAATCCCTGGATAGTTCAGTGGATTTCCAGTTGGCTGAGGGATCGGTATCAGAGTGTTGTTGTAAATGGTGTGCAATCTGAACAAAGGCGAGTTACAAGTGGTGTGCCGCAAGGCTCTGTCCTGGGCCCCATTCTTTTTAATATATTTGTAAGTGAAATAGGAGAAGGCTTGGTAGGAAAAGTTTGTCTGTTTGCTGATGATACAAAGGTTAGTAATAGGGTGGATATTCCTGGAGGTGTCTGCAACATGGAAAATGATTTAGCTTTACTGGATAGATTGTCAAAACTGTGGAAACTAGAGTTTAATGTCTCTAAATGTAAAATCATGCACTTGGATAGAAGGAATCCCTGCTCTGAGTAGCGTATGGGCAGCACTGTGTTAGCCAGGTCCTTGGAGGAGAGAGATTTAGGGGTACTAATTACTGATAGCTGCAATATGAGTGGACAGTGTAGCCAGGCAGTGGGAAAAGCAAGTAGGATGTTCGGCTGCATAGCTCGGGGCATCACCAGTAGGAAGAGGGAGGTTGTGATGCCGCTGTATAGAGCCCTGGTAAGGCCACAGCTAGAATACTGTGTGCAGTTCTGGAGACCTTACCTGCAAAAAGACATTATTCAAATAGAACGTGTCCAAAGGCGGGCAACGAAAATGGTGGAAGGACTTAAACTTAAAACTTATCAGGAGAGACTTAAAGAACTTAATTTGTACAGTCTGGAGGAAATAAGGGAGAGGGGGGACATGATTGAGACCTTTAAATATGTGAAAGGATTGAATAAGGAGGGAAGTGTTTTTAAGAAGAAGCTTAATGATAGAACAAGGGGGCACAACCTGAAGCTAGTCGGGGGGAAGATCAGGAGCAATGTTAGAAAATATTATTTTACAGAAAGAGTAGTAGATGCTTGGAACAAACTTCCAGCAGAGGTAGTTGAAAAATCAACAGTTACTGAATTTAAACATGCCTGGGATAAGCACACATCTATCCTAAGATAAAGAGTACATACAGTATACACATAAGGGCAGACTAGATGGACCGTATGGTCTCCTTCTGCCGTCAACCTTCTATGTTTCTATCTTTTGGACCCACCAAGTTAGACCAAGATCAGTACTGACTTACAGCCAAAGAAAACTTGCTTATTTGCCAGGAAATCTCACATGGCCATGAGAAAAACTGTATCACAAGCTTCTGAGACTCCTTAGCAAACTAAGGAACGACTGCAAGCTTATCAAATGCGCCATGACCTTCTTGAGCTTCTGAAACGCCTCAGGAAACTCAGGCCAGGCAGCAAGCTGATGAGATGCATCAGGGGATTCGTCTATGGAACTCGCTGCCAGAGGAGGTAGTAATGATGGATACAGTAAAAACGTTCAAAAGTGGCCTTGATGCCTTCCTTGCATGTAATAACATTTCCAGTTATGGCTACTAGACCACTGGAAGGAGAACTATAGTGGCCGGGATGCCTTCCTGGCATGTAATAGCATTACCAGCTCATGTAATCGCATTACCAGCTATGGCTACTAGACCACTGGAAGGAGATAAATAGGCTGAACTGGATGGACTAAAGTCTTTATTCAGCCTTACATACTATGTTACTATCATGCTGCTGCTCGAGCATCTAAATCCCCTTAGTTTGGCTGTTTGGTATTTATGTTAAAAGTGTTTCATTTATTTCTGATGTGCATTTACGTTACATAAACAGTGCAGAACTGTTGGGGTATATAGGGCTTCTGGTGATTTCCAGGTTAACAAAAAAAAAAACAATGGCATAGTTTGGCCTCCTGGGCACCCTTGGAACTAACCTAATTAACACACTGACACTTAATAGCTGGGCAGCACTGGGTCAATTTTCTAGTTATACATATTTTTCCCACAATTATGAAATCACCACCATAACAGATATGTAACTAAACTTTTCATTTTGGTCAGCCATCTTTTTTTACATTTCTTTTTTTTTTATTTACTGCTATCTTCATCTGTAGCAATGTACAATGTAGTAATTACTATTACAAAAAGATGCTCTATAGTTCAAAGTGGGTGTTATAAAATTGCATACAATGGGAGAGAGAGCCCTGACATTTATGATCTTACAGTCTAAAGGATAAGGGGTGGAGACTGAAGAGTACAAGTGGTAGGTATTCAGTTTAACAGAGTGTGCTCTGTGGAGGTTATAAGGTTTGCTTAACCCTTTAAACGCCAGCCACGTAAAACGTGGCTGCCTCTCCAACAGTTAAACGCCAGCCACGTAAAATTTACGTGCCTGACTTTCCCCAGAAATAAAAAAAAAAGTAAAAATAAAAGACACTTACCTGACCCCTCGTTCGATCCGGTCGGGTCTCCTCTTCAGCCAGAGGGGCTCCGATCGCCCAACGGGGCTCCTCCGGCTGCAGGGGAGGGCCCGGAACAGGGTGCCCCCCCGTTTCAGCAGCCGCCCGGTTTCCTATAAAAAAAAAACAAAAAAAACAAAAACAGTCACCTACCTTTGTCCCCGCCGGCTCCCGCAGGCTCTCCTCTTCACGGGGGGGGGGGCTCCGATCCCCCCCCCCCCGCTCTTCTGTCTTCTGGAGGGGGCATAACAGCCCTCCTCCCTTTGCTTTCCGATGGCCATCTTGGTGACGTCATCGGGGCGGGGCCAGATGACGTCACCGCCGGGTGTCATCGGGGCACCCGGCAGTTGAACTTTCAGATGCCGGTGACGGCTGGGCGGGGAAGGAGGGAGGTATGCGATCCTCCGATCGCCTGCCTCCCCCCTTCTCTGCCCAGCCGTCACTGACAGCAGATCGCCGCGGGACACAGAAGATGAAGATCGGAGGTGAGTAAAGTAAAAGTTTTTTTTTTTTTTTTTTAATAAACTTTTTTTTAAAAACGTGTGTGTCTTTTTTTTACCTTTTAACCCTTTGTGAACTGGTAAGGGGTCCATGTGACCCCTATACCAGTTCACAGGGCTCGGGGGTCTGGCAAGCCACCTGCGCTAGCGGGTGGCTTGCCATTAACCCCCGGCACCCCCATTACCTGCCTCCCCAAAGGCCAGGGGGGGCAGAAGAGCCCGGGCCCACATAGGCTATGTGGGCTCGTAGGCTGCAGGGTGGGGGGGCCACAAAAGCTGGCCCCCCCACTCTGTGCCTACAAGCCCCCATAGCTGGTCCCGGGCTGGTTACTGTGGGTAAGGGGGACCCCACGTCAATTTTTTTTTTGATTTTTAAGGGTTTTTAACCCTTAAAAATAAAAAAAAAATGGGGTCCGCCCCCCCTGGGAGGGGGGACCCTATGTCATTTTTTTTTTATTAACTCTTTGTGTTCTGTCATCCAGCAGCTATAAAAGGCTTCTAGCAAGTGAGCAGAAGCCAGTGATCGCCGAGGGACAGAGTGCTCCAGGATGGATGGGAGGTGAGTACAGTGTAAAAAAAAAATAAAAATTAATAAAATATTTTTTCTCTTTTGTGTGTCTGTGTGATTATTTACTTTTAACCCCTTGTGAACTGGTAAGGGGTCCATGACCACTATACCAGTTCACAAGGCTGGGGGGATGGCAAGCCACCTGCGCTAGCGGGTGGCTTGCCATTAACCCCCGGCACCCCCATTACCTGCCTCCCTAAAGGCCAGGGGGGGGGCAGAAGAGCCCGGGCCCACATGGGCTATGTGGGCTCGTAGGCTGCAGGGTGGGGGGGGCCACAAAAGCTGGCCCCCCCCACTCTGTGCCTACAAGCCCCCATAGCTGGTCCCGGGCTGGTTACTTCGGGTAAGGGGGACCCCACGTCAATTTTTTTTTTATTTTTAAGGGTTTTTAACCCTTAAAAATCAAAAAAAAAATGGGGTCTCCCTCCCCTGGGAGGGGGGACCCTATGTCATTTTTTTTCTCGATTTAACCCTTTGTAGTGTGGATGGTTTTTGTGTTTTTTTTGTGAATGTTATAAAATACTTGTTTCAGTTAGGGGGGGTCTCCTGGGCAGGAACGGGGGGCTACCGATAAATATGTGGTACCGTTCTAATCGGTAGAAATGGGGCTTTCACATGCAATATGATTTTCCTTAATAAAATACATTTTTTATTTAAAATAAAGGAGTCAATTTTCTAAAAAAAAATTTTTATTTATTTATTTTTTTTTTCACTTAATAATATTGTAAAAAAAAAAAAAAAAAAATTACAAACAAGACATTTCATGTTAAAGTCTAAACTCTGCTGCAAAAAAAGAAATATATAATTTTTCTGAAAGTTCCAGCAAAAATGGCGCAAAACATGTCGCAAAACATGACGCAAAATGGGGAAAAATGGCCTGTCAACAGAGGGTGACAAAATCTCAAGTAGGCTGGCAATTAAAAGGGTTAATAGTACCTATGCATGTTGGGTATTGTTCTGTTCGGGGGACCTTGCGCTTTCAGACTTAGCTTGTTTTTTCTGGTTTGCATATTTTAGGAAAAGGTGTTTTTTATTCAGCTTTTTTATAAATTTTTTAGGGAAACCCTGCGCAACCAAAGAATTCTTTGAGGAATTAATTCCAGAAAGATGAGCCCACTACAACAAGCTGGGTACCCTTAGAAAGCTTAACGTGTGTACTTTCAGGGAATATATGGTTTATGGGGGATATTCCAAATGTAAAGGGTTGTTTTGGTTGAAAAATCGCAAGGTGCGCACTTTGTCTGCAGAGCTGAAATTTTCAAGTAAAATTACCGTTATGCGCATGCTTTACTTTGGGGTGTTTGGCAACTCTTCCCTTGACAGAACCTATGCATGTTGGGTATCGTTCTGTTCGGGAGATGTTGCTTTTTCAGATTAAACTTGATTTTTCTTGTTTGTATATAGTTTTTTTAGGAAAATGTGGCTTTGATTCTGCTTTTTTATCCTTTTTTTAGGGAAACTCTTTGCAACCAAAGATTACGTTGAGGGATTACTTTCAGAAAACTATGGCCACATCCACAAGCCTGGTACGCCTAGAAAGCCTGAGGTGTGTACTTCCAGAGAATATATAGTTTGTTGGGGGTATTTTAAATGTAAAGGGTTGTTTTTCTGGAAAAACCGCAAGGTGCGCATATTGCATAGCATAGTTGTATTTTATCTGAAAATCTCCTAAAGCGCTGTTTCAGTTTGGGGGAGTCTCCTGGGCAGGAAAGGGTGTCTACCTATACATATGTGGTACCGCTGTAACCGGGAGAAATTGGGATTTCACACGCAATAAGATTTTATTGACAAACTTACATTTTTTATTCCAAAAAAAACTACAATATGTAAAAATTTTTTTTTTTTGCACATATTTCACCCAAAAATATTAAGAATACACCTAACAAATGACAAACAAGACATTTCATGTTAAAGCCCAGACTCTGCTGAAAAAAACAATATATCATTTTCCTGGGAAATCCCTGGAAATCCCCTCAAAAATCACAGTTGAACAAGGGGAGCGCAAAATAGTGCAAAATGGTCTGGCAACAAAGGGTGACAAAATCTCAAGGTAGGCTGGCGGTTAAAGGGTTAAAGCAGACCAAAACCCACTAAACTTGTGAAATACAACTGGCCAAATCCCCTGCCAACACTCCTCTCTTAGGATGTAGAACTAGAAATAAATATTTTCACTTTTTGAATCATCCTGGAACACTGTTTTTTTGCTGTCCCTTGGTGTAAGATGACAGGTGATCAGTCATTACATAGGTGTGGCAATACAACAGTGGCAATGAATGGAGGAGGCGGAATTTTACAGCTAAAACTGGCACCATTATCTGGGATTAGAGTGAAGTAGGCGCAGTGAGAATTGGCAAAAGGTACACTTCATAGGAGGAGCAATTCAGGAAAAATGTGGGTAGGAGAGGGAAGCGTGCTCAGAGCCACTGGCCTTCGATGTCGTGACATCAGTGTCTCCGAGCACTGATTGCACGAGCGGCCATGCATGCGCCATAGGACCAGGAAACCTGGTCCACTTTAAGAAGTTGCAGTTATTGTAAAGTTCTTAACAGAGAAAGTCGTGTTAGAGTGGGGAGTTGAGTAAGTGGTTTTGTCCATGTTCAGTTTGAGGGAGCAGGATGACAAAGGATAGGGGGACTGTTAGACAGTTAAGAAGACAAGATAGGAGGGAAGAGAGCTATGAGCCAGAGAGGCATTTTGAGCCCCGTCTGCATACAACTGATATTAAAAACCAAGTGAGTTTTTAAGTTGGCCAAGATCATAAGTATAGATTAAAATTGTAGGAGTCCAAGGAAGGAGTCTTGCAGTACACCAAGAGACCAAGGACAAGGGGGGGGGGGGGCAACTGTGTTTGAGTAGGATACATTGAATGTTCAGTTAGAAAAATAAGACAAGAGCCAGGAGTGGGCAAGAACTTGAATTCCAAGAGAGAAAAGAATGTTGAGAAGCAGGGAGTGGTTGAGAGTGGAGCATAAATAGAGAAAAAAGTAGTAGTAATAGTAGACGACAGAGTAGTGGGCTTTAGATTTGGCAGTAAAAGTCCCTGTCCAGGCAAAAACAATAAACCCACAGTCCCGTGCAGCTGATTTGCTCGACAGCTAGGATGCCACCTGGCCAGTATATTTTTTTTTTTACTTTAGTGGCCACTGGCTTGGTGGTGACAGTATTTGTTTTTTTGCTATTAATTTTATTTGCAGGTATACTTTTCCCATCAATTACCAGTAAAAAAACAAATACCGCCACCACCAGTAAAGAAAAACAACCATGTGGCAACCTTACCGATAGCAGTAATTCAAAACTTGATCTCGTCTCTGCTTCACCAGTGGCCCAGAGCGGTAAACCCTCACAGTGACTGGCCGTGCCTGCTCCAGAGTGGCTTCAGTAGAATGATTATAGTAGAATCCAGATTGGAGAGGGTCTAGCATGGACTTGGCAGACAGATATTTGTTGGGCTTTGAAAAGGTATCCTGTAAAACAGTGCTTCTGTGAATTCCTGTGTGGCATTAGTGCACAGACATGCTGCTGAACATGCAGTGAAGGCTCACACTCCGAGCCCCTAAAGGAATGGTATAAAATACAAACAACTCTTCCTATTTTCACTGGGCTACACTCCATCAAGCCAGAGTTTGGTGCTGACCTCTAGTAAAATAAAGATAATATTTTATAGCTCACAATAGTAGCCCTTTGCCCCAGCCATCATGTTAAGACTTTCCTAGTTTCAAAGTAATACAATCCAATGCAAAAAAAAGCTTCATTGGCAGGTAAAAAAAAATACAATTTTGTGATTACTCACCTGTAGAATTGTTATTATGAGTATACAGTACGTCCTGCTCTAGATAAGAATCATTACACTTGGGTATTACTCCGCCAGATGGCGCTGGACTGCAGAGACCGCGAAATTGGCTCCTCCCGGGCCCCTCAAATCCCCGGGACCTCCCACAAATCCCCAGCATTGAAAAGCAGTTAACGAGAAACCGGGAGAAAGAAAACAGTACCAACTAGTAACTATAACGATAACAATCACCATACAGGGGATCCAGGATAATGCAAAACCAAGGGTGGAGTGGAGAAGGACATACTGTATACTCATAATAACAATTCTACAGGTGAGTAATCACAGAAAAGCAGCATCAGCTGAGGCCCTAACATAAACCTTGTAAAACTTTGAAAAAGTATGAACAGAAGACCAAGTAGCGGCCTTGCAAACTTGTTCAACAGAAGCCTGGTGCTGAAAAGCCCAAGAGGCACCAATAGCACGAGTGGAATGAGCAGTAAGGCGGAAGGGAGGATTCTTCCCTTTAGCAGAGTAGGCCTGAATCACAGCCTGACGGATCCATTTGCTGATAGTAGATTTAGCAGGAGCCAAACCCTTCCTGGGACCAGAAGGGACCACAAAAAGGGCATCAGTTTTAATGAAAGGTGCAGTAGCCACCAGATAGTTCTTCAGACACCTAACCACATCCAAGGAATGCAAGACCCTCTCCTTAGCGTTACTAGGATTAGGGCACAAGGAAGGAAGTAAAATGTCCTAACAGAGGTGATAGCCACCAAAAAGACAACCTTGAGAGTAAGAATGGCCAGGGCAGCCTCCTGCACAGGTTCAAAGGGAGCACCCTGCAAGGCAGACAAGACCAAGTTCAAATCCCAAACAGGCAACATAGGCTTACGTGGGGGACGCACATAAGTAACCCCCTGGAAAAAAGTCCTGATCAGAGAATGCTGAGCAAAGGACCTCTGGAAGAAAACAGCCAGGGCAGAGACATGACCCTTCAGAGTACTGAGTTGGAGCCCCAGCTCCAACCCATGCTGCAGGAACTCCAGGATCCTAGGAATAGAGAACACACAACAGGAGACCTAGACTCACACCAGTCAATGTAGGCACGCCAAACCCTATAGTAAATGGAAGAAGATTTCTTCCTAGCCTTTATCATGGTATCAACAACAGAGGCAGACAGCCCTTTCTCCATCAAGATGGAGGTTTCAGCAGCCAGGCCGTCAAAGCCAGAGTTTGTAAATTGGGATGACGTAAGTGACCCTGAGTGAGCGGGTCTGGCACCCTGGGCAGAGCGTACTGATCTACTGCCAGCTGCACCACGTCTGCAAACCACACTCTTCTTGGCCACCTGGGGGCCACCAGGATTGCTGGCACCCCCTCCTGAGCTATCTTGTGCAGAACCCTGCCCAACAGGGGGAATGGAGGAAAGACATACAGGAGCTGAAAGTCCTGCCATGACATTGCTAGGGCATCCGTGGCCAAGGCCAGAGGATCCTGGGACAGGGAGACAAAGGCCAGGAGCTTGTGATTGTGACGGGACGCAAACAGATCCACATCTGGTTGGCCCCAACGGTGACACAGAGATTGAAACACCCTGTCGCAGAGGGACCATTCTCCCAGGCGAGAGGTCCCCCTGCTCAGAGAGTCTGCCTGCAGATTCTCCACCCCCGGAATGTACACAGCTGATATGCAGGGAACATTGTCCTCTGCCCTGGTCCAGGGATGCAGGATCCTTGTCCCATACTGACAAGAGGTGGAGTTGCAGAGGCCTCATGTGAAACTGGGCATAAGGGACCGCCTCAAAGCACAACACCATCAGGCCCACCAGCTGCATTCCCTGCCTGATGGAGGGATGAGGGCAAGATAGCAGGAACTGAACCTGCGCAAGCAGACTGTCCACCTTATGCTGAGGAAGAAAAAGCCTTGCCTGAACTGTATCCAGATTCATTCCCAGGAAGGGTGTCACCAAGGAGGGAGACAGGGAAGATTTGGGATGGTTGATCACCCAGCCAAATGACTCCAGAGTGGACACTACTAGCTGAGTATCCAGCTCTGCCTGTTGGAGGGACTGAGAAGTGATGAGAATGTCGTCCAAATAGGGCAGCACGCGAATGCCCTGAGACCTGAGCAGAGACATCACTCCTGCCAGCAACTTGGTGAACACTAATTGGTAGTGCTGATCCTCCAGAGAGAACCTGAGAAACCTTTGATGACCTGGAAAAAATACAATTCTGTGAAATACTCACCTGTAGAATTGGTATTATATGCATACAGCACGTCCTGCTCCAGATGTAGTAATAACATGTGGGTAATCCTCCGCCTGAGGCGCTGTTCACTGCAGACATGTAGAAAACAGGCTCCTTCCGGCCCTACATATACCGAGGGACCTCCCACAAATCCCCAGCATTGAAAAGCAGTGAAAGGAGAAGCCAGGAGAAACCAACCACCCAAAACTGGCAATAATAACAATGATAACAATCACCAAACAGGGGATCCAGAACAACGTGAAACCAGGGTGGGTTGGAGCAGGACGTGCTGTATGCATATAATACTAATTCTACAGGTGAGTATTTAACAGAATTGTATTATTCTAAGCATACAGCACGTCCTGCTCCAGATGTAGTAATAACATGTGGGACATCCAATAGCAGTGTCCGTAAAGTAGGGTGGGATCCCCAACAAAAAAGGCAACAGCAAGCAGTTTAAACTACTGCCGCCTGCAAAACCTTACGGCCAAACACAGCGTCAGCTGAGGCCCTAACATCAACCTTGTAAAACTTAGTATGAACAGAAGACCAAGTAGCGGCCTTGCAAACTTGTTCCACAGAGGCCTGGTGCTGAAAAGCCCAAGAAGCTCCAACAGCTCGAGTAGAATGAGCAGTAAGACGGAAGGGGGGAGACTTCCCCTTAGTAGAATAGGCTTGAACCACAGCCTGACGAATCCATTTACTGATGGTAGACTTGGCGGGAGCCAAACCCTTCCTAGGCCCTTGAGGCACAACGAAGAGAGCAGTCGTCTTCCTGAAAGCCTTAGTGATAACTAGGTAATACTTGACGCACCTAACCACATCCAAGGAATGCAAAACCCTCTCCTTAGGGTTACTAGGATTAGGGCACAGAGAAGGAAGTACAATATCCTGATTCAAATGAAAAGTAGACACCACTTTAGGTAGAAAGTCTGGCTTGAAACGGAACACCACCTTATCCTGGTGTCTCTCATAGTAAGGAGGCTGAATAGATAAGGCAGCCAACTCAGACACACGCCTAACAGAAGTGATAGCTACTAAGAAGACAACCTTGAGTGTGAGCAGCCTCCTGAATAGGCTCAAAAGGAGCACCCTGCAGGGCCAATAAAACCAAGTTTAAATCCCAAACAGGTACCATAGGCTTTCGAGGGGGACGCACATGAGTGACCCCCTGAAAGAAGGTCTTGATAAGAGGATGCTGGGCAAAGGTCTTCTGGAAGAAGATAGACAGGGCCGAAACCTGGCCCTTCAGAGTACTAAGCTTAAGACCTAAGTCTAGACCATGTTGTAAAAACCCCAGCACCCTAGAGACTAAAAATTCCCGTCAGGGAAGAGACCTGGACTCACACCAGTCAATGTAAGAACGCCAGACTGTAAGCCACTACAGATGCAGACAAGCCCTTTTCCCATCAGGATGGAGGTTTCAACAGCCAAGCCGTCAAAGCCAGAGTTAGTAAATTGGGATGGCGTAGAGACCCCTGAGTTAGAAGATCTGGCAACCTTGGCAGATCGTACTGATCTACTGCCATTTGAACCACGTCTGCGAACCACACTCTTCTTGGCCACCTTGGGGCCACTAGAATCGCGGGTACCCCTTCCAGAGCAATCTTGCGCAGAACTCTGCCCAGAAGGGGAATTGGTGGAAACACGTACAGGAGCCGAAACTCCCTCCAAGACATGGACAGGGCATCTATGGCCAGAGCCAGAGGATCCTGAGACAGGGATACAAAGCTCGGGAGCTTGTGATTGTGATGGGACGCAAACAGATCCACATCTGGCACACCCCAACGGTGACGCAGGGACTGAAATACCCTGTTGCAGAGGGACCATTCCCCCTGACGGGACAACCCCCTGCCCAGAGCATCTGCCAGCAGGTTCTCCGCCCCCGGAAAGTATACCGCCGAGATGCATTGGACATTGGCCTCCGCCCATGTTAGAATTAGAGAAACTTCCTGGAGAGCCCCCTTGCTCCGGGTCCCTCCCTGATGGTTGATGTAGGTAACAGCCGTTCTGTTGTCTGAGCGTACCTGAACTGCCCGACCCCTCAGGTGATGGGTCAATTGTTCCAGCACCAATCTGACTGCCCTGAGTTCCAAGACATTGATGGGTAGATGGGCCTCCTGAGGGCCCCACCTCCCCTGGAAGCGCAGGGACTTCCAGAATCCCCCCCAACCCGACAGACTGGCATCCGTTGTGACCATCTCCCAGGAGGGAGCCAGGAAGGATCTGCCCCTTGTCAAGTTCCTGTGGTCCAGCCACCACGTAAGGGATTGTCTGACCGAGGGGGGAACCACCCATAACCCGTCCAAGGACGCTGGGTTCTTGTTCCAAACTGACAGAAGGTGAAGCTGCAGGATTCTCAAATGAAACTGGGCGAAGGGCACCGCCTCGAAGCTTGCCACCATCGAGCCCACCAACTGCATTCCCTGCCTGATGGAGGGATGAGGGTTCGAAAGCAGGGACATCGCCTGCGTTGTCAGAGCTTCCACCTTCTGCTGAGGAAGGAATATCCTTGACTGAACTGTATCCAGAATCATCCCCAGGAACGGGGTCACTGAGGAGGGGGACAGAGAGGACTTGGGGTAATTGATCACCCATCCGAAAGACTCCAGGGTGGACACTACTAACTGAGTGTCCATCTCTGCCTGCTGCAGAGACCGAGAGGTGATGAGTATATAGTCCAGGTAGGGCAACACACGTATGCCCTTTAGTCTTGAGAGACATCACCCCTGCCAGCACCTTGTTGAACGCCCTGGGAGCCGACGTGAGGCCGAATGGCAGGGCCACGAACTGGTAATGCTGATCCAGCAGCGCAAATCTGAGAAACCTTTGGTGTCCAGGGAACACCGGAAGGTGCAGGTAAGCATCCTTGATGTCCACAGATGTCATGAAGTCCCCTGGGCGCAGCGAGGCGATAGCCGAGCGCAAAGTTTCCATACGGAAGTGCTTGTTTCTGACAAATCTGTTGAGGATTTTTAAATCCAGAATGGGTCTGACTGACCCGTCCTTTTTGGGTACCGTGAAAAGGTTGGAATAAAACCCCTTGCCCCTGTCTCTTAAGGGGACCTTGCAAATGACCCCTAGATCCAGAAGGTCCTGCACAGCCAGCATCAAGACCCGAGCTGAGGCAGGGTCCTGAGGGATCCGGGACCCAACGAACCTGGTAACCGGAGGACACTACCTCCTGAATCCACCGGTCTGAGACGTGGCGACTCCAGACATGCTGGAAGTGCTGTAGACGTCCCCCCACCCTGACGGGCGATGGCGCCCCTTCATGCTTGATGGGGTCTTGGGGGGGGGGGAGGGCCTTGGGCTTGGGCCCCCAGGAGGAACCGGGACGGCGTCCTTTATTCTTGTTCCAGGGATCTGCGCGCGACCCAGCGAAGGACACTCCTCTGCCTTGCTTAGCCCCACGGTAGGGGGTCGATTGGGAGCTTGGGCCACTAAAGGGCCGAATCTGACGCTTGCGCTGGGGTAACTTGCCACCCTTGGCAAAGATATCTAACCTTTCTCCAAACAGGCGCAAACCCTTAAATGGAAGCCCCGTAAGGGCCTTCTTGGTGGCGTTATCAGCGGCCCACTGGCGCAACCAGACCGCTCGGCGTATGGCTACCACCAGAGCAGAAGATCTAGCGCTCAACTTAATAGCATCGTCCGATGCAGATAGGATATAGTTCACAAAAGTTTCACAGCTGGCCAGAGCATTGGCAGCATCAGAGGGCAAGTCATCCGCCCCTTCAAGAACAGTCTTAACCACAGTCCTGAGCGCCACCGCCGTGATGGCTAAGGCGCACACTGGGCGGAGCGACGCTCCCCCAAACGCAAAGGCATGACATGCCAGTTGGTCAACACGCCGATCCTCCGAATCCCGCAGCGTAGTAGTGTCGGGGGAGTGCATAATAGAGGTGTTGGACAGACTTAGAATTGGGGCATCGACCTCGGGTGGCGATGTCCAACACTTGACCAGGTCAGCAGGAAAGGGATATTTCTTATCCACACTTTTAGGAACCCCATTTGCTGGGGTGTTCCCATTCTTTCAGCACGAGGCTATCAAAATGGGTTTGTTCGGGAAATTCCAACCGAGCCCTAGCGGTGTGGAACAGATCACCCCTTTGCCGGGGAGCCGCGGCAGGGGGAAAGAGGGACAATACGTCAAAGATCTGGGTCAACAGTCTATCAAAGTCGTCCGAGTACCAATGATCAGAACCAGACTCTTCCTGTCCCCTAGACTCGTCGTCGTATGACCCTGAGTCAGAGAACAGTTCCCCTTCGTCTGAGGGGGGATGTGCGTAAGAAAGAAGTAAATCATCAGATTCTATAGGAAATATAGTAGATTCAGGATTCAAATGTCGCCTCTTGGCAGTGGCCTTGCGCGCCAAGGAGCCAGCAATTAAGTTTTCCACACTAGCCAGTCTAGTGGCCAAATCAGAATGTTGAGGATCTTCAAGTCCAGGATGGGCCTGACTGACCCATCTCTTTTGGGCACGGTGAAAAGGTTGGAATAGAAGCCCTTGCCCCTTTCTCGTAAGGGGACCTGACAGATGACCCCCAGCTCCAGAAGGCTTTGCACCGCCAGAATCCTGAGCTGACATAGGGTCCTGAGAGATCCGGGATCTGATGAATCTTGGGGGCGGCCAGGCAGCAAACTCTATCTTGTAACCGGAGGATACTACCTCCTGAATCCACCGGTCTGAGACATAAAGCCTCCAGAATGCTGAAGCCGTCCCCCCACCCGGATGGGTGAGGGCGCCCCTTTATGCTTGAGGGGGCTTGGAAGAAGACTTGAGCTTGGAGCCCCTGGAAGAGCCAGGGCGTCCACGTCCTCTGCCCCTACCCCAGAAATCTCCTCGGGCCCCGTTAAGGGAGACCCCCTCCCCTGTCTGGCTCCACGGTAGGGGGTAGAAAAGGAGCCCTATCCCCGAAAGGGCCGAGACTGTCGCCTGCGCTGGGGTAACCTGCCTCCCTTAGCAAACAGGTCCAAGCGGTCCCCAAACAGGTGTAGTCCTTTTAAGAGAAAACCAGTGAGAGCTTTCTTGGCAGCGTTGTCAGCAGCCCACTGGTGCAGCCAAACCGAGCGGCGTATAGCCACCACAAGGGCAAGAGGTTCTGCCACACATCCTAATGGTATCATCCAAGGCAGAAAGGACATAAGTCACAAAAACCTCACAACAAGAGAGTGCATTAAACTCCTCACTAGACACATCATCAGGAGAACCATTCTAGGACACTTCTAAGCAGGGTCCTAATAGCCACAGCTGTAATGGCAGAGGCACAGACCGGGCGCAGCGCCGCCCCCACAAAGGCAAAGGCATGGGACACCAGCTGATCGATACGCCGGTCCTCACCATCCCGCAGCATAGTAGAGTCAGGGGAATGCATGACAGAGGTGTTAGATAAACCTAGGACCGGGGCATCCACCTCTGGAGGGGATGACCAACGCTTCACCACATCAGCAGGAAAGGGACACCTCTTATCCCAACCCTTAGGGACTCCGGGAAGCCTGCTGGGACGCTCCCATTCCTTGAGCACAATATTATTAAAATGGGGCTTGCTCAGGAAACTCTAAATGTGGCTTAGCAGTAGGAAACAATTCCCCCTGCTGCCTGGGGGCCGCAACCGAGGGAGAGATAGACAGTACCTAAAAAATCTGAGGGGTATAACCAGACAGTTCCAAGAACTCATCAGCCTACATAGGGAAAAGAGTGACATCAGGCGTCAAGTGCCGCTTCTTAGCAGAGGCCTTACGCACCAAGGTATTAGCAAGCAACTTCTTAACACTAGCCAGTCTGGAAGACACATCAGGCTGAGAATCCCCACTGGTACGCAACTCAATGGGAGTCAAATTTAAGCTTGGGGGAGTAGGTGACGCCATACGAGCCGCAGGCCCAGCTACTGGTAAACCAGGCGGCAGCGCAAGCACCTGCTGGGCACAAGGTATACAGACCCGCACATGTCAACACTAGTAGGGGACACCCCACAAGCTACACACAGCCAGGCTTGTCCCGAAGGAACCCCGAGCACATTATCCTGAGACGCCTCCATATGGTGATTATAGCGGCACAATAGGCCGATAGGGATTCACGCTAAAAAAGCAACCCGGGATGCCCCAATAGCCAGCTAGGGAAATGGGAGTAATTTACACACTAGGGCTCACAAGTTTAATAACTAAATAGAGGGAGTAGGGCCGGGAGAAACCAATAGAGTTCGACCCGTCTGAAAGACATAAGCGAAGAGAACCCCATAAGTGACATGTATAATGACATAGGGTAAATGAAGCCGCCCGCGAGGGCACTCACGGACCGCGGTAGGTAAATGCCAGCCACGCAGCAGCCGAATCCAGAGAAAAATGGTGCCGGATATACCTCGAGGGGCAGTCCGCGGAGACAGTGATGCGGAATGCGCCATCCGCGGGCCCCGCCCCTCCCGAAGAGCGCGAAGCAGCACACGTGACAAGCAGCCAATAACAGCGCACCAACGCCCGAGGTAATGAAGCCGCCAACCGCGGAGCAAAGTGGAAGCGCGCGCGGCGGCATGTTCAAAAACACAACCAGTGCAACCAAGTCAGCGTGAAGACTGACACCAACCAGAAGCACATAATACAGTGAAGCACCAAGGCATATACACCCCCCCCCCCCAGAGCTACAAGGGAGAGCGAGGGAGGGCAGCGGCCACTTAACATAGGGCCCACCCAGACAGGGGCAAGGGGCAATAGGGCGGGAGGGGCATTCCATAGAGGCTCACCATATGCCTATACCACCTACCCTTTGGTGGGGGCCTGCAGTGGAGCAGCGCTCCTAAGCACCTGACGGCGGTGCTGCCTACTATCACCCGGACCAGCGCAGCCAAGGCTAGGTGGCACATTAAAAATGGAACGGGTAGGAATAGTCCTACAGGGCCGCAGGCTAATGGCCCCGCTCACATGCGAGAAGAGAGAGCCATTTCTCGTCCTTCGCAGTCCAGACTGCAGAGAAATTCTGGGGAATTTGTGGGAGGTCCCGGGTATTTGAGGGGCCGGGATGAGTAAATTTTGCGGACTCTGCAGTCCAGCGCCATCTGGCGGAGTAATACTCAAGTGTAATGATTCTTATCTGGAGCAAGACATACTGTATACTAAGAAGAATAGCATTGCCAAGGAAAAGAGAATAACAAATGAGGTGGTGGGGGGCGTCACCTGGAAATCAAAGGGCTTGGATGTGGGGTTAAAGGGGCAGGATTGGGGGTAAACTATTCCAGTGTTGTGAGTTCTCAGTTGGTGGGGTTTGGAGACATATAGAGAGAAGTAAGGGGTTGGGGCGGGATTATTGGACAGTATAAGAGTATGGCAATCCATGGATTGTACTTGCCCATTTAGTTGGCGGAGACATATAGGGGGCATTAAAGAACCTTGTAGCAAGTTGCCAGGGTGCTGCTATCTCTAAAGGTTAGCCGGGGAAATTTTTACTTTGAGGCATAGGTGCCCCACCCTCCCATCCAGTGTAACCAACAGCTCTATATAGCTCTGTCTGAGTACTTATTACTCCATACAGCATTTGATAAAAAATAAAGCAACTGTACTTCCCCCCTCCAGCAGCTGGCTTTATTTTCATGTCATCAATCCTATGGCAACTTAAGGATCTGAACCCGCAAGCCCTCGAATGTGTGTACACTGCGGAATGATTCAGTAAAAATATCTGATATGGCCTTTTATGATTAATGGGTATATGCATAGATGGTTGGCCACACACTTCAAGACTTGCACAACATATTTGAGTATCAGTCAAATAATCTGGTCTTAAAAATCAACAATGTACCAGATTAAGGTCCCTGTCTAGGCACGCGTTAACTTCCTCCCATCTTATGCACCTTGCAGACAGTGTAAAAATACAATTCTGTGAAATACTCACCTGTAGAATTCGTATTATTTGTATACAGTACGTCCTGCTCCAGATATAATACTTACACTTGGGTTATCCTCCGCCAGATGGCACTGCACTGCAGAGACATGGAAAAACAGGCTCCTCCCGGCCCTTCAAATACCCAGGGACCTCCCACAAATCCCCAGCATTGAAAAGCAGTGAACAAGAAGCCGGGAGAATTAAACCACCCAGAACAACTGGTAATGATAACAATAACAATCACCATACAGGGGATCCAGAAAAATGCAAAAAAACCAGGGTGGGGTGGAGCAGGACGTACTGTATACAAATAATACCAATTCTACAGGTGAGTATTTCACAGAATTGTATTATTCTTAGTATACAGTACGTCCTGCTCCAGATATAATACTTACACTTGGGACATCCAAAAGCAGTGTCCATAAGTAGGGTGGGATCCCCAACAAAAAATGACAACAGCAGACAGTTTAAACCACTGTCACCTGCAGAACCATACGGCCAAGACCGCATGAGCTGAGGCTCTAACATCAACATTGTAAAAACCTTGCAAAAGCAATGAGCAGAAGGCCAATGGTAGTGGCCTAGCCAACCAGTTCAAACAGAAACCCGGTGCTGAAAGGCCCAAGAGGCATCAAGCACGCATAGAAAAAAGGAAACAAGGCAACAAGGGAGATTCTTCCCCTTGCCGGAATAGGCCTGAGTAACAGCCTGATGAATCCGATCGCTACAATAGATTTGGCAGAAGCCAAGGCCGAACAAGGTACCAGGAGTAACATCCATTCAGGTAACAACCAGGACCAACCGCCCAACTCCCGAGAGCAGACGAGATCGGGCACATTCAGGATGTAATGACCACAAGCCCCAAGGAACCTCAGTTCCCCTAAAGGACACAGTGACTCCCAAGGAAAAACTGCCAACACCTGTATAAGGAATACAGAACCACTTCCTCAGCGTTGCTAGGAAAAGGGGATAGCCGTTGATAACAATATCTCGAATAAAAGAACATAAGACACCTCCAGATGTAGAGAGTCCGGCTTCAGGCGGAACTCCACCTTATCCTGGTGTATCTCAAGGAATGAGGGCTAGGTAGACAGAGCCGCCCGCTAACACACGCCTGACCAAGGTAACAGTCACCAGAAGAATACCTTGAGGGTAAGGACAGCCAGACAGCATCCTGAAAAGGACCAAAGGGACAAAAATCCTGCAAGCAGACAGAAAGAAATTCAATTTCAAATCCCAGCAGGGACCATAGGATTACATGGGGGACGCACATGAGTACCCCCTGAAAGAAGTCTGAAAGAAGTCTTAACCAAGGAGCCAGAGACTACTAAGGCAAGGTGGACAGGGCAGAACCTGACCCATCAGAGTACTGAGTTGTAGAACCAACTCCAATCATGCTGAAACCAACTCTAGAACCCTCGGAACCGAGAATGCCCAACAGGGAAGAGACCTAGACTCACACCAATCAATATGGGTTATGCCATACCCTATAACAGATAGAAGAAGAAGAGGAAGAGGCTTACTCCTAGCCTTCCCATAGTCACAAAACACCGAGACAGATAAACCTGTCTCCATCAAGATGTATGTTTCAGCAGTCAGGCCGACTAGGCCAGGGACTGTAGATTGGAGAGACGTAAAGGGGGCCCTGAGTGATCAAACTGGCACTCCTGGCAAGGTACAGAGCTACTGACCACAGTACCATGTCTGCAACCACACTCTCTTAGGTCACCTGGGGGCCACCAGAATCACTGGTCCCCTTACCAGAGCAATCTTACGCAGAACCCTGCCTAGCAGAGGGAATGGAGAAGGACATACATAACCGAACGTCCTGTCAAGACGGTACTAAAGGCATCCGGACCACTGACATAGGATCCTGGGACAGGGAAACAAAGGCCGATAGCCTGTGAAGGTGACGGAACCTAATAGATCCACAACTGGTTGGACTCCATAGCGACACGGGGATTAGCACATCCTGTCGCAGAGGGGCTTCACCGGAGCTAATATCACTAACATGCAGGGAGCATTGTCTCCACCCAGAAAGGGAACATAGACACTCCCTGGAAGGTCCGCCAGCTCCAGGCTCCTTCCAATAATTAATGTAGGACATCTGTCGTCAGATGGACCGAGCACCCCCAGACTGGCAAATCCAGAAGGGGAGTGGTCAAGCGAGATAGAGGCAACTGAAAAACGCTCACTGTTTAGAATTCAATAGGCGTAAGGACCTTCTAAGGGCCTCACCACCACCAGAATCGCAGGGGGTTTCAGCAGAAACCTTCCCCTTCAACCTGAGAGGTTGGCATCCATGGTGACCGTTTCCAGGAAAGAGCAAGAAGGAACTGCCCCCAGACAGGTCCCTCGAGTTCATCCAGGGACGAATACAGGTGGGAAGGTCCACAGACCCTGCTCCAGGGGTGCTGGATCTCTGTTCAAGGGGAACTGAGCATAAGGGACCTCTTCTGAGCAAGTTAACAACGGGCCCACCAGTTGCATCCCTGTCTGGTGTTAAGAGACCGGGACGGCAATGAGGGACTGAGCCCATGAGACCAGATTGCCCACCTAATTGCTGAGAAGGGGAGAATCTGGTTTGAACCTAATCCTGAATCATTCCTATTAATGGAGTTACCACTTAAAGGGAACAGCGAGGACTCGGGGTGATTGAACACCCATCCAAATGACTCCCAATGGACCCACCAGCCGGGTATCCAACAATCCTGACACAGAGACAGGGAAGTGAGGAAGGGCGTCCGGGTAGACATCGCGCGGACGCCCCTTGGTCTCATCAGAGACATCACCATCGTCAGCACCTGAGTGAACACTCTGGGAGTTGAAGAGAGGCCAGATAACAAGACCACAATTAACAGTGTTGGACTTCCAACACTAACCTGAAGAGCCTCAGAGACCTGAGGGCACAGGGATGTAAACATAAGCATTGTAGAGTTCCCCAGACGGCAAGAAGCCCACTGGGAGCAAGGTGCTGATGGCCCAACTCAGAGTTTCCATGCAGAAAACTGCCTGTAATTAGAGAATTGCTGTGAATCCAGAATGGGCCAACCCGACCCATCCTTTGGGGGGACTGTGGAAAGGTGGTATAGCGGCCCTTACCTCTGCCTATTACGGGCAATCTGCAAGAGACCCTCAGACCTTGCAGGCCTAGCATGGCCTGTGCCAGCAACTGAACAGCGGCAGGGACCAGGAGTACCTGGGACCTGATAAAAAAAAAAACTGGGGAAGGCCGTGCAGCAAATGCTATCCTGTATCTGGAGGACACAACCTCCTGAATCCACCAGAATGAGGCGAGATGCCTCCTAATAAGAGCAAGGTGCTGCAGCCATCCCCTCACCCAGACGGGCGAGGGCGCCCCATCATGCTTGAGGGGGTTTGGTGGAAGATTTGGGTTTAGCCCCGCCGGAGGGGCCAGAGCGTTGTCTGCTGCTCGTGGGGCAGGAGTCTGCACCAAAAATCCGGAAGGACGCCCCTGGTTTTTGTTTAACACTAAGGTAGGGGGGAGGAGGGGTGCCCCTGCCCCGAGGGGGCCGAGACGACCGTCTGCGAAGGGGTGATTTGCCCTTTTTACCGAACAGGTCTAGACGGGCCCCAAATAGGTGTTGCCCTCTAAAGGGGAGCCCAGTAAGAGTCTTTTTAGTAGCATCATCAGCACCCCACTGTCGCAGCCAGACCAAGCGACGAATAGCCACCGCAAGGGCGGAAGTTCGTGCACACATTCTAATCGCGTCATCCAGCGCTAATAGAATACATTTCACAAATACATCACAAATGGAGAGTGCATTAAACACCTCCCAGGGGAGATCCTCGGGGTGATGATCAAGCAATTTTTTGATGAGGGTTCTAGCGGCCACTGCAGCAATGGCTGTGGCACAGACCGGGCGCAGCGCCGTCCCAGCACAAGAAAAGGCATGGGAGGCCAGCAGCTCAATGCGCTGGTCCTCAGCATCCCGAAGGGTACTATAAGCAGGGGTTGTAATAAAGGGGGGTTAGGGACCCCTATGATCGGCGCATCCACCACGGGGGGAGATGACCAACAATTAACCACCTCAGGGGGGAAAGGGTATTTCCTATCCCAGTCCCCTGGAAGTTTACTGGGGCATTCCCATTTCTTGAGCACAAGGGCATGGAAATGAGCCTGCTCTAGAAATTCCAAACGTGCAGTCGCATTATGGAAACGCTCCCCTCTAGGCTTGGGGACCTGACCGGGGAGAGAGATAGACAGTGCCTTAAAGACCTTAATCAACAAGTCGTCAGTGTCACACTGGCCCCAGTATTCCGGGCCAGAATCGTCATGACTCCTCGGCCTCTCATCAGATGAGCCTGAGTCAGAGAACAACTCCCCTTCATCAGAAGGGGTATAGTCACACGGAGTAGCAAACCCCTCAGTTCTCATAGAACATACAGAAACATGAGGCGACAGGTGCCGCTTCCTACCAGGGCCTATTCGCTCTGACAACCTAGCAATAATCTGTTCATCCGTAGGTAGTCTGGAAGGCCCAGCAGGCTGCAATTCCCCACTTGTAGGCGACTCAGCAGGAGAGAGATTTAAGCCTGGGGAGATAGGTGACTTGAAGCTAGGTGTAGTCACTGGCTGACCAGATTGCAGGGCCAGGGCTTGCTCGGCACAAGGTACGCAGACCCGTGCCCTGTCAGCATCAGCATGGGGTTGTCCACACGCTATACACCGCCGGTCTTGTCCCAGAGGGACCCCGGTCACATAATTCTGAGATGCCTCCATATGGTGATTAATCAAGGCACAATATGCCAGTAGGGATTTACACTCTAAGTAACCCTGGATGCCCCAAAGACCCGCTAGGGAAGTGGGAGAATATTACAAGGCCCGTTATAATTTTACACCGGGCCGGGAGAAGCCAATGGTGTTCACAAGTCTGAAAGACATAATGGGGATAAAGGGTGTCAGAACCATGCGCAGTAATCAAGGATCATGAAAATCGCCAGCGAGGGCACTTACAGACGAGGGAGGAGGAAGACCGCTACCACGCGTGCGTGCGACCAGCATCAAAATGGCGCCAAGCGAACCTCGAAGGGCGGGCCAGAGCGGGCTGTGACGTGGAGCACCCCAACCAGGTCCCCGCCCCCCTGAAGAGTGCGAAGCTCTGAGCTAGTTACAAGTTGTCATGAGGAGCGAAGTGTATGGCACACTTAGAAAAAAATTATTTGCCAATGAAGACGCAGCAGCGTCTGAGGCGACGCTGCCGCCCGGCGCAGCACATCCAGTAAAGGAAGAGGTGCGCGCGGCGGCGACACGCGGCTCTGACACCAGGAATACCAGTCCGGGGCAGGACTAAGGCCATAACGTGTAAAACATACACTAAGACCACCACACACACACACCTCCCCCCTTTCTTTCCCCCGGGCTACGGGGGGAATGAGGGAGGATGGCAACCCTTTGTACAGGGCCCACCGCTACACGGGGCATGGGGCAATAGTGCGGGAGGGGCATCCCCTAGAGGCTCACCCTCAGCCTAAACCGCCTACCCTTTGGTGGGGGACTGCGTTAAGCACGCATGGTGCTGCCTACCTTCACCCGACCAGCGCAGCCCAGGCTGGGAGGCACAACACAGGGAGGACGGGTGGGAATAGTCCAACAGGGCCGCAGGCTTTGGTAGCCCCGCTCACCTGCGAGAGAGTGATACTTCATGTCTTCGCAGTCAGCACTGCAGAGAAATCTGGGGATTTGTGGGAGGTCCCTGGGTATTTGAAGGGCCGGGGGAGCCTGTTTTTCCATGTCTCTGCAGTGCAGCGCCATCTGGCGGAGGATAACCCAAGTGTAAGTATTATATCTGGAGCAGGACGTACTGTATACTAAGAATACAAGCCATTTCCTAGCATCTCTAAATCTCTGATCATATTTAAATACCATATGTATTCTAAAAGAAGCCACTTTCTTCACTTCAATTTCTGTGTCGTAGCTGACCTGGGAAGGACGCGCCATGGCGCAAACTTGTGAGTCTTGAGCAGCCTCTCTGCTGTGGTCAAAGACAACTGAGGGGCCACATGCTCACTCAGGTTGAGAGCACCAAGGGACAGAGTCGCGGTTTGTGTGGTCCTGGAGAAATGAAATTGAAAAGAAGGCAAGGAGAGGTAAATGGGACAGGCATCAGGTAAGCTGCTTGCTGCTTTATTGTTGTTGGGTTGACAGTCCCTTTAGGTTCTCAATAATCACATCCTATATATAATATATATTGTCAACTGACAATCAATTGAAGGAAATCACCTCTTACCAGATAAACGTAAGCAGATATCTGATTGTTTTCTATAGGTCATTACCCTTTGGCCATCATCATTACTGATTTCCTGCCTTGCTGAATGAGCCTGGAAGCGTGGAATTTGCATGAAGAGCTTTACACAATCACTACTACATTACTGGTAACACTTACGTAAACTTTAATGCAAAAAATGCTTTTAGCTCATGTAATCATGACAATCACAGCTAGTGCTGTTCAAAGGTGGTTAAGAACAGTCAAGGTGCAATAAAATGCGTAAAGCAAATAAAATGACAGCTTTTAAAAAGGGAAGTTAAAATATGAACTTGCAGACTACCAGGCTGACACAGAAACATCTTCAAGAATGAGAAAGAATTTATTTCATGCTTTCATGGTCTGTCTAGCAGCACCAGCAGTGGATGGGTTAACAATAGCCTTTAAAGGAAGCCCTGTTCAGCAGCACTTCCACTACACACAAATTAGAACAACCCTGAGGATCTAAGAAGCACCAGCCTGTTGCCAAGGACGGGAGGAATGAGCTCCTCCACAGCGCGGCTGAAATCATGGTCATTTAGGAGATGTCATCGTCTTAGCCAACTGTCCCATCAAGTTTTTTTTCCCTGCTATTGAAGCGTACAAATAGGTGACAACTCTGTGATGCTCGATGTGAAGGAAGAGCAGCAGAGACAAGAAGATATGTTTACTCTTGGTCTGTGATATCTTGGAGCTTATCCACCTATCTGGGGACAAGAAACTCATCTTTAAGGAAAAAGGGTACAAGGTTTCAAGGTAACATTTTTATTTCTTGACCGGGGACTTAAATTTGGAGCCATGTAAGGAAAGGAATGGTGCTTTTGGGAAGAGGACAGTTCTTTTTCATCTGTATAGCAGAGAGCCTGAAAATATATGTAACTCCATGACCTGCCAGTCACAGAGAGAGAAAAGGGATCTCTGAAGCAGCCGGTTTGATCCCCGCACATACATTAAAATTTGAGAAGTCTTCAGTTGGGTGGCCACCGGCTTGCCTGGATTCCAGTTTCCAACCTGTGCCACGAGGTTTAGAAAATTATTTTCACCCAATAACTGGATCCTGGTTATTGACAAATTATAGCAGGCTTAGGTTTGACAGCCAGGCTAACTTGCTGGTAGGCTACCTTTCTGTAGGCAGTGAAAGGTCAAACACTTGGTGATCGAGGTGTTCACTGGTTACCTTGATCCTGATCAGCATCACACCATGATTAAAGATCTAGAATTAGGCAAAATGCTGACGCTACCCAGACTGCTGCCTAAGATGGAATGCTAATGTTCCAAATCATCAATTTATCATTTGTTGTGCTGATTATTTTTGGCTCTTCACAACAGTCACTGTAACACTCATAATCTGATTTCCTTACTAGAACAGCATAACCAGTTTAGTCAAATGCTACTACCTACCCATGTGTTTTGTGTTCTAGAGGGAGACACCTATATGAAATCAGTGGGTAGGATAACCCATGCAAACACGCTAATTTTATACAGAGGCAGACTTGCCCGTTAGGGTATTTAATAAGCTACTGTCAATCCTCAGTGAGAGGTCAGATTTGACACGTCAACCCTGTTCACTAGACCTTAATTCTGGTCATAACATACAAGTGTTGATTCAGCATCAGGTGAGAAAACTCTCACTAATTTTAGGAGAGAAACTGCCATATTCTTTCATTCACCAACCAGATGTACATTTTTACCTGGTGCTGAATCAGCCCCAAGGTAGAAAATTAATGGCAGATTCCTAAAAAATCTCTCACCCGGTGCCGAATTAACCAGAGAGAGGGTGACTAGCTACTTGCTACAAAGCTAACCTAAAAAGGTCCAGGGTTTGGTATCAAAGTTGTTCAGTGGTTCTATGATTTGTGTACAGCCAGCATGTGTATGAACTATATATGTAGGTGTAGGGCCCCTGACAATGCTGCTATATCACATAGTCTTCACATAGGTTCACATAGCATTCACATAAGTTTCTGTCCTCATTATTTGCTCTTTGGACTAAGCATTCTTAATAAAATAATATATCAGAATATTAACCCATAGGCGTTTAGGATAGAACTATATTTAAACTGAAAAGAAGACAACAGAGTGAGCAAGTCTGAGCAACCATGAACAATCAGGGTTTAGGTAAAGGGAGAGCACTAAGGAACGCAGGGGGATCACTAACTAGTTGCCTGTAGTCCAGTAACTGGTGAAAAATGAAGAGCAACATCTTTGCTGGCAACCCTAATAAAATTATAAATTGAGGATTTCATGGGAAGATGATATAGGCAATTGCTAACCACAATGTAGGAAAAGTGATCCACTGTCATAGACCTTCAAGAATTACTGCTCCAGCAACCCTGCAATGTACTGTCCCTGTACAATTATACAATGCAGGATAGAAAGGGTTTAACTTTGTGTGTGTTAGATATACTTTGGCATAGTACATTAGTTGCTGTCCTAGACATAAGCCCAGCATTTTCTTCTGTTATTTTCGGGGAAAAGCAACGCATCCCACTTAATCGTGCAGATAAGTGTCAAAGGAGGCATGTAAACTATTAAGTGATTTTAGACTGGAAACAAGATTCCACCTGATCTCTTTTTAATCCACTTGTTTTAAGTGCAACACAGGCACCTCTTTTACTGCTTCAGCGTAGAACTTAATACCACTAGGGAGAGAGCAGCAAAGGCTAAGCCACCAATTAACCTTGCTATGTAATAACGCCTAGACAATCATTAGATGCGGTCAATGGCTTCTTCCTCCACAGGGAAATTATTTTGGCATAGTTTGTCTAGGATTTTATTTATTCAGTGTATTATTACCTATAACAGAGCCATGTTTCTTAGACATTTTCCACTTATTGTACATAGTTAATAATGCATTGGCGATAGGGAGTGAGGAGACCAAAGACTGACAGAGAAATTATTTATTTATTTAAGGCAAGAACACACACAATAAATAAAAAAAAATACATTGACAGTCTATATTTAAGTACCCACCTACATGCCTACCAAAGCATCTTTGTGTCTGTATGTTCATTTAAAGTAAAGGCACTTGTATGCCACTAATTCTTCTTTTTACTGAAGGAAGCCTATCTACCAATTCTTATGCCTATAGGTCTATCTGTTTGTTGAAGTGCCTGTATGTAATATTCTATTGTATGCCTCTTATTAACAGACAAATAGGTCTGTTAATTTACATACCTGGGTCTATCTATGTTCATACAGGTATTTCAATGCATTTAGTTTAGGTGGCAATCCATCTATGTGCACACATGCCTTCCCAGTTATCTAAAAGCCCACATGCCTTTCCAAACATCTAGGTGTCCACCTGCATGTCCATTCATTTAGGTGCCTCCATGCCCAGACATTTAGGTGTCTACATGTCTGACCAAGCATTTAGGTGCATACATGCATGCCATCCATTTAGATACCTACATCTTTGCACGTCCATTTAGATGCCGCCATGTCTGCCAAATAATTTAGATGCTGCCATGTCTGCCAAATAATTTAGGTGCCTACATGCGTGCCCATCCACGTAGGTGCCTACATGCGTGCCCATCCACGTAGGTGCCTACATGCGTGCCCATCCACGTAGGTACCTACATGCGTGCCCATCCACGTAGGTGCCTACATGCGTGCCCATCCACGTAGGTGCCTACATGCGTGCCCATCCACGTAGGTGCCTACATGCGTGCCCATCCACGTAGGTGCCTACATGCGTGCCCATCCACGTAGGTGCCTACATGCATGCCCATCCACGTAGGTGCCTACATGCGTGCCCATCCACGTAGGTGCCTACATGCGTGCCCATCCACGTAGGTGCCTACAAGCGTGCCCATCCACGTAGGTGCCTACATGCGTGCCCATCCACGTAGGTGCCTACATGCGTGCCCATCCACGTAGGTGCCTACATGCGTGCCCATCCACGTAGGTGCCTACATGCGTGCCCATCCACGTAGGTGCCTACATGCGTGCCCATCCACGTAGGTGCCTACATGCCTGCCCCTCCATGTAGGTGCCTACATGCCTGCCCCTCCATGTAGGTGCCTACATGCGTGCCCCTCCATGTAGGTGCCTACATGCGTGCCCCTCCATGTAGGTGCCTACATGCGTGCCCCTCCATGTAGGTGCCGAAATGCGTGCCCCTCCATGTAGGTGCCGAAATGCGTGCCCCTCCATGTAGGTGCCGAAATGCGTGCCCCTCCATGTAGGTGCCTACATGTGTGCCCATCCCTGTAGGTGCCAGCATGCGTACCCATCCATGTAGGTGCCGACATGCGTGCCCATCCATGTAGGTGCCGACATGGGTGCCCATCCATGTAGGTGCCTACATGCGTGCCCATCCATGTAGGTGCCTACATGCGTGCCCATCCATGTAGGTGCCTACATGTGTACCCATCCATGTAGGTGCCAGCATGCGTGCCCATCCATGTAGGTGCCTACATGCGTGCCCCTCCATGTAGGTGCCTACATGCGTGCCCCTCCATGTAGGTGCCTACATGCGTGCCCCTCCATGTAGGTGCCTACATGCGTGCCCCTCCATGTAGGTGCCTACATGCGTGCCCCTCCATGTAGGTGCCTACATGCGTGCCCCTCCATGTAGGTGCCGAAATGCGTGCCCCTCCATGTAGGTGCCGAAATGCGTGCCCCTCCATGTAGGTGCCTACATGTGTGCCCATCCCTGTAGGTGCCAGCATGCGTACCCATCCATGTAGGTGCCGACATGCGTGCCCATCCATGTAGGTGCCGACATGGGTGCCCATCCATGTAGGTGCCTACATGCGTGCCCATCCATGTAGGTGCCTACATGCGTGCCCATCCATGTAGGTGCCTACATGTGTACCCATCCATGTAGGTGCCAGCATGCGTGCCCATCCATGTAGGTGCCTTCATGCGTACCCATCCATGTAGGTTCCAGCATGCATGCCCATCCATGTAGGTGCCGACATGCGTGCCCATCCATTTAGGTGCCTACATGCGTGCCCATTCATTTAGGTGCCTACATGCGTGCCCATCCATTTAGGTGCCTACATGCGTGCCCGTCCATTTAGGTGCCTACATGCGTGTCCATCCATGTAGGTGCCAGCATGCGTGCCCATCCATGTAGATGCCTACATGCGTGTCCATCCATTTAGGTGCCTACATGCGTGTCCATCCATTTAGGTGCCTACATGCGTGCCCATCCATTTAGGTGCCTACATGCCTGCCCACGCATGCAGTTGTCTACATGCCTGTCCAGCCCTTTAGATACTTACATATATCGATTGATCCAGGTGTTTACATATCTGTTTATACACCAGCTTAAATCTGTCTGTGTGTCTCTTCTAACCTACATCCCCATTAAAGGAGCACTATCATGAAATTGTGTAATATTAAAAACCCATATAAATATGTCAGCTAATGAAAGGAAGGGATCAGTTATTCACAAGAACAGAATAAAACTCCAACCAAGCTTGTGATTTCTTCTCTTACAGTAGGAAAATCCAGGGGTTGCAGGTTCAGTATATCAGGGGTGACAGAGCATGTCACCCCAGATTTCCTCTCCCTTCCATTAAAATAGAAAGAAACAAGCCTGGCTGGATATTTTTTGTCGAGTGTATAAGGGACCTTTCCTCCTGCCATCCAGAGAATTTATATGGATTTTTATCATTGGCCCATTTTCCACGATAGTGCTTTTTTAATCTGTATTTGTCCATGCAACTACCTGTCTGTGTGCATATTTATCACACTACCTCTCTCTGCCCATTCATCTAGTTGTCTGTTTGTCCACCCTCCTGCCTGCATGTAATTCTGTTGACCCTCCTGCCCACATGTCTGCTCATCTATCTACCTTCGTATTGTCCACCCCTCTAGCTTTCCACCTAACTACCTGCCCACACACCTACCTATATATGTATATTCATCTACCTGTCTATGTGCCTAACCCTCTTTATATCCATCTAAATATCTAGAGACCATATATATTACCACATACTGCAAAAAGCAGTAAGGTGTCTTTACCCATAGTTTAGAGCAGGGCAAGGCCAGTTCAGTTGAAAAAGAGACAATGACGATTCTGTTTTTATTTTCCAATGGGGCATCATGATTTTGGAGAGATGCCCACAGGGAGGACTTTTACCAATTTCTGGAGTCTTTTAAACTCCGGGTCTAGGATACAAGTGCTTGTTAAAATCTGGTATGTGGAAGCTGCAACTACAGAGCAAGGCGCCTCTGTTCTGTGCAGGTACAGTCCTAACACTAATCTAAGATAGCCCCCTTTGAGACATACAATGCAATGGTTAAATTGGGAGAAGCTTACATGAGGTTGCCATATACCTCGAGTGTCGCACATGGAGGGGAATTGTCATTCCTCTTTAAAGCAAGGCAATGCCATGCAATTTATGTACAAGCATTAAATAGGTTTTTAAATAATATGACCATATGCATAGCATATGGCTCAATACATACAATAGACCCAAAGTAGTGATACAAAAACAATCAGAGCTATAATAAGCACCAGTGCCTAGGGTAGCATAATGGCCGAGGTGGGTTGCAGCAAACTCCAGGTGATATTTCAAGTAAGTCCCTCTCCTTTTTTAGGATCTGATTCATCCGATTATACTGAACATTTGCAATCAAATCCAGTATCGGAGATACGGGGGGGAGGGGAGGGGGGGGCAAGTGCAACCAGATCCATTGTAAACATTGACTCTTAAAGAAGAATCACCACCCAGGATATTCACTCTCTCAGGTATTGTTCCTCTCCCCGGGGGCCAAAGACATACCTTTCCAGGAATCCCACACCGCATGTGCGGGCCACCAACCAATCAGGAGCATGTGCTTCTTTCAACTTTTACTAAGATGATTAGACATCAGTAAACTGAGTGGTGCCTGGGTCACAGGCCACTCCCCCACTCAGAAATGCCTGGAAGGGGTACGTGTTTCAGGGGAAAGGGGAGATGCAGCCATGGGATTGCTGGTGTGGTGAGTATACTAGGCAATCCTGGGGGGTTTCAACCAGTAAGGATTCCCAAATCAGCATACCTCAGGGATGTGGAAATCGGCCTCTCTGGATTTAAATCAGTCTAAGGCCATTGCCCCTCTTTCGAGCAGTTTGGCTTTCAATACAAATATAGATGTCTGGATTCTCTTTTATTTTCTAGCTGTAATCATTAGAGGGCATGGTAAATCATGTGTGTACTTTGTCATGTCATAATTAAGAACGTCCAAGGTGACATGACCCCTAAATACAGCCTTGGTAATTTAGCAAGGACCTAGACCATAAATGCCTCCTTAAAGCAGAACTTCTGTTAAAAAGGACTCCTCCGCCCTGCCACTCTATCCTGGCAGTGAAGCAGGATAGGGTATTTACAAAGAAAAAAACTCGTACTTTAGCCAGGCGCCTGTACCAGTCTCCTGCGGCTGCCGCATGTAAGGAAGCAAAGCTGCATGCCCCGACTCCACGCGCTCCTGACATCCATTCACTTGAATGGGCAGGTGGGAGTGCATACAGAGCTGGGAGATGCGGCTCTGTGTCTTCCTGCCAAGACGGCAGCGTCGTGAATACAGAGCGGCTTGGGCGCCCATCCTGTAACCCCCCATCCCACCTCAGCACCATGGTAGTGTGGGGGGCTGTCCTTTTTAACTGAAGTTCCGCTTTAAGGGCCATCAACAGGCTATGTTTTACAGATCTCCACACAGATGCGATGTGCAGCAATTAGTTCTGAAAAGGAGCTAAAGAGACAGCTATGTGGAGAGCCACAAAAATACCGTTTTGTGAGTACTCACCTTTAAAACGGGTATTATGAGTGTGCCATACACTCCACTTCGGTCTTCATGACATCTGGGTAATCTCCAGTAGAGGGCGAACTTCTGCAGAGATGAATATGCAAAAAAGAAAGCCCCTCCCGGTCCATATATACCTGGGACCTCCCACCAATTCCACAGTGTATAAAAGCAGTAAAGGGACCAGGAAGAACCAAATATAACCATAACAACCAATGGTTCACCATATAAAAGCCCCAGAATACCTGAAAAAAAAGGGGTGGGGCGAAGTGGAGTGTATGGCACACTCATAATACCCGTTTTAAAGGTGAGTACTCACAAAACGGTATTATTCTAAGTGTGCCATACACTCCACTTCGGTCTTCATGACATCTGGGACATCCAATAGCAGTGTCCGTCATGGGTGGGAACCAGAAACAGTAAAGAATGTACCAAATCAAACCACTGCAGCTTGCAGAACCTTGCGGCCAAAAACAGCATCAGCTGAAGCCCGCACATCAACCTTGTAAAACTTGGAAAAAGTATGAACGGAAGACCAAGTAGCAGCCTTACAAACTTGTTCCACAGAAGCCTGGCGCTGAAAAGCCCAGGACGCACCGACCGCACGAGTAGAGTGTGCAGTGACCCTAAAAGGAGGAGTCCTCCCCTTAGCAGAATAGGCCCCAACAATGGCCTGACGAATCCATTTGCTAATCGTAGACTTAGCAGGTGCCAAACCTTTCCTGGGCCCACAGGGCACCACGAAAAAAGCATCCGTCCTGCGGAAGGAAGAAGTAGTCACCAAATAGTACTTCACACAGCGAATAACGTCCAAATTGTGCAGAACCCGCTCCTTGTCATTTTTAGGCTTAGGACACAAGGAAGGGAGAACAATATCCTGATTGAGGTGGAAAGCAGATACCACCTTAGGAAGGAAATCCAGCTTAAAATGAAAAACCACCGTATCCTGGTGTCTCTCAAAGTAAGGGGCCTGAATCAACAGGGCCGCCAACTCAGAGACACGCTGAACAGAGGTAATAGCCACCAAGAAAGTGAGAACCGAAAGAGCAATATCCTGTAGCGGTATAAAAAAAAGGACCCTGCAGAGCCGAAAGAACCAAATTCAAATCCCAAACAGGAACTACAGCCTTCCGAGGGGGCCGCACATGTGCCACCCCTTGGAAAAAGGTCTTAACCAGTGGGTGTAAAGCAAAAGACCTCTGGAAGAAAACCGACAGAGCAGAAACCTGTCCTTTCAAAGTGCTAAGCTGGAACCCAAGATCCAGATTCTGCTGAAGAAACTCCAAAATTCTGGGTATAGAAAAAACCCTGTAAGGCAAGGCCCTAGCCTCACACCAATCAATATAGGACCTCCAAGTCCTATAGTAAATGCCAGAAGAGGACCGCTTCCTAGCCCTAATCAGGGTCTGAACAACAGCCTCAGACAAACCTTCCTCCTTCAAGATGAAGGTTTCAGCAGCCAAGCCGCCAAAGCCAGCGTTTGTAAATTGGGGTAAAGTAGATGACCCTGAGATAGCAGGTCCGGCAACAAGGGAAGCCAGTACTGGTCTACGGCCATCCTTACGACGTCTGCGTACCAAACCCTTCTTGGCCACCTTGGAGCCACCAGAATCGCTGGTGCCCCTTCTAGAACCAGTTTGCGAACTACCTTGCCCAGCATGGAGATGGGTGGAAACAGGTACAGAAACCCCAGCTCCCTCCAAGCCAGTGACAAGGCATCCACTGCCAAAGACAGAGGATCCCGAGAAAGAGACACAAAGGCCAGAAGTTTGTGATTGTGCCTCGAGGCAAAGAGATCCACCTCCGGAGTCCCCCACTTGCGGCAAAGATCCAGAAAAACCTTGGGATTGAGAGACTACTCTCCGTGGCGAGAGGATCCCCTGCTCAGGGAATCCGCCTCCGTGTTCTCCACTCCCGGAATGTAGACTGCCGAAAGGCAAGGAACATTGCTCTCCGCCCAGTGCAGGATCAGAGAGACTTCCCTGAGGGCACTCCTGCTGTGAGTCCCTCCTTGGTGATTTATGTAAGCTACTGCCGCTCGGTTGTCCGAACGAACCTGAACCGGAAGACCCCGTAAATGTGGGGTCAGCCGAGCCAGAACCAGTCGAATGGCTCTGAGCTCCAAGACATTGATGGGGGTGTGAGCCTCCTGGGGACCCCACACCCCGCTGAACTGATTACTCTTTCAATAACCTCCCCAGCCCGACAGGCTGGCATCTGTGGTAACCGTCTCCCAACAAGGGATCAGAAAGGATCTGCCCTTCACCAGATTGCTCGAGTCCAGCCACCACCGAAAGGACTGCCGAACCCTGGGAGACATCCTGAAAGGTTGATCCATATGACTGTGGGCACCTGTCCCAATACGTCAATAGGTGAAGTTGAAGAGATCTCATGTGAAACTGTGCAAACGGCACCGCCTCGAAGGAGGATACCATCAAACCCACAAGTTTCGTTCCCTGTCGGATAGAGGGACAAAGACTGTCCAGAAGAATGCGGATCAGGCCCTGAATCCCCTGCACCTTGGTCTGGGGCAGAAACACTCTGGCCCGAATGTTATCCAGATTCATGCCCAGAAATGAAATCACACCAGACGGGGAGAGAGAAGACTTGGTGCGGTTGATCACCCACCCGAACCCTTCCAGGGTCGACACCACCTGGTGGGTGTCCAGCTCCGTCTGATGAAGGGAAGAAGCAGATATCAACAGATCGTCCAGATAAGGCACAATGTGAATGCCCTGAGATCTGAGCAGAGCCATTATGCCCGCCAAAACCTTAGTGAAGACCCTCGGTGCCGAGGTCAGACCGAAGGGAAGAGCTACAAACTGATAATGTTGATCCTCCACCGCAAACCGGAGGAATCTCTGATGTGCCTGAAAAATCGGAACATGCAGATACGCATCCTTGATGTCTATGGATGTCATAAAATCCCCTTGGCGAAGGGAATTGATAGTCGAGCGCAGAGTCTCCACACGGAACTTTTTGGCTCTGATAAATCTGTTGATAACCTTGAGATCTCACCGAACCCTCCTTTTTGGGAACCGTACAAAGGTTGGAGTAGTAACCCCTGCCTCTCTCCGACAGAGGCACCAGGCCTATAACCCCCATGTCCATGAGGTTTTTTACTGCTAACAGGAGCCCCTGTGCAGCCTGAGGGTCCGAGGGCACCCGAGACCTTAAGAATCTTGGGGGCGGCCAGTACTCGAACTCCAGTTTGTACCCGGAGGAGACCACTTCCAAGATCCAATTGTCTGTGACCTCCCGGGCCCAGACATGGAAGAAGAGCCGCAGCCATCCCCCCACCCTTGCGGGTGTGGGGGCGCCCCTTCATTGCTGAGCCAGTTTAATGGCAGGCTTGGAACCCCAGGCAGGCGCGGGACGTGCCCGACCTCTGCCTCTGTTCCAGGATGAGCCCCTGACACCCGAGAAGGCCAAACCCCTAGTCGCTCTGGCCCCTCGAAAGGAAGGAGTGAACGAGCCAACCCCCCGAAAGGGGCGGCGATGTTTCCTCCGCTGAGGTAACCTACCTCCTTAAGCAACAGCATCCAATTTATCTCCAAATAGCCGCGAACCCAAAAAGGGAAGAGCTGTGAGCGACTTCTTGGCCCCAATGTCCGCTGTCCACTGGTGGAGCCAGACCAATCTGCGCATAGCCACCAGTAAGGCTGAAGTCCTACTACACACGACAATAGAATCTTCCATCGCAGCCATGACAAAATCTATGAACAATTCGCATTTCTTAAGGATAGCGAACTCAGCGCCAGCTGGATCAAACAGAGTTATTCAGCCAGTCCCTGATAAGAGACCTGGTAGCAAGGGACACCAGGGCAGATGCACTAACAGGCCGCAGGGCCGAGCCCACGTTGGCAAATGCGTGGCACGCCATCTGATCAAGGTGCTTATCCTCGCCATCCTTAAGGGAAGTGGCGTCAGGGGTGTTCAGCACAGAAGGGTTGGTCAAACCTAAAACTGGCGCGTCGACCTCGGGAGGAGAAGACCAGCGCTTAACCGCCTCCACCGGAAAAGGATATTTCTTATCCCATCCCTGAGGCACACCAGGAAGCCGACTGGGTCTCTCCCATTCCCTAAGGATCAGCGCATCAAAATGACCCTGGGTAGGGAATTCCAGACAGGGCTTGCAAGCCCCAAAAAATTCCCCCTTCTTAAGAGGGGGCGCCTCAGGCGGTTCAATATCCAACACCTCCAATAAATGTGGCAAAACAGAGGCCGTATCTACGGCATCCCCCAGCGCCTGCCCGACATTGGAATTCCCAGACTGAACATAGTCAGCCTCTGAATCCTGATACAATTCCACCTCCTCTAACGGGGAATAATCTGACAAATCAGCGGAATCGTTGTCAATATCCCACAAGGGCTGGGCCGATGACAAATGTCTCTTTTTAGCCTGGGCCCTCTTGCCCACCGTGCTAGCAATAATTTTCTTGATGCTGGCCAACCTAGCCCAAACATCAGAAAGCGACTCCCCACTGGTACCAATGTCACTTGGGGTATGGATAAGGTGGGGAGGGGAAGGCGATGAAGCGGGAGGAGCCGCCCCAGAAGGCTGGGTACCAGACTGCCGCGTTATGGCCTTTTGTGTGCATGGTATACAGATCAGCACATTCTCCCCCGTAAGGGATACCCCGCACCCCACACATGGCCCGGATTGTCCCAGAGGGAGCCCGAGCCCAGTATCCTGCGGAGCCTCCATATGGTGAATTTTTGTGGTCAGTCGCAAGACCGCAGGGAATTACACATAAGCAACCCGGGATGCCCCTTAAAAGTCCCGGTGGGAGGATTTTAGGTGGACAATTTTACACTAGGGACCCCAGGACCAGGAGGGACCCCTTAATATGCACATATACAGGGCAACCTGTAACACACAAAACAGGCAACATAAGTGCAGTGCTGAGTAAAAATGGCCATAACCTTACAGTATAAAAGACCACAGCATTTGATCTTGCAGCAACACAATATATATATATAAATATATATATATGTTAACTATATCCCAGCCAGAAAGTGTAAATAACACACACACATGCTCTAGACCAGTGGGGGCCCCCACACACAAGCTAAGGAAGTGGCCATCGGGCCCTTACCACACCGATCTGCTCTGCGGCCTGTTCATAGAAGATGGCCCCCACGAAGCCTCATGCATGAGGAGGGAGAGCAAGGGGAGGGCGGGCCAGCGCAGAACGCACGTTTGCCGAGGCCACGCCCCCCTCCCAGCAACGCGGACCCCTAGAAACGAGCACAGCAATAGGACCAAAGAAGGGGGTGGGGCTACCGCGGCCGCGCCGAGAGCCCGGCCCCGTCCCCTTCCCAAATGCATCCTGAGGGGGAGAAGCTCCCCCAGGCTGCCACTAGCCCTTTTATGCCAGTAAAGGCACTCTGTCACTCACACACAGTAAAAACACACTAACCACACAGGGACATAAGCTGGGGAAAACGAAATATCGGCCAGGCCAGGCAACCCCCCCCCCCCCCCCCCCCTGGAGGGGAATAAGGGACCCGGAAGGGGGGGAACCCTGCCAGAAGCCGGCCAAAAGCCTAGAGGGATGGGGCATCCCACACCAGGATCACCAAGAAACCTGGATAACCGCCTACCCCATAGTGAGGTCTCACGGTGGAGCAATGCTCCTGCTGCACCCATAGGGTGCTCCTACCTTCACCAGGACCCTCAGCCTAAGCTGGGAGGCTCAATATAGGGGCAATTTAGAAGGGTCCTGGCAGTAATAGGGACAATAGAAGGCCGGGCGCGAGCCCAGCTTACCTGTAAGTAAAGAAGTCTTCATCTTCTGTCTTGTCGCCTTCCCTGCAGAGAAGGAACTGGGGAATTGGTGGGAGGTCCCAGGTATATAAGGACCGGGAGGGGCTTTCTTTTTTGCATATTCATCTCTGCAGAAGTTCGCCCTCTACTGGAGATTACCCAGATGTCATGAAGACCAAAGTGGAGTGTATGGCACACATAGAATATCTGTCCTGATGGTGGACCTTGAGGAGGGAGTGCAGCTCTGTGCCTGAAAGGGACACTAAACTAACCTACCCTCCCCCCTACACAAGTCAACGCTTCTCCAATATTGCAACTTTTTCCTGGTCCCACATCATACAGAGCTCCTTGAAAAAAAGGAATCTCCCAAATTCAGTCCTTGAGGACATGGATCCTATGTGGATTTTATTGTGATAGTTGTTGGGAGGGTGAAGTCCAATTTGGCAACCTAGGTTACAGTAAAGTTACAGAAATTACAAACGTGCACCGTAAATTTAGCACAGATATTTCAAAAGTCATGTCTTCTGCTTATAGCGTGTATTGTAAAGACGTGCTACGTAGAACAGCATTGGTTGTTTAAAATCATAGTAGATTCCGAATCTGAGAAATACCCAAAACTGTGTGTCGACTTTAGCTTTAGGTTCTGACATGTTTCGCCAGATAAGGCGACTGTGATTTAAGGCAAACAATGTAAGACACCTAACAGAACAAGCTAAAATGATGTCATATTTGTGTGCAATGGAACAAGATAACTAACAGCATCAACAATGGAGAGTAATAATGGGTATCTGGCTAAATAAATTATCTGCAAACTGCAGATTTAAAATGGACCAAAACCCCCCAAAACAGCAATATCATGCTGGGAGCAATTAAACACTAGTGAAAATAGTGCTAGAAAAAAGATAAGATCCAGATAAGAGCCAAAAGGAGATTCCATTTTATCCCTTTCATTACCAGGAAACTAAGGGGAGTTGAAAAAAATAAAAAAAAGATATTTAACCTTCCATACAAGGTGGGTCCGCTTTAAATTGGACCAAAACCCACAGTCCAACAGCCCTGGAATATATAAGATACCAGGGCTGCTTGATTCCCTCCCCCAGAGCATCCAAATCCTGGATGTCCTGCTGTGTGAAACCCCCCTGGTCACTCAGAAACTCACCTTCTTCCCCGGTCTAACCACTACCCCTTTAGGGCCCTTTGTGAATGCCCATTGGTGAATAGGCATGGTGGGGCAGGTGAGGGTTAGTCATATCAGGCGACCTGGGGGGTTTCACTCAGCGGGTCACCCCTGATTGGAGGGCTAGAACCAAAACCCAGGATAGTCACAATACTTTAAGTGTAAATTTAATTTAGTTTTGAAGTAACAGAAAATTAAAAAAAACAAAGAGCAAGGATACTAAACAGATACAATTATGTGAGATATGTGTCACTAATAAGAAAGTAGTAAGAACCGCTCATGTTCTTCACAAATGATACACATTCTGAAAAAGGAAGAATTCTAACATTGCTTTGCGCTAAGGAAGGTGATAAATTAGTAAGGTTTGTTTAGGTCACACCTAAGACAGGTAGCCAATAAACCCCAAATGAAATCACTCATCACGTTTGACTAGTTTCCTTAGCTGTCAATACATTGGTGACCAACACACACGAGTAATAATCACCTAAATTGTTGAGTGAAATGGACAGATACTGACAAAAATAAATATAATAAATACTTGATACATAGGAATAAAATTGAATTTGTAGTCAAAAGGACCAGGCAAACCATTATAAGTATTTACTACTCTAACTAGGATAATAGCGAACGTTCATGTAATCAGGATAATCAGATTAGATTTGCCTTTTCTCCAGTGGCAGGTAGAAAGTCAATTTACACATTTGTAACACTGAAGTGCAAAAAACTGTCACCATATTGATTAAATCAGGAGTCTCTGCCAGATTATATCTTAGCTACAGTTGTGCTTGAAAGTTGGTGAACCCCTCAGAATTTGATATATATCTCCATAGGTTTGACATAAAATGAACATCAGATTTTACACAAGTGAAGAAAAAGAACCAAATCAAACACAAATACTAGACTTGTTCTTTTATTTGTTCCAATATCATGGTCCAACATCACATATCTGTGAGCTAGAAAAAGCATGTGAACCTTCAGGATTTACAATTGAGGGTGAGTGGACGGCCTGTTTTATTTAAAGAGCAGGGATCTACAAAAGCCTGATGGTTTGTGAAAGGCTTTTCACAAAATGAGCAAAGGTGATCTCAGAAGAAAAGTTGTTGATGCTTTTTAGGCTGGAAAAGGTTACAAAACAGTTCTAAAAAGTTTTGATAGCCACTCATGGTCAAACAGATTGTGTACAAATTTAGGAAATTTAAAAGCATTATTGTCCTTTCCAATTGTGGTCGACCAACAAAATATCTTGTATAAAAGATCACAGAGGATCCCAAGGTATCCTTTGCTAAATTAGCTCATTTGAACGTTTGCAAGTCCACTGAACAATGGTGTGCATGGCAGGATTGCAGGGAGTAAGCTGCTACTCTCCAAGGTAAACCCCATGGGATGGCTACTATGATAAAAAGCTAATCTTTGCATCATACTATGTGCACTGCATCATCTGCATTCAAATTCTAAGGGAAAATGTCAGGACATTGGTCGTGAGCTGTATCTCAAAAGGACCATGGGACATGTAGCAAGACAATGAACAACCCTAAGCAGTTCTACCAAAGGATGCTTAGAAAAAATGCAATTCTGTGAGGTACTCACCTGTAGAATTGATATTATTTGTATACAGTACGTCCTGCTCCAGATATAATACTTACACTTGGGGTTATCCTCCGCCAGATGGCGCTGCACTGCAGAGAAATGGAAAAAAACAGGCTTCTCCCGGCCCTTCAAATACCCAGGGACCTCCCACAAATCCCCAGCATTGAAAAGCAGTGAACAAGCCGGGAGCATTAAACCACCCAGAACAACTGGTAATGATAACAATGATAACAATCACCATACAGGGGATCCAGAAAATTGCAACAACAGGGTGGGGTGGAGCAGGACGTACTGTATACAAATAATATCAATTCTACAGGTGAGTACCTCACAGAATTGCATTATTCTTAGTATACAGTACGTCCTGCTCCAGATATAATACTTACACTTGGGACATCCAATAGCAGTGTCCATAAAGTAGGGTGGGATCCCCCAACAAAAGGTGACAACAGGCAGTTTAAACTACTGCCACTTGCAAAACCTTGCGGCCAAAAACAGCATCAGCTGAGGCCCTAACATCAACCTTGTAAAACTTTGAAAAGGTATGAACAGTAGACCAAGTAGCAGCCTTGCAAACTTGTTCAACAGAAGCCTGGTGCTGGAAGGCCCAAGAGGCACCAATAGCACGAGTGGAATGAGCAGTAAGGCGGAAGGGAGGATTCTTCCCCTTAGCAGAATAGGCCTGAATCACAGCCTGACGAATCCATTTGCTAATAGTAGACTTGGCAGGAGCCAAACCCTTCCTAGGACCAGAAGGGACCACAAAAAGAGCATCAGTCTTCCTGAAAGCCGCAGTGACTACCAGGTAGTACTTCAGACACCTGACCACATCCAATGAATGCAAAACCCTTTCCTTAGTGTTGCTAGGATTAGGACACAATGAAGGAAGAACAATATCCTGATTCAAATGAAAGGCAGAGACCACCTTTGGCAGAAAATCTGGCTTAAAGTGGACCACCACCTTGTCCTGGTGTCTCTCGTAGTACGGGGGCTGAATAGACACAGCCGCCTGCTCAGACACGTGCCTGACCGAAGTAATAGCCACCAGAAAAACAACTTTGAGGGTAAGTACAGCCAGAGCAGCATCCTGAATAGGCTCAAAGAGAGCACCCTGTAAGGCAGACAAAACCAGGTTCAAGTCCCAAACAGGGACCATAGGCTTACGTGGGGGACGCACGTGAGTGACCCCCTGAAAGAAGGTCTTAACCAAGGGATGCTGTGCAAAAGACTTCTGAAAGAAGACAGACAGGGCAGAAACCTGACCCTTCAGAGTACTGAGTTTTAAACCCAACTCCAATCCATGTTGTAAAAACTCCAGAATTCTAGGGATTAAGAATTCCCTGCAGGGGAGAGACCTAGACTCACACCAGTCAATGTAGGAACGCCATACCCTATAAAAGATGGAAGAAGAAGTTTTCTTCCTAGCCTGTACCATGGTATCCACCACTGAGGCAGACAAGCCTTTCTCCATCAAGATGGAGGTTTCAGCAGCCAGGCCGTCAAAGCCAGAGTTTGTAAACTGGGATGGCGTAAGGAGCCCTGAGTGAGTAGATCTGGCTCCTCTGGCAGGAGGTACTGGTCTACCACACTCTTCTTGGCCACCTCGGGGCCACCAGAATCACTGGCACCCTTTCCAGGGCAATCTTGCGCAGAACCCTGCCCAGCAGGGGGAACGGGGGGAAGGCATACAGGAGCCGGAATTTCTTCCATGACAGTGACAGAGCATCCGTGGCCAAGGCCAGAGGATCCTGCGACAGGGAGACAAAGGCCGGGAGCTTGTGATTGTGACGGGATGCAAACAGATCCACATCAAGTAGGCCCCACCGGTAACACAGGGACTGGAACACCCTGTTGCAGAGGGACCACTCCCCCTGACGGGAAGTCCCCCTGCTCAGAGAGTCTGCTAGAAGATTCTCTACCCCCGGGATATAAACAGCCGAGATGCATTGAACATTGGCCTCTGCCCATGTCAGAATCCGCGACACTTCCTGGAGGGCACCCTTGCTCCGGGTCCCTCCCTGATGGTTGATGTAGGCAACCACTGTCCTGTTGTCTGAGCGCACCTGTACAGACAGACCCTGCAGGTGATCGGTCAACTGCTCCAAAACCAACCTGACCGCCCGTAGCTCCAGAATGTTGATGTTACCCATCAACATTCTGAGGGCCCCACCTCCCCTGGAACCTCAGGGATTTCCAGAATCCCCCCCCAACCTGACAGACTGGCATCCATGGTGACCGTCTCCCAGGAGGGGGCTAGAAAGGATCTGCCCTTTAGCAAGTTCTTGTGGTCCAGCCACCACGAGAGGGACCTTATGACCAATGGGGGAAGCACACAAACCCCATCCAAGGACGTGGGGTCCTTGTCCCATACTGATAGGAGGTGAAGCTGCAGAGGCCTCAAATGGAACTGAGCAAAGGGCACCGCCTCGAAGCTCACCACCATCAGGCCCACCAGCCGCATTTCCTGTCTGAGCAAGAGCTGGGGGCACGAGAGCAGAGACCGCACCTGCGTAGTCAGATCTTCCACCTTCTGTTGGGGAAGGAATATTCGTGACTGAACCGTATCCAGAATCATCCCCAGGAATGGGGTCACCGGTGAAGGGGACAGGGAGGACTTGGGATGATTGATCACCCAGCCGAAGGACTCCAAGGTGGACACCACCAGCTGAGTGTCCAGCTCCGCCTGCTGTAGAGGCCATGAGGTGAGGAGAATGTCGTCCAGGTAGGGCAGCACTCAAATGCCCCCTGACCTTAGCAAGGACATCACCCCCACCAATTGGTGAACACTCTGGGAGCTGAAGTGAGGCCAAACGGTAGGGCCACAAATTGGTAGTGTTGATCTTTCAACTCGAATCTGAGAAACCTTTGATACCCTGGGAACACCGGGATGTGAAGGTAAGCATCTTTGATGTCCACAGACGTCATAAAATCCCCTGGTCGTAGAGAGCCAACAGCCGAGCGCAGGGTTTCCATGCCAAAGCGCTTGTTCTTGACAAATTTGTTGAGGATCTTTAAATCCGGAATGGGCCTGACTGACCCATCTCTTTTGGGTACTGTGAAAAGGTTGGAGTAGAAACCTTCTCCCAATTCTCTCAAGGGAACTTTGCAAATAACTCCCAGCTCCAGAAGTCCTTGTACTGCCTGCATCAGGACCTGAGCTGATACCGGGTCCTGGGGGATCCGGGACCTGACGAATCTTGAGGGGGGCCGCACAGCAAACTCTATCTTGTAGCCGGAGGTAACTACCTTCTGAATCCACCGGTCTGAGACTTGACGCCTCCAGACGTGCGCAAAGTGCTGTAGTCGTCCCCCCACCTTGGCGGGCGAGGGCGCCCCATCATGCCTGAGGGGTCTTGGGAGGGGCTTTGGGTTTGGTCCCCCAGGAGGAGCCAGGGCGTCGCCCCCTGCTCCTATGCCAGGAGTCTGTGCGAGCCCCCGCGAAGGACACCCCTTTTCCCTGCTTAGCGCCTCTGTAGGGGGCCGAAAGGGGGCCCTGGTTGCGAAAGGGCCGAGGCTGCCGCCTGCGCTGTGGTAACTTACCTCCTTTAGCAAAGAGGTCTAGGCGGTCCCCAAACAGGCGTAGTCCCTTGAAAGGGAGCCCAGTAAGGGCTTTCTTAGCAGCATTGTCGGCCGCCCACTGTCGCAGCCATACCGCGCGGCGTATGGCCACCGCCAAGGCGGAAGATCTGGCACACAGTCTAATAGCATCATCCGATGCAGACAGGATAAAGTTCACAAATACATCACAGTTAGACAGTGCATTAATAGTATCAGCAGGCAACTCGTCTGGGCCGTGAAGTGCATTCCTGACCATGGCCCTGAGCGCCATGGCAGTAATGGCCAGAGCGCAGACCGGGCGCAGTGCCGCCCCTCCAAACGCAAAGGCATGGCACGCCAATTGGTCAATGCGCCGGTCCTCAGAATCCCGCAGCGTAGTAGTGTCGGGGGAGTGCATAATAGAGGTGATAGACAGCCCTAGAATAGAAGCATCGACCTCTGGGGGGCGATGACCAGCACTTGACCATGTCAGCAGGAAATGGATACTTCCTGTCCAGACTCTTAGGGATCCCGGGAAGTCTACTGGGATGTTCCCACTCCTTAAGCACGAGGTTATTGAAATGGGTCTGCTCAGGAAATTCCAATCGAACCTTAGCAGTATGGAATAGCTCACCCCTTTGCCTGGGAGCTGCAACAGGGGGAGAGATGGACAAAACCTCAAAAATCTGAAGCAATAGCTTATCAGTATCATCCGGGGTCCAGAGATCAGAATCGTCATGACCCCTAGACTTCTCATCAGATGACTCTGAGTCAGAGATCAGCTCCCCTTCGTCAGAAAGGATATGGTCATATAGATGCGTAAACTCATCAGACTCCGTAGGGAAAGGAGCAGAGTCAGGGATAATGTGCCGCTTTTTGCGGTAGCCTTGCGCGCTAGAGTACTAGCAAGCAATTTTTCAACAATGGCCAGTCTAGTAGCCACATCAGGATGAGAATCCCCGCTTGTATTGGGGGTTAGACTCAGGCTTGGGGGGGTAGGTGAAGTGAGGAGAGGTGCAGACCCAGCCCCAGAAGGGGTGGGAAGTACCATTAGCCCCTGCTGTGCACAAGGGACGCAGACCCGAGCATTGTCACCGTTGATAGATGAGACCCCACAAGCTACACACAGCCGGGCTTGTCCCGAGGGAACCCCGTTTACAATATCCTGGGATGCCTCCATATGGTGATTAATGGGCACAATAGGCCAGTAGGGATTGACGCTGTAAGCTACCCTGGATGCCCCAAAGACCCGCAGGGAAGTGGGAGTAATTATACTAGGTCCAACTGGGAATTACACCGGGCCGGGAGAAGCCACTGGATTCGACCGTCTGAAAGACATAATGGGAATAGGGATGTTAGAGCCATGCGCAGTAAGCAAGACAAATGAAAATCGCCCGCGAGGGCACTTACAGATCGAGGGAGGAGGAGGAGGAGGACCGTTACCACGCGCATGCGCGATGAGCATCGAAATGGCGCCAAGCGGACCTCGAAGGGCGGGCCAGAGCGGGCTGTGACGCGGAGCGCGCCAACCCAGGTCTCCGCCCCCCCCCCCCGAAGAGCGCGAAGCTCTGAAGACAGTAGTCAGCGCAGACAGTAAAGTGAATGACACACTATAGAAGTAAAAACGGGGATTACTTCCAGATGCGCCCAACAACGTATACCAATGAAGACGCCGCAGCGTCTGAGGCGCCGATAGAAAATAAAGACAGCGCGGCTCTGACACCAGGTGTATGAGTCAAGGAGAATACTAAGGCCATAACGTGTACTGAATACACAAGACCACCACCCCCCCCCCCCTTTCTTTCCCCCCGAACTACGGGGGGAACGAGGGAGAATGGCGACCCTTTGAACAGGGTCCACCGCTACACGGGGCAATACCGCGGGAGGGGCATCCACAAGAGGCTCACCATCAGCCTAAACCGCCTATCCTTTGGTGCGGACTGCAGAGGAGCATGGCTCCATAAGCACACGTAGTGCTGCCTACCTTCACCCGACCAGCGCAGGCCAGGCTGGGAGGCACATCACGAAGAGGACGGGTGGGAGTAGTCCAACAGGGCCGCAGGCTTTAATAGCCCCGCTCACCTGCGAGTGACACATCATGTCTTCGCAGTCAGCACTGCAGAGAAATCTGGGGATTTGTGGGAGGTCCCTGGGTATTTGAAGGGCCGGGAGGAGCCTGTTTTTTTCCATGTCTCTGCAGTGCAGATCCATCTGGCGGAGGATAACCCCAAGTGTAAGTATTATATCTGGAGCAGGACGTACTGTATACTAAGAATAAAGCTTTGGGAAAAGCTAAATCTGAGTCCAGACCTTAATCCTATAGAAATGTTGGGGGGAGAACTAAAGTGAGTATTATTTGGAAAGAAACTCATCTACATAACAGATCTGCAGCTGTTTTGCACAACAGTCTTCAGTTCCTCAAAGTGTGTGTGCAGAACTAATCAACAATTACTGGAAAGGTTTGGATTCTGCTACTGCTGCACAAAGGGGAACCATACCATACTGAATGCAAATGTTCACATACTTTTGCAACTCACAGATATGTGATACTGGATCAGATTCATCAATAAATAAATCAAATTTTTGACTTATAGGTTAGGTTTACAACCATCAGATTACTGATGGGGTGCACGGGTAAAAGTAGATTCACGTCTCAGTGCACTTAACTATTGAGTTGACCTCACTGTGATGGGTAATCTCTTCTCTTTGCAATTTCCATTTGGGATATCCCCCTTCAACTCCCATTTGACCAGCATGACAGAATGGACCAACCATTTGTAGGCATGGTCTCCAGAACTGTACACAGCATTCTAGCTGTGGCCTCACCAGGGCTCTATACAAACGGCATCACAACCTTCCTCTTCCTACTGACGATTCCTCAAGCTATGCAGCCGAGCATCCTGCTTGCTTTCCCCAATGCCTGGTATCATGTCTGCTCATCTTGCAGCTTTTCGGTATCCCTAGGTCTCTCTCTCACTCCTTAAGAACACAGACATTCCTGTATAATACTCAGAAAGGAGAATCCTTCTGCCCAAGTGCAGGATTTTAAAGTCAATTGCCTAGCCGTGTACCTGATGCAGTGTTAGTTCCACGCTGTCTCGTCGGGTCACCAAAAGTAAGACGAATTTCTTCTATCTAACCTGATACCGACAGCTCCTGCGACGCCATCTTCGCCGCTGGCAGCATCCCCGTCTCCCCTCTAGATGTGAACCCTCCCTGCGCCCAGCCATTCAGATAGGCCGGGGTCTCGGGAGCGCACACTCCACAGGGGAGCCGGCCTCCAGCACAGCTAATGCTGGACGTAAAGTTCAAATCGGTAGCTTTATGATGGTCAAAATCCTGGTGACTGGTTCACTTTAAGAACAACTAATAAAATCCAGCAGCACAGCCACTACTGGGCATCATAGAGAAACAGAATAAGATGCTGTGATTTTTCTTTTATATCAAGTGTCCATTGTTTCTCTACAGAGCACCCCTCAAAGAATATTATTTTGAACAATCTTGGGAACATATAATTGTATTGTGGGACCTAAGTTAGGGCCACAATGTACAGCCCTGGAGGCATGGCATTCTCTTGTGATCCAAAGTTATTTTTACTCCCCCCTCAAAGCATGATAGTGCCAGTAATCTTAGGAGCAAACAATACCTTTTAATGAGTCATCTGAAGACTTACTTCCGAATGAGGCAGCTGGAATCAGAATGGCTCTAATGGGAAACACCTTCACTTTTCACTGCCATTTTATTTTTAGAAGGACGGTAAACTAAGCAGCTGCCTAACAATGCATAATATTGCACTCACAAAACAAAAGCATGATGACAACATAATGCTGACACGCAAGTCTGATTTATATGTGCACTGAAAAATAGAGGCATGGTGGGTGTCTGGCCAGGTACACACAGAGGCCTATTTAGTACAGGAAAACACACTTGTACAACAATGGAGCACCTGGAAACCAACATTTAGCCAGGAGACCAGACTGAAAGCACCGTATGTAGAAAGCAGTCCCAAAATCAATATAGTCAGACATAGCTGAAGAGGCTTCTAAGAGATTCTCTATAACAAATGAACGCAATGCTATCTCTGCAGGGCATCCCAGGTGCCCATGGGCTGTCAGAACTGATACCTGCAGCATTCAGGTCGCTTTGAGTTATCTGTGTGCAGTTAAATTTGGGGTTTTAGCGACTCTAGACCAGGTTCAATATGAAATGTTTGCAGAGAAGAACTACTCAAGCAATCATAGGTGCAACCACAATTTCAAAAAGCCAGGATGCTGTGTAAACTGTAGAAAAACAGTAGCATGCCACTATGTAGAAACACCCATGTAAGGCTTAAAGTGGACCAACAGCCCATGGAAAAGAAAAGCAGCGGCCATATTGGAGCTTCCTCTCCCAGCATCTCAGCCATGATGCTGCCTGGATTCAACGGACATAACTGACAATGCACAGTAACAGGAAGCCCAGCAGCACTTCTTGTTTGCAGGTGGCCTGCGCATGCACGAGCCGCCATCTTGTTTCTAAAATTTACTACAGCAGGAGTTAGAAAAAAGTAAATTCATGTTATGTGCAGCAATCTAAATTTCCCTGGGGAGGAATGCATATGAGCATGGTTTGTTGTGTTGGTCTGGTTTAAACCGGACCTTCAGCATGATTTATTGAAAAACCCAAACCCTTAAAAAAACTATTCCACAGCATATACAATTTATATATTTTAAGTTTTTAGTCACTTATTCTTCTTTCCCCCACCCGGCTGCAACTCTGTTCAGGACTCTAGGATACGGGCGCCACCATCTTGACTCAGAAGCATCACAAACTGAGGAGAGGAGAGCGGGATAAAGTGCAGGGGGCGGGGTTATAGATGTGCTTTGCACAGACAGAGCAAAGCTGAGGACAGGAAAAGGTCAGCAATCCCAGAATGCAGAGAGGCACAGTCAGAAGGCACTTCCTGTTTGCAGGCAGCCTGATGTTCCATGAGCAGCCACCTTGGATGTTCAAAGGCTAATAACATGCAGTAGATGCAGGTAGGATGATTTTTATTGTGAGCAATCTGTATGTACAGGGTGTGGGTAACATATAAGATAGCCTCTTATTCAGAGTGAAGGACTGCTTTATGTTATTTTTGACTGTTGGTCCGTTTTAACATAGGGGGGTAAAAGACCAAAAAGCCCTCGATTTCAAAAGTAATGGACAGGAGGCTTTCATAGAACAGAAAGCACCCAACACAAGGAAAAATAGATCTAACGATTATTCTTTGCAGTAAGCGGAGCAATGGAAAAATACAATTCTGTGAAATACTCACCTGTAGAATTGGTATTATACGCATACAGCACGTCCTGCTCCATCTATAATACTTACACATGGGTAATCCTCCGCCAGAGGGCGCTGTTCACTGCAGACATGCAAAAACAGGCTCCTCCCAGCCCTTCATATACCAAGGGATCTCCCACAAATCCCCAGTATTGAAAAGCAGTGAGAAAAGAAGCCGGGAGAAACCAACCACCAACTGGTAACAATAACCATACAGGGGATCCAGAAAAATGTAAAACCAGGGTGGGGTGGAGCAGGACGTGCTGTATGCGTATAATACCAATTCTACAGGTGAGTATTTCACAGAATTGTATTATTCTAAGCATACAGCACATCCTGCTCCATCTATAATACTTACACATGGGACATCCAATAGCAGTGTCCATAAAGTAGGGTGGGATCCCCCAAAAAAGGCACAGCAGACAGTAAAGGCGCTGTCACCTGCAAAACTTTGCTACCAAGTACGACATGAGCAAAGGCTCTATCGTCAATCCCATAACAAAACCTTTGAAAAGGTATGAACAGAGACAAGCAGCGGTCTAGCAACTTATTCAACAGAAAACCTGGTGCTGAAGGGCCAAAGTTACCCAAACACCAATATAATGGAATAAAACGAGAGAGGGAGATTCTTCCCCCTTAAAGGAATAGGCCAGTGTAACGGCCTAACCAGCCCAAAGGCAACAGAAGCCTCTGTAAAACTTAGAACTCTCCCCAACGGGGAAATGAAAACTGGTCAGACAGGCGGGGATACTGACCCCTTCATTAACAAGGATCAGCAAGAAGCCGAAACCTTTACTCAGGACCAGGAAGGCAACCATCCAAGTAAGATCAGTCCAAAGGGCGCATTGGCCCTGGAAGCAAATGAGATCAGGCGCATACATAAGGAGGCGCCCGCAGACCCCAAAAGGCATCAGTCCCCCTAAGGGACAAGAAGGAAACTTTCAACACCTGTTGAGGGAATGTAGACCCCTTACTTCAGCATTATTAAGAATAGGGCCCATAGGCAGACTAAAAGGACTTAAATAATGATCATAAAACACCACTTGGACAAAGGGGTCCGGCGTAAGGTGGAATACCACCACGTCATGGTGTGTATATAGATATATAACAAGCGAAGGCTAAGTAATCAGATCTACCTTCTCAGGCAGACGTCTGACTGAAGCAAGAGCCCCCGGAGAAGCGACTTGGACTACAAAACAGCTCAGACAGCATCCAGAATAAGTCCCAAGGGAACAATCCGCAGGGCAAACAGAATGAAAATTGATCCCAACAGGGACCATAGAACTACTTGGGAGATGCCCCTGAGCAATCCCCAAGAGAGCTCGTCACAAGGAAGACTGAACCAGACTTCTACAGGAAGGCAGACAGGACAGAACCTGAACCTTCAGAGTACCTAGATGGGGAGCCAACCCCAACCTATGCTGTAATGACTCTAGAACCCTGGGAACCGAGAACGTCCAACAGGGAAGAGACCAAGACTCATGCCAATCAATATAGGTACACCATAACCCACAATAGACGGAGGAAGAGGAAGCCAAGGAAGCTTGCTCCTAGCCCCCCATATACCAAGTCACCCAGAAGATAAGCCCGTCTCCAAGGGGTGAATGAATCAGCTGTCAAGCCCCAGACTAGATTCTGTAGATTGGGACGACAAAAGAAGGGGCCTGACAAGGGCAGAACCGCACTCCTGAGAGAGCGTACAGGTCAGCTGACCTCAGCAGAAGCATCTGCGAACCACAGTTCACTAGGCCACCCAGGGGCCATCAATCTCACAAGTCTCTTTACCAGCACAACCGTGCGCAGAACCCCACATAGTAGGGTGAATGAAGAGAAGGCATATAAAATAGAAAGTCTATGCATAATTTTACTAAGCCCCCATGACCAGAGTCAGAATATTCTGGGTCAGTAAAAACAAGGGCAGAGCCCCTGTGGTATAAGCGAGACCCAACAGAGCCACCCTAGTTGGCTCTCAGAGTGACACCAGGATAGCATAACCTGCCACTGAAAGACATCCATTGGAGCGAATACTGCTGAGGAGCAGGGGGCGTAGTCCCCCGCCCAGATCAGGATCAGGAACCCTCCAGAGGGATCATCCTGCTTCAAGCTCCAGACCAATAATAAAACAGGCCATTGTCTTCCAACAGGCCAAGATTCCCCAAATAGACAGGTCCTAAAAGAGGAGAAGTCCAGCCGTATAGAGTCAACGGAAGGCTCATTGTTTTAACAAACCAGTAGGTAAGATGGACCCTCTAAGGAACCCTACCCAGGAACCACAGGGGGTTTTGGAAGAAATTCCCCCCCCCCCCCCCAACCTGCGAGACTTGGTACCCAAGGTGACCATTCACAGGAAGATTCAAGCAAGGAAGGGGGTGCCCCCTGACAGGGTCCTTGAATATAATCAGCTCAAGAGGAACCACCGTACCAAGGGGGAATGAGCACAGACCTAGCTCCAGGGGTGCTGGAACCACATGTAGGATCAATAACCTACTGTGCCGAAGAGCCCAAGGGCTCGGTATATATACTCACCTGTAGAATTGGTATTATACGCATACAGCACGTCCTGCTCCATCTATAATACTTACACATGGGTAATCCTCCGCCAGAGGGCGCTGTTCACTGCAGACATGCAAAAACAGGCTCCTCCCAGCCCTTCATATACCAAGGGATCTCCCACAAATCCCCAGTATTGAAAAGCAGTGAGAAAAGAAGCCGGGAGAAACCAACCACCAACTGGTAACAATAACCATACAGGGGATCCAGAAAAATGTAAAACCAGGGTGGGGTGGAGCAGGACGTGCTGTATGCGTATAATACCAATTCTACAGGTGAGTATTTCACAGAATTGTATTATTCTAAGCATACAGCACATCCTGCTCCATCTATAATACTTACACATGGGACATCCAATAGCAGTGTCCATAAAGTAGGGTGGGATCCCCCAAAAAAGGCACAGCAGACAGTAAAGGCGCTGTCACCTGCAAAACTTTGCTACCAAGTACGACATGAGCAAAGGCTCTATCGTCAATCCCATAACAAAACCTTTGAAAAGGTATGAACAGAGACAAGCAGCGGTCTAGCAACTTAATCAACAGAAAACCTGGTGCTGAAGGGCCAAAGTTACCCAAACACCAATATAACGGAATAAAACGAGAGAGGGAGATTCTTCCCCCTTAAAGGAATAGGCCAGTGTAACGGCCTAACCAGCCCAAAGGCAACAGAAGCCTCTGTAAAACTTAGAACTCTCCCCAACGGGGAAATGAAAACTGGTCAGACAGGCGGGGATACTGACCCCTTCATTAACAAGGATCAGCAAGAAGCCGAAACCTTTACTCAGGACCAGGAAGGCAACCATCCAAGTAAGATCAGTCCAAAGGGCGCATTGGCCCTGGAAGCAAATGAGATCAGGCGCATACATAAGGAGGCGCCCGCAGACCCCAAAAGGCATCAGTCCCCCTAAGGGACAAGAAGGAAACTTTCAACACCTGTTGAGGGAATGTAGACCCCTTACTTCAGCATTATTAAGAATAGGGCCCATAGGCAGACTAAAAGGACTTAAATAATGATCATAAAACACCACTTGGACAAAGGGGTCCGGCGTAAGGTGGAATACCACCACGTCATGGTGTGTATATAGATATATAACAAGCGAAGGCTAAGTAATCAGATCTACCTTCTCAGGCAGACGTCTGACTGAAGCAAGAGCCCCCGGAGAAGCGACTTGGACTACAAAACAGCTCAGACAGCATCCAGAATAAGTCCCAAGGGAACAATCCGCAGGGCAAACAGAATGAAAATTGATCCCAACAGGGACCATAGAACTACTTGGGAGATGCCCCTGAGCAATCCCCAAGAGAGCTCGTCACAAGGAAGACTGAACCAGACTTCTACAGGAAGGCAGACAGGACAGAACCTGAACCTTCAGAGTACCTAGATGGGGAGCCAACCCCAACCTATGCTGTAATGACTCTAGAACCCTGGGAACCGAGAACGTCCAACAGGGAAGAGACCAAGACTCATGCCAATCAATATAGGTACACCATAACCCACAATAGACGGAGGAAGAGGAAGCCAAGGAAGCTTGCTCCTAGCCCCCCATATACCAAGTCACCCAGAAGATAAGCCCGTCTCCAAGGGGTGAATGAATCAGCTGTCAAGCCCCAGACTAGATTCTGTAGATTGGGACGACAAAAGAAGGGGCCTGACAAGGGCAGAACCGCACTCCTGAGAGAGCGTACAGGTCAGCTGACCTCAGCAGAAGCATCTGCGAACCACAGTTCACTAGGCCACCCAGGGGCCATCAATCTCACAAGTCTCTTTACCAGCACAACCGTGCGCAGAACCCCACATAGTAGGGTGAATGAAGAGAAGGCATATAAAATAGAAAGTCTATGCATAATTTTACTAAGCCCCCATGACCAGAGTCAGAATATTCTGGGTCAGTAAAAACAAGGGCAGAGCCCCTGTGGTATAAGCGAGACCCAACAGAGCCACCCTAGTTGGCTCTCAGAGTGACACCAGGATAGCATAACCTGCCACTGAAAGACATCCATTGGAGCGAATACTGCTGAGGAGCAGGGGGCGTAGTCCCCCGCCCAGATCAGGATCAGGAACCCTCCAGAGGGATCATCCTGCTTCAAGCTCCAGACCAATAATAAAACAGGCCATTGTCTTCCAACAGGCCAAGATTCCCCAAATAGACAGGTCCTAAAAGAGGAGAAGTCCAGCCGTATAGAGTCAACGGAAGGCTCATTGTTTTAACAAACCAGTAGGTAAGATGGACCCTCTAAGGAACCCTACCCAGGAACCACAGGGGGTTTTGGAAGAAATTCCCCCCCCAACCTGCGAGACTTGGTACCCAAGGTGACCATTCACAGGAAGATTCAAGCAAGGAAGGGGGTGCCCCCTGACAGGGTCCTTGAATATAATCAGCTCAAGAGGAACCACCGTACCAAGGGGGAATGAGCACAGACCTAGCTCCAGGGGTGCTGGAACCACATGTAGGATCAATAACCTACTGTGCCGAAGAGCCCAAGGGCTCGGTATATAAGGGACATCATCTGATACGCCACCAACGGGCCCACCAGCTGCAATCCTACCTGGTGAAAGTAAGATGTCAGCAAAGGGGGACAGAGCCCCCGTAACCAGGAGTCCACTTGTTGCCAAGGAAGAAGGCTCAAGCCTGAACCGAATCCAAGGAATGGAGATAGCGGATAAGGGACCATGAGGGATTGAGGTGACTGAGCACCCATCCAGTAACTCCCAGGGGACACCGCCGCCGACTAATCCACTCGGCCTGACGTAGAGATTGGGGAGTAAGGAAAGACGACATGGTAGGTCCTAATGCGAATGCCCCCCAGGCATGTCCGAGACATCACCCCCATTCGCGCCATGGTGAGTAGCCTGGGAGCGAAAGAGAGGCCAAAAACAATGCCTCGAACCGCAGGGTTGGTCCTGCAACACCGACTAGTAACGGTCTTGGTGTCCAGAAGACACAGGGGGAACTAATACGGTCTAGAACTCCACAGGAGGCCGGAAGCCCCCCTTGCACAGGGCGCCTGTGTCCCAAGACAGAGATGTCATATAGGGAATACCTGTGAGAGTAGAATTGCCAGGCCTACCATAGGCCAGCATGGCCCAGACTGCCTCATACTGTTGGGGGAAGGAGGAAGGTTAATATAGAGGCCATAGCCCCATTCTGTTAAGGGCAACCTGTAAGTAAGCCCAAACTCTGTAGGCCTAGTACGGCCTGCACCAATTCCTGAGGGGAAAACAGGGGCTAGAAGCACCCTGACAACCTCTGAGAGGGACCGCCCAGCAAATGCTATCCTGTGTCCAGGGGAACTACCTCCTGGAACCACCAGAAGGAGAAGATACATTCCTAGATAGGAGTCAGCTGCTGTAGCAGCCCCCTCGCCCAGAAGGGCGAGGGCGTCCCTTCATGCTTGGGAAGTCTTGGCAGATTTGAACTTAGTCCTGCCAGAGGGTCCAGGGCGTTGCCTGCCACCCCATAGTGGAAATCCACACCGAACAGTTGGAAGCACACCTCAGGTTCGCGTTTGACACTAACGTAGGGAGGGGGAGGGGTGTCCCTGCCCCGAGGAGGCCGGGACGGCCTTCTGCGTAGGGGTGCCTTACCCTTTTTTCCAAAAAGGTCCAAACGGGCCCCAAATAGACGCCGTCCTCTGAAGGGAAGGCCAGTGAGAGCCTTTTTCGTAGCATCGTCAGCACCCCACTGGCGCAGCCAGACCAGGCGGCGAATAGCTACCACAAGGGCAGAGGTTCTCGCACATCTTAATGGTGTCATCCAGCGCTGAGAGGATGAACCTCACAAACACATCACAGTCTGAGAGCGCATTAAACACCCCCCAGGGGAGGTCCTCAGGTCGGTGGTCAAGTACTTTTCTAATGAGAGTCCTGGCGGCCACCGCAGTGATGGCCACGGCACAGGCCGGGCGCAGAGCCATCCCTGCACACGAAAAGGCGTGGGAAGCCAGTCTGTCATTGCGCCGGTCCTCAGCATCCCGAAGGGTACGGTAATAAGGAGCCGTCATGAAGGGGGGGTTAGTAACCCCTATAATCGGTGCATCCACAACAAGAGGAGCTGACCAAAAGTTAACCACATCAGGAGGGAAAGGGTACTACCAATCCCAGACCCCTGGGACCCCAGTTTACAAGTTAAAAGGCGATTCCCATTCTTGGGATATAAGATTCTGGAAATGCTCCTGTTCCAGGAATTCCAAGCGTGGCGGCGCTGTGTGGAAACTCTCCTTCTTAGGCTTGGAAGCCTCTCCGCCAAACTAGACAGCACCTGCTCAGCCGTAGGCAGCCTGCGCGGCACGACTTGCTGGTCATCCCCGCTCGAGTGAGACTCATCAGGAGTGAGATTTAGGTCCGGGGAGACAGGTGTATTGAAGGGAGGTGCAGCCACTGGCAAACCTGATTGCAGGGTCAGTGCCTGTTCAGCACACGGTCCGCAGACCCGTGCTCTGTCAGCATCAGCATGGGGCTGACCACACACTGTACACAGCCGGTCTTGTCCCCGAGGGACCCGGGTACATAATTCTGAGATGCCTCCATATGGTGATTATCTGAGCAGTATGCCCGCAGGGATTTACGCAATAGGCAACCCTGGATGCCCCAAGACCCGCTAGGAATGTGGGAGAATTTGTTATGTGGACCCGCTATAATATATGTCAGGCCGGGAGAAGCCACCGAAATCCTGGCGTCTGAAAGACATAATGGAATAAGAGGGGGGGTGTCAGTGCCATGCGCAGCCGAATAAAAATCATAGGAACAAATACCGCCCCGGAGGACACTTACATGACCAAAGGAGGAGGCGGAACGCAACCACGCGCGAGCGCGAAGACCGTCAAAATGGCGTCAAGCGAACCTCGAGGGGCGGGCCTGATCTGGCTGTGACGCGCGGCGCGTCATGCCGAGTCCCCGCCTCCCCCAAAGAGTGCAAAGCTCTAACCATCGCAACGTGAACGACAGTAGTGGATAGTACACACATACATAATGTTGCTCTCACGCTAGAGAATGATGCTGCCGCCCAGGCAGTACACTCATGTAACGAAAGGACAAACATGCGCGCAACCATAAGGCTTATGTGGAGCAAGGAGCACGGCACTGACACCCAAGTTCAAATGAAAGATCAACGCCCTTAAACGTGTTACGTTACACTAGGACTGCCACACATACCCCCCCCTTTCTTTTCCCCCCGAGCTACGGGAGGAAGCGAGAGAGAAGCGGACCTGCACCCAGGGATTATCGCTATGAGGGGCACGGGCAACAATGCGGGAGGGGCATCTAATGGAGGCTCACCATCGGCCTAAACCGCCTACCCTATGGTGGGGGATTGCGGTGGAGCGTAGCTCCGTGAGCACATGAGGTGCTGCCTACCTTCACCCGACCAGCGCAGCCCAGGCTGGGAGGCACATCTGTATCGAAGAGGACGGGTGGAAATAGTTCTGCAGGGCTGCAGGCTGTAATAGCCCCGCTCACCTGTGAGAGAGTTGATACTTCATGTCTTCGCAGTCAGCACTGAAGAGAAATCTGGGGATTTGTGGGAGGTCCCTGGGTATATGAAGGGCTGGGAGGAGCCTGTTTTTGCATGTCTGCAGTGAACAGCGCCCTCTGGTGGAGGATTACCCATGTGTAAGTATTATAGATGGAGCAGGACGTGCTGTATTCTTAGAATAAAGCTAGTCTTGGTGCCATCCAAGGAATGCAGAAAGCCACTGATTGGCTTTGGAAATGTTAAACTAGTCTGTGGCATTGCACAAAACACCTTCCATTCGTGGTCCTAGTTAGCACCAGGATGGACGTATTTGGCTGTATGAGGAGTAAGACACACACCACCAACTGTACAAAAAGCAAAAATGCAATAATCTGGAAATCTCTTTTTTGCTCATAATAGAACACAGAATAACATCAGAAGTTTATAGATATTTAATTTAAAATAGTAAATCAGAATTCCATTCCAGTATGACTGGACTTCCTTTTTAAATTGATGGCAGCAACATATGTCAAAAAAGTTGGGACAAGGCCATGTCCACCATAGTGTAGCATCCCCTCTTCTTTCTACAACTGCCTGTAAATGAATGGGGAGTGGATTACCATTCTTGTCTCATCTAAAGGTCTAGCTGCTTAACAGTCCTGAGTATTTCCTGAAGTTTCTGTTTTATAATTGACCGAATGTTTCTGTTGGTGAAAGGTCTGGACTGCAGGCCAGTTCAGCACCTAAACTCATCTTCTGGGAAGCTACACTGTGGGATGGATATAATATGTGGGTTTAGCATTGTCTGGAGTATAAAAGACCTTCTCTAAATAAGACGTCTGGATGGGAACTTATGTAATTCTAAAACCTCTATATACTGCCCAGTATCGATAGTGCCTTTAAAGATGTGTAAGCTGTCCATGCCATAGGCACTATCAGAGAGGCCTATTAGAGAGGACTTGATGGTCCCACTCCTTTTGAGTTCATAGGACATAGTGTCTGCGGTTTCCATAAGAAGTTTCAAATTTGATTAATTCGACAACAGTTTTCAATTTTGGCTCAGTCCATTTTAAATGAGCTTTAGCACAAAGAAGACAACAATGTTTCTGGATTTGTAGACATATGTAGGTATGTGTAGGTATATGGCTTCGTCACATGATACAGCTTTATCTTGTATTTGTAGATTGCACCGTGAACTAATTTTACAGAGAATGTTTTCTGGAGCGATTCCTGAGCTTATGCAGTGACTTGCATTACCGATTCATGCCTCTTTTTAAATAGTGGGGCATTCAGAGTTCTATGGTAGATTGAGAAGCATTTTTCTAAAATTGCTTCACAACATTTAAACTGAGTTTGTTACAAATTGATGAAGGCCTGACCATCTTGGCCTTCTGAGACTCTCTTTAACTTGACCCTCCAGCTGTTTTTTTTATTAGTTTCAAATACTATTCCAACCTTTTGTTAACCTTGTCCTAACTTATTAAAAATGTTTTGCTGCCATCAATTTCTGACTGAATATTTTTTTTCAAATGAAAAAAAGTCTAACTTTGAACTTCTCTCTTTTTAAGTAAATAAATAAAATTATTCGAGCATTCCAGATCATTGCGTTCTTGTTTTCTTCAAATTTTACATAAGGTCCTACATTTTTTTTTTTTTTGGGGGGGGGGGGGGGGGGGGGTTGGGGTTGTAATGCAGCACATACAAGTCCACGATCGAGGGTGCCCCGCTATGTGAAACCCTCCAGATCGCCCAAGGAAACTCACCTCATCCTGGTCCTAAGGCGCATGCGCGGCCGCTCGTCCAATCAGCGCGCTCGGAGCTGCTGAGCTATGCACGTCTGAGCGACAACTTAGCAGAGTGGCTCCAAGTACGCTGGCAGACGCATCCCCTGCTTCCCTCTAACTGGGAGCGTGCCCGCGCCGGCCATTCACAAATGACTGGTGTGGGCATGCACCCTGCGAGAGGGATAGTGGGAATGCGGTCGCTGGGGGGAGGGAATCTATAAGATTCTAAACCCGCTGGGTTTTGGTCCACTTTAACAATAGACTTACAATGCTCTGCGGTAGAAGCATTTGAAAATTGTCTTTGGCTGCTACAACTACTAGGAGATGAAAGCATCACCCATGATCCTCTGTGGTGCTGAGCCTGCAGTAGCCAAAGATGCAGAACATGGCTTCCATCCAGGTAACATCGTCCTTGTACAGAGTACAGGGTAAGAGGAGTGGAGGTGTTAAAGTGGACCTTCACCCTGAATAAGAATCTATCTTATATGTTTCCCACATCCTGTACATACAGATTGCTCACATTAAAAATCATCCTACCTGCATCTACTGCATGTTATAAGCCTTTAAACATCCAAGATGGTGGTTCATGGAGAATCAGGCAGCTTGCAAACAGGAAGTGTCTTCTGACTGTGTAGCTCTGCATTCTGGGATTGCTGTCCTTTCCCTGATCCCAACTCTGCTCTGTCTGTGCAAAGCATAGATATAACCCCACTCCTGCACTTTATCAGGCTCTCCTCTCCTCAGTATGTGATGCTTCTGAGGCAAGATGGTGGTGCCCATATCCTAGAGTCCTGAACAGAGTTGCAGCCCAGTGGGGGAAAGAATAATAAGTGACTCAAAACTTAAAATATTTTAACACTAGATGGTGAGGAATAGTTTTTAAAGGGTTTGGGCTTCTCATTAAATCATGCTGAAGGTCTGGTTTAAATTGAACCCATGGAAACCATGAACACATTTATAACAGGTTCTCATTTCATGTGCTATTGTACAGTCATTTAAGGACAATGAGGTTAAAGATTAAATAATTAATTGCTTTGCTGGTTTGGATAGAAAACAGGAAAAAGGGGGTGAAGTCTGCATTGGTCTAATGTAAACAGACAAAGGAGGGAGACAGACGACTGGGCTGCAGAGAATTGATTTTTCATTACAAAAAGGCACCCATGTGCCGTACAGCAGAATGGAACATTTTTAACATTTTTAAATAAATATTGACTATGCTATGTAAACAGCAATATTTAGTCTAGTGTGTTGCTTAATATTAACATTTATTACAAATGATATACACTTTAACATTACAAGTAATGAAATGCTCCCACAATGCATTTCACACACAGTTCTAAAGTCTGTGGTCTGCTAACAACCATAAAGATACAGTAGCCTACACCCGGGAAAAATACCGTTTTGTGATTACTCACCTTTAAAACGGATATTATAAGTGTGACATACACTCCGCTTCAATTCTTCATGACATTTGGGTTATTCTCCAGTAGAGGGCGATGAATGCAAAAAAGGAGCTCCTCCCAGTCCATAAATACGTGGGACCTCCCACCAATTCCCCAGTGTAAGATAGCAGTAAGGGGACCAGGAAGAACCAAATATAACAATACTAACAACCAAGAAACAATCGTTCACCATATAAAGGATCCAGAATACCAAACAGGGTGGGTGAAGCGGAGTGTATGTCACACCTATAATATCTGTTTTAAAGGTGAGTAATCACAAAACGGTATTATTCCAAGTGTGACATACACTCCGCTTCAATTCTTCATGACATTTGGGCCATCCAATAGCAGTGCCCGTCATGGGTGGGAACCATAAACAGTAAAGAACGCACCAACCTAAACCACTGCAGCTTGCAGAACCTTGTGGCCAAAAACGGCATCCGCTGAAGCCCGCACATTAACCTTGTAAAACTTAGAAAAAGTATGAACGGAAGACCAAGTAGCAGCCTTACAAACTTGTTCAACAGAAGCCTGGTGCTGAAAAGCCCAGGACGCACCAACAGCACGAGTAGAATGCACAGTGACCCTAAAAGGGGGAGTCATCCCCTTAGCAGAATAGGCCCCAACAATGGTCTGACGAATACATTTGCTAATGGTAGACTTGGCGGGCGCCAAACCTTTCCTGGGCCCAAAGGGCACCACAAAACAGGCATCCGTCTTGCGGAAAGAAGTAGTAGTCACCAAATAGTACTTAACACAGCGAACCACATCCAAATTGTGCGAAACCCTCTCCTTGTCATTGCTAGGCTTAGGACACAAGGAAGGGAGAACAATATCCTGATTGAGATGGAAAGCAGAAACCACCTTGGGAAGGAAATCTGGCTTAAAGCGAAAGACCGCCTTGTTCTGGTGTCTTTCAAAGTAAGGGGCCTGAATCGTCAGAGCCGCCAGCTCAGAAACACGCCGAACAGAGGTAATAGCCACCAAGAAAGCAACCTTTTGAGTGAAAACAGAAAGAGCAATATCCTGTAACGGCTCAAAAGGAGGACCCTGGAGAGCCGAAAGAACCAAATTCAAATCCCAAACAGGAACCATAGCCTTCCGAGGGGGTCGAACATGAGTGACTTCCTGGAAAAAAGTCTTAACCAGCGGGTGTAAGACAAAAGATCTTTGGAAGAAAACAGACAGAGCAGAGACCTGCCCTTTCAAGGTACTAAGCTGGAGCCCAAGATTCAGACCGTGCTGAAGAAACTCCAAAATCCTAAGGATCGAAAACACCCTGCAAGGCAAGGCCCTAGCCTCACAGCAGTCAATATAAGACCGCCAAGCCCTATAGTAAATGCCAGAAGAGGACCGCTTCCTAGCTCTAATCAAGGTCTGAGCCACAGCCTCAGACAAACCTTCCTCCTTTAAAATGAAGGTTTCAGCAGCCAAGCCGTCAAAGCCAGCGTTTGTAAATTAAAGTAACGTAGTTGACCCTAAGATAGCAGATCCGGAAACACGGGAAGCCGGTACTGATCTACCGCCAGCCTTACAACGTCTGCGTACCAAACCCTTCTTGGCCACCTTGGAGCCACCAGAATTGCTGGCGCCCCCTCCAGAGCCAGCTTGCAAACTACCTTGCCCAGCATGGAGAAGGGAGGAAACAGTTACAGAAACCCCAGATCCTTCCAAGCAAGGGACAAGGCATCCACTGCCAGAGCTAGAGGATCCTGAGATAGCGACAAAAAGGCCGGGAGTTTGTGATTGTGCCGAGAGGCAAAGAGATCCACCTCCGGAGTCCCCCACTTGCAACAAAGAACCCGAAAAATATCATTTTGTGAATACTCACCTGTAAAATGGGTATTATAAGTATGTCACACACCCCGCTTCAAGAAATTCATTACATGTGGGTATACTGACCTGTAGATGGCGATCTTGCAGAGATGATATCAAAAAAAGGTAAGACCCTCCCGGCCCATAAATACCTGGGACCTCTCACTCATTACCCAGTATAAAGATAGCAGTAAAATCAAGGGACCAGGAAAGCCAATAACAATTAACAAAGGTTCACCATATAAAGGATCCAGAATACAAAAGGGCAGGGTGAAGCGGGGTGTGTGACATACTTATAATACCCATTTTACAGGTGAGTATTCACAAAATGGTATTATTCTAAGTATGTCACACACCCCGCTTCAAGACATTCATTACATGTGGGACATCCAATAGCAGTGTCCATAAAGGGCGGGGATCCAAAAACAAGGCAACAAGGCACAAACTTAAACCACTGCAGCTTGCAGAACTTTGCGGCCAATAATAGCATCCGCTGAGGCCAGGACATCAACCTTGTAAAACTTGGAAAAAGTGTGAACCGAAGACCAAGTAGCAGCCTTACAAACCTGCTCAACAGAGGTGCTGGAAGGCCCAGGACACACCAACAGCACGAGTAGAATGAGCAGTAACACGAAAAGGGGGAACCTTCCCCTTGGCAGAACAGGCCCCAACAATGGCCTGGCGAATCCATTTACTAATGGAAGACTTGGCAGGAGCCAAACCCTTCCTAGGCCCAGAGGGCACCACAAAAAGAGCGTCAGTCCTACGAAAAGGAGAAGTAGCCATCAAATAGTACTTCACACAGCGAACCACATCCAAAGAATGCAAAACCCTCTCCTTGTCATTGCTGGGCTTAGGACACAAGGAGGGAAGAACAATATCCTGATTAAAATGAAAAGCAGAGACCACCTTAGGAAATCTGGCTTGAAGCAGAAAACAACCTTGTCCTGATGCCTCTCAAAGTAAGGAGCCTTAATAGACAAGGCTGCCAACTCCGAAACACGCCGAACAGAAGTGATGGCAACCAGAAAAACAACCTTCTGAGTAAGCGTAGAAAGTGCAATATCCTGCAAAGGTTCAAAAGGAGGACCCTGCAAGGCAGACAAAACCAAATTCAAATCCCAAACTGGGAGCAAAGGCTTCCTAGGAGGCCGCACATGCGTAACCCCCTGGAAAAAAGTCTTAACCAGAGGGTGAAAAGCAAAAGACTTTTGAAAGAAAACCGCCAGGGCAGAAACCTGCCCTTTCAGTGTACTAAGCTGCAAACCTTGGTCCAGACAATGTTGCAGAAATTCCAAGACCCTAGGGATAGAAAACGCCCTGCAAGGCAAGGCCCTGACCTCACACCAATCAATTTAAGACCTCCAAGTCCTATAATAGACAGCAGAAGAAGACTGCTTTCTAGCCCTAACCAGAGTCTGAATGACAGCATTAGAAAGACCTTCCTCCCTCAAGATGGAGGTTTCAGCAACCACGCCGTCAAAGCCAGCGTTGGTAAATTGGGGTAGAGCAGTGGACCCTGAGTGAGCAGATCCGGCAGAAGGGGCAGGTCTAACTGATCCTCTGCCCACCTTACCACGTCTGCGAACCAAACCTGTCTTGGCCACCTTGGAGCCACCAGGATTGCTGACGCGCCCTCTAGGGCCAGCTTGCGCACCACTCTGCCCACCATGGGAAACGGAGGGAACAGGTACAGAAACCCCAGATCCCTCCAGTTCAGAGACATGGCATCCACTGCCAGAACCAGCGGATCCCGCGAGAGAGACACAAATGCCGGAAGCTTGTGATTGTGGCGAGAGGCAAAGACATCCACCTACGGAGTCCCCCACCGGAGGCAAAGCGACCGAAAAACCTTGGGGCAGAGCGACCATTCCCTCGGGCGAGATGACCCCCTGCTCAGGGAGTCCGCCTCCGTGTTCTCCACTCCCGGAATGTACACTGCCGAGATGCATGGGACATTGCCCTCTGCCCAATCCAGAATCAAAGACACTTGCCTGAGGGCACGCCTGCTGCGAGTCCCTCCCTGGTGATTGATGTAGGCGACCGCCGTCCGATTGTCCGACCGAACCTGAAACGGTAGTCCCCGTAACTGATGAGTCAAGTGAGACAGAACCAACCTGATGGCTCTCAGCTCCAAAACATTGATGGGATCGTGAGCCTCCTGAGGCCCCCACAGCCCCTGAAACTGAAGATCCTTCCAAAATCCCCCCCAACCTGACAGGCTGGCATCCGTGGTGACCGTCTCCCAACGAGGGGTCAGAAAAGACCTGCCCCTCGTCAGATTGCTCAGTTTCAGCCACCACTGAAGAGAACGCCTCACCCGGGGGGACATCAGAAAGGACTGATCCAATGACAACGGGGACCCGTCCCAGGCCGCCAAGAGATGGAGCTGGAGCGTCCTTGTGTGAAACTGGGCAAAGGGAACTGCCTCGAACGACGCCACCATCAATCCCACCAGTCTCATCCCCAGCCGGATGGACGGACGGGGGATGGATAGGAGACGCTGAGTCAATTCCTGAATCAGAAGAACCTTGGCTCGGGGAAGGAAAACCCTGGCCTGAGAAGTATCCAGAGACATGCCCAGGAACTCCACCATCCTGGAGGGAGTGAGACAGGACTTGGGATAGTTTATCACCCAACCGAAACTATCCAGAGTGGACACCACGTTCCCGGTATCCAGCTGTGCCTGACTGAGGGAAGACGCCATGATGAGAAGATCGTCCAGATAGGGCACGATGCGGATACCCCTGGCTCTGAGGATGGCCATTACTCCTGCCAACACCTTGGTAAAAACCCTTGGAGCCGAGGTAAGGCCAAACGGAAGAGCCACAAACTGAAAATGTCGATTGTCCACGACAAACCGGAGGAACCTCTGGTGTGCCAGAAATATCGGAATATGCAGGTAAGCATCCTTGATGTCTATGGACGTCATGAAGTCCCCCTGACGAAGTGAGTGGATGGCTGAGCGCAGAGTTTCCATACGGAACTTCCGGGGACGGACGAACCTGTTCAGCAACTTCAGATCCAGAATGGGAAGAACGGAACAGTCCTTCTTGGGCACCGTGAACAAATTGGAATAGAAGCCCAGGCCCCGGTCTGAGAGGGGCACCGGACAGATGACAGCCATGTCCACGAGACTTGCTACTGCCGCCCGAAGCCCATGGGCGGTCAGAGGATCTGACGGCACCCGAGACCTGAAGAATCTGGGAGGGGGCTGGAACTCGAACTCCAGCTTGTAACCGGAAGACACCACTTCCTGAATCCACCTGTCCGAGACCTCTTGGACCCAGACCTGGGAGAAGAGTTGCAACCGTCCCCCCAACCACAAGGGTGAGGGCGCCCCCTCATTGCTGAGCCGGCTTGGCAGCAGCTCTAGGCTTGGAGCCCCAACTGTGTCCTGGACGGGCCCGACCCCTGCCCCTAGGCCAGGAATCACCTCTGGACGAAGGGAAGGCCGAACCCCTGCCAACTCTAGCCCCATGAAAGGACTGAGAGAAGGAAACCGCCCCCCGAAAGGGATGACGCTGCTTCTTACGCTGAGGTAACTTACCTCCCTTTGCCACTGAATCCAATTTTTCTCCAAAGAGCCGCAACCCCACGAGGGAAAGGGCAGTGAGCAACGTTTTGGACACAAAATCAGCCGCCCACTGGTGTAACCAAACCGACCGCCGGATAGCCACAAGCAGGGCCGCAGCTCTGCTACACATCACCAATGTGTAATCCAGGGCGGACAAAATAACTCACAGCGCTTAAGGTCGGCAAACTTCTCACTAGCCGGGTCAAGCCCGGAAGAAGTCAACAATACTCTAACAACCGACCTGGCAGCTACCAATACAAGCGCAAAAGCACAAACTGGCCGCAAGGCCAAACCAACACTGGCAAAACCATGACAAGCCATCTGGTCAATGCGTTTATCCTCACCATCCTTGAGAGTAGTGCACTCCGGAGAATGGAGGACTGAGGAACTGGACAACCCCAAAACAGGAGCATCCACCTCGGGGGGGGGACCAGTGCTTCACCGCGTCCGCCGGAAAGGGATATTACTTGTCCCAACCCGGTGGGACACCCGGATGCCGCGTCGGCCTCTCCCTTTCCTTGAGAATGATACCATCAAAATGCTTTTGATAAGGAAATTCCAAGCACGCCTTGGTCACTTCAAAGAACTCCCCCTTCAGCGGCGGAGCCGCCTCGGGGGGGGAAAATAGCCAGGACCTCAAACATATGAGCCAAGACCCTAGAGGTATCGAAAGAATCCCCCTGGCCCTGCTCGGTATCAGCACCCACAAACTGCTGATCGTCGGAGCCATCAGACTCCTCATACAGCTCTCCTTCCTCACGCGGGGAACAATCAGACCAATCCAGGGAGTCAAAATCTTCCCTATCAAAGGCCTGCACGGCCGTATACAAATGTTTTCTCTTTGCCGTGGCCTTTTTTGCAACGGCACTGGAAAACAATTTTTTAAAATTGGCCAATCTGGCACACACCTCAGATTTCGACTCCCCGCCAATGACCACATCACACGTATGTGTCAAGCGAGGGGGAGACGGAGAGGAGACTGGCGGAGCAGAACCGGACACCTGAGATCCGGTCTGCCGCGTAATAGACCGCTGCGCACAGGGTACACATAGAAATACATCATCCCTCAAAAGGGATACCCCACACCCCAAACACAGCCTGGATTGCCCCGAGGGGGGCACAAGCCCAGTATCCGGGGCAGCCTCCATATGGTGATTTTTAAAAAATATATATAATATATATATGTGTACAAATGCTCTTTTTGGGAATTACGCAATAATGCAAACCGGGATGCCCCTTTAAGTCCCAAGTGGGAGGATTTTAAGCCAGCTAAAATTTAACCAGGGACCCTGGACCGGGAGAACCCCCCTTTAATATGATCAATGGTCCACCTGGAACACAAAAAAACAGGCACACGCTCAGACCATGTTAGAAATAGTTATCAGATGGCCATAAGGCCACTCACCCGACCTTCAGTACCGCATGCCTGGCACAGGGAAGGCGCCGTGTGCAGCAGGAGGAGGGAGGGCGGGTCGGCGCGGTTCGCGCCCCGCCCTGCCCCCGTCTCTCCCGGCCAGAAGCCGGGACATGAAAGACGCACCCGCAGCACGGGGGCGGGCCGTAAGCGCGCGAGCGCACGGTCCCGCCCCCCCCCCCGCCCAGAGGGGAAGAAGCCCTCATGGGCTCACCACCGCCATTGCCATACAGCTCCTGGAGGCCAGCGCCGCGGGACCACCGGCGCCAGTCAAAGTGAAAGTAAAGCACACACACAGTAAACATGCACACACACATAAATGATAGGAATCCATAAGGAAACTGGCCCCCACACCCCCCCCCTCTAAGGGTATCCGGGGGTGAACCATGCCAGGGTAGGGCCAAGGGACGGGGCATCCCAAACCGGGATCACCAACCCGGATAGCCGCCTACCCCTTGTTATGGGGTCTCACGGCTCCTAAGCACCAGGGGTGCCAACTACCTTTGCCCGGACCAGCAGCCTAGGCTGGGAGGCAGGAAATTTAAAAGGGGATCCGGGCAGGAATAGAGAAATAGAAGGCCGGGAGTCATCCCGGCTACCTGCAAGGAGGAGACATCATCTTCTGACTTGCTCGCCACTGCAGAGATGAAAGACTGGGTAATGAGTGGCAGGTCCCAGGTATTTATGGGCCGGGAGGGTCTTACCTTTTTTTAATATCATCTCTGCAAGATCGCCATCTACAGGTCAGTATACCCACATGTAATGAATGTCTTGAAGCGGGGTGTGTGACATACTTAGAATAACCCCGGGGTTGAGGGACCACTCTCCTTGGCGAGAGAACCCCCTGCTCAGGGAGTCCGCCTCCGTGTTTTCCACTCCTGGAATGTAGATTGCCGAAATGCAAGGAACATTGCTCTCTGCCCAATGCAGGATCAGAGAGACTTCCCTGAGGGCACTCCTGCTGCGAGTCCCCCCTTGGTGATTGATGTAGGCTACCGCCGTCCGATTGTCTGAACAAATCTGAACCGGAAGACCCTGTAAGTGCGACGTCAACCGTGACAGAACAAGCCGGATGGCTCTGAACTCTAAGACATTGATGAGGTTGTGAGCCTCCTGAGGACCCCACACCCCGCTCAACTGATGACTTTTCCAGAAACCTCCCCAGCCCGACAGGCTGGCATCCGTGGTAACCGTCTCCCAGCGAGGAACCAGAAAGGATCTGCCCCTCAACAGGTTGCTCGACTCCAGCCACCACCGAAGAGACTGCCGAACCCCGGGAGACATCCTGAACGGTTGATCCAATGACAGCGGACACCTGTCCCAATGCGTCAATAGATGAAGTTGAAGAGATCTCATGTGAAACTGCGCAAATGGGACCGCCTCGAAGGAGGCCACCATCAATCCCACCAGTTTCATCCCCTGCCGGATAGAGGGGCAAGGATCGGCCAGAAGAAGGCGGATCAGATCCTGAATCCCCTGCACCTTGGTCTGGGGTAGAAACACTCTGGACTGAATGGTATCCAGATTCATGGCCAGAAATGATATCTTCCGTGATGGCGAGAGAGAGGACTTGGGGCGGTTGATCACCCACCCGAACCTCTCCAGGGTCGACACCACCTGGTGGGTGTCCAGCTCCGCCTGACGGAGGGAAGACGCTGAAATCAATAGGTCGTCCAGATACGGCACAATGCAAATTCCCTCAGCTCTGAATAGGGCCATTATGCCCGCCAAAACCTTGGTGAAGACCCTCGGCGCTGAGGTCAATCAGAAGGGAAGGGCTACAAACTGAAAATGTTGATCGTCCACCTCGAACCTGAGGAATCTCTGATGTGCTGGAAAAATTGGAACATGCAAATATGCATCTTTGATGTCTATGGATGTCATGAAATCCCCTTGACGAAGGGAACTGATGGCCGAGCGCAGAGTCTCCATACAGAACTTCTGGAATCTGATGAATCTGTTGAGGACCTTGAGGTCCAATATGGGTCTTACAGAACCTTCCTTCTTGGGAACCGTGAAAAGGTTGGAGTAGAAACCCCTGCCTCTCTCCGATGGAGGCACCAGGCATACAACTCCCATGTAGGTTTTTCACTGCTAACAGGAGCCCCTGTGCCGCCTGAGGGTCCGAGACCTTAAAAATCTTGGAGGAGGCCAGTACTCGAACTCCAGTTTGTACCCGGAGGAGACCACTTCCAAGATCCAATTGTCTGTGACCTCCCGAGCCCAGACCTGGAAGAAGAGCCGCAGCCGTCCCCCCACCCGAGCGGGTGAGGGTGCCCCTTCATTGCTGAGCTGGTTTACCTGCAGGCTTGGGTTTGGGACCCCAGGCAGAAGCGGGACGGGCCCGACCTCTGCCCCTGTTCCAGGAAGAGTCTCTGACACCCGAGAAGGCCAAACCCCAGCTCTGGCACCTCGAAAGGAAGGATTGAAAGAGCCTGCCCCCCGAAAGGGACGGCGCAATTTCTTCCGCTGAGGCTTACCTCCCTTTGCCACAGCATCCAACTTATCTCCAAACAGCCGCGTTCCCAAGAAGGGAGGAGCTGTGAGCGATTTCTTGGCCGGCAAAGTCCACCATCCACTGACGGAGCCACACTGACGGAGCCATACCGAGCGGCGCATGGCCACCAATAAGGCTGAAGTCCTACTACACATAACAATAGTGTCTTCCATAGCAGCCAAGACAAAGTCCATGAACAATTCAAATCTTTTAAGCGTTGGCCGGATCAAGGTGAGCGTCATTTAACCAGTCCCTAATCAGAGACCTAGCACCCACCGCCACTAGCGCAGATGCACAAACAGGCCGCAAAGCCGAACCAACACTGGCAAAGGCATGGCATGCCATCTGATCAAGGCGCCTATCCTCACCATCCTTTAGGGAAGTGGCGTCTGGGGTGTGAAGCACGGAGGAGTTGGTCAACCCCAAAACTGGCGCATCGACCTCGGGAGGAGAAGCCCAGCGCTTAACCGCTTCCACCGAGAAAGGATACTTCTTATCCCATCCCTGAGGAACACCAGGAATCCGACTAGGTTTCTCCCATTCCCTAAGGATCAGTGCATCAAAATGACCCTGGGTAGGGAACTCCAAACGAGGCTTGTGGGCCCCAAAAATTCCCCCTTCTTGAGAGGGGGCGCCTCAGGCGGCGCAATATCCAAAACCTTCAAGAGATGTGACAAAACCGTGGCCGTGTCAACAGCATCCCCCAGCTTCTGCCCAACATCAGCATCGCCAAACCGTGCATCGTCAGCCTCTGACTCCTCATACAATTCCCCCTCCTCCAGCGGGGAATAATCTGACATATCAAAAGAATCATCATCAATATCCCAAGTCGCCTGGACCGACGACAAATGTCTCTTTTTAGCCTGGGCCTTCTTGCCCACCGCGCTAACCATAAATTTCTCGATGCTGGCCAACCTAGCACAAACATCGGAATGTGACTCCCCGCTAGCACCAATGTCACTTGGGGTACGGATAAGGTGGGGAGGGGAAGGCGATGAAGCGGGGGGCGCCGACCCAGAAGGCTGGGCACCCGACTGCCGTGATATAGCCTTTTGTGCACATGGTATACAAATAAGCACATTCTCACCCGTAAGGGATGCCCCATAACCCACACATGGCCGGGATTGTCCCAGAGGGAGCCCGAGCCCGGTATCCTGCGGAGCCTCCATATGGTGATTTTTGTGGTCAGTAGCAAGACCGCAGGGAATTTAAGCAATAAGCAACCCGGGATGCCCCTTAAAAGTCCCAGTGGGAGGATTTGTGGTGATCTATATTAAGGTTAGGGATCCCAGGACTAGGAGGAACCCCTTAACATGCACATAAACGATGCAATCTGAAACACACAATGAAGTATCTAAGTCAAAATTGCCTCACAAAAAATATATATATATGTATATACATATAAAAACATATATAATAACATATATCCATACACACACATGCGATAAAACAGGAGGCCCCCCTGCTGAAGAGGGGCCCCCGCAAAAGCAAAGGAAGTGGCCAACAGGCCCTTACCGGCCAGTAGCACAAAGGATCCCGCAGCAGCACCAAGATGGCAAAGGAAGTGGCCAACAGGCCCTTACCGGCCAGGAGCACAAAGGATCCCGCAGCAGCACCAAGATGGCCCCCGGAGAAGAGCCTCGTGAGGAGGAAAAGGAGGGGGGGGGGCAGCGCAGAACGCGCGTCGCCAGGCCACGCCCCCCTCCCAGCAACGCGGATCCCAGCCACGCGGATCCCAGCCATGGGCTGGCCTGCAGCATCGCGCCAAACGAGGGGACGGGGCTACCGCGGCCGCACCGAGAGCCCGGCCCGGCCCCCTCCCCGAACAAGCCTGAGGGGGAGAAGCTCTCCAGGCTGAGTGAAGGAGGCCAGCACCGTTATGGCCTCTAAGAGTAAGCAAACATCCTGTCAGCACCCAACACAAGTAAAAACACTCACACACACACACACAGTGTCATACACATATAAACCAACAGGGTACACATGCCGACTCCCCCCCCCCCCCCCAGAGGGAAGTAAGGGACCCGGAAGGGGGAAATCCCAGCCAGAATCTGGCCATATGAATGATAGGGACAGGGCATCCCACACCGGGATAACGAAACCCGGGCAACCGCCTACCCGGGCAATGCTCCTTGCACACCCTAAGGTGCTACCTACCCTTACCAGGACCCCCAGCCAAGGCTGGGAGGCTCGAATAGGATAATTTAGGAAAGGTCCTGGCAGCAATAGGGGCAAAATATACAATTCTGTGAAATACTCACCTGTAGAATTGATATTATTTGTATACAGTACGTCCTGCTCCAGATATAGTACTTACACTTGGGTTATCCTCCGCCAGATGGCGCTGCACTGCAGAGACATGCAAAAACAGGCTCCTCCCGGCCCTCAAATACCCATGGACCTCCCACAAATCCCCAGCATTGAAAAGCAGTGAACAAGAAGCTGGGAGAATTAACCACCAAAACTGGTAACTATAACAATGGTAACAATCAACATTCAGGGGATCCAGAATAATGCGAATAAACAGGGTGGGGTGGAGTAGGACGTACTGTATACAAATAATATCAATTCTACAGGTGAGTATTTCACAGAATTGCATTATTCTTAGTATACATTACGTCCTGCTCCAGATATAGTACTTACACTTTGGACATCCAATAGCAGTATCCATAAAGTAGGGTGGGATCCCCAACAAAAAACTACAACAGCAGACAGTTTAAAACCACTGTCACCTGCATAACCATACGGCCAAGACAGCATGAGCTGAGGCCCTAACATCAACCTTGTAAAACTTGCAAAGGTATGAACAGAAGGCCAAGGTAGTGGCCTAGCAAACCAGTTCAACAGAAGCCTGGTGCTGAAAAGCCCAAGAGGCATCAAAGCACGAGTAGAATAAGAATCAAAGCGAAAAGGAAGAGTCTTCCCCTTGTTGGAATAGGCCTGAGTAACAGCCTGACGAATCCAATCGCTAACCGTAGACTTGGCAGAAGCCAAAAAAAACCTTTCCAAGTACCAGAAGGAACATCCATTCAAGTAATAACCAGGGCCAAAGCCGCCCAACTCCCCGAGAGCAGACGAGATCGGGCACATTCAGGATGTAGTGACCATAAGCCCCAAGGAACATCATTTCTCCTAAAGGACACAGTGACTACCAAGGAACTTCCAACACCCGTTCAAGGAATGCAGAACCCTTTCCTCAGCGTTGCTAGGAAAAAGGCACAGCAGGAAGAACAATATCTCGAAACATGAACATAGACACCACCTGATGCGGAGAGTCCGGCTTCAGACGGAACACCACCTTATCCTGGCATATCTCAAAGAATGGGGGCTAGGTAGACAGAGACACCCGCTCACACGCCTGACCGAGGTAACAGTCACCAGAAGGACAACCTTGAGGGTAAGAACAGCCAGACAGCATCCTGAATAGGGCCAAAGGGACAAAACCCTGCAAGCAGACAGAATGAAATTCTAATTCAAATCCCAGCAGGTACCATAGGATTACATGGGGGACTCACATGAGTACCCCCTGAAAGAAGTCTTAACCAAGGAAGACTGAGCCAGAGACTACTAAGGCAGGGTGGACAGGGCAGAACCTGACCCATCAGAGTACTGAGTTGGAGAACCAACTCCGATCATGCTGAAACCAACTCTAGAACCCTGGGAACCGAGAACGCCCAATAGGGAATAGACTCACACCAATCAATATGGGTATGCCATACCCTATAACAGATAGAAGAAGAAGAGGAAGAAGCTTGCTCCTAGCCTTCCCATAGTCTCAATCACCGAGACAGACAAGCCTGTCTCCATCAAGATGGATGTTTCAGCAGTCAGGCCGACCGAGTCTGTAGATTGGAGTGACGTAAAGGGTGCCCTGAGTGAGCAGAGCTGGCACTCCTGGCAAAGGGTACAGAAAACTACTGTATGCAAATCACACTCTACTAGAGCACCTGGGGGCCACCAGAATTACTGGTCCCCTTACCAGAGCAATCTTGCGCAGAACCCTGCCCAGCAGGGGAATGGAGAAAAGACATACAGAACCGAACGTCCATCATGACGTTACTAAGGCATCCGGACCACTGCCAGAGGATCCTGGGACAGGGAAACAAAGGCCGAGAGCCTGTGCTAGTGACGGAACACAAACAGATCCACAACTGGTTGGACCCCATAGTGACACAGGGATTAGCACATCCTGTCGCAGAGGGGCTCCACCGGAGCGAATATCACTGATATGCAGGGAACATTGTCTCCACCCAGATTAGGAACATAGACACTTCCTGGAGGGTCCACCAGCTCCAGGCCCCTTCCAATGATTAATGTAGGACACTGTCGTCAGACAGACCGAGCGTCCCCAAACTGGCAGGCCCAGAAGGGAAGTATTCAAGCGAGACAGACCCAACTGAAAATGCTCACTGTTTCAAACATCAATAGGCGTAAGGACCTTCTAAGGGCCCCACCACCCCCAGAATCGCAGGGAGTTTCAGAAGAAAACCTTCCCCCTTCAACCTGATAGGTTGGCATCCATGGTGACCGTTTCCAGGAAGGGGCAAGAAGGAAGTGCCCCCAGACAGGTTCCTGGAGTTCATCCACTCCAAGAGAAACCTTCTTACCAGGTGGGAAGGCCCACAGACCCTGCTCCAGGGATGCTGGATCCCTGTTCTGTATTAACAATAGAAGTCGCAGAAGGGCCCAAGGGGAACTGAGCATAAGGGACCTCTTCCGAGCAAGGCACCAACGGGCCCACCAGCTGCATCCCTGCCTGGTGAAGGGATCGGGACAGCAATGAGAGACTGAGCCCATGTGACCAGATTGTCCACTTTATTGCTGAGAAGGGAAGATTCTCGTTTGAATCTAATCCAGATACATTCCTAGTAATGGAGTTACCAATTAAGGGGACAATGAGAACTTGGGGTGAATGATCACCCATCCAAATGACTCCCAATGGACGCCATCAGCCGGGTATCCAACTTAGCCTGACGAGAGACTGGTAAGTAAAAAAGGACGTCTAGGTAGGTCATCGCGCGGACGCCCCTTGGTCTCCTCAAGAGACATCACCGCCGTCAGCACCTGGGTGAGCACTCTGGGAGCTGAAGAGAGGCCAGATAACAAGGCCACAATTAGCAGTGTTGGACTTCCAACACGAACCTGAAGAGCCTCGGTGTTCTGAAGGCACAGGGATGTGAACATAAGCATTTTAGAGCTCCACAGACGGCAAGAAGCCCCTTGGGCGCAAGGCGCTGATGGCCCATCTCAGAGTTTCCATGCAGAAACTGCCTGCAATTGGAAAATTGCTGTGAATCCAGAATGGGCCAGCCTGACCCATCCTCTTGAGGGAATGTGGAAAGGTTGGTGTAGCGGCCCCTGCCTCTGCCTCTTACGGGCAATCTGCAAGTGACCCTCAGACCTCGCAGGCCTTGCATGGCCTGTGCCAGCAACTGAACAGCGGCAGGGACCAGGAGTACCTGGGCCCTGATAAAACTGGGGAAGGCCGCGCAGCAAACTCTATCTTGTATCCGGAGGACACAACCTCCTGAATCCACCAGTATGAGGCGTAAAGTCTCCTGACAAGGGCAAAGTGCCGCAGCCATCCCCTCACCCAGACGAGCGAGGGCGCCCCATCACGCTTGAGGGGGATTGGTGGAAGATTTAGTCTTAGCCCCGCTGGAGGGGCCAGAGCGTTGTATGCTGCTCCTGGGACCGGAGTCTGCGCGAGCCCCCACGAAGGACACCCCTGGTTCTTGTTTAACACTAAGGAAGGGGGAAATAAGGGTGCCCCTGCCCCGAGGGGGCCTAGACGGCCGCCTGCGTTAGGGTGACTTACCCTTTTTTCCAAACAAGTCTAGACGGGCCCCAAACAAGCGTAGCCCTCTAAAGGGAAGCCCAGTAAGAGTCTTTTTTGTAGCATCGTCAGCACCCCACTGTCGCAGCCAAACCAAGCGACGTATAGCCACCGCAAGGGCAGAAGTTCTTGCACACATTCTAATGGTGTCGTCCAACGCTAATAGGATAAATTTTAAAAACAGATCACAGCTGGAGAGTGCATTTAACACATCCCAGGGGAGAATATCAGGTTGATGATCAAGCATCTTTCTGATGAGGGTTCTAGCGGCCACAGCAGTAATAGCCGCGGCACTGACCGGGAGCAACGCCGTCCCTGCACAGGAAAAGGCGTGGGAGGCCAGCAGCTCAATGCGCCGGTCCTCAGCATCCCGAAGGGTATTATGAGCAGGGGCTGTAATAAAGGGGGGGGGTTAGGAACCCCTATGATAGGGGCATCCACCACGGGGGTGATGACCAGCAATTAACCACCTCAGGAGGAAAGGGGTATTTCCTATCCCAGTCCCCTGGGACCCCTGAGAGTTTACTGGGACATTCCCATTCCTTGAGGACAATAGCATGGAAGTGAGCCTGTTCTAGGAATTCCAAACGTGCTGTTGCTGTATGGAAATGCTCCCCTCTCGGCTTGGAAGCTTCACCAGGGAAAGAGATAGACAGAGCCTCAAGGACCTTAATCAACAAATCGCCAGTGTCATACTGGGCCCAGTATTCAGGTCCAGAATCGTCATGACTCCTCGGCCTCTCATCAGATGAGCCTGAGTAAGAGAATATCTCTCCTTCATCAGAAGGGGAATAGTCACACGGAGTAGAAAACTCCTCAGTTCCCATAGGAAAAACAGAAACAGGAGACGTCAAGTGCCGCTTCTTACCAGGGCCCTTGTGCTCTGACAACCTCGCAATGATCTGTTCAGCCGTGGGCAGTCTGGAAGATGCAACAGGCTGCGACTCCCCCTTTATATGCGACTCAGCAGGAGTGAGATTTAAGCATGGGGAAATAGGTGAAATGAAGCGAGGTGCAGCCACTGGCAGACCTGATTGCAGAGCCAGTGCTTGCTCGGCACAGGGTCCGCAGACCCGTGCCCTGTCAGCATCAGCATGGGGTTGTCCACACGCTATACACAGCCGGTCTTGTCCCAGAGGGACCCCCCGGTCACATAACTCTGAGATGCCTCCATATGGTGATTATTTAAGGCACAATATGTCAGTAGGGATTTACACTATAAGCAACCCTGGATGCCCCAAAGCCCGCTAGGAAAGTGGGAGTAGATTTACAAGGCCCGCTATAATTACACCGGGCCGGGAGAAGCCAATGGTGTTCACCAGTCTGAAAGACATAATGGGAATAAAGGGTGTCAGAACCATGCGCAGTAATCAAGAACCATGAAAATCGCCCGCGAGGGCACTTACAGACCAAAGGAGGAGGAGGGCCGCTACCACACGTGCGTGCGACCAGCATCAAAATGGCGCCAAGCGAACCTCGAAGGGCGGGCCAGAGAGGCTGTGACGCGGAGCGCGCCAAACCAGGTCCCCGCCCCCCGGAAGAGCGCGAAGCTCTGAGATAGTTACAACGTTGTCATGAGGAGCGAAGTGTATGACACACTTAGAAAAATGATTTGTCAATGAAGACGCCGCAGCGTCTGAGGCGACAGATACACAATAAAAATGCAAACAGCGCAGCTCTGACACCAGGAATACCGATCAAAGGACAATACTAAGGCCATAAGCGTGTAAACACCATACACTGGGACCACCACTTTCTTTCCCCCCGAGCTACGGGGGGAACGAGGGAGGATGGCAACCCTTTGTACAGGGCCCACCGCTACACGTCTTCGCAGTCAGCACTGCAGAGAAATCTGGGGATTTGTGGGAGGTCCCCGGGTATTTGAGGGCCGGAAGGAGCCTGTTTTGCATGTCTCTGAAGTGCAGCGCCATCTGGCGGAGGATAACCCAAGTGTAAGTACTATATCTGGAGCAGGAAGTACTGTATACTAAGAATAATGGCCGGGCGTGAGCCCGGCTTACCTGCAAGTAAGAGAAGTCTTCATCTTCTGTCTTGCTTGCCTTCCTGCAGAGAAGAAACTGGGGAATTGGTGGGAGGTCCCAGGTATTTATGGACTGGGAGGAGCTCCTTTTTTGCATTCATCTCTGCAGAAGTTCGCCCTCTACTGGAGAATAACCCAAATGTCATGAAGAATTGAAGCGGAGTGCATGTCACACTTGGAATAGAAAAGCTTTTACAACTATCATTAAAGGGATACAGAAGGCAAAGGCCCCAGACCATTGTGTCAGGCTACGTTTGGCACTACCCTTAATGGTTATCAGTTTTTAAATTAAAAAGAAGTGGCCGAGATATCAAGGTTGATGCAGCATAGTGGGCAGGGTCTGTAGGACAGGCATTTTCATCACTTTGGCTGTTCTCCCTCTCTCCTGTGTCCACAGTCTGATGACGCGGAGCTTTAGACCACCAACTTAGCCCTATTATTGGTGGTCTATGGTAATTCAGGGGTGTGCCACTACTCCAGGAGCAGCTGTGTTCTAACAGGAAGGGAGATGGCAGTCATGATGAGGTGAGCTGCTGAATGACAGTTTATGCACTTTGCCTACAGAATCACTTCAAAGCAAAGATGCACAACCTTGTGGCCCAGAGGCCGCATGGGGCCCGCAGTGCCCTCAGTTGCGGTACCTGGCACTCTTAGTTCTCTAATGAGTTGTAAATATGAGATAACCTTGCTTGCATTGCAGATAGCTGGCCACTGTAGTGTAAATTCCTAAAACAGGGCCCACTTCTGTCTCACTTCTGTATGTCACACATTTGCTCACATGACCTCAGCTTGCAGCACCTTTGCCTACCACTATATATCTCTTTCCCTTCCCACCTATGTCAACCTAATCTCTTCCAATCTCTGCTCACCTCACTTCTGTCCACTTCTTTTCACCTCACCTAGGCCCACAACTGCTCAGCTCTGCATATACATAAAAAGCATATATAGTACTTTAAAGAAGGACAAACTCCAGAAATGTGACTTTCACAGGTTTTGTTCCATTGCCTGGGCAATCCTGATTTGGGATACCTCGCTGTGTGAACCCCCCCCCCCCCCCCCCCAGAATGCCAAGTACAACTCACTATTTCCTTGTTCCTACGGCGTATGCGCGGGCACTCCCGCCCCAGGCACGCATGTCGCCAGGGATTCAAAACATTGAGAGCTGCCCTCTGAATGACATACTTACGGTAGGCGACTGTCATTGGACAAGAGCCCGCGCATACCTGCTGGAGCGAGGAAGGCCGAGTTTTACAGGCTCCCTGGGGGGTTTCACACAGCTGACCACTGGGGGGAGTTTTGTTCCACTTTAAAGTGGACCAATCACCCCCAGTAGACGGCCTGGAATCTAAAAGATTCCAGGACCGGCCACTAGCCTGTCACTGGGGCATCCTATGTCAGATGCCCCGCTGTGTAAAACCCCCCGGGGCATCTGTAATCTTACCTGATCCCGGCAGCTCCCCCGACGCTGTCTTTGCCGGCGGCCGCATCACCGGCTGCTCTGCAACTATGTGCGCTTCCCGCACCCAGTCATTCAGATAGGCCGGGGACGCGGCCGCCAACACAGAGTTCAAATCAGAGGCTTGATGCGGCACATTAGTATGTGCCACAAAGCGCTAATTGGATGAGCACCCACACCTGCGCCCTGAAAATGAGAAAAGGTGAGTGAAACTGGGCGATCTGGGGATTCTACATCGGGATTGCCCCTGGGGCAGGGATCAGTAACCAGGATAGTCGGAATCCTGGTGATTGGTCCACTTTAAGGTTATAGCATTCTTGCAATAACCTTTTTTTGTGAGTTTTTGATGCAATTTTTGCAGTGCTTTCCTAATATTTTTAGGGGACATAAATGGTAGAAATTGAAAAAAAATATTTATACATTTTGAAGCTTTTTTTAAATAAACAATTTACATTTTTCAAAGTATAAAAAAATATTGCTTGTAAAAGCCCCATTCTTCCTGGTTACAACGGTACCACATATATTTTGGTAAAAACCCTTACCTGCCCAGGACACACCCCAAACTGAAAAGCATTTTATGAGATTTTCAAATAAAATACAACTGCTAAAAGCACCATGCAGTTTTTCCTTCTTACATTTGAATCCCCCCCCCCCCCCATAAACGATATATTCTCTGGAAGTACACACCTCAAGCTTTCTAGGTGTACCAATCATGTTGTCATGGATCCCATGAATGAAAACCCTCAAGGAATTCACTGGTTGTACAGGGTTCCCCTAAAAAAATATATTACTATTTTCCGAAAATATCAATATGCAATATGAAAAACCAAGCTAAATCTGAAACAGCAAGGTCTCCCTGAACAGAACAATACCCAACATGCATAGCTACTTTGAACCCTTTCAATGCCATCCTACTTTAAAATTTGTCATCTGCTTGCACTATGTATCTTTAGCTGTGATATTTGCAGGAATTTCTATTATTACATCATTCCAAATTTTTTGGCAGTGTGGGCAGTAAGTGTCTGCTCACCTAAGGAATACTGTACAAATAAAAAAAAAAACTGAAGCATCATCATCATGAACAGGGCTATTTGAAAAAAAGTTACAAATCACATGTTTTTGCATTTAATGAGGAAGTCTGGACAAAAATTACCAGACTCTTGCAAATGCAACAGCATGGAGGGCTGGATTGGGTGCTGCAAAACCAGGAACAGGGCCACCAGGATGCACACCTCTATCGCAATCTGTCCCAGATGACCACAAGCAAGGCTATCATGGCCCACAGCCACCAGTAAGGATCCCGGAAAAGGCGAGTATCCAGACAGCTTTGTTTACTGAGTTAATGGCACAGATGCACAGCAGGTCATTAGTCAGATCCAAGGGTCTGGTCTTCCTCTTTAAAAACATTTAGTTAATTTCGGAATGTATGGTGTTTTCCTTGAAGAAGTGATTAATTGATGTTTCAAACAATCTGTACTACAAAAAAAATTGAGGTGGAACAATGTTTACGTAAGGATAAGTAGCCATAATCCAGGAAGAAACTAAATGGTTCCCTTCTTCTCCATTCTGGATAAAGACTAGTGGTGCGTTCACAAAAATACAATTCTGTGATTACTCACCTGTAGAATTGGTATTATATGTATACAGCACGTCCTGTTCCAGAAGATTATCCTTACTCTTGGATTATACATCCAGTAGATGGCGCTGAACTGCAGAGACAGAAAAGTGGCTCCTCCCGGCCCCATATATACCAGGGACCTCCCACAAATTCCCCAGTATTGAAAAGCAGTTCAAATGGAACCAGGAGAACTATAACCATTATAATAAAATTGAACAATCACCATAAAGAGGTAACTAAAAATAATGATAACAAGGGTGGGGTGGAACAGGACGTGCTGTATACATATAATACTAATTCTACAGGTGAGTAATCACAGAATTGTATTATTCTAAGTATACAGCATGTCCTGTTTCAGAAGATATTCCTTACTCTTGGGACATCCAATAGCAGTGTCCGTAGGGTAGGGTGGGATACCCAAAAGTAACAGCAGACAGTTTAAACCACTGCCGCCTGCAGAACTTAGCGTCCAAAAGCAGCATCAGCTGAAGCCTTAACATCAACCTTGAAAAAATATGAACAGAAGACCAAGTGGCGGCCTTGCAAACTTGTTCAACAGAAACTTGGTGCCGAAAAGCCCAAAGGGCACCAATAGCACGAGTAGAATGAGCAGTATGGCGGAAGGGAGGCCCCTTCCCCCTTAGCAGAGTAGGCCTGTATCACAGCCTGACGTATCCACTTGCTGATAGTGGACTTAGCCGGAGCCAGACCCTTCTTAGGTCCAGACGGGAGCACAAAAAGAGCATCAGTCTTCCTGAAGGATTCAGTAGCCACAAAATAGAACTTCAGAGTCCTGACCACATCCAAAGAGTGTAAAACCCTCTCCTTAGAGTTACTAGGATTAAAACACAGAGAAGGCAAAACAATGTCCTGATTGAGATGAAAGGCAGAAACAAACTTAGGCAGAAAATCTGGCTTAAAACGAAACACCACCTTGTCCTGGTGTCTCTCAAAATAAGGAGGCTTGATGGAAAGCGCCGCCAACTCAGAAACACACCTAACATGTGATAGCCACCAAAAAGACCACCTTAAGCATAAGAATGGACAAAGGAGCCCCTTGCAAGGGCTCAAAGGGAGAACAAGTTCAAGTCCCATAAGATAAGAACAAGTTCAAGTCCCATACTGGTAACATAGGCTTACGTGGGGGACGCACGTGAGTAACCCCCTGGAAGAAGGTCTTGACCAGGGGATGCTGAGCAAAGGATCTTTGGAAAAAAATGGCCAAGGCAGAAACATGACCTTTCAGAGTACTGAGCTAAAGACCCAGATCCAAACCATGTTGCAGAAACTCCAGAATCCTAGGAATAGAAAACACACGACAGGGAAGCGAGTTAGACTCGCACCAGTCAATGTAAGTACGCCAAACCCTATAGTAGATTGAAGAAGAGGACCTTTTCCTAGTCCTGATCATGGTATTTACAACCGAGGCAGGCAGCCCCTTTTCCATCAGGATGGAGGTTTCAGCAGCCAGGCCGTCAAAGCCAGCGTTTGTAAATTGGGGTGGCGTAGGTGCCCCTGAGTGAGCAGATCTGGAACCCGGGGCAGGGCGTACTGATCTACTGCCAGCTGCACGATGTCTGCGAACCAAACTCTTCTTGGCCAACAGGGGGCCACCAGTATGGCTGGCACCCTTTCCTGAGCTATCTTGCGCAGCACCCTGCCCAGCAGGGGAAACGGGAGAAACACATCCATGGCCAAGGCCAGAGGATCCTGGGACAGAGAGACAAAGACTGGAAGCTTGTGACGGGACACAAACAGATCCACATCCGGCTGACCCCAGCGGTGGCACAGGGAGTGAAACACCCTGCTGCTAAGGGACCATTCTCCCAGACGAGAGGTCCCCCTGCTCAGAGAGTCTGCCTCCAGATTTTCCACCCCCGGGATGTACACAGCTGAGATGCAGGGAACATTCTCCTCCGCCCAGGACAGAATCAGGGACACTTCCTTGAAGGCCCTCTTGCTCCGGGTCCCTCCCTGATGATTGATGTAGGCAACTGCCGTCTGGTTGTCCGAGCCCGACCCCGCAGGTGTGGGGTTAAGTGGGCTAGAACCAACCTGATCGCCCTCAACTCCAGAATGTTGATAGGGGTATGGGCCTCCTGAGGGCCCCACTGACCATAGAATTTCAGGGACTTCCAAAAGCCCCCCCAACCTGTCAGACTGGCATGCGCGGTGACAGAAAGGATCTGCCCCCCAGCAGGTTCCTTGAGTCCAGCCACCACGATAGAGACCTCCTGACCAGAGGGGACAGGACAACACCTGATCCAAGGACACAGGGTCCCGATCCCATAATGACAAGAGGTGAAGCTGAAGACAGAAGGGTCTGTGCTTGCTCTTGAAGACTCTCCACCTTCTGCTGAGGAAGAAAGATCTTGACCTGAGATGAATACAGAATCATGCCCAGAAAAGACTTCACCATGGAAGGAGACAGGGAAGATTTGGGGTGGTTGATCACCCAGCCGAATGACTCCAGTGTGGACAACACAGAAGCGATAAGCATGTCGTCCAAGTAGGGAAGAATGCGAATGTCCTGAGATCTCAGCAGAGCCATCACTCCTGCCAGCACCTTGAATACCCTGGGAGCCGAGGTGAGACCGAAGGGCAAGGCCACAAATTGGTAGTGCTGATCATCCATAGCGAACTTGAGGAATCTCTGATGACCTGGAAAAATAGGTATGTGAAGGTAACCAGAGGACACAACCTCCTGAATCCACCGGTCTGAGACATGACACCTCCAGACATGAGCCAAGAGCCGAAGTAGTCCCCCCACCCGGATGGGTGAGGGCGCCCCTTCATGCCTGAGGGGGCTTAGGGAGGACTTAGGCTTGGGACCCCAGGAGGCCAGGGCGGCCCCGTCCTCTGCCCCTGCCTCAAAAATGTCCACGGGCTCCAGCAAAGGAAGCTCCCCATCCAATTCTGGAGCCACGGAAGGAAGGAAGAAAGGCACCTGAACCCCGAAAGGACCAGGGCTGCCTTCTACGCTGAGGTAACTTGCCTCCCTTAGCAAACAAGTCCAGACGTTCCCCATAGAGGTGCAGCCCCTTGAAGGGAAAACCAGTGAGAACCTTCTTAGCAGCGTTGTCAGCTGCCCACTGGCGCAGCCAGACCGAGCGGCGTATCGCCACCAACAAGGCAGAAGCCCTGCCACACATTCTAATGGTATCATCGAAGGCAGAGAGAACATATGCAACAAATTCCTCACAACGCAGAAGAGCTCTATACTCTTCACTACATGCATCATCAGGGGCCCCATCTAAGAGACCCCTGAGCAGGCTTTTAATAGCAACAGCCATAATGGCAGAGGCACAGACCGGAAGCAGCGTAGGCACACAGGCAAAGGCATGGCAAGCCAGCTGATCTATGCGCCTGTCCTCCCCATCCCTCAGTGTAGTAGAGTCAGGGGAATGCATGACAGATGTGTTGGACAACCCCAGAACTGGTGCATCCACCTCGGGAGGACATGACCATCGTTTAACCATCTCAGCAGGAAAAAGATACCTGTTATCCCAACTCTTTGGCACCCCGGGAGGACGGCTAGGCCATTCCCACTCTTTGAGCACCAGACCCACTCTTTGAGCACCAGATTATTAAAGTGAGTTTGTTCAGGAAACTCCAAGCGTGGTTTAACAGAATGAAACAGCTCCCCCTGCTGCCGCGGAGCCACAATACAGAGTACTTCAAAAATGTGAGCTAAAAGCCTGTCAGTATCATCTGAAGCCCAGGGGTCAGATCCAGAATCGGCACCATACACCCTAGATTGTTCCTCAGCCAAGTCAGGTTTAGACTCCCCACTGGTATGCACCTCACTAGGAGTCAGATGTAAGCGTGGGGGGGGGTAGGCGAAGCCCGTGGGGGCGCAGGCCCAGCCACCGGTAACCCAAACTGCAGCGCAAGTGCCTGCTGGGCACAGTGTACACACACCCTGACATCACTTATAGGGGATACCCCACACGCCACACACAGCCGGGCTTGTCCCGAAGGAACCCCAAGCACATTATCCTGAGAAGCCTCCATATGGTGATTATTGTGGCACAATAGACCAAGTCGGGATTGACGCCAATAAGGCTACCCGGGATGCCCCAATAGCCCGCTAGAGAAGTGGGAGATTTACAAATACAATAGCCCGCCAATAAGGGGTTAATGCTAAAAGGGGATAGGACCAGGAGAAACCACTAAAAAGTTTGACCCGCCTGTAAGACATAAAGCAAAGAACCCGTAAGCATAATTACAATGAAGGTACAAGGAAAAAACCCAGCCCGCAGGGGCATTTACGGACCACGATAGGGAGACACCAGCCACACAGCACAGGAGCTCCAAAATGGTGCCCGCATATACCTCGAGGGGCGGGCCACGGAGAAGTGATGCGGAAAAAGTCATCCGCAAGGCCCGCCCCCCGAAAAGCGCGAAGACGCACCCCCGTGGCCAGCCAATGACGGCAAAGCAGCGCCTGAGGCGAAGTTGCCGCCGTCCACGGAGAGGAGTACAAGCGCGCGGCGGCGGCATATAATACAAAACCAGTGCAAAATATGAAAACACATAGTAATACATACACCCCCCCCCCCCCGAGATCTACCCAGGGGGAGCGAAGGGGAAGCAGCGGACCACCTAAGAGGAGCCTAACTGAGGGGGCAGGTGCAAAGGGCACACGGACGCGGGAGGGGCCTCCCATAAGGCTCAGTAGAAAGAGCCATCTTCTAGTCATCGCAGCCCAGACTGCAGAGAAGAACTGGGGAATTTGTGGGAGGTCCCTGGTATATATGGGGCTGGGAGGAGCCACTTTTCTGTCTCTGCAGTCCAGCGCCATCTACTGGATGTATAATCCAAGAGTAAGAAATATCTTCTGGAACAGGACGTGCTATATAATTAGAATAATGGAGCCAAGCAGATGGATACATGTGCTCCTTTCTCCTATGGACTAATAAAGGGAGAATGCTGGTGCACAGGGGAGCATAGAAAACATAAAATCAGTGTGTAGCCGGCATGTAGATACAGCAAGCTCAAGCCCCGAGAGCTTGTTTATTTCATGCTGCACAATCAATAAAAGTGGGACTAGCACAATTGGCAGCCATACAATGAATTAGGAAGTTGGCTAACTTGACTATACAGTAGTGCTGCTTGAAGAACTATATATTTTTGTTCAGGCACAGCTGTCTTTACTGGGCTGGCAGAAGAATACATGCCTGCAAAAAACAGACATTACATCCAATAGTCAAAACTCGAGCTCCAGTCAACATTTGCCTTTACATACAGTAGCATAGAACTGACACACAAATGCCAGTCCTTTCAACAGACTGTAAATGCCCCCTAAACCAGGCTCTATAATCACCACTAAGTTAAAGTGGACAAAGCATCCCCTAAGTTAAAGTGGACAAAAACCCAGTGCGATTGGCCTGGGACTCTATAAGATTCCTGGGCGGATCAATTCCCTCCCCCCAGGGCAGACTGTGTGAAACCCCCCCAGGTTGCACCATTCACTTACCTTGCTCCCCGGTCCGACTGCGCATGCACAAGCAGCAGCTGCATCCTCGCTGTCCTACTAGCAGGGCGCATGGCATGCCCTCACCAGGCATTTGTGAATGGCCGGCACAGACACGCTGCCTGTTAAAGGAAAGCGGGGAATACCGCCACCAGCGCGCTCGGAGATGCTGGACTTAGACAAAGGCTTAGACGACGTGACATCAGAGTCTTCGAGCGCGCTGATTGGACGAGCGGCTGTGCATGCGCCGTAGGACCGGGAAGAGGTGAGCTGCACTTGGCGATCTGGGGTGACAGTGGGGCACCCCCGATCAAGTGACCTGCCAGAAATACAATTGAAATTCTATTGGTTGCGAGATGTCCTGTAGCCAGTACAGGAACCAGGAGTAAACTGAGCCCAATTGTGGGCTCTAGGCATCTCAATTACAGATGGTGAGGGGGTGCCCGGGGGACCGTTGCAAAGGTAGGTGATTGCGGGCATCTGCACAGGGTTCACACAGTGGAGCATCCCGAATCGTGATGCCCCAGCAGCACTTCTTTGGCCAGTCTTTTAGACTCCAGGGCCAGCCACGCCACGTGATAGGGCGCCTTTAAAGGAGCACTAATGTGTTACAGTCAACTATTCACATAAGCGGCTGAATAGCAAGGGAGGGTGCTACTTATACATCATGCATGAAAACTATCCAAGCATGTCGTTTTCCTTTACTCTATGAAAGAAGAACCAGGGGGGACAGGTGTTTAAACCCATTTAACTTATATATACAGTGGGAGAACTGCTAAACTTTAACTTATTGCCTTCTGAGCCAACCTTTTGGGGACAACATTAACCACTCTAATGTCTTCAGAGTTTTCATACATTGCATGATGGGTAAAAGCATCTACACGCATCAGTACTGCAATAGCAATACACATTCATTCCAATTTAGGTTGGCTCAGGAAACAAGGAGTTGGCGCTGTACAGTTATCCCTTGTAAAAGTAGAATGGCACATTCATAAACCTGTCACCTCAATTCTTTTTTCTTCACAATTCGATTAAAAATAAAAAAACAAGCTTGGATGGATTTTTTTAATGCAGGTTGTATAAGTTACCACAATTTTTCATATTAGACTATTTTTACATGAGTTCTTTTAACATGTTAAAGTGGGTCCTTTAGATCAATTAGTGTAAATCAACTTCGTATGTTTTGTTTTTTTAATCATAGCCGCCCTTATCGTAAATAGTCTATACAACTGTTAACAGAAACTATTCTCTCCCTTTCAGCTAATCTCCTAATGAAAGCTCAAGCACCGCAGGAAAACATGGAAATCTGAGCACATAATCTATGTATCGCTTATACAAGTCTCACTGCACTTCACATCACTTAAGCTACAGAAATGTGGCAGAGACTTTCAGTAGCTCCCTGTGGTCTAGTACCTCTACGTGCACATGGGGCTTCAGATGCAATGTGGGGAGAGGGCAGCAGCCGTGAAATTATCTACAGTAATTGACAGCCAAAAGGTCATGGATATACTGTAAGCCAGTCATCTGTGCTGACCGCACTATGGATTCCAGCGAGCACCTTTCAGATTTTGTTTTATGGCCCACATTTTCCATTAATTAAACTACTACCATGGAGGAACACAGCACTGCAGCAGCATCAATCGTTTGCAATTTCTCACAACTGGAGCTGAACATTTCAGATTATTGCAACGAAAGCGCGATTGCCAGTGGCCTATTGGATGTGAACAGGCACTACTTAATAGGGCTCCTTTTATCCTGCCTCTACACCATTTTGCTCTTCCCAATAGGATTCATAGGAAACATCATGATCTTGGTCGTAAATATCCGCTTTCGAGAAAAGATGACAATACCCGACTTGTACTTTATCAACTTGGCAGCCGCCGACCTCATCTTGGTGGCAGACTCGCTCATTGAAGTGTTCAACCTTAGCGAGAAATACTACGATATTACCATCTTGTGCACCTTCATGTCCCTTTTTCTTCAGATTAATATGTACAGCAGTATCTTCTTCCTTACCTGGATGAGTTTTGACAGGTATATTGCACTGACGAAAGTCCTAAAATCCAATATCTTCCGGACAAAAGAGCATGCCAAACTAAGTTGTGGCCTCATCTGGATGGCATCCATATCTGCCACGTTGCTGCCGTTCACTGCCGTCCAAGTGCAGCACAGCGGGGAAGGGCAGTTCTGCTTTGCCGACGTCAAAGAAATCCAGTGGTTAGAAATTACACTGGGATTCATCATTCCTTTCATGGTCATTGGTCTGTGCTATTCGCTAATCATTCGCGTGTTAATTCGAGCTCACAAACACCGAAACCTAAGACCGCGACGACAGAAGGCCCTCAGAATGATTGTAGTGGTGGTGTTGGTATTTTTTTTTTGCTGGTTGCCAGAAAATGTATTCATTAGCATCGGGCTCCTCCAGACTAATAAAAACCAAGACAACGTGTCTTTCCGGCACAACCACCCGCTCACTGGCCACATTGTGAATTTGGCAGCTTTCTCCAACAGTTGCCTCAACCCGCTAATATACAGCTTTCTGGGGGAAACGTTTAGAGACAAGTTGCGTTTGTATGTAAAAGACAAGAGGAGCATGTCTGCTCTTAACCGCTTCTGTCAGGCATCCCTCAAATCTGTCATCCCCGACAGCTCAGAGCTATCTGAAGTCAAATATAACAGCTGTGTGTAAATAAAAGTACTTTGATAAATTGCTATTGACCCTGGTTAAACAGATATCATGGCACCCACTGTTTAAAACCACATACTACTGCACAATGTTTTTTGTAAAAAGATCGCAGTCCACAAGCCCACTGTGATGGTCTTACCTAGTCGGTCTTAACCTTTTATGCTATGTATCCCCTAGTGACGAGAAGTTGCAACTGAGTTACCAAAGGGATCAGTTATACATGTTGCCAAAATAAGTACATTCATGGGTCTCGTTGCACTTTTAAAGAAAGAAGCAAAATATTTAAAACATAAATTAAATAGCTAAAATAATATACTAGACCCACTGACCGATTTGTGTGTCCCTGCAACATTGTTGCATACTCTTCCTGCCCCAAAGAAATACAAAATCATTACTCATGCTTCTACTTTGGCAGGGCATGTGATCTGCTGGTGCCTTTGTAACAGGTTTACTAGGTCTGTCCTCATCACGGTAGTGGTACCACATTCCTCCTACCCAATGTAGCTCAGATATTACTACTATACACTGCTTAGGGTGTAGAGATATTCCTAATACTGCCCATACTTTCCACCGTTCCTGACAGTCGTGGTGCTCTTTCAGTATGGATTCCCACAAGTTTTAAAGGCCCCTCTTAAAGACCTCTGTTAAAATAGAAATATATACTAAGGAATCAATAGGTATTTAACCCTTCTAATGCCAGCCAAGTAAAATTCACATGGCTTACTCCCCTACAGTTAAATGCCAGCCATGTAAATTTTACATTCCTGGCATTCCCCCTGCTAACGGCAGAAAAAAAAAGCAGCTCACCTCAGGCCATGATCCAGCGGCGTGGGTTGCCTCCTCACCCGAGGGGGGGTTCTTCGATCCCCCCGCCCCCCGGGCTTTTATGCCGTGAGGATTTTTCTGGGGTGGGGGCAGGTGCGTCATCCTGCTCTATCACCAGCCATCCTCAGATGCCGGTAGTGATCACTGCCAGCTGTCATTAGTGATCGGCAGTGATCGAGGACACAGGATTGAGGTGAGAGAAAAAAAAAATACTAATAATAATAATGGCATTGCATGTTTTTTTTTTCTTTACATGGAATTGATAAGGGATTCCTGAGACCCCTATACCAGCACCACAAGGCCTGGGGGCTGGCAACCTCTACCCCCCCCCATTATCTGCCTCCCCTAAGCCCAAGGGGGGCATAAGAGCTCGGGGTCTGTGAAGGCTATGTGGGCTTGTAGCTTTCAGGGCCGGGGTCATGGAGACTGGCCTCCGCACCCTGGTCTACAAGCCCTGCATAGCTGGTGCCCAGCTGGGTATGCTGGGTAGGGGGAAACCCACGTCATTTTTTTTTTTTACCCTTTAACCCTTAATTCAAAAAAAGTGTGAAGTATATGTAGGATGTGAGGGGATTTTAAATGTAAAGGGATGTTTTTCTTGAAAAACTGTAAGGTGCGCACAGTAGTTGCATTTTATCTGAAAATATCCTAAAGCGCTGTGTCAATTTAGGGGAGTCTCGTGGGCAGGAAAGGTGGTCTACCAATACATGCGGTACTATTGAAACCAGGAGAAATAGGGCTTTCACACACAATATGATTTTATTGAAAAACCTTTATTTTTATTACAAAAAAACACTACAACTTGTAAAAAATATATTTTTAAATGATTTTGCACATATTTTTCCACATATACACTAAACACATCAGAAGACATTTCCTGGTAAAGCCTCAGACTCTGCACTATACTTGTTAATCTATGATTTTTAAAGGATTTCCAGGGATTTTCTAGGAAAATTACATATTGTTTTTTTGGACAAAGAACTAATATGGTGCACCACTAGTAATAAACAAATATAGGCGTGCTCACCAAATCCACAAAATAAGACAAGAGGAGCATGTCTGCTCTTAACCGCTTCTGTCAGGCATCCCTCAAATCTGTCATCCCCGACAGCTCAGAGCTATCTGAAGTCAAATATAACAGCTGTGTGTAAATAAAAGTACTTTGATAAATTGCTATTGACCCTGGTTAAACAGATATCATGGCACCCACTGTTTAAAACCACATACTACTGCACAATGTTTTTTGTAAAAAGATCGCAGTCCACAAGCCCACTGTGATGGTCTTACCTAGTCGGTCTTAACCTTTTATGCTATGTATCCCCTAGTGACGAGAAGTTGCAACTGAGTTACCAAAGGGATCAGTTATACATGTTGCCAAAATAAGTACATTCATGGGTCTCGTTGCACTTTTAAAGAAAGAAGCAAAATATTTAAAACATAAATTAAATAGCTAAAATAATATACTAGACCCACTGACCGATTTGTGTGTCCCTGCAACATTGTTGCATACTCTTCCTGCCCCAAAGAAATACAAAATCATTACTCATGCTTCTACTTTGGCAGGGCATGTGATCTGCTGGTGCCTTTGTAACAGGTTTACTAGGTCTGTCCTCATCACGGTAGTGGTACCACATTCCTCCTACCCAATGTAGCTCAGATATTACTACTATACACTGCTTAGGGTGTAGAGATATTCCTAATACTGCCCATACTTTCCACCGTTCCTGACAGTCGTGGTGCTCTTTCAGTATGGATTCCCACAAGTTTTAAAGGCCCCTCTTAAAGACCTCTGTTAAAATAGAAATATATACTAAGGAATCAATAGGTATTTAACCCTTCTAATGCCAGCCAAGTAAAATTCACATGGCTTACTCCCCTACAGTTAAATGCCAGCCATGTAAATTTTACATTCCTGGCATTCCCCCTGCTAACGGCAGAAAAAAAAAGCAGCTCACCTCAGGCCATGATCCAGCGGCGTGGGTTGCCTCCTCACCCGAGGGGGGTTCTTCGATCCCCCCGCCCCCCGGGCTTTTATGCCGTGAGGATTTTTCTGGGGTGGGGGCAGGTGCGTCATCCTGCTCTATCACCAGCCATCCTCAGATGCCGGTAGTGATCACTGCCAGCTGTCATTAGTGATCGGCAGTGATCGAGGACACAGGATTGAGGTGAGAGAAAAAAAAAATACTAATAATAATAATGGCATTGCATGTTTTTTTTTTCTTTACATGGAATTGATAAGGGATTCCTGAGACCCCTATACCAGCACCACAAGGCCTGGGGGCTGGCAACCTCTACCCCCCCCCCATTATCTGCCTCCCCTAAGCCCAAGGGGGGCATAAGAGCTCGGGGTCTGTGAAGGCTATGTGGGCTTGTAGCTTTCAGGGCCGGGGTCATGGAGACTGGCCTCCGCACCCTGGTCTACAAGCCCTGCATAGCTGGTGCCCAGCTGGGTATGCTGGGTAGGGGGAAACCCACGTCATTTTTTTTTTTTACCCTTTAACCCTTAATTCAAAAAAAGTGTGAAGTATATGTAGGATGTGAGGGGATTTTAAATGTAAAGGGATGTTTTTCTTGAAAAACTGTAAGGTGCGCACAGTAGTTGCATTTTATCTGAAAATATCCTAAAGCGCTGTGTCAATTTAGGGGAGTCTCGTGGGCAGGAAAGGTGGTCTACCAATACATGCGGTACTATTGAAACCAGGAGAAATAGGGCTTTCACACACAATATGATTTTATTGAAAAACCTTTATTTTTATTACAAAAAAACACTACAACTTGTAAAAAATATATTTTTAAATGATTTTGCACATATTTTTCCACATATACACTAAACACATCAGAAGACATTTCCTGGTAAAGCCTCAGACTCTGCACTATACTTGTTAATCTATGATTTTTAAAGGATTTCCAGGGATTTTCTAGGAAAATTACATATTGTTTTTTTGGACAAAGAACGAATATGGTGCACCACTAGTAATAAACAAATATAGGCGTGCTCACCAAATCCACAAAATAAGAAAAAATTTAACCCTATGGTGCAAAACCAGAGGGTCAAAGAGAGGAGCACCACCAAAATCAATTCATGCTCAATTTATTCAATAAATACAAAAACACATACATATTAAAAACCACAACTACAAAACACAGAATTAAAACCGCCTCTACCTGCCCTGAAAGAATGCATAAACGCCTGTCCAAACAGTGCCCATATAAATAACAAGATGTTATAAGGATATAAGCCTGAGTATCTACCCCAAATAATCTAAACCCCCCCCCCCCCTTTTACTATTGAACAAAGAAATATTATTTAATAATATATATAAAAATATATGTATATAAATGTATTTGTGCCGGCACAAAAATAATTTAAATTGATAATATCAAACCTATAATATATGATTAAACCCTACCTAATATACTCTAAATCCCAAAGTGACATGTGCATTGTGCAAAATAAACCACAAACTATTTACTGAGTGCAAGAGTAACATACATCAAAGAACAATGCAATTCAAAAATACATTAGCCTTCCTGGCTGTGCAATGGTAACTATGTAAAAATATATAAATGCAACAAGTGACAATAACAAAACAAGGCAAGATACTCAGCTAGATAGCAACATGAAAATCAATCTCCAGGGAGGACAGTCAGGGCGGGAGGCCGCTCCACCTGCGCTTCGCGGTCTGAGAACCGCTTCTTGCTTGGGTGCGGGGACCTTTGTAGTCGGTTCCCGCTCTTATATGTCACAGAGGAAGGAGAGGAGGGGGAGAGGAAGGGCGGGCAGTCCGGCATGCAGCGTGAGGGGGATGTACGTCACCACCGTCACCGCCTCCGGACCCGGCGGCGGTATTGAGCGGTGTCATGGACGCAGCTGCGCCTGACAACGCTTAGATGGAACAATGCGCATATGTCAGTGCGCAGGGGGTCCGCGGCCGCGAATATCCCCTCATGTGAGATTGCGCACTGCACATCCAATGATTGCGCATCATCGCTGCCGCCCCAACTAGTGACGGTGGGGACAGGACGGGCCCGCAGCCGCGGCCACTCGCACCCCCGGCTGCAGCCGTCCCGCAGCCCCACTCACCACCCACCCCAAGGTCCCAGGCTGCACCACCATAATGTGGGAGGGCGCGCGCCTCCCAGTGTGTGACATTTATGGGTGCGCGCGCGCTACCCACAGATAGGCGTCCGTAATCATGAGCAGGCGCCTATGGTGGAATTCCAGCCTGCAACCAAGTCCGCAGAGACATATAGAAGAGCGAATAAAAACATCTTTCCACTAATCATGATTATCTCAATTAATATTATGATCTGAATAATACATTATTAATTTCTATAATTACACTAAGAGGACCTATCATGTCAACCTATCAGAGTTAATAACATTTACTATTCCACTTCTGTGTCCATTAAAGGGACAGGCAGCCATGAGTTGGTGCCCTGTATATATATATACAGCTTAAAAGTCCATAATCCTTCTGGGAATATTGTCCACCTTGAACACCCCGGATCATGGTTGATCAGCCGCCACATCTTAGTCGACCGGTGGTTTGATGACCCTATTCCTTTTCCATAGTGGCGCCCCCAGGATTGATGTCCACGCCATCTTTCATGGGAAACCATCCCAGTGTCCTCTCTGGCAGAAAGGATGATGACTCCTTCGGGGTGAGTGAATTCACGTCCCCTACCTGTGAAAAAACAAACAGTGAATAAAGCACACAAAACCAACCAAAATAGATGTTGTGCTAAGACAACAATCATCAAGTGTATCCTGAGGGTGGTAAAACCCTGGGCACATATCCTATCCATGTGCCCGGGTCCACCCCAAGAGTGAAAACCCCACATTAGCCTAATCGCTACAAGTGTCACAAAAGAACCAATAATGTGAAATAAATAAATACCAAAACTTAAATGCATAAAAATAAAGTGCTGGTGCAAACAAAATAGAATAAAAATTGGAGGGGAACCCTCCCTTTACGAAGTGAGTAGTGACAAATACACAAAAGCCTACCCCTATTGCACAACAAGTGAAATGGGGTGATGGTCCATGTGAGGACCAAAAGATCACTCTAATCCCCGTAGGTAGAAATAAATGTTCTTTCTATCCAGAGAGAAACACATGATTTAAAAGAGATGGTGGTCCAACCAGTGTGTCCCCCTCTAACCCAAATAGGGGGAGAAGGACCAATCCTCATTCATCCCCAATGGGGATCTACTACTGAGTTGGAAAATCCAACGTAATTCCCGACGAAGTAAAAGTTTTTTCAAATCACCTCCCCGGGGCCCCAGGGAGACTTTTTCAATCCCTACCACCCTTAAGGTAGAGGGGTCCCCGCCATGAGTTTCCAAAAAGTGTCGTGCCACGGGGGAGACCATCTTACCTGCCAGGGTATCTCGGTGGGCCAGACGAATGTTCGAAACATGCGCTTGGATCCTTACCCGCAGGGCATTCTTTGTTTCCCCTATGTACAACATAGGGCATCCACATCTCAATTGGTACACCACCGATCTTGATCTACAATTCACAAAATGTAAAATTTTAAATTGTTGACCTGTCTCCAAATTCGTCACTTCATCTGTCTTGTCCATAAAACGGCAGATAGAACAACTCCCACAGGGGGCACTGCCTTTGGTGGACAAATTTGACAGCCATGTTTTTGGTGGCGTATAATGGCTGTGGCAGAGCTTGTCCCTGAGATTGGGAGCCCGCCTTGCAGTAAGTCTCGCCCTCGGTCCAACTATGGGGGAAAGGGTAGGGTCAGTACTGAGTAAATTCCAATGGGTCGAGATGATATTCCTGACCCTCTTCCATTGTCTATGGAAGTCCAAGACCAATCTGACCGGTTCCCCTGTAATCGTTTCAGATGTATTTACCTTGTTATGTTTCTTCCGGTTGGGTATCAAGGTCTGCGATCGTTCTGTTTCCTTGGCTCTACGGTAGGCTCGTTCCATCACCTTGTGTGGATATCCCCGAGCTTGAAACCTTTGTGCCAAATCCACCGATTGTTCCTCGAAGTCCTGGATCTTGGTGCAATTTCTTCGTATTCTGAGGAATTGGCCAGTGGGGATTCCATTTTTGACATGTTGGATATGTGCACTCTCATAGTTTAGAAGACTGTTCACTGAGGTGGGTTTCCTGTACAATCTAGTATTGATGGTTCCATCCTGTTCCAATGCAACCACTAGATCCAGGAATGTCACTTCCCTCCGGGAGATCTCATATGTCAACTTGATATTTAGATCATTCCGGTTCAACGTATCTAGGAATTCCCTACAAGTTTCTTCCGGACCCTGCCAAAGAAGAAGGACATTGTCAATATATCGGTGCCACCCTAGCACCGCTGGGTGGCACCTATCAAATTCTGAACAAACTATAGTCTCCTCCCACCACCCAAGAAAAAGGTTCGCCACTGAGGGAGCACATTTCGCTCCCATCGCAACTCCAGAGGTTTGCCTAAATACCTGGCCATTAAATGTAAAAATGTTATGTGCCAGGATAAAATCCAACAATGCTAAGATAAATCTGTGCAGTGGTTCACGTTCTCTTGATTCTTTGTCCAGGAAATAACGGACCGATCTAATGGCCAGATGATGTGGAATGATAGTATATAATGACTCTACGTCACATGTCACCAGGCAGGTGTCAGGGGGTACTTGTATGTGCTCTAGTTTCCTCAGTAAGTCCCCAGTGTCCTTGGTGTAGGAATTCAAACTGAGGACATGAGGCTGGAGAAATGAATCTACGAAAGTGCAGGCGGGCTCTAGTAAACCCCCAATTCCAGAGACTATAGGTCTCCTGGGCGGAGAGGTTAAATTCTTATGGATTTTCGGCAATACATAAAAGGTAGGTATTACCGGGTGTGCCACCGTGAGGAATTTAAATTCATGTGAATCAATGATACCTTCTTCCTTAGCCATCAGTAGCAATAGATCTCCGCCTTATTTTCTTGTAGGGGGTTACTGGAGAGTTTCGTATAATGCCGGGTGTCATAGATTTGACGGTTGACCTCCCGGACATAATTCGTGGTGTCCCATACCACCACGTTGCCCCCCTTATCCGCTTCCTTTATTGTAATGGTGGGGTTCGTCATTAAGCCCTTGAGGGCTTGTTGTTCTACCCGAGTCAGATTACTATGTCCATAAAGTGGACCTAATTGAATGATTTCTCTCACCACCTGGTCAAAAAAGACCTGTACTGGTGGCGAGGACCTTAAGGCGGGGCAGAAGGTAGAAGGGCGTTTAAGTCCGCTATTGTCTCTTACCAACATGGATGTCATAGGTGTAATTACAGCCGTTTCCAAGGATGATGTCAAAATTTCTTCCTGTTGGAATTCTGGGTTTTGTTCTGCTAGAAGTTCCTGAAGTCCCAATAGGGCCTGATGATCTTCTGGACCCAACATGACTTGATTTGTGATTGCATTCCGTGAACCAAAGTGTTTCCTTAAAACAATTTTCCTACAAAACAAATACACGTCTTTAATGACAGAGAACTTGTCTAAATTTCTAGTTGGTGCAAAGGAGACACCCTTTGATAGTACTGACATCTCAGACGGTGTTAGTGCATGTGATGAGATGTTTACTATTTGGAGTGCATGTGCATCCCCCGATCTTTCCTCCCTGTCAGGCGCTTGTAGCCCCAACGGTCCCTGCTCCTGAGAGATCTTTGGCCGCCGTCTGCCCCCCCTCTAGAGATAGACGAAGAACCAGGAGGGGGGGCAGACGGCGGCCAAAGATCTCTCAGGAGCAGGGACCGCTGGGGCTACAAGCGCCTGACAGGGAGGAAAGATCGGGGGATGCACATGCACTCCAAATAGTAAACATCTCATCACATGCACTAACACCGTCTGAGATGTCAGTACTATCAAAGGGTCTCTCCTTTGCACCAACTAGAAATTTAGACAAGATCTCTGTCATTAAAGACGTGTATTTGTTTTGTAGGAAAATTGTTTTAAGGAAACACTTTGGTTCACGGAATGCAATCACAAATCAAGTCATGTTGGGTCCAGAAGATCATCAGGCCCTATTGGGACTTCAGGAACTTCTAGCAGAACAAAACCCAGAATTCCAACAGGAAGAAATTTTGACATCATCCTTGGAAACGGCTGTAATTACACCTATGACATCCATGTTGGTAAGAGACAATAGCGGACTTAAACGCCCTTCTACCTTCTGCCCCGCCTTAAGGTCCTCGCCACCAGTACAGGTCTTTTTTGACCAGGTGGTGAGAGAAATCATTCAATTGGGTCCACTTTATGGACATAGTAATCTGACTCGGGTAGAACAACAAGCCCTCAAGGGCTTAATTACGAACCCCACCATTACAATAAAGGAAGCGGATAAGGGGGGCAACGTGGTGGTATGGGACACCACGAATTATGTCCGGGAGGTCAACCGTCAAATCTATGACACCCGGCATTATACGAAACTCTCCAGTAACCCCCTACAAGAAAATAAGGCGGAGATCTATTGCTACTGATGGCTAAGGAAGAAGGTATCATTGATTCACATGAATTTAAATTCCTCACGGTGGCACACCCGGTAATACCTACCTTTTATGTATTGCCGAAAATCCATAAGAATTTAACCTCTCCGCCCGGGAGACCTATAGTCTCTGGAATTGGGGGTTTACTAGAGCCCGCCTGCACTTTCGTAGATTCATTTCTCCAGCCTCATGTCCTCAGTTTGAATTCCTACACCAAGGACACTGGGGACTTACTGAGGAAACTAGAGCACATACAAGTACCCCCTGACACCTGCCTGGTGACATGTGACGTACAGTCATTATATACTATCATTCCACATCATCTGGCCATTACATCGGTCCGTTATTTCCTGGACAAAGAATCAAGAGAACGTGAACCACTGCACAGATTTATCTTAGCATTGTTGGATTTTATCCTGGCACATAACATTTTTACATTTAATGGCCAGGTATTTAGGCAAACCTCTGGAGTTGCGATGAGAGCGAAATGTGCTCCCTCAGTGGCGAACCTTTTTCTTGGGTGGTGGGAGGAGACTATAGTTTGTTCAGAATTTGATAGGTGCCACCCAGCGGTGCTAGGGTGGCACCGATATATATTGACAATGTCCTTCTTCTTTGGCAGGGTCCGGAAGAAACTTGTAGGGAATTCCTAGATACGTTGAACCGGAATGATCTAAATATCAAGTTAACATATGAGATCTCCCGGAGGGAAGTGACATTCCTGGATCTAGTGGTTGCATTGGAACAGGATGGAACCATCAATACTAGATTGTACAGGAAACCCACCTCAGTGAACAGTCTTCTAAACTATGAGAGTGCACATATCCAACATGTCAAAAATGGAATCCCCACTGGCCAATTCCTCAGAATACGAAGAAATTGCACCAAGATCCAGGACTTCGAGGAACAATCGGTGGATTTGGCACAAAGGTTTCAAGCTCGGGGATATCCACACAAGGTGATGGAACGAGCCTACCGTAGAGCCAAGGAAACAGAACGATCGCAGACCTTGATACCCAACCGGAAGAAACATAACAAGGTAAATACATCTGAAACGATTACAGGGGAACCGGTCAGATTGGTCTTGGACTTCCATAGACAATGGAAGAGGGTCAGGAATATCATCTCGACCCATTGGAATTTACTCAGTACTGACCCTACCCTTTCCCCCATAGTTGGACCGAGGGCGAGACTTACTGCAAGGCGGGCTCCCAATCTCAGGGACAAGCTCTGCCACAGCCATTATACGCCACCAAAAACATGGCTGTCAAATTTGTCCACCAAAGGCAGTGCCCCCTGTGGGAGTTGTTCTATCTGCCGTTTTATGGACAAGACAGATGCAGTGACGAATTTGGAGACAGGTCAACAATTTAAAATTTTACATTTTGTGAATTGTAGATCAAGATCGGTGGTGTACCAATTGAGATGTGGATGCCCTATGTTGTACATAGGGGAAACAAAGAATGCCCTGCGGGTAAGGATCCAAGCGCATGTTTCGAACATTCGTCTGGCCCACCGAGATACCCTGGCAGGTAAGATGGTCTCCCCCGTGGCACGACACTTTTTGGAAACTCATGGCGGGGACCCCTCCACCCTAAGGGTGGTAGGGATTGAAAAAGTCTCCCTGGGGCCCCGGGGAGGTGATTTGAAAAAACTTTTACTTCGTCGGGAATTACGTTGGATTTTCCAACTCAGTAGTAGATCCCCATTGGGGATGAATGAGGATTGGTCCTTCTCCCCCTATTTGGGTTAGAGGGGGACACACTGGTTGGACCACCATCTCTTTTAAATCATGTGTTTCTCTCTGGATAGAAAGAACATTTATTTCTACCTACGGGGATTAGAGTGATCTTTTGGTCCTCACATGGACCATCACCCCATTTCACTTGTTGTGCAATAGGGGTAGGCTTTTGTGTATTTGTCACTACTCACTTCGTAAAGGGAGGGTTCCCCTCCAATTTTTATTCTATTTTGTTTGCACCAGCACTTTATTTTTATGCATTTAAGTTTTGGTATTTATTTATTTCACATTATTGGTTCTTTTGTGACACTTGTAGCGATTAGGCTAATGTGGGGTTTTCACTCTTGGGGTGGACCCGGGCACATGGATAGGATATGTGCCCAGGGTTTTACCACCCTCAGGATACACTTGATGATTGTTGTCTTAGCACAACATCTATTTTGGTTGGTTTTGTGTGCTTTATTCACTGTTTGTTTTTTCACAGGTAGGGGACGTGAATTCACTCACCCCGAAGGAGTCATCATCCTTTCTGCCAGAGAGGACACTGGGATGGTTTCCCATGAAAGATGGCGTGGACATCAATCCTGGGGGCGCCACTATGGAAAAGGAATAGGGTCATCAAACCACCGGTCGACTAAGATGTGGCGGCTGATCAACCATGATCCGGGGTGTTCAAGGTGGACAATATTCCCAGAAGGATTATGGACTTTTAAGCTGTATATATATATACAGGGCACCAACTCATGGCTGCCTGTCCCTTTAATGGACACAGAAGTGGAATAGTAAATGTTATTAACTCTGATAGGTTGACATGATAGGTCCTCTTAGTGTAATTATAGAAATTAATAATGTATTATTCAGATCATAATATTAATTGAGATAATCATGATTAGTGGAAAGATGTTTTTATTCGCTCTTCTATATGTCTCTGCGGACTTGGTTGCAGGCTGGAATTCCACCATAGGCGCCTGCTCATGATTACGGACGCCTATCTGTGGGTAGCGCGCGCGCACCCATAAATGTCACACACTGGGAGGCGCGCGCCCTCCCACATTATGGTGGTGCAGCCTGGGACCTTGGGGTGGGTGGTGAGTGGGGCTGCGGGACGGCTGCAGCCGGGGGTGCGAGTGGCCGCGGCTGCGGGCCCGTCCTGTCCCCGCCGTCACTAGCTGGGGCGGCAGCGATGATGCGCAATCATTGGATGTGCAGTGCGCAATCTCACATGAGGGGATATTCGCGGCCGCGGACCCCCTGCGCACTGACATATGCGCATTGTTCCATCTAAGCGTTGTCAGGCGCAGCTGCGTCCCTGACAACGCTCAATACCGCCGCCGGGTCCGGAGGCGGTGACGGTGGTGACGTACATCCCCCTCACGCTGCGTGCCGAACTGCCCGCCCTTCCTCTCCCCCTCCTCTCCTTCCTCTGTGACATATAAGAGCGGGAACCGACTACAAAGGTCCCCGCACCCAAGCAAGAAGCGGTTCTCAGACCGCGAAGCGCAGGTGGAGCGGCCTCCCGCCCTGACTGTCCTCCCTGGAGATTGACTTTCATGTTGCTATCTAGCTGAGTATCTTGCCTTGTTTTGTTATTGTCACTTGTTGCATTTATATATTTTTACATAGTTACCATTGCACAGCCAGGAAGGCTAATGTATTTTTGAATTGCATTGTTCTTTGATGTATGTTACTCTTGCACTCAGTAAATAGTTTGTGGTTTATTTTGCACAATGCACATGTCACTTTGGGATTTAGAGTATATTAGGTAGGGTTTAATCATATATTATAGGTTTGATATTATCAATTTAAATTATTTTTGTGCCGGCACAAATACATTTATATACATATATTTTTATATATATTATTAAATAATATTTCTTTGTTCAATAGTAAAAGGGAGGGGGGGTTTAGATTATTTGGGGTAGATACTCAGGCTTATATCCTTATAACATCTTGTTATTTATATGGGCACTGTTTGGACAGGCGTTTATGCATTCTTTCAGGGCAGGTAGAGGCGGTTTTAATTCTGTGTTTTGTAGTTGTGGTTTTTAATATGTATGTGTTTTTGTATTTATTGAATAAATTGAGCATGAATTGATTTTGGTGGTGCTCCTCTCTTTGACCCTCTGGTTTTGCACCATAGGGTTAAATTTTGTCACATATTGTTTTTTTAAAGTGGACCAACACCCAGGATTTTGACTATCCTGGGTCTTGGTCCACTTCGGTGGGGCACCCCCGATCGGGGTGCCCCGCTGTGTGAAACCCCCCCGAACCCCCCGAAAAACTCACCTCTCCCCGCGCCGACGGACAAGCCTTTTGACAGCCGCGGACAAGCGGCTCCTCCGCCGCCGCCTCCCGCGTGCGCCCGCGCCGGCCATTCACAGACGGCCGGCGCGCGCACGTCTAGAGGGGCGCGAGGGAGGCGGCGGCAAGACAAGGTAAGGGGATTTGGGGTGTTTGGGGGGGGTTTCACCCTGCGGGACATCCCGATCTCGGATGTCCCGCGGGGAGGTGATCGGGCCGATCACGGGAGGGTGACGGTCCACTTTAAGCAAAATGGTGAAAAATGGTCTGGCAACAGAGGGTGGCGAAATCTCTAGGTAGGCTGGCAGATAAATGGTTAAAGCTCAAACCTTTTGTACAAATCATTCTGACCACATAATACAGTCAGATGCAAAATGTCAAGTTACCTTGACATATTAATTTCATTTATACCACGTCCTGGCTTAATGAGAACCTTCACAGACATTTGTTTTACTAGAAAGGAAAGATCAACAGAGCTAACCAAATAGAGGGACATTTCTCACCATGACATAACAGTCCCCCACTACCTTGCAATGCATAAACTAGGAATACATATCACTTAACGGCATTTGCATCTCTCTTTTTTTTTACGTGATAAAGATAAACTACACACTTACGAATGCAAATGGCGTGACGGGAAATGGGTCTATTAAAAAGACCATCAAAAACTGGTCCTGTGTTTCGACCTCTGCGCTACTGTCTAGATAATACAATATACAGTACTTCCTGTTCAGACACAGACTAGTATTAGCTAGAGAAACTGAATCTAAGTACATTTGCAGTCATCTGATTTACCTTTAATTATTCATGTAACATGCTTACATGCTAACATTACACATAGAGGATCAATAGTGAAATTAGATTGTATTAGCAGTATCTTATTTTTCATTAACGTGGACCTGCACTATGTATAACGCTAAGGGGGTAGTCTGCAGCTTTGCAATAACCTCACATTTGTGAAAAAAAAATGCCCATTGCTCTTTGCATCTTTTCTAAGTGGGTGGCATCATATAGGGAGTAAGTAGTGGTGAAAGAAGGGCCACTGAAATAAATAATTTTGGGAGTGTTGAGAGGGCAAAAAGTGGGTTAAATTCAAACCAGGATTAAAAGAATTATGGTAGGAATAAACTGAGGTTAGAAGAATAGGATGGGAGGATTCTTCAGACTTAGGAACCTACCTTTCCCAGTCAGCCATTACGAGATGCCACTTGAAGGGGTTCTGGGCTAGAATGTCAATAGAATCTAGTAGGGTCAAGTTGGAGAACAGCATGGGGTTAGGGATTGGGGAAATGAATGAAAGCATAGTCACCTTACTACTGCAAAAGCGCCCTACACAGGAAAAATACAATTCTGTGATTTCTAACCTGTAGAATTGATATTATGAGTATACAGTATGTCCCTACCCAGATAAGAATCATTACACATGGGAATTACTCCGCCAGATGGCGCTGGACTGCAGAGACAGCAAAATTGGCTCCTCCCGACCCCTCAAATACCCGGGACCTCCCACAAATCCCCAGCATTGAAAAGCAGTTAACGAGCAGCCGGGATAATTAAAACAGAACGAACTAGTAGCCATAACAATGAAAACAATCACCATACAGGGGATCCAGGATAATGCAAAACCAAGGGTGGGGTGAATCAGGACGTACTGTATACTCATAATACCAATTCTACAGGTGAGTAATCCCAGAATTGTATTATTCTTAGTATACAGTACGTCCTGCTCCAGATAAGAATCATTACACATGGGACATCCAATAGCAGTGTCCATAAAGTAGGGTGGGATCCCCAAAGGTAAAAACAGACAGGTCAGACCACTGCCGCCTGCAGAACCTTGCGGCCAAAAGCAGCATCAGCTGAGGCCCCAACATCAACCTTGCAAAACTTTGAAAAGGTATGAACAGAACACCAAGTAGCGGCCTTGCAAACTTGTTCAACAGAAGCCTGGTGCTAAAAAGCCCAAGAGGCACCAATAGCACGAGTAGAATGAGCAGTAAGGCAGAAGGGAGGATTCTTCCCCTTAGCAGAGTAGGCCTGAATCACAGCCTGACAGATACATTTGCTGATAGTAGATTTAGCAGGAGCCAGACCCTTCCTAGGACCAGAAGGGACCACAAAAAGGGCATCAGTCTTTCTAAATGGAGCCGTAGCCACCAGATAGTACTTCAGACACCTAACCACATCCAAAGAATGCAAGACCCTCTCCTTAGCATTACTAGGATTAGAGCACAAGGAAGGAAGAACAATATCCTGATTTAAATGAAAGGCAGACACAACCTTAGGCAGAAAATCTGGATTGAAGCGAAACACCACCTTGTCCTGGTGTCTCTCAAAGTAGGGGGGCTGGATGGAAAGCGCTGCCAACTCAGACACATTCCTAAAAGAAGTGATAGCCACCAAAAAGACAACCTTGGGAGTAAGAATGGCCAAGGCAGCCTCCTGCACAGGTTCAAAGGGAGCACACTGCAAGGCAGACAAGACCAAGTTCAAATCCCAAACAGGCAACATAGGTTTACGCGGGGGACGCACATGAGCAGCCCCCTGGAAAAAAGTCCTGATCAGAGAATGCTGGGCAAAGGACCTCTGGAAGAAAACAGCCAGGGCAGAGACATGACCCTTCAGAGTACTGAGTTGGAGCCCCAGCTCCAACCCATGCTGCAGGAACTCCAGGAACCTGGGAATAGAGAACACACGACAGGGAAGAGACTTAGACTCACACCAGTCAATGTAAGCACGCCAAACCCTATAGTAAATGGAAGAAGAAGACTTCTTCCTGGCCTTTATCATGGTATCAACAACAAAGGCAGACAGCCCCTTCTCCATCAAGATTGAGGTTTCAGCAGCCAGGCCATCAAAGCCAGAGTTTGTAAATTGGGATGACGTAAGTGGCCCTGAGTGAGCAGGTCTGGCACCCTGGGCAGAGCGTACTGATCTACTGCCAGCTGCACCACGTCTGCGAACCACACTCTTCTTGGCCACCTGGGGGCCACCAGTATTGCTGGCACCCCCTCCTGAGCTATCTTGTGCAGAACCCTGCCCAACAGGGGAATGGAGGAAAGACATACAGGAGCTGAAAGTCCTGCCATGACATTGCTAGAGCATCCGTGGCCAAGGCCAGAGGATCCTGAGACAGGGAGACAAAGGCCGGGAGCTTGTGACGGGACGCAAACAGAGCCACTTCTGGTTGGCCCCAACGGTGACACAGAGATTGAAACACCCTGTTGCAGAGGGACCATTCTCCCAGGCGAGAGGTCCCCCTGCTCAAAGAGTCTGCCTGCAGATTCTCGACCCCCAGGATGTACACAGCTGAGATGCAGGGAACATTGTCCTCCACCCAGGACAGGATCAGAGACACTTCCTTGAGGGCCCTCTTGCTCCGGGTCCCTCCCTGATGATTGATGTAGGCAACCGCCGTCTGGTTGTCCGAGCGTACCTGAACAGGCAGGCCCCGAATGTGATGAGTCAAATGAATCAGAACTAACCTGATCGCCCTCAGTTCCAGAATGTTGATAGGTGTGTGGGCCTCCTGAGGGCACCGCCGCCCTTGGAACTGCAGGGACTTCCAGAACCCCCCCCCCTCCCCCACAACCTGTCAGACTGGCATCCGTGGTAACCGTCTCCCAGCAGGGGGCCAGAAAGGATCTGCCCACCAACAGGTTCCTGGAGTCCAGCCATCACGAGAGGGACCGCCTGACTTGGGGGGGAAAGCACAAGGACCTGGTCCAGGGACGCAGGATCCTTGTCCCATACTGACAAGAGGTGGAGTTGCAGAGCCCTCATGTGGAACTGGGCATAAGGGACCGCCTCGAAGCATGCCACCATCAGGCCCACCAGCCGTTTTTCCTGCCTGATGGAGGGATGAGGGCAAGATAGCAGGAACTGAACCTGCGCAAGCAGACTGTCCACCTTCTGCTGAGGAAGAAAAATCCTTGCCTGAACTGTATCCAGATTCATTCCCAGGAAGGGAGTCAACAAGGAGGGAGACAGGGAAGACTTGGGATGGTTGATCACCCAGCCAAACAAATCCAAAGTGGACACTACCAGCTGAGTATCCAACTCTGCCTGTTGTACGGGGTGGGAAGTGATGAGAATGCTGTCCAGGTAGGGCAGCACGCGGATGCCCTGAGACCTGAGCAGAGACATCACTCCTGTCAGCACCTTGGTGAACACTCTAGGAGCTGAAGTGAGACCGAAGGGCAATGCCACAAATTGGTAGTGCTGAACCTCCAGAGCAAATCTGAGGAACCTTTGATGACCTGGAAACACAGGAATATAAAGGTAAGCATGAAGTGCCCTGGACGCAGGGAACTGATGGCAGAGCGCAGATTTTCCATGCGAAAGCACCTGCACCTGACAAATTTGTTGAGGATCTTCAAGTCCAGGATGGGCCTGACTGACCCATCTCTTTTGGGCATGGTGACAAGGTTGGAATAGAAGCCCTTACCCCTTTCTCTTAAGGGGACCTGACAGATGACCCCCAGCTCTGGAAGGCTTTGCACCGCCAGAACTAGAGCCTGAGCTGATACAGGGTCCTGAGAAATCTGGGATCTGATGAATCTTGAGGGCGGCCAGGCAGCAAACTATCTTGTAACTGGAGGACACTACCTCCTGAATCCACCGGTCTGAGACATGAAGCCTCCAGACGTGAGCAAAGTGCTGAAACCGTCCCCCCACCCGGATGGGTGAGGGCGCCCCTTCATTCCTGAGGGGGCTTGGGAGAAGACTTAAGCTTGGAACCCCAGGAGGAGCCAGGGCGTCCACGTCCTCTGCCCCTACCCCAGAAATCTCCTCGGGCCCCAGTAAGGGAGACCCCCTTCCCTGTCTGGCACCACGGTAGGGGAAAGAAAAGGAGCCCTAACCCCGAAAGGGTCGAGACTGCCGCCTGCGCTGGGGTAACTTGCCTCCCTTAGCAAACAGGTCCAGGCAGTCCCCAAACAGGCGTAGTCCTTTGAAGGGAAAACCAGTGAGAGCTTTCTTGGCAGCATTGTCAGCAGCCCACTGGCGCAGCCAAACCGAGCGGTGTATAGCCACCACAAGGGCAGAGGTTCTGCCACACATCCTAATGGTATCATCCAAGGCAGAGAGGACATAAGTCACAAAAACCTCACAACAAGAGAGTGCATTAAACTCCTCACTAGACAAATCATCAGGGGCACCATCTAGAATACTTCTAAGCAGGGTCCTAATAGCCACAGCCGTAATGGCAGAGGCACAGACTGGGCGCAGCGCCGTCCCACACATGCAAAGGCATGGGACGCCAGCTGATCAATGCGTTAGTCCTCACCATCCCGCAGCGTAGTAGAGTCAGGGGAATGCATTACAGAGGTGTTAGATAACCCTAGGACGGGGCATCCACTTCAGGAGGGGATGACCAATGCTTCACCCCCTCAGCAGGAAAGGGATACCTCTTATCCCAACTCTTAGGTACACCGGGAAGCCTGCTGGGACGCTCCCATTCCCTGAGCAAAAGAATATTGAAATGGGCTTGCTCAGGAAATTCTAAACGTGGCTTAGCAGTATGAATCCATTCCCCCTGTTGCCAGCCGCAACCGGGGGAGAGATAGACAGCACCTCAAAAATCTGAGCCAACAGCCTATCAGTATCATCTGGGGCCCAGGGGTCAGAGCCAGAATCATCATGACCCCTGGGCCTCTCATCAGATGACTCCGAGTCAGAGAGTAACTCCCCTTCTTCCAAAGGGGTATTGCCTGACAGATCCAAAAACTCATCAGCTTCCATAGGGAAAAGAGTGACATCAGGCGTTAAGTGCCGCTTTTTAGAAGAGGCCTTACGCGCCAAGGTATTAGCAAGCAACTTCTCAACACTAGGCAGTCTAGAAGACACATCAGGCTGAGAATCCCCACTGGTATGCAACTCAATGGGAGTCAAATTTAAGCTTGGGGGAGTAGTGAAGCCATACGAGGCGCAGGCCCAGCTACTGGTAAACCAGGCTGCAGCGCAAGCACCTGCTGGGTACAAGGTATACAGACCCACACATTGTCAGCACCAATACGGGATACCCCACAAGCTACACACAGCCGGGCTTGTCCTGAGCACAGTATCCTGAGACGCCTCCATATGATGATTATAGCGGCACAATAGGCCGATAGGGATTCACGCTATAAAAAGCAACCTGGGATGCCCCAATAGCCCGCTAGGGAAGTGGGAGTAATTTACACCCTAGTCCTCACAAGTTTAATAACTAAACAGGGAGAGGTTGGCCCGTCTGAAAGACATAAGCGAAGGTAACCCCATAAGTGACATGCATAATGACGCCAGTCACGCAGCAGCCTGATCCAGAGAAAATAGCGCCGGGTATACCTCGAGGGGCGAGCCGCGGAGACAGTGACGCGGAATGCGCCAAACGCAGGCCCCGCCTCCCCGAAGAGCCGAAGCAGCACACGTGACAAGCAGCCAATAACGGCGCACCAGCGCCTGAGGTAACGCCACCGTCAACCGCGGAGCACAGTGGAATCACGCGCGCCAGCGGCATATTTAAAAAAGCAACCAGTGCAACAAAGTCAGCGCGGTGACTAACACCAATCAGACAAAACAAAATACAGTGAAGCACCAAGGCAAATTCACATACACACCACCCCCCCCCCCCCACCCCGAGAGCGAGGGTGGACAGCGGCCACTTAACATAGGGCCCACCGATAGACAGGGGCAAGGGGCATCCCATAGAGTCTCACCATATGCCTATACCGCCTACCCTTTGGTGGGGGATTTCGGTGGAGCAGCGCTCCTAAGCACCTGACAGTGGTGCTGCCTACCATCACCCTGAACAGCGCAGCCAAGGCTGGGAGGCAAATTAATAATAGAACGGGTGGGAATAGTCCTACAGGGCCGCAGGCTTCTTGTCCAGACTGCAGAGAAAATCTGGGGATTTGTGGGAGGTCCCGGGTATTTGAGGGGCCGGGAGGAGCCAATTTCGCTGTCTGCAGTCCAGCGCCATCTGCTGGAGTAATTTCCATGTGTAATGATTCTTATCTGGAGCAGGACGTACTGTATACTAAGAATAAACAACAGGGGAGGATTCCCATGAGATTTGGAGCCGACGGTAGGGAAAAGTTGTGGCTACATGAAGAAAGTGCATAGAGAGGGGGGAATCAAAATAAAGATAGCCACAAGTAGATAAATTGCCAGAGGATCAAAAAATACCATTTTGTGAGTACTCACCTGAAAAATGGATATTGTTGGTGTGCCACACACCCCGCTTCACCTTTAATATTCTTCACATATTGGGTTAACTCACCGCCAGGTGACGCTGTGCAGAGAGGAAGTCTTGTAACGAGCCCCCTTCCGGCCTATATATACCTGGTACCTCCCATTTATCACCAGTATATTAAAAAGCAGAAAGACAAGGTACCAGTAAATTAACGGTAACCTCAAAATAAATCAATATAAATAAAAGCTTCACCATATAAAGGATTCGGAATACCGAAAAGGGTGGGAGTGAAGCGGGGTGTGTGGCACACCAACAATATCCATTTTTCAGGTGAGTACTCACAAAATGGTATTATTCTTCACATATTGGGACATCCAAAAGCAGTGTCCACAAGGGATGGGCAATTCAAGGCCAGGTGAAGCATAACTTAAATGACTGCAGTCTGCAGAACTTTGCGGCCAAAAACAGCATCTGCTGAGGCTCGCACATCAACCTTGTAAAACGTAGAAAAAGTATGAACAGAAGACCAAGTGGCGGCCTTACAAACTTGTTCAACAGAAGCTTGGTGCTGAAAAGCCCAAGACGCCCCAATGGCGCGAGTAGAATGAGCAGTGATACGAAAAGGGGGAACTTTCCCCTTAGCAGAATAGGCCGCAGTAACGGCCTGACGTATCCACTTGCTAATGGCAGATTTGGCTGGTGCCAAACCCTTCTTAGGCCCATAGGGCACAACAAAAAAGGAATCCGTCTTACGAAAAGGAGACGTGATAATCAAGTAGTACTTAACACAGCGTACTACATCCAAACAATGCAAAACCCTCTCTTTGTCATTCTTAGGATTAGGACACAAGGAGGGAAGAACAATATCTTGGTTCAAATGAAAAACAGAAACATCCTTAGGAAGAATGTCTGGCTTGAACCAAAAGACCACTTTATCCTGATGCCTCTCAAAGCAAGGCGCCTGGATAGACAAGGCCGCCAATTCCGAGACACACCGGACCGAAGTGATCGCTACCAAGAAGACAATCTTCTGAGTCAGGGTAGACAAAGCAATATCTTGCAAAGGCTCAAAAGGAGGAGCCTGAAGAGCAGAAAGAACCAAATTCAAATCCCAAACCGGGAGTAATGGTTTCCTGGGAGGCCGCACATGCGTAACCCCCTGGAAAAAAGTTTTAACTAAAGGCTGAAGCGCAACACGCTTCTGAAAAAAGATAGATAAGGCAGAAACTTGCCCTTTCAACGTACTTAGCTGAAGACCAGAGTCCAGCCCAGATTGTAAAAACTCCAGAATCCTGGAGACCGAAAAGACCATACAAGGAAAAGATCTCATCTCACACCAAGTGATGTAGGCTTTCCAAGTCCTATAGTAGATGATCGAAGAAGACCTCTTCCGGGCACTGATCAGAGTCTTGACAACTGAGTCAGAAAGACCCTCCTCCTTCAAGATGGAGGTTTCAGCAGCCAGGCCGTCAAACCCAGCGCTGGTAAATTGGGGTAACACAACCGACCCTGAGTGAGCAGATCGGGCCGAAGAGGCAGGAAGAACTGGTCCACTGCCAGCCGAACGATGTCTGCAAACCACACTTGCCTTGGCCACCTTGGGGCCACGAGAATGGCGGACACCTTTTCCAGAGCCAACTTCCAAAGCACCCTGCCCAGCATGGGTATGGAGGAAACAGGTATAGAAATCCCAGATTCCCCCAGCTCAGGGACATGGCGTCCACTGCCAGAGCCAGAGGATCCTGGGAGAGCGACACGAAGTTCGGGAGCCTGTGATTGTGACGAGAGGCAAACAGGTCCACCTCTGGTGTCCCCCATCGGAGACACAGTGAGCGAAACACCCGAGGATGGAGAGCCCATTCTCCCTGACTGGGAGAGCCCCTGCTCAACCGGTCCGCTTCCTGGTTCTCCACTCCTGGAATGTATACCGCCGAGAGACAAGGAACATGGGCCTCTGCCCAGGTCAGGATCAGGGACACCTCTCTGAGAGCACCCAGACTGCGAGTCCCACCCTGATGATTGATGTAAGCAACCGCTGTTCGATTATCTGAACGCACCTGGACCGGAAGGCCCAGAACGTGCTGAGTCAGGAGAGCAAGCACCCGACGGATGGCTCTCAGTTCCAGAACATTGATGGGTAAGTGGGCCTCTTGAGGTCCCCACTGCCCCTGGAACTGCAGCTCCTTCCAAAATCCGCCCCAACCCGACAGACTGGCGTCCGTGGTGACAATTTCCCAAAGAGGGGTCAGGAAAGACCTGCCCTTCACAAGATTGGTCGAGACCAACCACCACTGGAGGGACTGCTGGACCCGGGAGGACAACTGGAAGGGCTGATCCAGCGACCGAGGCTGCCGGTCCCAGGACGCCAACAGATAAAGCTGGAGCGTCCTTGTGTGAAATTGAGCAAAAGGAACTGCCTCGAAAGAGGCGACCATCAACCCTATCAGCCTCATCCCCAGACGGATGGATGGCCGAGGATCGGAAAGTAGGACCCGAGCCAACTCCTGAATCAGATGAATTTTGGACTGGGGGAGAAACACTCTGTGTTGAAGAGAGTCCAACTGCATCCCCAGAAAGGACACCACCCTGGCCGGAGCGAGGGAGGACTTGGGAAAGTTGATCACCCAACCAAAGCTTTCCAGCGTGGAGACCACCAACCTGGTGTCTGTCTCCGATTGATTGAGCGACGGAGCCATGATGAGAAGGTCGTGCAAATAAGGTACGACACGAATGCCCCGAGATCTGAAAATGGCCATGACCCCTGCCAGCACCTTGGTGAACACTCTTGGAGCTGAGGTAAGGCCAAACGGAAGTGCCACGAATTGATAATGCTGATTTTCCATCACGAATCGAAGAAAACGTTGATGAGCGTGGCAGATGGGAACATGAAGATAAGCATCCTTGATGTCTATGGACGTCATGAAGTCCCCTTGCCGAAGGGAACCGACGGCCGTACGCAAGGTTTCCATGCGTTTACCGACGCCAGGAGCCCCTGTGCGGCCAAAGGATCGATAGGCACCCGAGACCGAAAGAACCGGTTTGTAACCGGACGACACTACCTCCCGGATCCATCTGTCCGGAATCTCCTGGTCCCAAACCTGGGAGAAGTGTCGTAATTGTCCCCCCACCCGCACGGGTGAGGGCAGCCCCTCATTGCTGAGCAGGTTTACCAGCAGGCTTGGGCTTGGTGCCCCAGGACTGAGCGGGACGGCCACGGCCCCTCCCCCGAGTCCAACCTGCACCTCTGGTAGCGGGAAAGGAAGCCCCCCTACCCGCTCTGAATCCCCGAAATGAAGGCCTACCAGAACTTGCCCCCTTAAAGGGACGACGAGGCCTCTTGCGTTGTGGCATCTTACCACCCTTTGCGACTGAATCAATTTTCTCACCAAACAGACGCAAGCCCAAAAAGGGGAGAGCTGTGAGCACCTTTTTAGAAGCTGAGTCCGCTGACCACTGACGTAGCCATACTGACCGACGAATAGCCATCAGCATTGCAACTGTCTTGCTACTCATAGCCAGTGCATCGTCCTGAGCGGATAGAACATAGGAAACAAAAGATTCACACTGCTTAAGCGCAGTAAACTCTTTACAAGTGGGATCGAGATCCCCATACAGCTCCTGAATTACAGACCTAATCGCCAATAGGAGAAGGGCCGAAGCACACACCGGGCGCATCGTTGACCCAGCATAAATAAAACCATGGCGAGCGTACTGGTCAATCCGACGATCCTCCCCATCTTTAGGGACAGTGGTCTCAGCAGACTGTACCATAGCCGTGCTGGAGAGCCCTAGCACAGGGGTATCGACGTCAGGAGGGACGGACCAAAGCTTCACCAATTCTGGCGGAAAAGGATAACGCTTTTCCCAACTGGAAGGGATTCCAGATAACCGCGTGGGATGTTCCCATTCCTTAAGGACCACCCTCTCGAAGTGGTGTTGTCTGGGAAAAACCCAACGCGGCTGAGGCTCTTTAAACAACTGGCTCTTTGGCAGGGTGACAGCCTCAGGCGGATCTAAATTCAGAATTTCAAACATCTGAGCCAGAATGGAGGGGGTGTCAAGGGAAACACCCGCCGACCAATCGCCAATAGCATCAGCCTCAAGCTGATCTGCAGGCTCATCTGACTCCAACAGGAATTCCCCCTCGTCCGGGGAGCCATCGGACCATTCCACAGGCTCACATACCTGTGAAGCCGAAGGTATCTGAGTCAGGTGCTTCAGTTTTGCAGTGGCTTTTGACCCTGCTTTAACGGGCACTATTTTCCGGAGGCTGGCCAATCGCGCCGCCACCACGGATTGCGAATCCCCACTCTTGACAGTGTCATGTGGGGTCCGGAACAGGGAGGGAGAGGTAGGAGATGATGGAAGATGCGACGGGCCAGCGGCCGCGACGGACTGACGCGCAATACTCTGCCTTGCACAAGGAATGCATAGAAAGACATCATCATCTGGGAGCGGAGTCCCACATCTTGCGCACCCCCTAGATGGCCCAGAAGAACCATTTCCGGTAATAACGGAAGCCTCCATATGGTGATTTATGGTATTCGCAATTCTTTTTTTTTTTTTGGGAGGATTTAATTCAAAAAGAAGATCCCCTTAATAATCTATATATAAATATAGAATATATATATATATATATATATATATATATATATATATTTTTTTTTTTTTTTATATGTCAATATATATATATATATATATATATATATATATATATATAAAAATGTCCCAATTTTCCTTTCCTTTTTAAAAAAGAAAGACTAGCCAAGTAATATAGAGCCGGGAGGCCGCTTTAATCAGGGGTTCCTGGGATCTGTAGGGGAAGAAAAAACCAACAGTCAGATCCCCAAACATGTGGCAACATGCAAACATACTAATGTATGGCACCAAGGTGCCTTTAAATAAACAAAGGAAAAACCTTGCTATAGCAAAGGCTCAGGCAGCAAGCCAGGCAGCAAGCCAGCCTGCAATCAGCGCGGCCAAGCCCCAGCTGCCCCCTAAAGCAGACCTAAACGCTGGCCAAGCCGGCCAGTACTTATCTGCAAGACCAAGGAAAGTCCTTTTAAGAGGAAACAATCAGACCGAGTGCACACATGCGGTGCAGTCTGCTAAGTGCATGAAAGTAAAACACACATGTTACAAAAAGTCATACAGTGAAATACACACACACACACACACAATACACAACCCTCTAACCCCCCCCCCCCCATAGTGAAGGGAGATGGGACTGTAACGGGAGAGTAAGGGGCTAAGGGGACCCTCGGGACAGGGGCATCCCATTTCCGGATCACCATGCCGGATAGCCGCATTGCCCCCAAAAGAGGGGGTCGAGCGGAGGAGATAAACTCCTAGGCACCTATAGTGCCGTCTACCAATAGTCCAGTGAGCAGCCTAGGCTGGGAGGCTTCCAATCCACCATAAAGGTATAAACAATCAAAACCGGGCAGAAATAGACCAAAAGGGGGTGCCTGGGTTAGACCCCGGCTACCTGTAAGCAGGAGACTTCAATCTTCTGTCTTGTCGTCAAGCAGAGAGAAAAATACTGGTGATAAATGGGAGGTACCAGGTATATATAGGCCGGAAGCGGGCTCGTTACAAGACTTCCTCTCTGCACAGCGTCACCTGGCGGTGAGTTAACCCAATATGTGAAGAATATTAAAAGGTGAAGCGGGGTGTGTGGCACACCAAGAATATATACAATTCTTACTCACCTGTAGAATTGGTATTATGACTATACAGTACGTCCTGCTCCAGAAAGATTACTTACTAGTGGGTATTACTCCGCCAGATGGTGCTGGACTGTAGAGACATCGAAAACAGGCTCCTCCCGGCCCCTCAAATATCCAGGGACCTCCCACAAACACCCAGCATTGAAAAGCAGTTAACGAGAAGCCGGGAGAATTAAACAACCCAAACTATCAACTATAACAATGATAACAATCACCATACAGGGGATCCAAGATAATGCAAAACCAAGGGTGGGGTGGAGCAGGACGTACTGTATACTCATAATACCAATTCTACAGGTGAGTAATCACAGAATTGTATTATTCTTAGTATACAGTACGTCCTGCTCCAGAAAGATTACTTACAAGTGGGACATCCAATAGCAGTGTCCATAAAGTAGGGTGGGATCCCCAAAGGTAACAGCAGACAGTTTAAACCACTGCCGCCTGCAGAACCTTGCGGCCAAAAGCTGCGTCAGCTGAGGCCCTAACATCAACCTTGTAAAACTTTGAAAAAGTATGAACAGAAGACCAAGTAGCGGCCTTGCAAACTTGTTCAACAGAAGCCTGGTGCTGAAAAGCCCAAGAAGCACCAATAGCACGAGTGGAATAAGCAGTAAGGCGAAAGGGAGGATTCTTCCCCTTAGCAGAGTAGGCCTGAATCACAGCCTGACGAATCCATTCGCTGATAGTAGACTTGGCAGGAGCCAAACCCTTCCTAGGACCAGAAGGGACCACAAAGGGAGCACCAGTTTTCCTGAAGGACGCAGTGACTACTAGGTAATACTTCAGACACCTGACCACATCCAAGGAATGCAAAATCCTTTCCTTAGCATTGCTAGGATTAGGGCACAATGAAGGAAGAACAATATCTAGATTCAAATGAAAAGCAGACACCACCTTAGGCAGAAAATCCGCCTTATCCTGGTGTCTCTCAAAGTATGGGGGCAGAAGCAATAGCCACCAGAAAGACAACCTTGAGGGTGAGTACAGCCAGAGCAGCATCCTGAATAGGTTCAAAGGGAGCCCCCTGCAAGGCAGACAAGACCAAGCGCAAATCCCAAACAGGGACCATAGGTTTTCGTGGGGGACGCACATGAGTAACCCCCTGAAAGAAAGCCTTAACCAAAGAATGCTGAGCAAAAGACTTCTGAAAGAAGACAGACAGGGCAGAAACCTGACCCTTCAAGTACTGAGTTGGAGACCCGACTCCAACCCCTGCTGTAAAAACTCCAGAACCCTGAGAACTAAGAACAACTGACAGGGAAGAGACCTAGACTCACATCAGTCAATGTAGGTACACCATACCCTATAATAGATGGAAGAAGAAGTTTTCTTCCTAGCCTTCACCATGGTCTCAACCACAGAGGCAGACAAGCCTTTCTCCATCAAGATGGACGTTTCAGCAGCCAGGCCGTCAAGCCAGAGTTTGTAAATTGGGATGGCGTAAGGGGCCCTGAGTGAGCAGATCTGGCACTCCTGGCAGAACGTACTGGTCTACTGCCATCTGCATCACGTCTGCGAGCCACACTCTTCTTGGCCACCTGGGGGCCACCAGAATCACTGGCACCCCTTCCAGAGCAATCTTGCGCAGGACCCTGCCCAGCAGGGGGAATGGAGGAAATTCCCGCCATGACATGGACAGAGCATCTGTGGCCAAGGCCAGAGGATCATGAGACAGGGAGACAAAAGCCTGGAGCTTGTGATTGTGACGGGATGCAAACATATCCACATCCGGTAGACCCCAACGGTGACGCAGGGACTGGAATACCCTGTTGCAGAGAGTCTGCCAGTAGATTCTCTGCTCCCAGGATGTACACAGCCGAAATGCATTGAACAATGGCCTCCGCCCATGTCAGAATTCACGACACCTCCTGGAGGGCCCCCCTGCTCCGGGTCCCTCCCTGATGGTTGATGTAGGCAACCGCCGTCCAGCTGTCTGAGCACACCTGCACAGACAGACCCCTCAGGTAATAGGTCAACTGCTCCAGTACCAACCTGACCGCAGTTTCAGAATGTTGATGGGTAAGTGGGCCTCCTGAGGGCCCCACCTCCTCTGGAACCGCAGGGACTTCCAGAATCCCCCCCATCCTGACAGACTGGCATCCGTGGTGACCGTCTCCCAGGAGGGGGCAAGGAGGACCTGTCCCCCAGCAAGTTCCTGGAGTCCAGCCACCACGAAAGAGACCGCCTGACCAAAGGGGGGGGGGAGCACACAGACCTCGTCCAAGGACGTTGGGTCCTTGTCCCAAACTGACAGAAGGTGAAGATGTAGAGGCCTCAAATGGAACTGAGCAAAAGGCACCGCCTCGAAGCACGCCACCATCAGGCCCACCAACTGCATTCCCTGCCTGAGGGAGGGATGGAGACACGACAGCAGGAACCTCACCTGCGCAGTTAGAGCTTCCACCTTCTGTTGAGGAAGGAATATCCTTGACTGAACCGTATCCATAATCATTCCCAGGAAAGGGGCCACCGAGGAAGGAGACAGAGAAGACTTGGGGCGATTGATCACCCAGCCGAAGGACTCCAGGGTGGCCACCACCAGCTGAGTGTCCAACTCTGCCTGCTGTAGAGACCGAGAGGTGATGAGTATGTCGTCAAGGTAGGGCAGCACGCGGATGCCCCTTGACTCATCAGAGACGTCACCCCCGCCAGCACCTTGGTGAACTCTCTGGGAGCTGAAGTGAGGCCAAATGGCAAGGCCACAAATTGGTAATGTTGATCTTCCAACACGAATCTGAGGAACCTTGGTGTCCTGAAAACACAGGGATGTGAAGGTAAGCGTCTTAGATGTCCACAGACGTCATGAAACCCCCAGGGTGCAAGGAGACCTTGTACGGCCTGCGCCAACACCTGAGCTGAGACAGGGTCCTGGAGGATCCGGGACCTGATGAATCTTGGGGGAGCCCGCACAGCAAGCTCTATCTTGTAGCTGGAGGACACTACCTCCTGAATCCACCGGTCTGAGGCGTGATGCCTTGAGCAAAGTGCCGCAGCCGTCCCCCCACCCTGACGGGCGAGGGCGCCCCATCATGCCTGAGGGGGGGCTTGGGAGAGGATTTGGGCTTAGCCCCCCCAGGAGGAGCCAGGACGTTGTCTTCTGCTCCTGTGCCAGGGATCTGCACAAGCCCCCGCGAAGGACACCCCTTTTTCTTGTTTAACACCATGGTAGGGGGGTGAAGGGGAGCCCTGGCCCCGAAGGGGCCGAAACTGCCGTCTGCGCTGGGGTAACTTACCTCTCTTAGCAAAAAGGTCTAGACGGGCCCCAAACAGGAATAGCCCCTTAAAAGGAAGCCCAGTGAGGGCCTTCTTTGCAGCATTGTCAGCACCCCACTGTCGCAGCCAAACCAAGCGGCGTATAGCCACCACGAGGGCAGAAGTTCTGGCACACATTCTGATGGTGTCATCCAATGCTAATAGGACAAAATTTACAAAAACATCACAACTGGAGAGTGCATTAAACGCCTCACAAGGGAGATCATCAGGGGCACTATCAAGCAAATTTCTGATAAGGGTTATAGTGGCCACAGCAGTAATAGCAGAGGCACAGACCGGGTGCAGCGCCGTCCCCGCACATGCAAAGGCGTGGGAGGCCAGCTGGTCAATGCGCCGGTCCTCAGCATCCCGCAGGGTAGTAGAATCAGGGGAATGCATGACAGGGGTGTTAGATAGCCCTAGGATTGGGACATCCACCTCGGGGGGGGGGGGCGGGGGGATGACCAACATTTAACCACCTCAGGGGGAAAGGGATACTTCCTATCCCAACTCCTTGGAACCCCGGGAAGTTTACTGGGGCACTCCCATTCCTTGAGCACAAGGGTATGGAAATGTGCCTGCTCTAGAAATTCCAAACGTGATTTTGCTGTATGGAAAAGCTCCCCTTTTTGCTTGGGAGCCTCACCAGGGAGAGAGATAGATGGAACCTCAAAGATCTGGGTCAATAATCTGTCAGTGTCATCCGGGGCCCAGGGGTCAGAGCCAGAATTGTCATGACCCCTTGGTCTCTCATCAGATGAGCCTGAATCAGAAAAGAACTCTCCTTCATCAGATAGGGTATAGCCACACAGATTCATAAACTCCTGAGATCCCATAGGGAAAACAGTAACATTAGGGGTCAAGTGCCGCTTCTTACCAGGGCCCTTACGCGCTAAAGACCTCGCAATAATCTGTTCAGCACTAGGAAGTCTAGAAGACACATCAGGCTGAGAATTCCCACAAGTATGCAACTCAACAGGAGTGAGATTTAAGCTGGGGGGAGTAGGTGAAGTGAAACGAGGTGCAGCCACTGGCAGGGCCAGATTGCAATGCAAGCACCTGCTCAGTACACAGACCCACGCCTTGTCAACATCAGCATGAGGCTGTCCACACGCTACACACAGCCGGTCTTGCCCCAAGGGGACCCCGGTAACAATATCCTGGGATGCCTCCATATGGTGATTATTAGGCACAGTGTGCCAGTAGGGATTTACGCTATGAAGCTACCCTGGATGCCCCAATGACCCGCTAGGGAAGTAGGAGTAATTAACCCTTTCAGTGCCAAGCCCGTAGTTTCTACGTGCTTGCTTCCACTCCACTTAAGTGCCAAGCACGTAGAAACTACGGGCTTGGCATTTACCCCAAACAGTTAAAAATAAATAAAAATTAAACACTTACCTCTGGTATCCCTGAGAAGCTGGGGGTCTCCTCTTCGTGGGGGGGGGCATCCGATCGCCCCCCCGACGTCCTCAGTCTTCGGGGGGGGGGCCCGAAACCGCCCCCCCGTTTTCCCCGTGCTCAGCTTCAGTATAAAAAAAAAAAAAAAAAAAAAGCGCCACTGACTCACCTCCTCGCCCGATCCCCGGCCCGCCGTCTTCTCTTCACCGGGGGGGGGCGATCCCCCCCCGGGCTCCGCAGGCTTCGGTGAGGACCCTCTTCCGGGTCCTCACCGCTCGTAATGGCGGCGATGGCCGCCGCCTCTAATGGGAAGCGGCGGCCCCCGCCTTTTGTGGGAGGAGCGGGATGTCATCCCGCTCCTCCTATACCCTCCCCAAGCACCGGCATCTGTCTGATGCCGGTGGAGATCGGTGCAGAGCGGGTGAGAGGAGAGGAGGTTCCGATCGGAGCCTCCTCTCCTCTCATCCGCCCTGCGCCGATCACTATCGGCATCTGACAGATGCCGGCGCTGAGAGAGCGGCGCGGGACAGCGACGTGGGACCCAGGATTGGAGGTGAGTATAGTGTAAAAAAAAAAATAATAAATGTCATTTTTTTAAATATGTGTCTGTGTTTTTATTTTTTACTTTTAACCCCTTGTGAACTGGTAAGGGGTCCATGACCCCTATACCAGTTCACAAGGCTGGGGGGATGGCAAGTCACCGGCGCTAGTGGGTGGCTTGCCATTAACCCCCGGCACCCCCATTACCTGCCTCCCCAAAGGCCAGGGGGGGGCAGAAGAGCCCGGGCCCACGGGCTGTGCGGGCTTTGTAGCCTGCAGGGCCAGGGGCCACAAAAGCTGGCCCCTGCGCCCTGTTCCTACAAGCCCTGCATAGCTGGTCCCGGGCTGGTTACTTCGGGTAAGGGGGACCCCATGTCGTTTTTTGGGGGGATTTTTAAGGGTTTTTAATTTTCCTGAAAATTCCATCAAAAATGTCGCAAAACATGGCACAAAATGGGGAAAAAATGACCTGTCAACAGAGGGTGACAAAATCTCAAGTAGGCTGGCAATTAAAAGGGTTAATAGTACCTATGCATGTTGGGTATTGTTCTGTTCGGGGGACTTTGCGCTTTCAGACTTAGCTTGTTTTTCTGGTTTGCATATTTATATTTTAGGAAAAGGTGTTTTTTATTCAGCTTTTTTATAATTTTTTTAGGGAAACCCTGTGCAACCAAAGAATTCTTTGAGGGATTAATTCCAGAAAGATGAGCCCACTACAACAAGCTGGGTACGCTTAGAAAGCTTAACATGTGTACTTTTAGGGAATATATGGTTTATGGGGGATATTCCAAATGTAAAGGGTTGTTTTGGTTGAAAAATCGCAAGGTGCGCACTTTGTCTGCAGAGCTGAAATTTTCAAGAAAAATTACCGTTATGCGCACGCTTTACTTTGGGGTGTTTGGCAACTCTTCCCTTGACAGTAGCTATGCATGTTGGATATTGTTTTGTTCGGGGGATGTTGTTTTTCAGATTATACTTGTTTTTTCTTGTTTGTAAATAGTTTTTTTAGGAAAATGTGGCTTTGATTCTGCTTTTTTATCCTTTTTTAGGGAAACTCTTTGCAACCAAAGAATACATTGAGGGATTACTTCCAGAAAACTGTGGCCACATCAACAAGCCTGGTACACCTAGAAAGCTTGAGGTGTGTACTTCCAGAGAATATATAGTTTGTTGGGGGTATTTCAAATATAAAGGGTTGTTTTTCTGGAAAAACTGCAAGGTGCTCATAGCGCATATCACAGTTGTATTTTTTCTGAAAATCCCCTGAAGCGCTGTTTCAGTTTGGGGGAGTCTCCTGGGCAGGAAAGGGTGTCTACCTATATATATGTGGTATCGCTGTAACCGGGAGAAATTGGGGTTTCACACGCAATAAGATTTTATTGACAAACTTACATTTTTTATTACAAAAAAACACTACAAATTGTAAAAAATAGATTTTTTTTTTTTTTTTGCACATATTTCACCCAAGAATATTGAGAATACACCTAAAAAATGACAAACAAGACATTTCATGTTAAAGCCCAGACTATGCTGAAAAAAACAATATATCATTTTCCTGGGAAATCCCTGGAAATCCCTTCAAAAATCACATATGAACATGGGGAGCGCAAAATAGTGCAAAATGGTCTGGCACCAAGGGTGACGAAAACTTCAGGTAGGCTGGCAGCGAAAGGGTTATACAAGGCCCAACTATCAATTACACCGGGCCGGGAGAAGCCAATGGATTCACCCTCTGAAAGACACAATGAGAAGAAGGGGTGTCAGAGCCAAACACACTGCAATGAGTATAAAGCCGCCCGCGAGGGCACTTACGGACCGCGGTAAATAAGAACGTCACACGCGCACGCGACCTGACAACATGGCGCCGAGAGTACCTCGAAGGGCAGGCCAGAGCGAGCCGTGATGCAGGGCACGCCAGGCCAGACCCCGGCCCCCCGAAGAGCGCGAAGTCCACCGACAAGCAGCCAATGAGAACGCAGAAGCGTCTGAGGTAACGCCGCCGCCCGGCGCGGAACATCCAAATGAAGGAAAAGACGCATGCGGCGGCGGCATTTGCAATAGTAAAAACAAGACAAGTCAGCGCGGCGGCTGACACCACATATACTAGTCAAAAAACATGACAAAAGGCCGTATGCATGAATCACGATACACGCTCACCCACACACCTCCCCGAAGGCTACAGGGAGAATGAGGGAGGATGGCGGCCCTCTGTACAGGACCCACCGCTACCGGGGCATGGGACAATAATGCGGGAGGAGCATCCCATAAAGGCTCACCATCAGCCTATGCCGCCTACCCTTTGGTGGGGGACTGCGGTGGAGCAGTGCTCCATAAGCATGCATGGTGCCGCCTACCTTCACCGACCAGCGCAGCCCAGGCTGGGAGGCACATCACACGAAGGACGGGTGGGAATATTCCAATAGGGCCGCAGGCTAATAGCCCCGCTCACCTGCTAGAGAGTGATAATTTCATGGATTTGTGGGAGGTCCCCGGGTATTTGAGGGGCCGAGAGGAGCCTGTTTTTACATGTCTCTGCAGTGCCATCTGGCGGAGGATAACCCAAGTGTAAGTAATCTATCTGGAGCAGGACGTACTGTATACTAAGAATATAGTGACATTAGGCGTTAAGTGCCGCTTTTTAGCAGGGGCTTTACGCGGCAAGGACTATGCAATCAACTGCTCAACAGTAGCCAGTCTAGAAGACACACCAGGCTGAGAATCCCCACTAGTATGCAACTCAGTAGGAGTGAGGTTTAAGCTTGGGGGAGTAGGCGAAGTGAAACGAGGTGCAGCCACTGGCAGGCCAGATTGCAATGCAAGCACCTGCTCAGCACAGGGTACACAGACCCGCGCCTTGTCAGCGTCAGCATGAGGCTGCCCACACGATACACACAGCCGGGCTTGTCCAGAAGGAACCCCGGTCGCATTATCCTGGGATGCCTCCATATGGTGATTATAGCGGCACTATAGGCCGATAGGGATTAACGCTATACAGCAACCCTGGATGCCCCAATAACCCGCTAGGGAAGTGGGAGTATTACACAAGGCCTAACAAGTTAATAACTAATAGAGGGCCGGGAGAAGCCAAAGGGTTCGCCCAGCCTGAAAGACATAAGAGGAGGAGAGCGTAAGCACACAGCAATAAAAAAGTAGCAAAATACAGCCGCCCGCGAGGGCACTTACGGACCGCGGTAGGTAGAGGTCTGTCGCGCATGGGCCAACCAAGCAGGTTAAAGATGGCGTCGGTACACCTCGAGGGGCGGGCCGGTATCAGCGATGACGCGGAGCGCGCCATAGAAGGGCCCCGCCCCCCCCGAAGAGCGTGAAGCTAGGACGTGACAAGCAGCCAATGACGGCGCACCAGCGCCTGAGCTAACGCCGCCGCCAAGCGCGGAACGTAGTGACATAAAAAGGCGCGCGGCGGCAATTTTGAAAAACAGTAAGGGAAAGCAAGAACAAAATATAAGGTGTAAAAAACAGAATGCATAGCATACACATTTACACCCCCCCCCCCCCTCTTTTCCCCCGAAGGCTACCAGGAGAATGAGGGAGGACAGCGGCCACTTAATAGGGCCCACCGATAGGCAGGGGCAAGGGGCAATAGTGCGGGAGGGGCATCCCATAGAGGCTCACCATAAGCCTGAACCGCCTACCCTTTGGTGGGGGATTGCGGTAGAGCAGCACTCCTAAGCACTCCTAACAGCGGTGCTGCCTACCCTCATCCGACCAGCGCAGCCAAGGCTGGGAGGCATATTACTAATGGAACGGGTGGGAATAGTCCTACAGGGCCGCAGGCTAATAGCCCCACTCACCTGCGAGTAGAGAGCCATTTTTCGTCCTTCGCAGTCCAGACTGCAGAGCAATTCTGGGGATTTGTGGGAGGTCCCTGGGTATTTGAGGGGCCGGGAGGAGCCTGTTTTCGATGTCTCTGCAGTCCAGCGCCATCTGGCGGAGTAATACCCACTTGTAAGTAATCTTTCTGGAGCAGGACGTACTGTATACTAAGAATAGGTTCACTGAATAGGGCTTCTAGCGACATCGTAGTCAAGTCCGTGCTTGCAGGATCCGTTTCAGCCACCTGTACCCTGACCAAGGTGGCACAGGCCACAAAGCACTGTTTAAGCTCACCCCATGAGTCTCATTGGGCACCAGTAGTCACAAATCAGGGTGGTATGTGGGAGTAGGTAAGTAAGCGGGCACTGAGACTCAGGCTTCAGTGCTGGCATGTGGTGTGGGACATTCTTAAACCAATATTTCCATCGGCACCCAGAAAAGCAGAAGAGACTCCAGGCCACGTGAACGTTAGTGGCCGATCGTGGTCTGGATTTCACCGGGGGGATGGCAGTGAGTGGAACCAGTGTATGGATCCAAAGCATGCACAAGCAGAAACCATTAGTCAAGTTCGGTTTCAAAAACCAATGGTTACTTGTATCCCACGTGACCAACAGGTTTGATGGACAAATGGGGAACACAAAAGTGGCATGGGAGTGAGCACCAGGTGCACCCACAAGGGAAGGGTAGATAGTTTTCCCTGTTTTAGATGTCTTTTTTTTTTTTTTTAACGACAGGGCATCCTAAATCAGGTTGCCCCCTGGGGTTGGGGCCTAGTAGGCGAAAATCAGCGTTTCTCATTAATATGAGAAATGCCTGATGCCAAAAGGTTTATCTGCATTTTTAATGGAGCATCTATTGGGCCTAAGACAAGTTCTTAAACTGAAATAAGATCAAATATGGTGTATGAAGAATGATCTAATATCTTGCAGTCACTTTAGTTTTCTCTTCACCTTTATTGCTGATGAGCTGCACAGTCTGAGGTCAGTTACAGATACAATGTCAGGAAAAAAGCGGATCAAGCCTTGAATTATGGAACAGTGGGGAAAAAAACGGTCTCATCTTGGTTTTACAATTAAATTTACAAGACATCCCAGATTCAGTGGAAAAGTCCCACTTTAAGGCATTTTGTACTGCTGTCCATTCAAAAATCTGGAAACCCACTTTACATCCACACATTGGATGTGAAAAGTACAGCTTGAGTAAATATATCGGCACTCTGCCTGCCATAGACCTAGCATCAGTCTGCCGAGATCAAAACTGTAACATATGACAGGGATCGCAGTGTTTGGCATGCCATTCCAAAATTGACATAATTACTCCATGCTCCTGCCAGACAAAACTAAGCAGCTTTTATTAGGAGGTAAGTTTAAGACTAGATCAGGGGGAGTCATTGGATATCATATATCTGGACTTTTCTAAAGCATTTGATACTGTACCACATAAAAGACTGGTACAAAAGATGATAATGCTTGGACTAGGGGAAAACGTGTGCAGATGGGTGAGAAATTGGCCTAATGATCGGAAGAAGAGGGTGGTTATCAATGGTACACAGTCAGATTGGGTCACTGTTACTAGTGGAGTACCACAAGGGTCAGTTCTGGGACCAGTTCTCTTCAATATATATATATATTAATGACATTGTGTATGGATTAAACAGTAAAGTCTTAATCTTTGCAGATGATGTAAAGCTGTGTAAAGTAATTAAAACAAAAGAGGACAGCAGGCAGCTACAAACAGATTTAGATAAATTGGGTACATGGGCAGCTAAATGGCAAATGAAGTATAACACAGATAAATGTAAGGTTATGCACATGGGAAGGAGAAATCTGTGCCATGATTACACACTAAATAAAGAAACACTTGGTAAAACAACAATGGAAAAGGACCTAGGGGTTTTAGTTAACATAAAGCTTAACTGTGCTAATCAAAGCCAGGCAGCAACTGCCAAAGCAAACAGGATCATGGGGTGCATCAGGAGGGGCATAGTTGCTCATGACCAGAGCATCATTTTACCCCTGTACAAGTCACTGGTCAGACCCCATATGGAAAACTGTGTAAAGTTCTGGGCACCTGTGCTTAAGAAGGACATATCAGAACTGGAGCACGTTCAAAGGAGGACAACTAAGGTAATAAATGGGATACGGAGACTAAAGTACCCTAGAAGATTGTAAAAGTTAGGTTTATTTAGCTTAGAAAAAAAAGAGCCTGAGAGGTGATCTAATAACTATGTCAATACAAAGATCTGTCTCACAATCTATTTATACCCGGAGTGTAACCATAACCCGAGGGCATCCACTAAGGTTAGAGGAAAGGTGCTTTCCCCTAGGAGGGGATTCTTCTCTGTAAGAGCAGTGAGACTATGTAACTCGCTGCCAGAGGACGTAGTAATAAAGGATACAGTAAAAACGTTCAAAAGTGGCCTGGATGTCTTCCTTGCATGTAATAACATGCTACACAACTATGGCTACTAGACCACTGGAAGGAGATAAACAGGCTGAACTGGATGGACTAAAGTCTTTATTAGCCTTACATACTATGTTACTATGTATTCAGCAGCCCTCAATTTGGTGCTATTAGAGTGACTGTCAGGTGAGCGGTTGGACATCAGGATATGGTGGGAGAACAGAGATCTCCGGGCCAGAGCGGATGTGAAGCTGGTGTGGGACAGTTTTGCATGAGCACAGATGGATGAAGGCCCTGATCCTTGAAGCCTGTTGCGGGGCAATTTGATAGAAAGGTAGACTGAGCTGCCAGTGAGTACAAACTTTATTATGGGATTGTACTGAAATCTCACCTAGCAATTTGTTAGACTCTGCTTTCAACTGCATTTTTAAGTGTCTATTATTGTGTGTGCCAAAAACATAATTCTGTGAGACTCACCTGTAGAATTGTTTTTTCTGTTAATCCCTTCCAGACCGTCCCCATTCTTCACAATTGGGTAATTCCTGCCCGAATGGGCGTGTACTGCAAGATCAAAGGTGTGGCTCCTCCCGGCCCCCATAAGTAGCAGCTGCCTCTAATCAAAGACCAGTAATTAAATAGCAGTAAATCATAACAAGAGGCTAAGGCCGGGAGGCCCCGAATATAGGAGACCATGTGACTTCACACCGCCTCCACTTTTCTCTCGAAAAATCATTTTATTTATTTATTTATTTATTTTTTTACAAATGCCTTATTAAATAATAAATGGAGTAATCACCATAAAAAAAGGAATCCAGGACATAATAACCCCCAAAAGAGGGCGGGTCAGACGGCCTGGAATGGATTAACAGAAAAAACAATTCTACAGGTGAGCCTCACAGAATTGTGTTTTTTCTTCCAATCCATTCCAGGCCGTCCCCATTCTTCCCAATTGTGACATCCAAAAGCAGTGCCAAGTATGGGCGGGATCCCCAACGCGGAAAAGCAGGTAGTTCATTTCACTACCGCCTGAAGCACCTTTCGACCAAAGACAGCGTCAGCTGAGGCCCTAACATCTACCTTGTAAAATTTGGTAAATGTATGAACTGAAGACCAGGTGGCAGCTTTACAGACCCGTTCCACCGAGGCCTGATGCTGAAAGGCCCAGGAAGCATCAATGGCCCTAGTAGAATGAGCTGTGACCCGAAAAGGGGGTTCCTTCCCCTTGGCAGATTAGGCTCTTACCACAGCCTGTCTAATCCACTTACTGATCATGGACTTGGCTGTCGGAAGCCCCTTTCTAGAGCCTTCCGCTACGACAAAAAGAAAATCCGACTTCCAGAAGGATTCAGTAGCAGCCATGTAATATCTTATGGCTCTAACCGCATCCAAAGAATGAAGAGGCCTTTCCGCAGAATTACCCAGAACTGGGCATAAGGAAGGTAGAACTTCCTAATTAAGGTGAAAAGGAGAGACGACCTCAGGCAAAAAATCAGGCTTAAAACGAAAAACCACCTTGTCTCTGTGTAACTCAAAAATACAATTCTGTGAAGTACTCACCTGTAGAATTGATATTATTTGTATACAGTACGTCCTGCTCCAGATATAATACTTACACTTGGGTTATCCTCTGCCAGATGGCGCTGCACTGCAGAGACATGGAAAAACAGGCTACTCCCGGCCCTTCAAATACCCAGGGACCTCCCACAAATCCCCAGCATTGAAAAGCAGTGAACAAGAAGCCGGGAGAATCAACCACCCAGAACAACTGGTAATAATAACAATGATAACAATCACCATACAGGGGATACAGAATAATGCAACAACAGGGTGGGGTGGAGCAGGACGTACTGTATACAAATAATATCAATTCTACAGGTGAGTACTTCACAGAATTGTATTATTCTTAGTATACAGTACGTCCTGCTCCAGATATAATACTTACACTTGGGACATCCAATAGCAGTGTCCATAAAGTAGGGTGGGATCCCCCAACAAAGGGTGACAACAGGCAGTTTAAACTACTGCCGCTTGCAAAACCTTGCGGCCAAAAACAGCATCAGCTGAGGCCCTAACATCAACCTTGTAAAACTTTGAAAAGGTATGAACAGAAGACCAAGTAGCAGCCTTGCAAACTTGTTCCACAGAAGCTGGAAGGCCCAAGAGGCATCAATAGCACGAGTAGCAGTAAGGCGGAAGGGAGGACTCTTCCCTTTAGCCGAATAGGCCTGAATCACAGCTTGACAAATCCATTTGCTAATAGTAGACTTGGCAGGAGCCAAACCCTTCCTAGGACCAGAAGGGACTACAAAAAGAGCACCAGTCTTCCTGAAAGCCGCAGTGACTACCAGGTAGTACTTCAGACACCTGACCACATCCAATGAATGCAAAACCCTTTCTTTAGCGTTGCTAGGATTAGGACACAATGAAGGCAGAACAATATCCTGTTTCAAATGAAAGGCAGACACCACCTTTGGCAGAAAATCTGGCTCCTGTTGTCTGAGCGCACCTGTACAGACAGACCCTGCAGGTGATCGGTCAACTGCTCCAAAACCAACCTGACCGCCCGTAGTTCCAGAATGTTGATGGGTAAATGGGCCTCCTGAGGGCCCCACCTCCCCTGGAACCTCAGGGATTTCCAGAAATCCCCCCCAACCTGACAGACTGTCATCCATGGTGACCGTCTCCCAGGAGGGGGCTAGAAAGGACCTGCCCTTTAGCAAGTTCTTGTCGTCCAGCCACCACGAGAGGGAACGTCTCACCAATGGGGGAAGCACACAAACCCCGTCCAAGGATGCGGGGTCCTTGTCCCATACTGATAGGAGGTGAAGCTGCAGAGGCCTCGAATGGAACTGAGCAAAGGGCACCGCCACGAAGCTCGCCACCATCAGGCCCACCAGCCGCATTCCCTGTCTGAGGGAGAGCTGAGCACGAGAGCAGGGACCGCACCTACGTAGTCAGATCTTCCACCTTCTGTTGGGGAAGGAATATTCGTGACTGAACCGTATCCAGAATCATCCCCAGGAATGGGGTCACCGGTGAAGGGGACAGGGAGGACTTGGGATGATTGATCACCCAGCTGAAGGACTCCAAGATGGACACCACCAGCTGAGTGTCCAGCTCCGCCTGCTGTAGAGGCCATGAGGCGATGAGAATGTAGTCCAGGTAGGGCAGCACTCAAATGCCCCCTGACCTTAGCAAGGACATTACCCCCGCCAATACCTTGGTGAACACTCTGGGAGCTGAAGTGAGGCCAAAGGGTAGAGCCACAAATTGGTAGTGTTGATCTTTCAACTCGAATCTGAGAAACCTTTGATGCCCTGGGAACACAGGGATGTGAAGGTAAGCATCTTTGATGTCCACAGACGTCATGAAATCCCCTGGTCGTAGAGAGCCAACGGCCGAGCGCAGGGTTTCCATGCGAAAAGCGCTGGCTCTTGACAAATTTGTTGAGGATCTTTAAATCCAGAATGGGCCTGACTGACTGACTGACCCATCTCTTTTGGGTACTGTGAAAAGGTTGGAGTAGAAACCTTCTCCCAATTCTCTCAAGGGAACTTTGCAAATAACTCCCAGCTCCAGAAGTCCTTGTACTGCCTGCATCAGGACCTGAGCTGATACCGGGTCCTGGGGGATCCGGGACCTGACGAATCTTGAGGGGGACCGCACAGCAAACTATCTTGTAGCCGGAGGTAACTACCTCCTGAATCCACCGGTCTGAGACTTGACGCCTCCAGACGTGCGCAAAGTGCTGTAGTCGTCCCCCCACCCTGGCAGGCGAGGGCGGCCCATCATGCCTGAGGGGTCTTGGGAGGGGGTTTGGGTTTGGTCCCCCAGGAGGAGCCAGGGCGTCGCACCCTGCTCCTATGCCAGGAGTCTGTGCGAGCCCCCGCGAAGGACACCCCTTTTCCCTGCTTAGCGCCTCTGTAGGGGGCTGAAAGGGGGCCCTGGTTGCGAAAGGGCCGAGGCTGCCGCCTGCGCTGTGGTAACTTACCTCCTTTAGCAAAGAGGTCTAGGCGGTCCCCAAACAGGCGTAGTCCCTTGAAAGGGAGCCCAGTAAGGGCTTTCTTAGCAGCCGCCCACTGTCTCAGCCATACCGCACGGCGTATAGCCACCGCCAAGGCGGAAGATCTGGCACACAGCCTAATAGCATCGTCCGATGCAGACAGGATAAAGTTCACAAATACATCACAGTTAGACAGTGCATTAATAGTATCAGCAGGCAACTCGTCTGGGGCGTCAAGTGCATTCCTGACCATGGCCCTGAGTGCCACGGCGGTAATGGCCAGAGCGCAGACCGGGCGCAGTGCCGCCCCTCCAAACGCAAATGCATGGCACGCCAATTGGTCAATGCGCCGGTCCTCAGAATCCCGCAGTGTAGTAGTGTCGGGAGAGTGCATAATAGAGGTGTTAGACAGCCCTAGAATAGGAGCATCCACCTCGGGGGGCGATGACCAGCACTTGACCATGTCAGCAGGAAAAGGATACTTCCTGTCCAGACTCTTAGGGATCCCGGGAAGTCTACTGGGATGTTCCCACTCCTTAAGCACGAGGTTATTGAAATGGGTCTGCTCAGGAAATTCCAATCGAGCCTTAGCAGTATGGAATAGCTCACCCCTTTGCCTGGGAGCTGCAACAGGGGGAGAGATGGACAAAACCTCAAAAATCTGAAGCAATAGCTTATCAGTATCATCCGGGGTCCAGTGATCAGAACCAGAATCGTCATGACCCCTAGACTTCTCATCAGATGACTCTGAGTCAGAGATCAGCTCCCCTTCGTCCGAAAGGGTATGGTCATATAGATGCGTAAACTCATCAGACTCCGTAGGGAATGGAGCAGAGTCAGGGACAATGTGCCGCTTTTTTGCGGTAGCCTTGCGTGCTAGAGTACTAGCAAGCAATTTTTCAACACTGGCCAGTCTAGTAGCCACATCAGGATGAGAATCCCCGCTTGTATTGGGGGTTAGACTCAGGCTTGGGGGGGTAGGTGAAGTGAGGCGAGGTGCAGACCCAGCCCCAGAAGGGGCGGGAAGTACCAGTAACACCTGCTGTGCACAAGGGACGCAGACCCGAGCATTGTCACCGTTGATAGATGAGACCCCACAAGCTACACACAGCCGGGCTTGTCCCGAGGGGACCCCGTTAACAATATCCTGGGATGCCTCCATATGGTGATTAATGGGCACAATAGGCCAGTAGGGATTGACGCTATAAGCTACCCTGGATGCCCCAAAGACCCGCAGGGAAGTGGAAGTAATTATACTAGGTCCAACTGGGAATTACACCGGGCCGGGAGAAGCCACTGGATTTGACCGTCTGAAAGGCATAATGGGAATAGGGATGTCAGAGCCATGCGCAGTAAGCAAGACAAATGGAAATCGCCCGCGAGGGCACTTACAGATCGAGGGAGGAGGAGGACCGTTACCACGCACGCGCGGTGCGCATCGAAATGGCGCCAAGCGGACCTCGAAGGGCGGGCCAGAGCGGGCTGTGACGCGGAGCGCGCCAAGCCAGGTCTCCACCCCCGAAGAGCGCGAAGCTCTGAATACAGTAGTCAGCGCAGAGAGTAGAGTGAATGACACACTATAGAAGCAAAAACGGGGATTACTTCCAGATGCGCCCAACAACAAATACCAATAAAGACACCGCAGCATCCACAGGAGGTGCAGAACAGCAGCTCTCAAGGCTTCTGCTTTTAGCATGCTTCGGGATGCCCTTGACCATAGAAATCTTGTGGGTGGACTGGCTGCCAGCTCGATCTTGTAACCTGATGACACCACCTCCTGAATCCAAAGATCCGTGACATCCGTGATGGTGCCTCCAGATCGGAGCAAACTGCAGGAGCCGTCCCCCCACCCGCACGGGTGAGGGTGCCCCCTCATGCCTGGGTGGATTTGGCTGGAGGCTTGGGTTTGGATCCCCAAGCGGCACTGGGCCTTGTGGGCAGGGAGGGACATATACATAAAAAATATACAAGTTGTTTTTCCCCCTCAGGCTCACCATAATCCTGTGGCCGGCTACCTTTTAAAATAAGGTCTGCGGCCCAGAGCATGTGCTCTGCCGAACGCCACAGACCCCAGCGTTCACCCTACCGTCACGGATCCCGTAGCAGCCAAAGGCTGGGAGGCAGGAATGGGTCAGAAAAGATCCATGGGAATAGAGTTTGCAGCGGCTGACAGGCTAGGTGGCCCCGCTCTGCTGCCAAAATCTGAGAGAGAGTGCCAACGATCTTATGCAGCCAAACTGCAAGATGAACAACTGGGGAATGATAGAGGGGCAGCTGCCTTTATAGGGGGCCGGGAGGAGCTACATCTTTGATCTTGCAGTCAAGCGCCCTCTAGAGGCGAACGCCCAATCGTAAGGATATTGGGATGGCCTGGACTGGATGTAGGGAAAATTATAAGTACACAAAAACATACTCCCCAAAGAAAGCTGGCACACAACCACAAATCCAATCTCTGCCTACTGGTTTCTCCTGAGGCACTGTAATCAGCCTCTCGCTGCCGCACCTACATCCTCTCAATCAATCTGACATTCTTCTCTGGAATGCAAGTCCAGAGACTATATCTGTTGTAGGCCACCACATTTCTGACCGGGATGTGGCCTCTTTCCGTAGCCACCACCGCCGGGAGTCGACCCAGAGGGGACCTCAGTGCACACGGGAATTTCAGTGGAGCGCAGCACCCCCACTCCAGCCCCCTCCAGCACTGGATACTGTCAGAAAGTGAGCGATGGCCTTTATAGTCTTGCTACTGGGCTTGCCACGCCGCCCTGCACCGGAATAGGAAGCACCCTCCAGACTAGACTATTTGGGACAGCTCTGGCCGCCACCGCTCTGCAGGTGAGCTCGCAGTATTCAAAAGGTCGAGCACCTTTGTATCCTAATGAATATGCTTTATGTTCTATATACGTAGCCCTATTGCTTAGGTTATAATGGTGAGAAAAAAGCCCCATGTAACAATTTAACTACATGATGTTTCTACATGATGTTTCTTACTAGGCAATTTATGAAAGAATCGGGGTCAGAGTGGGGGCCTGATGAAATTGAGGAGTCGGAATTTGGCTTACCTACTCCACAGCCATGTTTTAAAGGGTATAAGTGATTCCTAAAAAAAAAAAAAGTGAAATGCCCTTATGCCATGTTGATAACAGAGCTAAGATGAGGGCACCTTCAGGAGAATCATCCCCTTTTTTTCTCTACCTTTTGATTGATCAATATTCTCCAAGCTGCCAGCTTCTGTGCCATTGAGTTTCTGCCAATGAAAACATTTTCAAGTACAAGAAGCAGTAGATGAGAAAGACGCTCTGTTACTTTCATGAAACTTAAAATGTGTCCCTGCTGCGAAATTTAAATGATTTGCTATTACAGTTTCCCCAAAATATGTGGTGGCTTTGAAAGCAGCTGAGCAAATATTAAATAATTTTTAAGGAATAAATCTCATGAGAGCCTTCAACGGAAATGCCCTGATCTCTTATAAACCAGCACAGAGGACCTCATAGCTGTGGTATCTGTGTCCAGATTCTACATTCTTGGTGGCATAAGCTTGAGTAGATAAAACACCACAATGCATTACTGGAATAAAAGGAAAACACCTTTTTATCAGGCTTTTGGTGTTCTGCCTTATTCATTTCCTTATCTGGAATGTAAAAATACAACTCTGTAAAGTACTCACCTGTAGAGTTGGTATTACATGCATACAGCATGTCCTGCTCCAGTCATAGTAATAACATGTGGGTAATCCTCCGCCTCTGTGCACTGCAGACATGTAGAAAACAAGCTCCTCCCGGCCCTACATATACCGAAGGACCTCCCACAAATCCCCAGCATTGAAAAGTAGTGAGAAAGAGAGGCCAGGAGAAAACAACCACCCAAAACTGGCAATAATACCAAAGATAACAATCACCAAACAGGGGGTCCAGAACAAGGTGAAACAGGGTAGGGTGGAGCAGGACGTGCTGTATGCATATAATACCAACTCTACAGGTGAGTACTTCACAGAGTTGTATTATTCTAAGCATACAGCACGTCCTGCTCCAGTCATAGTAATAACATGTGGGACATCCAATAGCAGTGTCCGTAAGAAGGGTGGGATCCCCAACAGAAGGCAACAGCAAGCAGTTTAAACTACTGCCGCCTGCAAAACCTTGCGGCCAAACACAGCGTCAGCTGAGGCCCTAACATCAACCTTGTAAAATTTTGTAAAGGTATGAACAGAAGACCAAGTAGCGGCCTTGCAAACTTGTTCCACAGAGGCCTGGTGCTGAAAAGCCCAAGAAGCCCCAACAGCTCTAGTAGAATGAGCAGTAAGACGAAAGGAGGGAGTCTTCCCCTTAGTAGTATAGGCTTGAACCACAGCCTGACGAATCCATTTACTGATGGTAGACTTGGCGGGAGCACCGCGAGAGCGGCCTCATGAATAGGCTCAAAAGGAGCCCCCTGCAGGGCCAACAACACCAATTTCAGATCCCAAACAGGAACCATAGGTTTCCGAGGAGGACGCACATGAGTGACCCCCTGAAAGAAAGTCTTGATAAGAGGGTGCTGGGCAAAGGTCTTCTGAAAGAAGATAGACAGGGCCGAAACCTGGCCCTTCAAGGTACTAAGCTTAAGACCTAAGTCTAGACCATGTTGTAAGAACTCCAGCACCCCGGAGACTAAGAATTCCCGGCAGGGAAGAGACCTGGATTCACACCAGTCAATGTAAGCACGCCATACTCTGTAGTAGATAGCAGCAGAAGTCTTCTTCCTGGCTTGCACCATAGTAGCCACAACAGATGCAGACAAACCCTTTTCCATTAAGATGGAGGTTTCAATAGCCAAGCCGTCAAAGCTAGAGTTAGTAAATTGGGGTGGCGTAGAGACCCCTGAGTTAGAAGATCTGGCAACCTTGGCAGATCGTACTGATCTACTGCCATTTGAACCACGTCTGCGAACCACACTCTTCTTGGCCACCTTGGGGCCACCTGAATCGCGGGTACCCCTTCCAGAGCGATCTTGCGCAGCACTCTGCCCAGAAGGGGAATTGGTGGAAACACGTACAGGAGCCGAAACTCCTTCCAAGACATTGACAGGGCATCCGTGGCCAGAGCCAGAGGATCCTGAGACAGGGATACAAAGCTCGGTAGCTTGTGATTGTGATGTGACGCAAAGAGATCCACGTCTGGCACACCCCAACGGTGACACAGGGACTGAAAAACCCTGTCGCAGAGGGACCATTCCCCCTGACGGGACGATCCCCTGCTCAGAGCATCTGCTAGCAGATTCTCCGCCCCCGGAATGTAGACAGCCGACATGCATTGGACATTGGTCTCTGCCCATGTTAGAATCAGAGACACCTCCTGGAGAGCACCCTTGCTCCGGGTTCCTCCCTGATGATTGATGTAGGCTACCGCCGTCCTGTTGTCTGAGCGTACCTAAACCGCCAGACCCTTCAGGTGCCGGGTCAATCGTTCCAGCACCAATCTGACCGCCCTGAGTTCCAGGACATTGATAGGAAGATGGGCCTCCTGAGGACCCCACCTCCCCTGGAAGCGCAGGGACTTCCAGAATCCCCCCTAGCCCGAAAGACTGGCATCCGTTGTGACCGTCTCCCAAGAGGGAGCCAGGAAGGATCTGCCCCTTGTCAAGTTCCTGTGGTCCAACCACCACGCAAGGGATTGTCTGACTGAGGGGGGAATCACCCAGCTGTCGTCCAAGGACGCTGGGTCCTTGTTCCATACTGACAGAAGGTGAAGCTGCAGGGTTCTCAAATGCAACTGGGCAAAGGGCACCGCCTCGAAGCTTGCCACCATTGAACCCACTGTAGCGATAACCCTTATCGCCGGAGGGCTTCACCACCCGAGACGTCCTTTTCCCAATCGTAAGAGGTGCTGCAGGAATTCCAGAGTCATCCGTGAGGAAACAGGAACAGCCCTTACAAGGGCTAGTGAATTGTAATATAGCGTTTCCCCCAATAAGAGACAGAACTTATTGAGGGTGAAGGTGAAGTCTTTATTAGTGCCACTCTAGGCCTTATATACACAAGTCTCCTATTGCATGACACACACACCGACCAATAGCAGCAGGGCACACAATCCCTCAACTCTGCCGGTGACGCAATCAGCAATACAATAGAGACGTCTGTAATATACTCAATCCGAACAATGCCATTGTCTGTGACGTAATCAATTAACACAATGGCAGTTTATAATACAATCCAAACTACAATGACATTGCCTGTAACAGTATCAAAATACAATGACCTAATTAGGAAAAGGCCAGTGAATGACCCGGTGGGCAACTGAATAGTGATGACATCCAAAAGACAGAGCGTCTGTCACAATGCCCCCTTTTTGTGGAACACCCGGCAGACCCAGATTGACCCTGTTCGGGTTAACGTGGGGCTGTCCGGACTCTTGTTATGGGCAGAGTTCTGTTTAAGGACAAGTCTGCAAATAGTGAGTAACCGGACTAAACATTGACGTGGGCTGTACATAGGAATCGGTCATGGGTGGGGTCCAAACACTGGGATATTGTGGCGTTGGTGAGTTCAGCACCAAAGTCCTTGGTTGGATGTGTGCACAGGTGCTCTGCTTTCTTATAGCTGGCCCAAGTTTCAATCTCTTTCCATGGAAGCTGATCGGAGAATCCACAATCTTCTGCACATCTACATCATCGTAAAAGTAGACAAAACCATAACCCTTAGAAACGCCAGAGGCATCCCTAATAATTTTGACATTCTTTACAGCGCCATACTTTGAAAAAACATCCTTAATTTCAGGCTGATTAATCCGACGGTCAATGCCCCCAACAAAAATAGTGTTTGGCATAAGATTCCCTTCTGGAAGGACGTAACCTGACGGCTGATCCTCTTCTTGACTTTGTGTAACAGACATGACGTGATGCAGACGAAACCCCTGGGTCTCCCCGACCAGTGGGCTGGAGCTCGGGTTGGAGCCTGGGTTGTAACAGGGTTGACGCTGGCTGGTCCAGAGGTAGCGTAGGCAGAAGTCATTGGTCCTAGATCATTTCCCAATAGTACTTCTGCTGGTTAGTTGTCCATAAGTCCCACCTGTACCCTGCCGGATCCAACGCCCCAGTCAAGATGTACTCGGGCGGTGGGGAGTCGAAACACAGCTCCTCCCGCCACCCTTACTGCAACGGTGTGTCCAGTGCGGTCTTTGTTCTTGACCAAATGATGTTGGAGCAAGGTAAGTGTGGCTCCGGTGTCGCGTAATCCTTGCGCGGTGCGCCCATTGACTCGTACCTCCTGGCGATGGTGCTGTCGGTTGTCTTGGATGGCCGCTTGTACGGGATCAGCTTCATACAGTACCCCCAGATACTCTTCTGAACTGCTCTCAGCTTCCAAACAGTGTGCCACAGGAGTACGGGAGGTGGAAGGTTGCTTTTGCCCCCACGTGTTTCGGGGAGGCTCTAGGGCGCAATCACTGCGATAATGTCCCCATTGTTTGCAACGATGGCACTGAACTGTGGAGAGGTTCGGTTGCTGCGCTGGCCTATGTGGCCCAGAGTCACGAGTTGGCGCTGAAGCCAGAGGTGCTTGAAATTTGATGGGAGGTGGTGGTTTTGGAGCGGACTGTTCTGTCTGGCGAGCATCGGTGTACTCGTCGGCTAGACGAGCAGCCTCAGGTAGCGTTAGAGGCCTCCGGTCACGTACCCACTCTCTTAGCTCTGGTTGCAGGGCATTGAGAAAATGTTCTAGTAAAAACAACTGTAGTACATCCTCAGCGGTCGTGGCTTTGCATCCAGTGACCCAGTGTGATGCTGTACGATGGAGGCGACATGCCCACTCCGTGTAAGAATCCCCTCCCTTCTTTTGGGATTCCCGAAATCGTCGCCTGTAGGCCTCCGGGGTGACAGCGTACCGGGCTAACAAAGCCTCCTTTACCAGATGGTAGTGTGGTAAGTCCGCATCAGGGATGGCCCGGAAAGCATCGGAAGACTGCATTCCCTGCCGGATGGAGGGATGAGGGTTCGAGAGCAGGGACCTCGCCTGCGTTGTTAGAGCTTCCACCTTCTGTGGAGGAAGGAATATCCTTGACTGAACCGAGTCGAGAATCCTCCCCAGAAATGGGGTCACTGAGGAGGGGGACAGAGAGGACTTTGGGTAATTGATCACCCAGCCGAAGGACTCCAGGGTGGACACCACCAACCGAGTGTCCAGTTCTGCCTGCCGCAGAGCCCGAGAGGTGATGAGTATATCGTCCAGGTAGGGCAACACGCGTATGCGTCTTAAGAGAGACATCACCCCTGCCAGCACCTTGGTGAACACCCTGGGAGCTGACGTAAGGCTGAATGGCAGGGCCACGAACTGATAATGCTGATCCAACAGCGCAAATCTGAGAAACCTTTGGTGCCCTGGGAACACCGGAACGTGCAGGTAAGCATCCTTGATGTCCACAGACGTCATGAAGTCCCCTGGACGCAGCGAGGCAATGGCCGAGCGCAGAGTTTCCATACGAAAATGCCTGTTTCTGACAAATCTGTTTAGGTTTTTAAAATCCAGAATGGGTCTGACTGACCCGTCCTTTTTGGGCACCGTGAACAGGTTGGAATAAAACCCCATGCCCCTGTCTCTTAAGGGGACCTCGCAGATGACCCCGAGCTCCAGAAGGTCCTGCACAGCCAGCATCAAGACTCGAGCTGAGGCAGGGTCCTGTGGGATCCGAGACCCAACGAACCTGGTAGGGGGCAGTACAGCAATCTTGTATCTTGTAATCTTGTAACCGGAGAACACTACTTCTTGAATCCACCGGTCTGGGACAAGGCGTCTCCAGACATGCTCGAAGTGCTGTAGACGTCCCCCCACCCTGACGGGCGAGGGCGCCCCTTCATGCTTGGGGGGCCTTGGGGGGGGGCTTTGGGCTTGGGCCCCCAGGAGGAACCAGGACGGCGACCTCTGTTCTTGTTCCAGGACTCTGCGCGAGACCCAGCGAAGGACACCCCTCTACCCTGCTTGGCCCCACAGTAGGGGGTCGAATGGGAGCTTGGGCCACGAAAGGGCCGGATCTGACGCTTGCGCTGGGGCAACTTGCCACCCTTGGCAAAGATATCTAACCTTTCTCCAAACAGGCGCAGCCCTTTAAATGGAAGCCCCGTAAGGGCCTTCTTGGCGACGTTTATAGCAGCGCACTGGCGCAACCAGATCGCACGGCGTATGGCCACCACCAGAGCAGAGGATCTAGCGCTCAGCTTAATAGCATCGTCTGATGCGGATAGGATATAATTCACAAAGGTCTCACAGGTGGCCAGAGCGTTGGCGGCCTCAGAGGGCAAGTCATCTGCCCCTTCCAGAGCAGTCTTGACCACAGTCCTGAGCACCACCGCCGTGATGGCTAAGGCGCAAACCGGGCGGAGCGACGCTCCCCCAAATGCAAAGGCATGACATGCCAATTGATCAACTCGCCGATCCTCTAAATCCCGCAGCGTAGTAGTGTCAGGGGAGTGCATAATAGAGGTGTTGGACAGACTCAGAATCGGGGCATCGACCTCGGGCGGCGATGTCCAGCACTTAACCAGATCGGCAGGAAATGGATACTTCTTATCCACAGCTTTGGGGATCCCCTGGAGTTTGCTGGGATGTTCCCATTCTTTCAGCACTAAGCTATTAAAATGAATTTGTTCGGGAAACTCCAACCGCACCCTAGCGGTATGAAACAGATCACCCCTTTGCCGAGGAGCCGCGGGAGGGGGAGAGAGGGATAACACATCAAAGATCTGGGTCAGCAGTCTATCAATGTCGTCCTGGGACCAATGATCAGAACGAGACTCCTCCTGACTCCTGGACTCATCATCGTAGGACCCTGAGTCAGAGAGCAGTTCCCCTTCCTCTGATGGGGAATGTGCATAGGAAAGCAGTAAATCATCAGATTCTAGAGGAAGAATAGTAGATTCAGGATTCAAATGACGCCTCTTGGCAGTAGCCTTGCGCGCCAAGTTTTCCACACTAGCCAGTCTAGAGGCCAAATCAGCGTGAGAATCCCCACTAGTATTGGGGGTTAGGCTCAAGCTTGGAGGAGTAGGGGAAGTAAGGCGAGGTGCGGGCCCAGCCTCGGAAGAGGTGGGGAGACCGGCTAGCGCCTGCTGGGCACAAGGGACGCAGACCAGTGCATTGTCACCGCTGCTAGGTAAGACCCCACAAGCTACACACAGACGGGCTTGTCCCAAAGGAACCCGTTCACAATATCCAGGGATGCCTCCATATGGTGATTATTAAGTTCAATATGCCAGTAGGGATTGACGCTGTAAGCAACCCTGGATGCCCCAATAACCCGCTGGGAAGTGGGAGTAATTTCTTAAAATGGTCTGGAACGGGCGCTACGTCGGGCCGGGAGAAGCCACCGAAGACCGCTGTCTGAAAGACACAAGGGGAACAGGGATGTCAGAGCCGAGCGCGAAGAAGCAAGCTAGGGGAAAGATCGCCCGTGAGGGCACTTACTGGCCTGCGAGGGGAGGACCGTCTTCACCACACACATGCGAGAAGGAAATGGCGCCCAGCGAACCTCGAAGGGCGGGCCAGAGTGGGCGATGACGCGGAACGCGCCTTCGAGCTTCGCGCTCTCCGAGGGTGGGGGCGTGGTTCGGTCTGGCGCGTTCCGCGTCATCGCCGGGCTTCTCCCGGCCCGACGTAGCGCCCGTTCCAGACCATTTTAAGAAATTACTAGCCAATTAGCAGCCAATCAGGAGAAAACAGTAGTTATGTCAGAATCACCTCAGAGAAAACGTCTGACAGAGTGAAAAACAGGAGTAAAAACGCCGTAGCTTCCCCGAACAGGGCAGCCGTACGCGCCATAGAGAACAATAAAAAGCTAAAAAAGCGAAGCGCGCTCTGACACCCGGTAACGGTTAAAAGATATAGGACTCTAGTGTAATTAGGGCAAGGATAGGCCATCGAACACACAACCCCCCCCTCTTTTTCCCCCCACTATGGGGGAAATCTAGGGAGGAAGGTGACCCAAAATGCAGGGTTCACCGTTACATGGGACGTGGGGGCACTGGTGCGGGAGGGGCATCCGACTGAGGCTCACCATTCGCCTTAGCCGCCTACCCTATGGCGGGGGATTGCGGTGGAGACTAGCTCCGTAAGCACACTAGGTGCTGCCTACCTTCACCCGACCAACGCAGCCCAGGCTGGGAGGCATTAATTCACAATGAGGACGGGTGGAAATAGTCCCGCAGGGCCTCGGGCTGTCAAGCCCCATTCGCCTGCGAGAGCGTGATACTTCATGTCTTCGCAGTTCCAGTACTGCAGAGAAATCTGGGGATTTGTGGGAGGTCCTTCGGTATATGTAGGGCCGGGAGGAGCTTGTTTTCTACATGTCTGCAGTGCACGGCGCCGGAGGAAGAGGATTACCCACATGTTATTACTATGACTGGAGCAGGACGTGCTGTATGTTTAGAATATAAATGTGCATTAGGATTGTGCCCCTATACCTGAGATTTACTTATCAGCATGTAGTTTGCAAATTTCTTATATTCTGTGTCTGTGTGTTGCTCAAGTGGGAGCAGCATCTAGGCCTTACATAAAGCCTTTAGTAATGTTTCTGATTACAAGTCCCAGAATTCTTCCACTGTTTCAGGTGACCTCACTAGCAGCTTTGGCAAAATCAAGCAGCAGTAATGACCTCCCAAGGTGAGAACACTGCCAACAACCCTTTAGCTACTGAACACAAGATTGAGTCAGGCAGGAAGTCTCTGTTCGGTACACTAAACACACCATTTGGTGAACATTGCTAACATAAACACACAGTGTTGCCAGAGAAACAGTTTTCTTTTGTAATAGTGTTGGCAAATAGATAAAAAAAAGAAAAAATATAGTAGATAAGCTCAGCACCCCTAGGACATCATTTTGGCACACAGTAATGGAAACTTTTAAAAATGCCATCAAAAGTGGAATTACCGTTTAAAGGAACAATAGTTTCAATTTTCATCCACTGCTACAGTATACAAATCTACAGAACAGAAATCTCTCATCTAATGGTCTAGATACATGGTTTCCTTATCTGTCTAGAAAGCAATTTTCTTAAAGTGGACCAACACCCAGGATTTTGACTATCCTGGGTTTTGTTCCACTTCGGCGGGGCACCCCGATCGGACAAGCGGGAGGCAGCGACGGACAAGAGAGCGCGCCTGCCGCCGCCACGCCTCCTGCGCGTCCCTCTTACAGGGCGCGCGCCCGCGCCGGCCATTCACAAACGCCCGGCGCGGGTGCGTGTCCTGCTAGAGGGACGCGCGGGTGCAGCTGGACCGTGGATAAGGTAGGGATTTAGGGGTTTCTGGGGGGTTTCACACAGCGGGGCACCCCCCATCGGGGTGCCCCGCAGTCAGGGGTCTGATCGGTCCGGGAATCTTATAGATTCCCGGGCCGATCATGGGATGGTGTTGGTCCACTTTAAAGCAGAAGTCCAGTGAACCCCCCCCCCCCCCCGCAGCCACACAGAGAGACACAAAGCTACATCCCCTGGCTTTGTTGCCCTGTGTGTTCAAGTGAATGGACGGCAGGCGGGTGCACAGGAGGGAGAGCGGCGTCTCCTGGTTCCATGCGCGGGCCCGTCGCCCATCCACTTGAATGGATCGCATGAGTGCAAGGGGGATGCTGCATTGAACCGCCCGCGCACAGAGCCGGGGAATGCCTCTTTGCATCTTTCTGTGCAACGCTGCACCATGGCAAGGTAAGTCTTTTTACTTTGAAACTTTCACTGGAATTCTGCTTTAAAGCGGATCAAGTCTCTAAACATACAACACATGTGCTCATCCCCCTCCTCAAGGGCCACCCACTGCCCATGTTTTGCAGACTTTTACACAGATACACCTATAAAGCAATTGGTGCCCAGACAAATCTATAGTGCAGGGGTTGCCAACCAGTGATACTAGTGTGACTAGTGGCACTAGAGATCTATTCAGGTGGTCCTCAACAAGGCTGCAAATTGACCTGTACTCCAATATGATCTGCTGCCATCTATACTTTGATCCCATTTAAATTGTTATTTAGGTACAACACTGCTCTAATAGAAGATACAACTATTTTTTCACATTTTTGTGCATTTTTTGCACTTTACTTGGCAGTTGTAGGTGACCGGCAACCCATATCTACCACCCAGATGTCATTTGAAAATTAAGTGGTACTAGATTGAAAAGAAGTTGGGAACTCTTGGTTTAGGCCACTGCTATGCAAAGAAATATAAGCAACCCAGCATAAGGCCACATTCTAGGGAACTAAATGCTTCCACATTAGTAGCACTAGTTCAAAGAGGACCCTTTCTGGTTTTATTGTCCATGTGCACGGTGTTTCCTGGAAGGAAATTTAAGGTAATGTAAAGACGTGGCAGTCGATCGAGAAGAAATTAGTAGGTAGCTCTGCAAGGTGTTGCTGGGAACTTAATCCCTGTCTGGGGAGTTACTGCCCTGTCCCCCAAGTCTCGAGTACAGTCTCCCAAATCGGGATGCTCCTGAGACAAGGAAAAACCCATGTTTTGTTCTGCTTGAACCCAGTGTGTCTGCCTGAATATTTCTGAAAAGGTTCTCATGTATTTAGGTCTTGATACATCTGCAGCAATCAGTCAAAACAACTGGACTTGCTCTGCTTTTCATGAACGCACCAGTGATGCAAACCCAAATTAGCCAATATCCCATCTGATGGTCCCCTTCCTGGGAGTAGAAAAATTAATCACTATTTTCGCTTACCCTGACATACTGTAAACGGTTTTTGACTCTCTATTCCCAGGCTCCTTCGTAATTTAATCACGATGCCGAGCAGGCCCACTGTTGAAGCCTGGGAGGCACCACATTTCCTCCTCTCTTCAAATCCCAGGCGCTGGGTCATGAGGCAATCCAGCAATCACTGGTCCTGCCACTAAACCTCCTGCAATCTCCTGGGATTTTCATTAAAATAATTGGTTTTGGTCCACTTCTTAGGATTTTACACAATATCAGTAGCACAATGAAAAAAGATAAGTCACAATTGTTACTTTTTAAATCCAGACCAACTGTGGTCCAAGGGTAAGATTTCGGAGAAGGAGGCAGGGTCATGTATAGGCATAAGGAATGTGCAGGTTTGTAAGGTTGTGTCCTTTATTCCTTATAAACCAAAATCCTGCCTCTCATGGTTGCATGCGAGTACAGTCACCATCTATGAACCATCTTGTGTGTGTGTTGAGATCACTGCAGACCCAGCTGTGTATATACACTTGTCTTTTAAAGCTTACAATGAAATCATCCGCTGCTGCCAAGGAGAGGACATATGATGTGTGAAATACATCAGCCATAACACAATTGCACTACAGAGGTTTAATCCTGGTTTCAAAAACAATATTTAGCTTTTGTATTCAAATGCTTTCTACATCTATGGAATTTGCCTTGCCAGAACAAAAAAAAAAAATACAATTCTGTGATTACTCACCTGTAGAATTTATATTATGAGTGTACATCCCATCCCGTTCCGAAAGATATCCTTACACATGGGTTATTCATCTTCAGATGTCACGTGACTGCAGAGCAGAAAAAGTGCCTATATATACCGAGGCACCTCCCACAGAACCCCAGTATTTAAAAAGCAGTTAATAGAAGCCGGGAGAAATAATCAACAATCACCATAAAGAGGTAACAAGAACAACAAGGGTGGGGCGGAACGGGATGGGATGTACACTCATAATATCAATTCTACAGGCGAGTAATCACAGAATTGTATTATTCTTAGTGTACATCCCGTCCCGTTCCGAAAGATATCCTTACACATGGGACATCCAATAGCAGTGTCCGTAAGGTAGGGTGGGATCCCCAAAAGCAAAAGCAAGCAGTCTAAACCACTGCCGCCTGCAGAACCTTGCGGCCAAAAGCAGCATTAGCTGAGGCCCTAACATCAACCTTGTAAAACTTAGAAAAAGTATGAACAGAAGACCAAGTTGCGGCCTTGCAAACTTGTTCAACAGAAGCTTGGTGCTGAAAAGCCCAAGAGGCACCAATAGCACGAGTAGAATAAGCAGTAAGACGGAAAGGAGGTTTCTTTCCCTTAGCAGAATAGGCCCGACGGATCCACTTGCTGATAGTGGATTTAGCAGGAGCCTGGCCCTTCTTAGGACCAGACGGAACCACAGAGAAAGCATCAGTCTTCCTGAAGGGTTCAGTAGCCACCAAATAGAATTTCACAGCCCTAACAACATCAAGAGAATGTAACACCCTTTACTTGGGGTTACTAGGGTTAGGGCACAAAGAAGGCAACACAATGTCCTGATTGAGATAAAAAGCAGACACAACCTTAGGCAGAAAGCCAGTTTTGTCCTTGTGTCTTTCAAAATAAGGAGGCTTGATGGAAAGCGCAGCCAATTCAGAAACACGCCTGACTGAGGTAATAGCCACCAAAAAAGCCACCTTGACAGTGAGAGTGGACAAAGCCGCCTCATGCAAGGGTTCAAAGGGAGATCCTTGCATGGCAGACAAAACCAGGTTCAAATCCCAAACAGGTAACATGGGCTTGCGCGGAGGACGCAAATGAGTAACACCTTGAAAGAAAGTCTTAACCAGATGATGCTGTGCAAAAGATCTCTGGAAGAAAACAGCCAGAGCAGAAACATGACCTTTCAGAGTACTAAGCTGAAAACCCATGTCCAAGCCATTTTGTAAGAATTCCAATATCCTGGGAATAGAGAACAGTCGACATGGAAGTGACCTAGACTCATTCCAGTCAATGTAAGCACGCCAAACCCTGTAGTAAATGGTAGAGGAAAACTTCTTCCTAGCTCTGATCATGGTATTAACTACAGAGGCCGGCAATCCCTTTTCCATCAAGATGGAGGTTTCAGCAGCCAGGCCGTCAAAGCCAGCACTTGTAAATTGGGGTGACGGAGCCGCCCCTGAATGAGCAGGTCTGGCACCAGGGGCAGGACAAACTGATCTACTGCCAACTGTACGATATCTGCGAACCAAATTCTTCTTGGCCAACACGGGGCCACCAGAATGGCTGGCACTCCCTCCTGGGCTATTTTGCACAACACCTTGCCCAGCAGAGAAAATGGAGGAAAAACATAAAGGAGCTGAAAGCTCTCCCAGGACATTGCCAGAGCATCCACTTCCAGGGCCAGGGCCAGGGGATCCTGTGACAGGGATACAAAGGTCCGGTTAAGGAAGAATGCGAATACCCTGAGATCTCAACAGAGCCATAACTCCTGCCAGCACCTTGGTAAACACCCTGGGAGCCGAGGTAAGACTGAATGGCAGAGCCACAAACTGGTAATGCTGGTCTTCCACTGCGAACCTGAGAAATTTTTGATGGCCAGCAAAAATGGGCACATGAAGGTAAGCATCTTTGATGTCTATAGAGGCCAGGAAGTCCCCTGGACGAAGGGAATTTATGGCAGAACGCAGAGTCTCCATGCGAATCTGACAAATTTGTTGAGGAGCTTTAAATCCAGGATAGGCCTGACTGATCCATCCTTTTTTGGAACAGTGAAAAGATTGGAATAATAGCCCCTGCCCCTTTCCCACGGAGGGACCGGGCAAATGACCCCCAATTCCAGTAGATTTTGGACAGCCAAGCAAAGACATTAAGCTGACAGAGGGTCCTGAGCCATCCAAGAATATGTGAATCTTGGGTGCGGCCAGGCTATAAACTCTATCTTGTAACCGGAGGAGACTACCTCCTGAATCCACCAGTCTGAGACAAGACGTCTCCAGATGTGAGCAAAAAACCGAAGCCGTCCCCCCACCCGGATGGGTGAGGGCGTCCCTTCATGCCTGCAGAGGTTTGGGAGAGGATTTTGGCTTAGCACCCCAGGAAGGACTGGGTCTACCACGTCCTCTGCCTCTGCCCCAGGACTCACCACGGCATCCCGCGGGAGGAGTTCCCCTTCCTCTTCTGGGGAAATAAAAGGGGGAAAGAGCAACCCTGGACCCCCGAAAGGGCCTGAGTGGCTTCTTGCTCTGAGGCAGCTTACCTTCCTTGGCAAACAGATCCAGACGTTCTCCAAAAAGGCGTAGACCTTTAAAAGGGGCCCCCGTAAGAGCCTTCTTAGCAGCAATATCAGCCATCAATTGGCGCAGCCAAACAGACCACACTAAACACAGAGTGCCTTGTCAGGGCAGTGTGGCTTCCACATGTATCTGCAGATATGTGCAACCAAATCTCTGTTTTTCCACATAGCTAGACATGTTTGGTGCTTAATACTTAGATGATGAGAGGGTGAAACTAGGCGGTAAATTGGTTCCCAGGCCCTGAATAATAATGATGATAATTTTGTATAAATAATAGTGATGGAGCTACTCCCACCCCCTTTGCTCAGTTTGAATTGCCATGAACACACACAGGGAGGGATTCAGCCACCATGGATCTCTCCCTATGGAGTGTTCTAAAGGGAGGCTGGCAGCTTCCCAGGTGAGTAGCTCTGGCTGCATTGCATGTCCCAACTTTGGGGACTCAAAAATAAGAGTAGGGACCACACCCTTTGCTCATTTTCCAAGAATTGTTGAAGGAATTTCTTGTCCGATGATGCCCCCTAGTGGTCAATATAGGATGTGACTGAGCAAAGAATCTCCTTAACCACACCCCAGACACGCCCCAAACACACCCCTGGGTGTTATTATTTGTTATGGGTGGGGAAAAGGCCTGGGGTCTTGCATATAAGCTAGGGGCTCATTCATATAGAGACACATCTGAACAACACATCTGGAACACCTGAGGACAACACACCTGATCGGATATCTGACCAGCATACCTGATCTACAGACCTGACCCAGGACACCAAAGCAGCCATTTTGAAAGCTAGCTTATCCAGCCCAATTTGGTTACAATCCAATAATAGTTTGGTAAAGTATTAATTTCATTTTTAAATCTTTAGAAATGTATATGGCTATATATATTAAGCTACCGTAATAATGCCCTTTTGGTAGTCTCATATCTGATACCAAGGCCTTTGTCAGATGCAACGCTTTTTAAAAGTGGATATATCATTTTGATTGCTTAAATTAAGCCAGATTACTCAATCTCCAATTGGTTATAGACTTTAGGAGCTTTATACGTCCTGGGATAATTATACTGATTCATAATTCCTTATTTCAAATAGTATTATACTGTAGGATTACCCACTATTAGTAATTTTATGATTAAAAGTAATGGTCTACTAAAAGTGAGCCACCTAGTGGCCAAATATCAAAATTGTGATTAATGATTTCTTTTGTTGATTTTATTGTATATAATAAATTTGTTATTTATCTTTTAACCAGAGATTTTATTGTTGCATAATTTTGGTTCTGTACATGGATCTCTTCTAAAACTTATCAAGTGTTTTTATGTCCACTTGTTTAAGGATAACCCTGAATTATTTTAATTCATTTTTATTCTTAATTGGTTAATAATGGATTATAATTTAATAATTGATTATTGATTAATTAAATAGTATATAAGGCTCTGCTTTATATATCTCGACAATGAAGCCTCCAAACGTGAGCGAAGTGCTGCAGCCGTCCCCCCACCCGGATGGGTGAGGGCGCCCCATCATGCCTGAGGGGGCTTGGGAGAGGATTTAGCTTTGGGACCCCAGGAGGAGCCAGGACGTCCACGTCCTCTGCCTCTACCCCAGAAATCTCCCCGGGCCCCAGGGAAAGAAACCCCCTTCCCTGTCTTGCACTACGGTAAGGGGAGGAGAAGGAACCCTGACCCAGAAAGGGCAGAGATTGCCGCCTGCGCTGGGGTAACCTGCCTCCCTTAGCAAAAAGGTCCAGGCGGTCCCCAAACAGGCGCAGTCCTTTAAAGGGAAAACCAGTGAGGGCCTTCTTGGCAGCGTTGTCAGCAGCCCACTGGCGCAGCCAACCCGAGCTGCGTATTGCCACAACAAGGGCAGAAGTTCTGGCACACATTCTGATGGTGTCATCCAATGCTGAGAGGGCAAAATTTACAAAAACATCACAACTGGAGAGTGCATTAAACACCTCACAAGGCAAATCATCAGGGGCACTATCAAGCATATTTCTGATAAGGGTTCTAGTGGCCACAGCAGTAATGGCAGAGGCACAGACCGGGCGCAGCGCCGTCCCCGCACATGCAAAGGCGTGGGATGCCAGCTGATCAATACGCTGGTCTTCAGCATCCCGCAGGGTAGTAAAATCAGGGGAATGCATGACAGAGGTGTTAGCCCTAGGATTGGGGCATCCACCTCGGGGGGGGGGGGGATGACAAACATTTAACCACCTCAGCAGGAAAGGGTTACTTCCTATCCCAATTCTTTGGAACCCCGGGAAGTTTACTGGGCCGCTCCCATTCCTTGAGCACAAGGTTATGGAAATGTGCCTGCTCTGGAAATTCCAAACGTGATTTTGCTGTGTGGAAAAGCTCCCCTCTTTGCCTGGGAGCCTCAACAGGGAGAGAGATAGACAGAACCTCAAAAATCTGGGTCAATAATCTGTCAGTGTCATCCGGGGCCCAGGGGTCAGAGCCGGAATCGTCATGACCCCTTGGTCTCTCATCAGATGAGCCTGAATCAGAAAAGAGTTCCCCTTCATCAGACGGGGCATAGCCACACAGATTCCAAAACTCCTCAGTTCCCATAGGGAAAACAGTAACATTAGGCGTCAAGTGCCGCTTCTTAGCAGGGGCCTTACGCGCTAAGGACTTCGCAATAATCTGTTAGACAGTAGCCAGTCTAGAAGACACATCAGGCTGAGAATCCCCACTAGTATGCAACTCAGTAGGAGTGAGGTTTAAGCTTGGGGGAGTAGGCGAAGTGAAACGAAGTGCAGCCACTGGCAGGCCAGATTGCAATGCAAGCACCTGCTCAGCACAGGGTACACAGACCCGCGCCTTGTCAGCGTCAGCATGAGGCTGCCCACACGCTACACACAGCCGGTATTGTCCCGAAGGGACCCCAGTCACATTATCCTTGGATGCCTCCATATGATGATTATAACGGCGCTATACGCCGATAGGGAATAACGCTATGTAGCAACCCTGGATGCCCCAATAACCCGCTAGGAAAGTGGGAGTATAATTTTTAGTAAAAAAAAGTAATATACTAAAACAGGGCCGGGAGAAGCCAAGAAGGGTTCGTCCCGCCTGAAAGACATAAGCAGACAAGACCTTAAGCACATCGTAACAAAAGTGAAGGAGATAAAGCCGCCTGCGAGGGCACTTACGGACCGCGGTAGGTAGGAGTCCGCCGCGCATAGGCCAACCAAGCAGGAAAGATGGCGTCGATATACCTCGAGGGGCGGGCCAGTAAAAGCGATGACGCGGAACGTGCCAAAGACGGGCCCCGCCCCCCCGAAGAGCACAAAGCCAGAAACTGCAAGCAGCCAATGATGGCGCACCAGCACCTGAGGTAATGCCGCCGCCAAGTGCGGAACGAAGTCAGCGCGCGGCGGCAAATTTAAAAAAGCAGTAAAGACAAGTCAGCACGGCGGCTGACACAAGAATAAAAGGCATGTGAAAAGAGAGTGTCAAGCACAGAATGCATAACACATATCTATACACATACACCCCCCCCCTCTTTTCCCCCAAAGACCACAAGGAGGATGAGGGAGGACGGCAGCCACTTAAATAGGGCCCACCGATAGGCAGGGGCAATAGTGCGGGAGGGGCATCCCATATAGGCCCACCATAAGCCTGAACCGCCTACCCTTTGGTAGGGGATTGCGGTGGAGCAGCGCTCCTAAGCACCTAACAGCGGTGCTGCCTACTCTCACCCGACCAGCGCAGCCAAGGCTGGGAGGCATAATACTAGTGGAACGGGTGGGAATAGTCCTACAGGGCCGCAGGCTAATAGCCCCGCTCACCTGCGAGTAGAGAGCCAATTTCTCGTCCTTCGCAGCCAGACTGCAGAGAAATTCTGGGGATTTGTGGGAGGTCCCCGGGTATTTGAGGGGCCGGGAGGAGCCTATCTTCGATGTCTCTGCAGTCCAGCGCCATCTGGCGGAGTATAACCCGATTGTAAGTATTATATTTGGAGCAGGACGTACTGTATACTAAGAATATTGCCCGCGAGCGCACTTACAGACCGCATACGGAAAGACCGCCTCACCGCACCGCCGAGACAAGATGGCGCCCGGACGTGTGCCTCGAGGGGTGTGCCTCGAGGGGCGTGCCGCGGGGGAGTGACGCATAATGCACCACCCTCCGAAGAGCGCGAAAAGACATGCCCAAGTGAGCAGGACAGCCAATGGCTGCTCCGACACTTCTGAGGTAAATGTCGCCGCCTCAAGCCAAGCGGTGTACAGTAGCGCGAAGTAACAAAAAAGAAAACCAGTGCAACCAACCAGACAGGGATCATTTCTAAAGCGCTCCGCATAAGCCAGAGCGTAGAATTAAATGTGCCACACAATACAGGATACCTCAGATACAATGAACACCTCCCCCTTTCGGGAACCACTATAGAGGGAAGGGAATGACAGGCACAAATGTGGGCAGGGCATCCCATAAGGCTCACCATGGCCTAAAACGTCTACCCTTTGGTGGGGGAGTTGCGGTGGAGCCTAGCTCCTTGGCACCTAAATATGGTGTTGTCCACCATCACCCGAACGCTACAGCCAAGGCTGGGAGGCAGTAAAACAAGAACAGAATCGGGTGGGGAATAGCTCAACAGGTCCATAGGGTCAAAGACCCCGCTCACCTGCCTGAAAAGAGAGAGACACTTTCTCGTCCTGGCAGTCCACGACTGCAGAGAAAATCTGGGGTTCTGTGGGAGGTGCCTCGGTATATATAGGACGGGAGGGGCCACTTTTTCTGCTCTGCAATCACGTGACATCTGAAGATGAATAACCCATGTGTAAGGATATCTTTCGGAACGGGACGGGATGTACACTAAGAATAAAGATATTTTTGTAACTTGGAGACAGACATTGCCCTATACCAGACGTTCCCAACCTTTTTTCATCAATTACTGTATGTTGCGTCCATTAAGACGCACCTAGGATTTGGAGTAGGAAAATAAGAAAAAAAATATTCCGAACTACAAATATGCTAAAACACCATCCCATCATGGACCAAATAATAGGCAAAGTGCAGAATCCCCCAATTACAGGCATTGTGGCATTCTCCCCCTCCCATTCCCAGCTCACAATTCTCATAGGCAGTGAGGCATTCCCCCTCCCAATCTCCATATATGCAGTGTGGCATCTCCCCATCCCATTCACATAGGCAGTGTGACATACCCCCAATCCCCATATAGGTAGTGAGGTATCCCCCCTCCCATTCCCCATAGGCAGAGTGGCAATCCCCCCTCCCATTCCCTATACTGGCACCCCCATTCCAATCCCCATTTATGCTGTGTGGCATCTCCTCATTGCATTCACATAGGCAGTGTGGCATTCCCCCCTCCCATTCCCCATATAGTCTGTGTGGATTTCCCCCCTCCTATTCCATAGTCAGTGTGTGTGACATACCCCTATTTCCCATATAGGTAGTGTGGCATCCCCCCTCCCATTCCCCATAGGCAGTGTGGCATCTCCTCATCCAATTCCTATAGGCAGTGTGGCATTCCCTCCATCCCATACCCCAATATAGACAGTGTGGCATCCCCCTCCCTTTCCCCATATTTGCAGAGTGGCATTAGCCTCCATCCTATTCCCACAGACAGTGTAGCATTACCCCCAACCTCATTCCCACAGGCAGTGTGGCATTACCTCCATCCCATTCCCACAGGCAGTGTGGCATTACCTCCATCCCATTCCCACAGGCAGTGTGGCATTCCGCCCCATCTCATTCCCATAGGCAGTGTGGCATTACCTCCTTCCCATTCCCACAGGCAGTGTGGAATTCCCCCCATCCCATTCCTTTAGGCAGTGTGGCATTACCTCTCATCCCATTTCCATAGTCAGTGTGGCATTACCCCTCATCCCATTCCCATAGGCAGTGTGGCATTACCCCCCACCCCATTCCCATAGGCAGTGTGTCATTACCCCCCCCCACCCCATTGCCATAGGCAGTGTGGCATTACCCCTCATCCCATTCCAACAGGCAGTGAGGCACTACCTCATTACTTCTCATCCTATTCCCATAAGCAGTGAGGCATTACCTCACCTCCCCATTTACCGGCAAAAAACAAAAAGTATACTCACATGTCCTAGCACTCCAACGCTGCTGGCCGGGCCGCCACAAGGCAAGATGATCAAGGATCGGTGGACGGACAGGGTAACTGAAGCCTGTTCGTCACCTCCCCACTGCCTCTTCTCCCAAGAGCACTGGTACATGCTAACACCCCCCCTCCCCCCCACACTTTTTGGGGAATAAAGGGGCCTCTTATGGTGCAAAAATGTGGTGTCACATTCCAATTTCAAATAATTTTATCACCTTAAACTGGATCACGACCCCATAGAAGTTTATGGGGTATTGTGTCCAGCACGAACAGACTCCATGGCCGCCGGGCTGGGGCATGCTGGGCCCCAGGGATCAGCAGAAGCCCTAAGGGGTTTCCATCTGCTTTAGTGATTCACTCACCCCCTAACATTCCAGTTACCAGAGGATTTCCCCCCGCTTCTGCATTGCCTCCCCACCAGCTGCTAGTTCACCACTGCACAGCAGGTGAGAAAGGGCAGAAGTGTGTTGGGGAAAGGTGCCAGGCTGTAGACTCTTCCACACGGTACCTTCCAACCTAAGGCCGGCCCTGGTGACACTGATGACAATACTGCCAATTAAAGTGGACCAACACCCAGGATTTTGACTATCCTGGGTTTTGGTCCACTTCGGCGGGGCACCCCGATCGGGGGTGCCCCGCTGTGTGAAACCCCCCAGGAAGCCCCAAAATCTTACCTGTCCCCACTCCCACGTGACTGGACGGTCCAATCCCCGCCAACGTCCAGGCGGGGATCAGGAACGTCCAAGCGACTGCCGCCGCCGCCGCCTCCCTCGCGTCACTTTCGGCGCGCGCGCGCCCCCGCCGGCCATTCGCAGACGGCCGGCGCGGGCGCGAGCACGCCTACAGGGGCGCGAGGGAGGCGGCGGCGGCCGGCCGGCGCCGAAGATCAGGTAAGGTGTTTGGGTTTTTTTTTGGGGGGTTTCACCCCGCGGGACATCCCGATCTCGGATGTCCCGCGGGGTGGGAGGTGATCGGCCCGGGAATCTTATAGATTTCCGGGCCGATCACCTCTCGGTGTTGGTCCACTTTAATATCCTTACCAAAGGAAAGTAAGCCAAAGATAGGCAACCTTGAGCATGACATAAGACAACAGGGCCACCCCACTTGATTTGCTACATCTGCAAGACCAAAGGAACCAAGGTAACAACATTATGGGGTTGATTCAGGTGAGAATTCTCACTCTTTTTTAGGAGAGAATTGACTACCGGAGTGTAAATTTTCACCTGGCTCTGAATCAGCCCCAGGGTAGGCAATGAAAGTCAATAGCAGTGGTCTCACCTAAAAAAGGAGTGAGAATTCCTAGCTCTGAACCAACCCCTATGCCTTCCTCCTCAAAGTAAAGGCTTTAGCAAAGCATTCCTCTATATTGGAAAAAAACAAAAGGACCTGGACCTGCACCTTCATGGTATTCATAGCAAATCCAGAGAAATCTGATCGTAAAAACAAATAAAGGCTGTTAGGGGTAACCCTGTCTGCGTGTTCCACTGAAAGTCCTTCAGCCATCTGTCTTCCCAGACCTTGGTTTCAAGGACAAGAAACTCAAACCAGTGACTGTAAAGAGTGCCAGGTCTAGGGTTAGACCTGGCACTATTGAGATGGAAGCCGAACCTTAAAGCAGGACAAAACACAGGATTTTGAATATTCTGGGTTTGTTCCATGCCACGGGGGCATCCTGAATTGGGATGCAGAGCTGTGCGAAATCTCCCAGATTGCCCAGTATAACTTACCTCCTTCTGGTCCAACAGTGCATATACAGGTTCTTGTCCACTCAGAGCCATTTGCCATGACTATGTCATTCAGCAAATGGCTCTGATAGGCTTCAATAGGGAGCGAGAGCGGGCGCATACCCAAGAATGAGGGGGATACACCCACTCTTGCTCCCTATAGTTAATAATCAGAGCCGTTTGCTGAATTACATAAACAAAGATAACTGCTCTGATTGGACGAGAGCCATGCATGCGCCTTTGAACCAGGGAAAGGCAAGTGAATACCAGCGACCAGGGGGGGTTTCCCTCACCGGGCCTTCAGGATGCCCTGGGAGAAGGCCAAAGACCAGCCCTGACTTTTGCTCTGCTTTACAGTGGAACTTTGTGGAGGCCCTGGAGTCTGAAAGGGTCCTGGGCCGTTTGAGTTCCTGTCCTTGGGACTTTCCGAATTGGGGTGCCAACCACCCAGATGCCCAGAATTCACTCGCCTTCTCCCAAGCCCTTGCCGCAGCTCTGTGCTGTGGCCGCATCACTGCTCACCTCTAGCCATGCACGTGCCTGCTAGGTAAGCGAGGGAGGACGCTGCTGGCACACTTGGCTCCCATTGGCACCGCTCAGGTGTTTAGCCGAAAGGAGGCGAGTGACAGCGACCGCGCTGATTGGCTGAGCACATGCTCAGCCAATCAACGCACTCACTCTCGTACGACTCCGTGGGAGCAGAAGGAGGCCCAGTGTATGGGGCGACCTGGGGGGATACGCACAGAGGGGCATACCAATTCGGCCACCTCATGCAGGAACAACACGGGGAAAGTGAAATTCCTGTAGGGGCGTAGCTAGGAGGGGCAGGGGGGACACGTACCCTGGGTGCAACAAGTCAGGGGGGCCTGAGCACAGACGAAGGGCGCCATTTCAAATCTTTGCCCCCGGTGCCAGAAAGCCTAGCTACTCCTCCGAATTCCTGTGTGCTGTTCCGCTTTAAAAAACCACTGTTGTGGCCAAAATATTTGTGAGGGGAAGCTAATCTGTACTGGGTAATTAACCCCAGATTGCTTTGTGAGAAACTGCAGTGGCACCACTAAGTAAGACAATCTTCTCCTGGTATCTTAAAGTGGACTTTCAGTGTCATTTAATGAAAAACCCAGACCCTTAAAAATACAATTCTGTGATTACTCACCTGTAGAATTGTTATTATGAGTATACAGTACGTCCTGCTCCAGATAAGATTCTTTACTCTTGGGTATTACTCCGCCAGATGGCGCTGGACTGCAGAGACCACGAAATTGGCTCCTCCTGGCCCCTCAAATACCCGGGACCTCCCACAAATCCCCAGTATTGAAAAGCAGTTAAACAAGAAGCCGGGAGAATGATAACAGAACCAACTAGCAACTATCAAACAATGTTAACAATCCCCATACAGGGGATCCAAGGATAATGAACAAAGGATGGGGTGGAGCAGGACGTACTGTATACTCATAATAACAATTCTACAGGTGAGTAACCACAGAATTGTATTATTCTTAGTATACAGTACGTCCTGCTCCAGATAAGATTCTTTACTCTTGGGACATCCAATTCCAATAGCAGTGTCCGTAAAGTAGGGTGGGATCTCCAAAAGGTAACAGCAGACAGGTCAAACCACTGCCGCCTGCAGAACCTTGCAGCCAAGAGCAGCATCAGCTGAGGCCCCAACATCAACCTTGTAAAACTTTGAAAAAGTATGAACAGAAGACCAAGTAGCGGCCTTGCAAACTTGTTCAACAGAAGCCTGGTGCTGAAAAGCCCAAGAGGCCCCAATAGCACAAGTAGAATGAGCAGTAAGGCGGAAAGGAGGATTCTTCCCCTTAGCAGTGTAGGCCTGAATCACAGCCTGACGGATTCATTTGCTGATAGTAGATTTAGCAGGAGCCAGACCCTTCCTAGGACCAGAAGAGACCACAAAAAGAGCATCAGTTTTTCTGAAAGGCGCAGTAGCCACCAGATAGTACTTCAGACACCTAACCACATCCAAGGAATGCAAAACCCTCTCCTTAGCGTTACTAGAATTAGGGCACAAGGAAGGTAGAACAATGTCCTGATTCAGATGAAAGGCAGACACAACCTTAGGCAGAAAATCTAGCTTGAAGCGAAACACCACCTTGTCCTGGTGTCTCTCAAAGTAGGGGGGCTGGATGGAAAGCGCCGCCAACTCAGACACATGCCTAACAGAAGTGATAGCCACCAAAAAGACAACCTTGAGAGTAAGAATGGCCAAAGCAGCCTCCTGCACAGGTTCAAAGGGAGCACCCTGCAAGGCAGACAGGACCAAGTTCAAATCCCAGAAAGGCAACATAGGCTTATGAGGGGGACGCACATGAGTAACCCCCTGGAAAAAAGTCCTGATCAGAGAATGCTGAGCAAAAGACCTCTGGAAGAAAACAGCCAGGGCAGAGACATGACCCTTCAGAGTACTGAGTTGAAGCCCCAGCTCCAACCCATGCTGCAGGAACTCCAGGATCCTGGGAATAGAGAACACACGACAGGGAAGATACCTAGACTCACACCAGTCAATGTAGGCATGCCAAACCCTATAGTAAATAGAAGAAGAAGAATTCTTTCTAGCCTTGATCATGGTGTCAACAACAGAGGCAGACCCCTTTTCCATCAAGATGGAGATTTCAGCAGCCAAGCCGTCAAAGCCAGAGTTTGTAAATTGGGATGGCGTAGATGTCCCTGAGTGAGCAGGTCTGGAACCCTGGGCAGAGCGTACTGATCTACTGCCAGCTGCACTACGTCTATGAACCACACACTTCTTGGCAACCTGGGAGCCACCAGGATAGCTGGCACCCCTTCCTGAGCTATCTTGCGCAGAACCCTGCCCAACAGGGGGAATGGGGGAAAGACATACAGAAGCTGAAAATCCCACCATGACATTGCTAGAGCATCTGTGGCCAAGGCCAGAGGATCCTGGGACAGGGAGACAAAAGCTGGGAGCTTGTGATTGTGACGGGACGCAAACAGATCCACATCTGGTTGACCCCAACGGTGACACAGAGATTGAAACCCCCTGTCGCAGAGGGACCACTCTCCCAGGCGAGAGGTCCCCCTGCTCAGAGAGTCTGCCTTTAGATTCTCCACCCCCGGAATGTACACAGCTGAGATGCAGGGATCATTGTCCTCGGCCCAGGACAGGATCAGAGACGCTTCCTTGAGGGCCACCTTGCTCCGGGTCCCTCCCTGATAATTGATGTAGGCAACCGCCGTCTGGTTGTCCGAGCGTACCTGAACAGGCTGGCCCCGAAGGTGTTGGGTCAAGTGAGCCAGAACCAACCTGATCGCCCTCAATTCCAGAATGTTGATGGGCGTGTGGGCCTCCTGAGGGCCCCAGCGCCCTTGGAACTGTAGGGACTTCCAGCCCCCCCCCCCTACCCATCAGACTGGCATCCGTGGTGACCGTCTCCCAGCAGGGGGCCAGAAAGGATCTGCCCGCCAACAGGATCCTGGAGTGAAGTCACCACGAGAGAGACCTCCTGGCTAGGGGGGAAAGAACAAAGACCTGGTCCAGGGACGCAGGATCCTTGTCCCATACTGACAAGAGGTGGAGTTGCAGAGGCCTCATGTGAAACTGGGCATAAGGGACCGCCTCGAAGCACGACACCATCAGGCCCACCAGCTGCATTCCCTACCTGATGGAGGGATGAGGGCAATATAGCAGGAACTGAACCTGCGCTAGCAGACTGTACACCTTCTGCTGAGGAAGAAAAATCCTTGCCTGAACTGTATCCAGATTCATTCCCAGGAAGGGTATCACCAAGGATGGAAACAGGGAAGACTTGGGATGGTTGATCACCCAGCCAAATGACTCCAGAGTGGACACTACTAGCTGAGTATCCAGCTCTGCCTGTTGGAGGGACTGAGAAGTGATGAGAATGTCGTCCAAATAGGGCAGCACGCGAATACCCTGAGACCTGAGCAGAGACATCACTCCTGCCAGCACCTTGGTGAACACTCTGGGAGCTGAAGTGAGACCGAAGGGCAATGCCACAAATTGGTAGTGCTGATCCTCCAGAGCGAACTTGAGGAATCTTTGATGACCTGGAAAACAGGAATATGAAGGTAAGCATCCTTGATGTCCACAGAGGTCATGAAGTCCCCTGGACGCAGGCAACTGATAGCAGAGCGCAAAGTTTCCATGCGAAAGCGCCTGCATCTGACAAATTTGTTGAGGATCTTCAAGTCCAGGATGGGCCTGACTGACCCATCTCTTTTGGGCACGGTGAAAAGGTTGGAATAGAACCCCTTGCCCCTTTCTTGTAAGGGGACCTGACAGATGACCCCCAGCTCCAGAAGGCTTTGCACCACCAGAATCAGAGCCTGAGCTGACATGGGGTCCTGAGACATCTGGGATCTGATGAATCTTGGGGGTGGCCAGGCAGCAAACTCTATCTTGTAACCGGAGGACACTACCTCCTGAATCCACCGGTCTGAGACATGAAGCCTCCAGACGTGAGCAATATGCTGAAGCCGTCCCCCCACCCGGATGAGTGAGGGCACCCCTTCATGCCTGAGGGGGCTTTGGAGAAGGCTTAGGCTTGGAGCCCCAGGATGAGCCAGGACGTCCACGTCTTCAGCCCCTACCCCAGAAATCTCCTTGGGGCCCCAGGAGACCCCCCCCCCCCCCCTGTCTGGATCCACGGTAGGGGGAAGAAAAGGAGCCCGGACCCCAAAAGGGCCGAGACTGCCTCCTGCGCTGGGGTAACCTGCCTCCCTTAGCAAACAGGTCCAGGCGGTCCCCAAATAGGCGCATCCCTTTGAAGGGAAAACCAGTGAGAGCCTTCTTGGCAGCGGTGTCAGCTGCCCACTGGCGCAGCCAAACCGAGCAGCGTATAGCCACCACCAGGGCAGAGGCTCTGTCACACATCCTAATGGTATCATCCAAGGCAGAGAGGACATAAGTCACAAAAACCTCACAACGAGAGAGTGCATTAAACTCCTCACTAGACACATCATCAGGAGCACCATCTAGGACACTTCTAAGCAGGGTCCTAATAGCCACCGCTGGAATGGCAGAGGCACAAACCGGGCGCAGCGCCGTCCCCACACAGGCAATGGCACGGGACGACAGCTGATCAATACGTCGGTCCTTACTATCCCGCAGTGTAGTAGAATCAGGGGAATGCATGACAGAGGTGTTAGACAACCCTAGGACTGGGGCATCCACCTCTGGAGGGGATGACCAACGCTTCACCACATCAGCAGGAAAGGGATACCTCTTATCCCAACTCTTAGGGACTCCGGGGAGCCTGCTAGGACGCTCCCATTCCTTGAGCACGAGATTATTAAAATGGGCTTGCTCAGGAAACTCTAAACGTGGTTTAGCAGTATGAAACAATTCCCCCTGCTGCTTAGGAGCCGCAACCGGGGGAGAGATAGACAGTACCTCAAAAATCTGAGCCAACAGCCTATCAGTATCATCTGGGGCCCAGGGGTCAGAGCCAGAATCATCATGACCCCTGGGCATCTCATCAGATGACTCCGAATCAGAGAACAACTCCCCTTCCTCCAAGGGGGTATAACCAGACATTTCAAAGAACTCTTCAGCCATTATAGGGAAAAGAGTGACATCAGGCGTCAAATGCCGCCTCTTAGCAGAGGCCTTACGCGCCATGGTATTAGCAAGCAACTTCTCAACACTAGCCAGTCTAGCAGACACATCAGGCTGAGATTCCCCACTGGTATGCAGCTCAATGGGAGTCAAATTTAAGCTTGGGGGAGTAGGTGAAGCCATACGAGGCGCAGGCCCAGCTACTGGTAAACCAGGCTGCAGCGCAAGCACCTGCTGGGCACAAGGTATACAGACCCGCACATTGTCAGCACTTGTAGGGGACACCCCACAAGCTACACACAGCCGGGCTTGTCCCGAAGGAACCCTGGAGCACATTGTCCTGAGACGCCTCCATATGGTGATTATAGCGGCACAATAGGCCGATAGGGATTCACGCTATAAAAGCAACCCGGGATGCCCCAATAGCCCGCTAGGGAAGTGGGAGTAATTAGCACACTAGGCCTCACAAAGTTTAAAGACTAAAAAGAGGGGTAGGGCCGGGAGAAACCAATGGAGTTTGACCTGCCTGAAAGACATAAGCGAAGAGAACCCTATAAGCGACATGCATAAATAAAACTGCCCGCGAGGGCACTCACGGACCGCGGTAGGTAGGCGCCAGCCACGTAGCAGACAGAATCCAGAAAAAATGGCGCCAAGTATACCTCGAGGGGCGGGCCGCGGAGACAGTGACGCGGAACACGCCATCCGCAGGCCCCGCCCCCCCGAAGAGTGCGAAGCAGCACACGTGACAAGCAGCCAATGAAGGTGCAGCAGCGCCTGAGGTAATGCCGGCGCCAACCGCGGAACGCAGTGGAAGCGCGGCGGCATATTCAAAAACGCAACCAGTGCAACCAAGTCAGTGCGTAGACTGAACTAAAAGCAACAAGCGCACCAGCCAAGTGAAGCACCAACGCACACCCCCCCCCCCCCCCCCGAGAGCTACAAGGGAGAGCGAGGGAGGGCAGCGGCCACTTAACGTAGGGCCCACCGATAGACAGGGGCAAGGGGCAATAGCGCGGGAGGGGCATCCCATAGAGGCTCACCATATGCCTATACCGCCTACCCTTTGGTGGGGGACTGCGGTGGAGCAGCGCTCCTAAGCACCTGACAGCGCTGCTGCCTACCATCACCCACACCAGCGCAGCCAAAGCTGGGAGGAACATTAATAATGGAACGGGTGGGAATAGTTCTAGGGGATTTGTGGGAGGTCCCGGGTATTTGAGGGGTCGGGAGGAGCCAATTTTGCGGTCTCTGCAGTCCAGCGGCATCTTGCGGGGTAATAGCCAAGAGTAAAGAATCTTATCTGGAGCAGGACGTACTGTATACTAAGAATAAATGATTCCTCAGCATCTAAAAGTAATAAATTTTAAGTTTTTAGTCCCTTTTTTGTTATTCTTTTCCCCACTGGGCTGCAACTCTGTTCAGGACTCTAGGATATGGGCGCGGCCATCTTGGCTCAGTAGCATCACAAACTGAGGGGAGAAGAGGGGTCAAAAGTGCAGGGGGCGGGGTTATAGCTGTGCTTTGCACAGACAGGGCAGAGCCGGGCTCAGGAAAAGGACAGCAATCCCAGAATGCAGAGCGGCACAGTCAGAAGACACTTCCTGCTTGCAGGCTGCCTGAAGCTCCATGGGCCGCCATCTTGAATGGTTAAAGGCTCAGAAAATGCAATAGATGCAGGTAGGATGATCTTTAATGTGGGAAATCTGAATGTACAGCTTGGCAGAAACATATAAGATAGACTATTATTCAGGGTGAAGGTCCGGTTTAACCACCTCCTGCCTCCCCAAAGCCAGCTTTACTCACCTTATATCAGGTCTCCGCAAAAAAGAAATAGCAACGGCATGCAGCTCGACACCCACACTTCAGCCCTGTAACCAGCCAGCCGTAAACTGCCACCAAGGTCGGGCAGCCATTCAAGTAACAGCATCGAGCAATGCATGGCACCCCTGACCTGTTTACACTGGGAACAGATGGGAATAAATGATTTCTGTTGTCTGGGAAAACGGTCTTCAAAGTTGCAGCTATTTTCCCAGCTGCAAATATTTTGTCCTGGGAATCTGCTCACATTGGAGCCACCCCGATATTCCGTATCTAATACCAGACGGCATCTAAATACACAAAACACAATCATGGTAATTGTGGGTAAAGGGGCTTATATTACTAAACCACATGTGTGTGTGAATGTTCCCTAAGGCCGCTCATTACAAACACTATTTAGCATTGATGGTAAAGAAAACTCGCCTATGAATTTAGTATTCCTGCCTTGCAGCAAAAGGGCCCTGATCATTGTAACTTGGATACCATCTTAGGATTCAGGCTTAGGCGACATTGTATTCTTGCCCGGTTTTTACAGAGAAAAACACGTTCTGTTCCGATTCAGGAATTTTTCTTGTGCAAGATTTTTTTGGAGCGAATTTTTGTTTGGTGCGCAAAACCACATGAAATTGTGTAAACTCGTGACATTAAGTGTGTTTTACAGTGACTTTCGGGGATGAGATCAATTCACTAACTGCCTAGCCCATTTTTCATTGATATAAGGCATGCCGCTATAGCTGGCAGGGTTTTATCAATAAAAATGAAAGCCAGCATTTGTTTTTTTTTTTTAAATGTATTTCAAAATTTCAAAAACAAAAAAGCATGTACCTGCATGTATCTGCTACCACCAAAAGAAGACAGGCAGAGGGGACAACCTGGCAAGGACCTTGAACATCGTTGGACCCGTGTTTTTGTGTGGTGTGTTTTTTTCCTTCCACTTGAGGTGAACTTATCCAGGGGACCCATATACCAGCTCACAGGGTAGGGGACCCGCCATGTAACCTGCAGGCAGTGGTGTGTGACATGGCGGTACCCTGCCTGATTACCCAAACCCCTATTCAGGACGTCAGGGGTGAGAACATTTCTGGGCCTATACCAAAGGGCACAAGGGCTGGTAAACCTGCAGGGCCAGGTGCAAACCGGGTGCCCTGGGTTGCCATCCATTATGCCTGGTGCCCAGGCTAGTTGGCTCATGGTACTTAATACTATAGTAAGTAAATAAAAAAAAAACACTTAAAAAGCACAATTTCCCGCTGTCATTTTCATTGATAAAAACTATGCAGGCTAGTGCATGGTTTTTATAAATGAAATATTTTACAACCCACTGACGATGATTCAGTAAACTATCATGCAAGTTGTAAAATTTCGAAACATGCCCTTTCAGCATACTAAGCTGCAAACCTAGGTCCAAGACCATGTTGCAAAAATTCCAAGATCCTAGGGATAGAAAACGCCCTGCAAGGCAAGGCCCTGACCTCACACCAATCAATATAAGACCTCCAAATCCTATAGTAGATGGCAGAGGAAGACTTCTTTCTAGCCCTAACCAGAGTCTGAATGAGAGCATCAGAAAGACCTTCCTCCTTCAAGATGGAGGTTTCAGCAGCCACGCCGTCAAAGCCAGCGTTGGTAAATTGGGGTAGAGCAGGGGACCCTGAGTGAGTAGATCCGGCAGAAGGGGCAGAACTAACTGATCCTCTGCCAACCTTACCACGTCTGCGAACCAAACCTGTCTTGGCCACCTTGGAGCCACCAGGATTGCTGACGCACCCTCTAGGGCCAGCTTGCGCACCACTTTGCCCACAATGGGAAACGGAGGGAACAGGTATAGAAACCCCAGATCCCTCCAGTTCAGAGACATGGCATCCGCTGCCAGAGCCAGCGGATCCCGCGAGAGAGACACAAATGCCGGAAGCTTGTGATTGTGACGAGAGGCAAAGAGGTCCACCGCCGGAGTCCCCTACCGGAGGCAAAGCAACTGAAAAACCTTGGGGCAGAGCGACCATTCCCCCCGGCGAGATGACCCCCTGCTCAGGGAGTCCGCCTCCGTGTTTTCCACTCCAGGAATTTACACTGCCGAGATGCATGGTACATTGCCCTCTGCCCAATCCAGAATCAAAGACACTTCCCTGAAGGCACGCCTGCTGCGAGTCCCTCCCTGGTGATTAATGTAGGCGACCGCCGTCCGATTGTCCGACCGAACTTGAACCGGTAGTCCCCGTAACTGATGAGTCAAGCGAGCCAGAACCAACCTGATGGCTCTCAGCTCCAGAACATTGATGGGATCGTGAGCCTCCTGAGGCCCCCACAGCCCCTGAAACCGAAGATCCTTCCAAAATCGCCCCCAACCTGACCGGCTGGCATCCGTGGTGACCGTCTCCCAACGAGGGGTCAGAAAAGACCTGCCCTTCGTCAGATTGCTCGGTTTCAGCCACCACTGAAGGGAACATCAGAAAATACAATTCTGTGAAATACTCACCTGTAGAATTGACATTATACGCATACAGTACGTCCTGCTCCATCTATAATACTTACACGTGGGTAATCCTCCGCCAGATCACGCTGTTCACTGCAGACATGCAAAAACAGGCTCCTCCCGGCCCCTCATATACCCAGGGACCTCCCACAAATCCCCAGCATAGAAAAGCAGTGAGAAAAAGAAGCCGGGAGAAACCAACCACCAAACTGGTAACAATAACAATGATAACAATCACCATACAAGGGATCCAGAACAAGGTGAAACCAGGGTGGGGTGGAGCAGGACGTACTGTATGCGTATAATATCAATTCTACAGGTGAGTATTTCACAGAATTGTATTATTCTAAGCATACAGTACGTCCTGCTCCATCTATAATACTTACACGTAGGGTGGGATCCCCAATAACAAAGGCAACGGCACGTAGCTCAAACTACAACCGCCTGTAAAACCTTACGGCCAAAAGCAGCATCAGCTGAGGCCCGAACATCAACCTTGTAAAACTTCGAAAAGGTGTGAACAGAAGACCAAGTAGCGGCCTTGCAAACTTGTTCAACAGAGGCCTGTTGCTGAAAGGCCCAAGAGGCACCAATAGCACGAGTGGAATGAGCCATAAGACGGAAAGGGGGAGTCCTCCCCTTAGTAGAATAAGCCTGAATCACAGCCTGACGAATCCATTTACCGATGGTAGACTTGGCGGGAGACAAACCTTTCCTAGGCCCCGAAGGCACAACGAAGAGAGCATCAGTCTTCCTGAAGGCTTTAGTGACAACCAGGTAATACTTCAAGCACCTGACTACGTCCAAGGAATGCAGAACCCGCTCCTTGTCGTTGCGAGGATTGGGACACAGAGAAGGTAGAACAATATCCTGGTTCAAATGAAATGCCGAGACAACTTTTGGCAGAAAACCCGGTATGAAGCGGAACACCACCTTGTCCTGGTGTCGCTCATAGTATGGAGGCTGAATAGATAGCCAGCTCTGACACACGCCTAACCGAAGTAATAGCCACCAAGAAGACGACCTTGAGAGTGAGAACGACCAGAGCAGCATCTTGAATAGGCTCAAATGGAGCACCCTGCAAGGCAGACAAAACCAAATTCAAATCCCAAACAGGGACCATAGGCTTTCGAGGAGGACGCACGTGAGTGACCCCCTGGAAGAAGGTCTTAATCAGGTGATGTTGAGCGAAGGTCTTCTGAAAGAAGATAGATAGGGCAGAAACCTGACCCTTCAGAGTACTAAGTTTGAGACCTAAGTCCAAACCATGCTGTAAAAACTCCAGGACCCTAGGGACGGAGAATTCCCGGCAGGGAAGAGACCTGGACTCACACCAGTCAATGTAGGAACGCCATACTCTGTAATAAATAGCAGAAGAAGACTTCTTCCTGGCCTGCACCATAGTAGCCACCACAGAGGCAGACAACCCCTTCTCCATCAAGATGGAGGTTTCAGCAGCCAGGCCCGTCAAAGCCAGAGTTTGTAAATTGGGATGGCGTAAGGACCCTTGAGTTAGCAGATCTGGTACGCTTGGCAGATCGTACTGATCTACTGCCATTTGAACCACGTCTGCGAACCATACTCTTCTTGGCCACCTGGGGGCCACCAGAATCACAGGTACCCCTTCCAGAGCAATCTTGCGAAGAACCCTGCCCAGAAGGGGGAATGGTGGAAACACATACAGGAGTCGAAACTCCCTCCAAGACATGGACAGGGCATCCGTGGCCATGGCCAGAGGATCCTGAGACAATGAGACCAAGGGCGGGAGCTTGTGATTGTGACAGGAAGCAAACAGATCCACATCCGGTAGGCCCCAACGGTGACACAGGGACTGGAATACCGTGTTGCAGAGGGACTACTCCACCTGACGGGACATCCCCCTGCTCAGGGCGTCCGCCAGCAGGTTCTCCGCCCCCGGAATGTAAACAGCCGAAATGCATTGAACATTGGCCTCCGCCCATGTCAGAATCTGAGACACCTCTTGGAGAGCACCCTTGCTCCGGGTCCCTCCCTGATGACTGATGTAGGCAACCGCCGTTCTGTTGTCTGAGCGAACTTGGACCGACAGACCCCTCAGGTGTTGGGTCAAACGCTCCAGTACCAACCTGACTGCCCGTAATTCCAGAATGTTGATGGGTAAATGGGCCTCCTGAGGGCCCCACGTTCCCTGGAAGCGCAGGGACTTCCAGAATCCTCCCCAACCTGACAGACTGGCATCCGTTGTGACCGGCTCCCAGGATGGGGTCAGAAAGGACCTGCCCCCTGTCAAGTTCCTGTGGTCCAGCCACCACGCAATGGACTGTCTGACCGAGGGGGGAAGCACACAGAACCCGTCCAAGGACGCAGGGTTCTTGTCCCAAACTGACAGAAGGTGAAGCTGCAGAGGTCTCAGATGGAACTGGGCAAAGGGCACCGCCTCAAAGCTCGCCACCATCAGGCCCACCAACTGCATTCCCTGCCGGATGGAGAACTGTGGGCTCGAGAGCAGGAACCTCGTCTGCGCAGTCAGAGCTTCCACCTTCTGTTGAGGAAGGAATATCCTTGACTGAACCGTATCCAGAATCATTCCCAGGAACGGAGTCACCGAGGAGGGGGACAGGGAGGACTTGGGGTAATTGATCACCCAGCCGAAGGACTCCAGGGTGGACACTACCAGCCGAGTGTCCAACTCTGCCTGCCGCAGAGACCGAGAGGTGATGAGAATATCGTCCAGGTAGGGCAGCACGCGTATGCCCCTTAGCCTTATCAGGGACATCACCCCTGCCAGCACCTTGGTGAACACCTTGGGAGCCAACGTTAGGCCGAATGGCAGGGCCACAAATTGGTAATGCTGATCTTTCAGTGCAAATCTGAGAAACCTTTGGTGTCCTGGAAACACCGGGACGTGCAGGCAAGCATCCTTGATGTCTACTGATGTCATGAAGTCCCCTGGGCGCAGTGAGCCAATGGCCGAGCGCAGAGTTTCCATGCGAAAGTGCCTGTTCTTGACAAATTTGTTTAGGATTTTTAAATCCTGAATGGGCCTGACTGACCCATCCTTTTTGGGTACTGTGAAAAGGTTTGAGTAGAACCCCGTGCCCCTGTCTCCAGGGGGGACCATGCAAATGACCCCTAGGTCCATGAGACCCTGTACGGCCAGCAACAAGACCTGAGCTGAGGCAGGGTCTTGAGGGATTCTAGACCCAATTAACCTGGTGGGGGGCCGTACAGCAAATTCTATCTTGTAGCCGGAGGACACTACCTCCTGAATCCACCGGTCTGAGACGTGGCGCCGCCAGACGTGCTCGAAGTGCTGTAGACGTCCCTGACGGGTGAGGGCGCTCCCTCATGCTTGGGGGGCCTTGGGAGGGGCTTTGGGCCTGGTTCCCCAGGAGGAACCTGGACGGCGTCCTCTGTTCCTGTGCCAGGAATCAGCGCGGGCCCCAGCGAAGGACGCCCCTCTACCCTGCTTGGCCCCACGATAGGGGGTTGATAGGGAGCCTTGGCCACGAAAAGGCCGAGTCTGCCGCCTGCGCTGGGGTAACTTGCCTCCCTTGGCAAAGAGGTCTAATTGATCCCCAAATAAGCGCAGCCCTTTAAATGGCAGCCCCGTGAGGGCTTCCTTGGCGGCATTGTCTGCGGCCCACTGGCGCAACCAGACCGCGCGGCGTATAGCAACCACCAGGGCAGATGACCTGGCACACATCTTAATAGCATCGTCCGATGCGGACAGGATGAAGTTCACAAACGCATCACAGCTGGACAGAGCGTTGACAGTATCAGGAGGCAACTCATCTGTGCCATCGAGAGCACTCCTAACCACGGCCCTGAGCAAACCGGGCGCAGAGTCGCTCCCCCAAATGCAAAGGCATGACATGCCAGTTGGTCAACACGCCGGTCCTCAGAGTCCCGTAGCGTAGTAGTGTCAGGGGAGTGCATAATAGAGGTGTTGGACAACCCTAGAATAGGAGCATCGACCTCAGGCGGCGATGACCAGCACTTGACCAAGTCCGCAGGGAAGGGATATTTCCTATCCACGCTCTTAGGGACCCCTTGAAGTCTGCTGGGATGTTCCCATTCTTTAAGCACGAGGCTATTGAAATGGGTTTGCTCTGGAAATTCCAAGCGAGCTTTAGCAGTATGGAAAAGATCACCCCTTTGTCGGGGAGCCGCAGCAGGGGGAGAGAGGGACAGAACCTCAAAGATCTGAACCAGCAGTCTATCAATATCATCCGAGGACCAATGCTCGGAGCCAGACTCTTCCTGACCCCTGGACTCATCGTCAGATGACCCTGAGTCAGAGAACAGTTCCCCTTCGTCCGAGGGGATATGGGCATAGGAATGCAACAAATCATCAGGTTCTATAGGGAAGAGGGCCGATTCAGGGTTCAAGTGCCGCCTCTTGGCGGTGGCTTTACGCGCTAAGGAATTAGCAAGCAAGTTTTCAACACTAGCCAGCCTCGTGGCCAGATCAGGATGAGAATCCCCACTGGTATTGGGCGTTAAACTCAGGCTTGGGGGAGTAGGTGAAGTGCGGCGGGGTGCAGGCCCAGCCTCAGAGGAGACGGCAAGCACCGATAGCGCCTGCTGTGCACAAGGAACACAGACCCGTGCATTGTCACCGCTGCTAGGTAAGACCCCACAAGCTACACACAGCCGGGCTTGTCCCGAAGGAACCCCGTTCACAATATCCTGAGATATCTCCATATGGTGATTTAATCGACACAATATGCCAGTAGGGATTGACGCTGTAAGCTACCCTGGATGCCCCAATAACCCGCTGGGAAGTGGGAGTAATTTTTTATGGTCACGACCAGGAGCTACGCTGAGCCGGAAGAAGCCACTTGTGAAATCCGCGGTCTGAAAGACATAAGGAGAAACAGGATGTCAGAGCCATGCGCAATGGAGATAGAGTAAAGAAAAGTCGCCCGCAAGGGCACTTACATACAGAGAAGAGAGGACGATCTTCACCACGCACGCGGGAGAAGAAAATGGCGCCAAACGAACCTCGGAGGGCGGGCCTGAGCCGATCGTAACGCGTAGCGCGCCAAGCCGAAACCACGCCCCTCACCAGCGAGCGCGAAGCTCGTGAGGCATCCAGCCAATGATGGTACAGAAAGTAAAAAAGCAGAAAAGCCTATTGAAAATGGCGCTCGGAGCCAGGACAGGCACAGCCGAGATCTGTACTTGGGCTCTCCTGTGGCTCCCCGTCGGGGAATGAACCCCGGTCTGTGACAGGATACTGAATAAGACAGACGCTCAAGCCAGCGCAACCTAGGAAGAGCCACTAAGGCTAAGACGAAGGAAGAAGAAGACGCCGAGGCGTCCGCGAGCCGCCACAGTACGCACGGTGCGAGCAGAAAGCAGACTACTGGTGCTGCGGTTAACAGTAAGGTAAGAGTGCAGCTCTGATCCCCGTTCCTTCCCAGTGAAGCACAGCCAAGCCATAAGCATGTAAGTATACACTGAGGCCGCCATACACACAACCTCCCCTCCCTTTCTTTTCCCCCTGACTAAGGGGGAAACGAGGGAGGAAGGCGACCCGTTAACATAGGGTCCACCGCTTACATGGGGCGTGGGGCAATGATGCGGGAGGGGCATCCCCTGAAGGCTCACCATTAGCCTTGCCGCCTACCCTATGGTGGGGGATGGTGCTGCCTACCTTCACCCGACCAGCGCAGCCCAGGCTGGGAGGCACATCTTATCGAAGAGGACGGGTGGGAATAGTCTCACAGGGCTGCAGGCTGTAATAGCCCCGCTCACCTGCGAGAGAGTGATACTTCATGTCTTCGCAGTCAGCACTGCAGAGAAATCTCTGGGGATTTGTGGGAGGTCCCTGGGTATATGAGGGGCCAGGAGGAGCCTGTTTTTGCATGTCTGCAGTGAACAGCGCCATCTGGCGGAGGATTACCCACGTGTAAGTATTATAGATGGAGCAGGACGTACTGTATGCTTAGAATAGGACTGATCCAATGACAACGGGGACCCGTCCCAGGCCGCCAAGAGATGGAGCTGGAGCGTCCTTGTGTGAAACTGGGCAAAGGGAACCGCCTCGAACTATGCCACCATCAATCCCACCAGTCGCATCCCTAGCCGGATGGACGGGCGGGGGATGGATAGGAGACGCTGAGTCAATTCCTGAATCAGAAGAACCTTGGCTCGGGGGAGGAACACCCTGGCCTGAGAAGTATCCAGAGACATTCCCAGGAACTCCACCACCCTGGAGGGAGTGAGGCAAGACTTGGGATAGTTGATCACCCAATTGAAACTCTCCAGAATGGACACCACTGTCCTGGTAACCAGCTGCACCTGACTGAGAGAAGACGCCATGATGAGAAGATCGTCCAGATAGGGCACGATGCGGATACCCCTGGCTCTGAGGATGGCCATCACTCCTGCCAACACCTTGGTAAAAACCCTTGGAGCCAAGGTAAGGCCAAACGGAAGAGCCACAAACTGAAAATGTTGATTGTCCACGACAAACCTGAGGAATCTCTGGTGTGCCGGAAATATTGGAATATGCAGGTAAGCATCCTTGATGTCTATGGATGTCATGAAGTCCCCCTGACGAAGTGAGTGGATGGCTGAGCGCAGAGTTTCCATACGGAACTTCCGGGGACGAACGAACTTGTTGAGCAACTTCAGATCCAGAATGGGACGAACGGATCCGTCCTTCTTGGGCACCGTGAACAAATTGGAATAGAAGCCCAGGCCCTGGTCTGAGGGAGGCACCGGACAGATGACAGCCATGTCCAAGAGACTTGCTACTGCCGCCCGAAGCCCTTGGGCGGCCAGAGGATCCGACGGCACCCGAGAACTGAAGAATCTGGGAGGGGGCCGGAACTCGAACTCCAGCTTGTAACCGGAAGACACCACTTCCTGAATCCACCTGTCCGAGACCTCTTGGACCCAAACCTGGGAGAAGAGTAGCAGCCGTTCCCCCACCCGCAAGGGTGAGGGCGCCCCCTCATTGCTGAGCCGGCTTGGCAGCGGCTCTAGACTTGGAGCCCCAACTGTGTCCTGGAGGGGCCCGACCCCTGCCCCTGGTCCAGGAATCACCTCTGGACCAGGGGAAAGCCGAACCCCTGCCGACTCTAGCCCCACAAAAGGACTGAGAGAAGGAAGCCGCCCCCCGAAAGGGGCAACGCTGCTTTTTACGCTGAGGTAACTTACCTCCCTTTGCCACCGAATTCAATCTCTCTCCAAAGAGCCGCAATCCCACAAAGGGAAGGGCCGTAAGCGAATTTTTGGACACAAAATCAGCCGCCCACTGGCGTAGCCAAACCGACCGCCGGATAGCTACAAGCAGGGCCGCAACTCTGCTACACATCACCAATGTGTCGTCCAAGGCGGACAGCACAAAGGACAAAAATAACTCACAGCGCTTAAGATCGGCAAACTCCTCACTGGCCGGGTCAAGCCCGGAAGAGGCCAACAGTCCTCTAACAACCAACCTGGCAGCTACCAATAAAAGCGCAGAAGCACAAACCGGCCGCAAGGCCGATCCAACACTGGCAAAACCATGACAAGCAATCTGGTCAATGCATTTATCCTCACCATCCTTAAGGGTAGTGCACTCCGGAGAATGGAGGACTGAGGAGCTGGACAACCACAAAACAGGAGCATCCACCTCGAGGGGGGGGGGACCAGTGCTTCACTGCGTCCGCCGGAAAGGGGTATTTCCTGTCCCAACCCGGTGGGACACCCAGAAGCCGAGTCGCCCTCTTCCATTCCTTAAAGAGGACCAACACCCAGGGGTGATCGGCCGATCACCTCCCACACCGCGGGACATCCGAGATCGGGATGTCCCGCGGGATGAAACCCCCCCCAAACACCCCAAATCCATTTACCTTGCCGGCCGCCGCCGCCTCCCTCGCGCCCCTCTAGACGTGCGCGCGCCCGCGCGGGGTGTCTGTGAATGGCCGGCGCGGATGCGCGCGTGTCAAGAGTGACGCGTGGGAGGAGCCGCTTGTCCGCGGCTGTCAGACCGCTTGTCCGTCGGCGCTGGGAGAGGTGAGTTTTTTGGGTGATCGGGGGGGGGTTTCACACAGCGGGGCACCCCGATCGGGGGTGCCCCACCAAAAGTGGACCAAGACCCAGGATAGTCAAAATCCTGGGTGTTGGTCCACTTTAAACCGGACCTTCACCATGATTTAATGAAAAGCCCAAACTCTTAAAAAACTCTTCCGCAGCATCTAAAATTAATATATTTTACGTTTTTAGTCACTAACTTATTATTCTTTCCCCCACTGGGCTGCAACTCTGCTTAGGAATTTAGGATACGGGCGCCGCCATCTTGACTCAGAAGCATCACACTTACTGAGGAGAGGAGAGTGGAATAAGGTACAGGGGGGCGGGTTATAGCTGTGCTTTGCTCAGACAGAGCAGAGCTGGGGTCAGGAAAAGGTCAGCAATCCCAGAATGCAGAGCAGCACAGTCAGGAGGCACTTCCTGTTTGCAGGCTGCCTGATAAGATGGCAGCTTCCATAAGCCGCCATCTTGGATGTTTAAAGGCTCATAACATGCAGTAGATGCAGGTAAGATGTTTTTTATTGTGGCCAATCTGTATGTACAGGGTGTGGGAAACATATAAGATAGACTCTTATTCAGAGTGAAGGTCCGCTTTAAGAATGATACCATCAAAATGCTTTTGATAAGGAAATTCCAAGCGCGGCTTGGTCACTTCAAAGAAATAGCCAGGACCTCAAACATATGAGCCAGGACCCTAGAGGTATCCAAGGAATACCCCTGGCCCTGCTCGGTATCAGCACCCACAAACTGCTGGTCATCAGAGCCCACATACTCCTCATACAGCTCCCCTTCCTCACGCGGGGGGACAATCAGACCAATCCAGGGAGTCAAACTCCTCCATATCAGAGGCCTGCGTGGCTGTATACAAATGTTTTCGCTTTGCCATGGCTTTTTTAGCAACGGCACAGGAAAACAATTTTTCAAGATTAGCCAATCTGGCACACACCTCAGATTGTGACTCCCCGCCAATGACCATGTCACACGGAGTACGTGTCAAGCGAGGGGGAGACGGAGAGGAGACTGGCGGAGCAGAACCGGACGCCTGAGATCCGGTCTGCCGCGTAATAGACCGCTGCGCACAGGGTACACATAGAAATACATCATCCCTCAAAAGGGATACCCAACACCCCAAACACAGCCTGGATTGCCCCGAGGGGGGCACAAGCCCAGTATCCGGGGAAGCCTCCATATGGTGATTTTTTAATTATATATATATATATATATATATATATATATATATATATATAAATAATGCTCCGAGGGAATTACGCAATAATGCAACCCGGGATGCCCCTTTAAGTCCCGAGTGGGAGGATTTTTAGGACAGCTAAAATTTTAACCAGGGACCCTGGACCGGGAGAACCCCCCTTTAATATGATCAATGGTCCACCTGGAACACAAGACACAAGCACACACTCAGACCATACTAAATGTATAAAGGGTTAAAGACAGATGAATCTGATGGCCATCCGGCCACTCACCCGACCTTCAGTCCCGCACACCAGAAGACGCACAGAGAAGACGCGCAGTGTGCAGTAGGAGGAGGGCGGGCGGGCGCGGTTTGCGCCCGGCCCCGCCCCTCCCCCGTCTCTCCCGGCCAGAAGCCGGGAAGTTTTTAGTCACTTACTTATTATTCTTTCCCCCACTGGGCTGCAACTCTGTTCAGGACTTTAGGATACGGGCGCCGCCATCTTGACTCAGAAGCATCACACTTACTGAGGAGAGGAGAGTGGGATAAAGTACAGGGAGGCGAGCTGTGCTGTGCTCAGACAGATCAGAGCTGGGATCAGGGAAAGGTCAGCAATCCCAGAGTGCAGAGCAGCACAGTTAGAAGGCACTTCCTGTTTGCAAGCTGCCTGATGTCCCATGAGCCGCCATCTTGGCTCATAACATGCAGTAGATGCAGGTAGGATGATTTTTAATGTGATCAATATGTATGTACAGGGTGTGGGAAACATATAAGATAGACTTTTATTCAGAGTGAAGGTCCGCTTTAAAAAGAAGTGCATTTCTCACCAGGCTCTGAATCGACCCCAATGAATGGACGCTGCGGCAAAGCACGCAGGGATCTCAGGACTAGTTTTACACTGCAAGGTATCCTGATTTGGAACACCCTCTAGGGATACACCCCCCCCCCCCAGGGAAGGGTTCCAGCATGACCTAAAGAGGAACATCAGCCTTGTTGAGTGGCCCTAGATTCTAAAAGCCTCCACGGCAAGCTGATTCTCAATTCCAGGGGCATCCTGAGTTGAGATACCCTGCAGTGTGAAAGCCCATGGAATCACCTAGCCAGCCATGTTCAAACAGCGCATGCGTGGGATGGTGATACCTTTAGCTAGGCGCATACCCACCCCAGCTCAGGTTGAGCGGGAATGCAGCCAAATGAATGGAGCTGAGCACAGCTGTTTGGCTTAGTGGCCCACGCATGCGCCGTGGGACGCCTCTGGCAACTCATGGGGATACACACAGTGGGGCAGCCCAAATCAGGATGCCCCAACATCCGGGAGAGTGAAAATCCCAGGTTTTGTTCCTCTTTAATGGTTTTCTTACAGCCCAACATACAGGAAGCTCCAGAAGAGATGACCTAGGGCCTTTTTTTTTTCTTTACGCCCACTTTCAGTTTACAACCAGTTAAACTGTCTAGATATATGCATGAGCCAAATTAGGATGAATGGGAGGTAGGTAATCGGCTAAAAAGGTGATTGGTCCACTTTTAAAAAAATAGTTTAGAAACTCTGGTGGAAGATAACTATGAGTCTCTCTACTGAAGCCTAGCACCAGCACATGCCCTTCTGTGTAACAATTACTATACTATACAAACTAATGAACAGTTGTTAAAGTGGACCAAAACCCACGCTGATCGCCCCTGGAATCTTATCCCCTACCCCCGGTAGGTAAGCCCCCTCAGGTCGCCCGCTATACTCACCTTCTCTCCCGATCCAATGTCGCATGCGCGAGCCACACCACATACCCTAACCCATTAGCATGACGTGTTCCCGCCCCAGGCAAGTGTGAATGGCAGGCACGCGCCCTGTTAGAGGGTTAGCAGCGATGTGACGCTGGCGCGCTCGGCTAGACTCAGCTTTTTAGAAGAGCCAAGCCGAGATCGCGTCAGCTCAGTCGAGTGCGCTGATTGGGCAGGAGGCCGCGCATGCGCCGTGGGACCGGGGAGTGGTGAGTCAAGTCGGGCGCCCTGGGGGGTTTTCACAGAGTGGGGCACCCTAAATTGAGACATTGTCCAGTCAACATAACCAGGGCTATTTTTAAATAGTCCTGGTAATGCTGAAGCTCCCAGATTTTTAACAAAGCTAAACCTCAAATATCATAGCTCGAAGTTATCCAGGGACCAGCAGCAAGGTAAGGGGTTTGCGGGTGATTGGGGGGGGGGCACTAATTGTGGGGCACCTAGTCAACAGAAGATCTAAAAGCAGTGTTTGCTGCTGTGTGCCCCCCACAGAGCTGCCGCATGTCCAGCATCTTTGGGCAGTGCACGGGGTCCCGCCCCCAACCATTCAGATAGGCTGGGGAGGGAGCACGTCCACTGCTGGGGATGTGTCCGCTTTCACTCATGACTGCCACAGTAAATGGCTGTGACTGGACGAGAGCCTGAGTATACGCCGTAGGACCAGGGAAAGGTGAGTTTTTATGGGAGATCTTGAGGGTTTCACACAGCAGGGGATCCAAATCGGGACGCCCTGTGGGCAGGAAACAAACCCCGGAAAAGTCAAAATTCTGGGTTTTGTTCTGCTTCAAGGTAGGTAAGGGTAGCCAATCCCTTTAAAGGGAAAGGGTCTTTTCATGGTCTTTTCAAAAGTGTATATTTTTTGTGCCAAAGGGATGTCCCTCTGGTGCGGAGCTTTTTTTTCTTATGTTAGCAAATGTGTATTTTATGGAAGAAGTCTTCACTACCTGCAATCTGTTGCGATTGGCAACTGTACACCACCTGTCTGAACACCAAGAGAAAAGGGAGTCCTGTACACACAGAACACTGCAGCTATGGCCCTTGCTGAGGTGAGGGAGCTCACTTAAACATGCTCAGCAGCAGTTCTGTGTGTACAGGACTTCTCTCTGCTTGTAGATCTTAGTGTGCAGTTGCTGATAGCAACAGCAAGTGCACACATTTGTTAACATAAGTAAAAAAATACTAAATAAGCTCAGAACCTTCAGGACATCATTTTGGCACAAATAAATAATATACACCCAAAAATGCCATTGCATTGACTTTAGCATTTTACTGCCATCTAGTGGCAAACACATAAATTACATCTAAAGTGAATAAAAACCAGGAGATGGCTCAGGGGAAAAAATTCCCACTTCACCACAAAACAGGAGCACCAAAGAAATAAACTAACTATCTAAAGCGCAATGTACATCATTTTATTAATAACAAGACAACAAACAGTCACATGTACCAACATAAAAACACATTAAAAAACACTGCATGTCCATAATTAAAGCCAGGGCCAAAAAATATTAGGCATACAATCACTGGAAACTCTCCTAATAAACCTACTGCGAGGACTACTCATAAGTTGACCATATATTTTGTGCCGGCACAAAAAACCCTAAAAGTGGACCTAAACTCCTATTTATTTCTAAAGAAAAAATAGAAAAATGGAAAAATACTACAATGCTAACAAAGTGCAAAGTGCTAACAGAATACAATTATATATTCACAAATAAACGCATATGCGTTGAGAAAAAGTGACTAGTGCAAAGATTATATTACAAACATTTGTGTATTTGAATAATATCAACACAGTAAACATTCATATTTGTATAAAAAACGTGGGTAATTACAAAACGTGAGTACATACAGACAGTAAACCATCTATAAAAAATCTGCAAAGATCTATAATAGCAACTGATCAATGCCACCAAGAATATATAGAAATATCAACAATCAGGCGATAAATGAGAAAATACACAAAACACACAAAGGTCAAATACTTAGCACAGGACAACCGAGTCCAGACAATAAGAAGGAGAGTTGGACTAGCAGGTGGGACACCTGCGCACCCAGCGAAGCGGTGAAGTGGGAATTTTTTCCCCTGAGCCATCTCCTTTGGTAATTCAAGTTCATTGATACAGTGCAGCACATTTCGGATATTGAGTGGTGCACCCCTATTGTGTTTTGGCTGTAAAGTGAATAAAATGTGTGCTGCAATGAAATGCCAAGTGCTCTAAATAGATCACATAGCTCTTTAGATAATGACATTTCTTTGAACCCAGATACTATCTTCCCAGCTTTAAAGTGGTTTTGTTAACCTTATTACTGCTAAGACACTTCCAAGTTAATACATCTGCTGGCATTGACCACAGTTTTCCTGTATATATAACAAGTACATAGTGCAAAATCAGGAATAAGAAACACCTGCAACCTCAGAAAATGTAGTAAAATTAAAGTCACTGTCCAGGCAGTAAAATAAAAGATGCTATAAGCCCCTTTCACCCCCCCCCCCCCCCCACACACAGACTATCGCCACTAGCCTCGCTCTGACACTCACCCAATTGTCCAATCCAAATCCTGCACTGCATGGCCCGATCGTTGTTAGGTCGCTTCTGTAGTTAGGTCTACGGGCTGCCCTTAGCCATATGTCACAGGGAATATAGCATGGCCCCTCCATTCACTGCAATGGAGGGGGCGTGCCAGGTTTTGACATGTCCACTCCATTGCACTGAATAGAGGGTGCGTGCCATAGTCTCTGTGACGGATGGCCGGGAGTAGTCCATCGTTTGAACCACAGAAGTCCCGGACTTGGATTGGGCGATCAGGTTAGCATCAGAGCGCTGGACTAGGAGTGATCGTCTGCGGAAAGGGATAAAAGGGGAGTATAGCATTTTTTTTTATTTTCATTCCTGGATAATGACATTTAGTCAAGTTTTCCATGCAGCTGGATATTCCTAAAATGTAAATGAAACCATTTTAAGTATAATTTACATCGTCTTCACACACAATATAAACTCAAACTCTCACTGAATGTCTCCTTTGGGGGCACATTGGAATCCCTCATTATATATGCTGCAGAGGCTCTGTCAGCAGCAGAGAGCTATTGAGCATTGGAGTATAACACTAACAGTTGATCTGTGGGTCTGAGCTTTACTCTTCGGTACCTGCGACATAACTGCGATAAGGCGGTCATCAGCGTCTGCCTGCTATAATCAACACTCTTTCTGCTTGGGACCAGTGAGGAGAAAAACCAGGGCAGGAATGGATAATGGTCTCCCAACATCAACGCCAGCTCACTACTGAGGAAACAGGTAGGGATTGTGGTTTGGACACCCCAAGGGGGGCGTCATATCCTAGAGATGGAGAAGGCCTTGACGGAGGAGAAAGATGAAGGAAGAATACAGTGCTGAATCAGAAGAGGTGGTCTGAGGGATACGATACTACTTCCATCTATTACAAACCCAGGCCATTGTCCGTGGATGCCAGAGGACACTGTTAAGCTAGACCTCAAGGTAGGTATGTTACAGTACGAGTGCCTTTATGTATATTTTAGGTCTAAAAATGGGCACAACTGTATTAAAGTGGACCAACACCCAGGATTTTCACTATCCTGTGTTTTGGTCCACTTCCGCGGGGCACCCCGATCGGGGGTGCCCCGCTGCATGAAACCCCCCAGAATAGCAGAAAAAAAAACTCACCTCACCCCGCTCCTACAGCGCATGCGCGGGCCTCGTCCAATCAGCGCGCTCAGAGCCGCTGTGGTATGCACGTACAAGGAACGGACAACCACAGCGGCTCAGAGCACACTAACGGCCGCATCTCGCGCTTCCCTCTAACAGGGAGCGTGGCCCGCGCATGTGCCGTTGGTACGGGGGTAAGGTGAATGGGGCATCCTGGAGGGTTTCACACAGCGTGGCATCCCGATTTTGGATGCCCCGCGGGGAAGGATCTGATCGGCCCGGGAATCTTATAAATTCCCGGGCCGATCAGCCTGGGTGTTGGTCCACTTTAAACATTGGTATTAAACATTGTATTAGTACAACTCACAAACATGTAATTCAAAGAGTTTACATACCTGGTTTTAAACAGGCCTACAGAAGCTTGCCACCAGTATTTTAAACTCTCCAAGCAATCCATGCTTGCCTATCCAACATGGTGTGATGGGGAATGGAAGCCACAAAACTCATTGTGCAAGCAGCAACTATTACTGAGGGAGGTGCTAAGAAAGCGTGAAGCAATTCCTGTGCCAACCACCAACACAGGGTGAGCCTGCTGGGGAATAGGTGAGGCTCATTGAGGCTCTGGGGATTTTTTTTTAGGAAGGAAGGAATTATGTTCCACAGGTTGTGACTGGAATTTACACCATTTACCTAATAATCATCATTTGAAGTGAGGGGTACCACTAGAAGTGGTTCCACGATTGCCCAGTGCTTCTCCAATAGCACAGAAAGATGGAATGTCCTATTGAAAAACACAGTATGGCCATGCTGCCACCTGCTGGAGGAAGCACACATTGCATGGATTGCTGCATTAGAAACAAAGAAAATAAATCCTGGCAGGCTAGCGAGAGAAAGGTTTTGCTAACAATAAGCCTGTGCCATAGAGCAAGACTTAAAGCAGCTTAAAAGCTGCACCGGCCAGCCCTGGAGCCTAAAATGCTCCAGGGCCAGCCACTAAACTGCGCCCGAGGCACCTGAAATCGATGTGCCCTGCTGTGTGAAACGCCCCGGGTCGGGTCACCGATAAACTCACCCAGCGGCTTGTACAACTTCGCCGGCTTCCATGTAGCTGTGGCGCACTCGTGAGCCCAGCCATTCAAATAGGCTGGAGGTGGGAGCGTTCCTCAGACTACAGGGAAAACAAGGATGTGCCAACAGGCTGGTCACATCATCTGACATCATAGATCATCCGTCAGTCACGGATCTCAAAAATGCCATGTGCCTGTGGCCTCGGTGGTGGAAAAACCGGGGCATCTCCGAACCAGCTGCATTGTCAAGTTTTTGTGCTACTTTAAAGCGGAACAAAACCCAGAAACGCGGCTTTCTCAGGTTTATTCCTTGCCCCCAGTGTGTGAACCCCCGGTTCGCCCATAAAAACTCCATGCTCCAACGGTGCATGTGCGGGCTCTCGTCCAATGAGAGCCGCCTGCTGTGACTATGTCATTCAGCAGGTGGCTCTCATTGATTTGAATGGCCACATCTCCAGCAGTGCATGTGCTTCCGTCACAGCCTATCAGAGTGCCTGGGCAGGTAGTACGCACAACGCCAGGGATGAAGCAGCGCGCGCTCCCCACTGCAAACAATGAGAGCCGCCTGCCTAATTATATAGACACAGCAGACGCCTCTCATTGGACGACAGCCCGTGCATACACCACTGGAAGGCGGAAAGGTGAGTTTTTATGGACAAACTGAAGGGTTTCACACAGCGGCGGCGGCATCCCGATTAGGGAGAAAAGCCAGCGCCCAGCCCTGGAATCTTTTAAAGCTGGTGGGGTTTGTTCTGCTTTAATGCAGACCAATAGCCAAGAGAAAACAGGCTTCCTTGCTGCTACAATACCCTATTCATTATATTCACCACATCCATTACACAAAGCAGAATGGGAGGCAGGAGTATGGTGGGCAGAAGAGGGGCGGGAGCGTGGTGAACATAAGCCTGTCCCATTGGATGGAGATTTACTGTGATGGGGCAAGACAAAAATCCTGGTGCCTTACCTTCATTTTTTTCTTTTTTGACTCTGGAACTTCCGAAATGCTTTCAGGCATTTTCTTCTTTTTTGCATTCTTCTCTGCTGACTTGGTCTTGTCTTTTGCCATTCTGGGAGAGGACATGTACCATATGTTTTCATTAAACACAAAGGTAACACAGGAATTAGGGTGACTATTCTGTTTAATATACAGCACAGACATAATGTGAAAGCTTACGATATATCAACGTTTATCAAGATACACTAAGGCCACCTAATATAAAGGCTCAGTATAGGACCTCCACACTTTGCTAGCATCAGTTACCCAAATAGGTACACAGACAACAAAGCTGCAATTAAAGTGGCCCAAAACCAAAAACCCTAGATTTTTTACTATCCCGGATTTCGGTCTATCCCCCAGGTGCTCGCCGGTTTGGGGTGTCCCACTGTGTGAAATCCTGCTCGGTCAAACAGCGCGTGTGCGAGTCGCTCATCCAATCAGCTTCACCGTCTGATTAAAGTGGACCATAACCCAGCTTGATCGGTATGGGAATCTATAAGATTCCCGGGGCGATCGATTCCCTCCCCTCGGGGCATCCAAAATCGGGATGCCCAGGTCGCCCAATCACTTACCTTGCTTCCTGGTCCAACGCCACAAGCGCGGGCCGCATACCCGCTATCGGAAAGCGGGGGATGAGGCCGCCAGCGCGCTCGGAGCCGCTGGCCTTAGATGCCATCTTAGATGGCGTGACGTCGGCAGCTCCGAGCGCGCTGATTGGACGAACGCCGGCAAATGCGCAATAAGACCGGGAAGAGGTTAGTTTCTTAGGGCGATCTGGGGGGTTTCACACAGCGGGCACCCCCCCCCATCGGGGTGCCCTGGGGGTATGGACCAAAACCCAGGATAGTCAAAATCATGGGTTTTGGTCCACTTTAATCAGATGCAGACACCCCATCCAGGTTTGAATAAAACACAACACAACAGATGGACTCTGTTATGCTACAGTGGAAGTGGTTTTCATGGCCTTGAGTATTTAACAATGGACTACAAGTCCCACAATTCTTCAAATGTAACAGGTGAATTATTTAGCAGTTTTGGCTAAGTCTAAGCAGCCTAATGACCTCTCCAACTGGGATCCCGGCCAATATTGAATGAATTTTAGCAGGGGTTAAACCTGTCGCCCATGCCTTAGCAAGCTAGAGTGAGAAAGTCTAGGATATGTACTCAAATACACCACTTTGGTTTGCATAGCTAAGGTAAACACATTGTTGCTATGGAAACCTTTTTAACACAGTTTCAACAGAGTTGAAAACAAATAGAAAATTAAAAAAAAATAACAGATAAGCTTAGCACATAGAAGACATCATTTTGCCACACAATAATGTAAACGTTTAAAAATGCCATTGAAAGTGGAATTACCCTTTAAGCTCTTATCCAAAGCATTATTCTGCAATTGTCACACATCCAAATGATTTTCATGCATAGCTGCCAGTTGCCCCAGGCAACCCTTCTCTGGGTAAATGCAGACTCTATCATTTGTATATGCCTAGACATTAAAGTGGACCAAAACCCACGCCCCTGGAATCTATAAGATTCCAGGGCCGCTAAATTCCCTCCCCCTGGGGTATCCAGAATCAGGATGCCCCACTGTGTGAAACCCCTCTGGTCACCCGGAAACTCACCTTTTCCCAGTCCAACAGCACATGCGCAAGCAGCAGTTGCATCCCCACTACCCCTATGCTAGGCATTTGTTAATAGTGGGTGTGGGCACGCTCCCTGTTAGAGGATAGTGGGGGATCTGCTTGCCTTAAAGCAGACCTTCACCCTGAATAAGAGTCTATCTTATATGTTTCCCACACCCTGTACATACAGATTGCTCACATTAAGAATCATCCTACCTGCATCTACTGCATTTTCTGAGCCTTTAAACTTCCGAGATGGCAGCTCATGGAGCATCAGGCAGCCTGCAAACAGGAAGTGCCTTCTGACTGTGCTGCTCTGCATTCTGGGATTGCTGACCTTTTCCTGACCTTTTTAATGTGGACAATCTGTATGTACAGGGTGTGAGAAACATATAAGATAGGCTCTTATTCAGAGTGAAGGTCCGCTTTAAGTCACTCAGAGTTGCAGCAGTGATTGCTCTTCCATAGCCCCTCTATTTGAAATCAGGAGCCACACTTCCACATTGCAGCTGGAAATACAACGTATGAGGCCAGGACAAGGTGCTCATTATTCTCTATGGACGCCTCCGCTGAGCTTCGCAGCCAACCAGAAACTGCAGTACCCAGTTTCAGATACTGCATGAGAGCCATCACTGCCATAGGACTGGGTGCAGGTAAGCAGGGAAGCCTTGGGTACATCTGACAGCCCAGAACTGAGGTCTGTTGGGAAATGCCTTCTCCTGGAGCATCCCAAATTGGAATGCCTTGCTGTGTGAGCCCCCCCCCCAGGTTGCTGCAAAACTCACCTTTGCCCTGGGCTCCCATGGCAATGTAAACAATGCCAACATCTCTAGGCTTAGGCGCACTCCTGTCTATTCAGATAGGCTGGGACCGCTCCCCTGTCTAAAGGGAACTGGGGATGTGGCCGCTCCCACTTCCTATTGCCGAGTTCTGTGTCTTAAAGTGGACCAACACCCAGGATTTTGACTATCCTGGGTTTTGGTCCACTTCGGCGGGGCACCCCAATCGGGGGTGCCCCGCTGTGTGAAACCCCCCAGAAACCCCGAATAACTCACCTCTCCTCGCTCCCACGTGACCGCCGCTGCCAATCCCCGCCGACGGAGGCAGCGACGGACAAGGGAGCACGCCCGCCGCCCCCTCCCGCGCGTCACTCTTACAGGGCGTGCGTCCGCGCCGGCCATTCACAAACGGCCGGCGCGGGTGCGCGTCCTGCTAGAGGGACGCGCGGTAGGCGGCGGGCGCCGCTGGATCGATGAGCAGGTAGGGATTTAGGGGTTTCTGGGAGGTTTCACACAGCGAAACCGATCGGGGTGCCCCGCAGTCAGGGATCTGATCGGTCCGGGAATCTTATAGATTCTCGGGCCGATCATGGGAGGGTGTTGGTCCACTTTAACAGAGCCGTACGCCAGGCATTAATATGCACAGTATACAGGGATAATTAGACATCACCGGGCAATGTTAGGTTGTAATAGGCGATGCAGTGGGTTTCACTTAGCGGGGCATACCAAATCAGGACGCCCCTGGGGAAAGAATCGGTGCACCCTAGGATTCCATGTATTCTGGGAAGTACTACTGCCCCCTGCCTTCTGTATGGCTGGGCAAGGCCTAGAAGTGGACCAAAACCCAGGATTTTAACTATCCTGGGTTTTGGTCCTTTCCCCCAGGGTGCCCCACTGTCCAATCAGCGCGCTCAGAGCTGCTGACGTCACATCGTCTAAGCTAAGCGGCTTCCGAGAGCGCTGCCGGCCGCATTCCCCGCTACCTATAACAAGGAGCATGCCTGCACGGGCCATTCACAAATGCCTGGCAAGGGCATGTGCCCTGCTAGAGGGATAGCGGGGATGCGACCGCGACTGAGGCATGCGCTGTTGGACCAGGAAACAAGGTAAGTGTACGGGCGACCTGTAGGGTTTCACACAGCAGGGCATCCCGATGTTGGATGCCCGGTGGGGGGGGGGGGAATCTTATAGATTCCCAGTCCAATCGCCATGTGTTTTGTGGACTAATCACCAGGATTTTGACTGTCCTGGTGATTGGTCCCTGTCTCGGGGGCATCCTGATGTGAGGTGAAACCCCCCAGTTTGTCCACTTTTGCTCACCTTTCCGCCAAACCCACGGTGCATGCACAGGTGCTCGTCCAATCAGCACTTTATGCGGTGCATACTAATGTGCGCCATAAAGCTGCCTGGCTTATCTGAATGGCTGGGCACAGGAAAAAGCCAATGAAGACAGCATCACGGGACCCGCCAGGATCATGTAAGATTAGCAGCACCCCAGGGGGTTTCACACAGCGGGGCATCCAATAAATGCCCCTGTGGTAGCCTAGCGACAGAACAGATTGTGATGTATATTAATGCCCGGCAATGCATTGCTTGCTGGGGTATAAGGGGTGCGAGCATGACATGGGATGCTCACGGGCTGCACATGCACCATACAACCAAATACAAAGCTGAGCAAAACAGAAAATCAGGAATAAACATTCCCGTTCGGTTTCTATAGTAACACAACTCTCTAGAACAATCTGTAGACGAGGGACAGGCATGCTGCAGTAACCCATAGCAACCCGTCAGCGCGCCTCCTTTGTATAATATACACCTCAGTCCGGGTGCTAGCAGCTCCTCTGCTTGTGCAATGTTTCCCTCCAAACGTGTAGCTCCCTTTAATTTACTAATAACATAACAGCAACAAACACACAAACAGCCCGACCCACGTGCTCTTACTTCTCTGCCTCTCGCTTCCTACTTCAACTCGCCGACTAAAGCGAAGCCCCGCCCCTTTGCCGGCACCAGTGGCGATGGTCCGCGCGCATGCGAACAGGAATCAGCGCTGGCTCCTAGAGCGCATGCGCACTGCTAGCTAGCGGGGCTACTCTCGTTATAGAGCTTATGTAGCGTCCAGTTGTAATTATCTGCATTATTCTCACTTGTCATTCAGCATGGGCCTCACAAGATTACTGATCACTGACGTGTGGTGTTAAAGCGGAACAAAACCCGGGAGTATGACTGTTTTGTTCTGAGCCACTAGGGCATCCCGAATTGGGATGCAATCCTGTGTGCAACCCCCCAGTTCGCCCACTAAAACTCACCTTTTCCTGCTCCAACGGTGCACTCCTCATTGATTTCAATCAGAGCCCTTGACTATGTCATTAGGCAAAGGGCTCTGATTGAAATCAATGAGGAGTGTACGTTACAGCATCCCCAGTAACCTTGACAGCGTGTGTTCCCCATTGTAAACAATCAGAGTTGCCTGCCTCTGATTGGACGAGAGCCTGCGCATGTGCCTTTGGAGCAGGCAAAGGTTGAGTTTTTACAGGTACATTGGGTGGTTTCACACAGCAGCGCATCCTGATTCAGGAAAAAGCCAGCGTCCGGTCCTGGAATCAGCTGCTGATGGGTTTTGTTCTGCTTTAAAGTGGACCAAAACCCAGGATTTTGACTATCCTGGGTTTTGGTCCTTTCCCCCAGGGCACCTCAATCAGGGGTGCCCCGCTGGTCGAATTCCCCCAGATCGCCGAGCGCGACTCACCTCTTCCCGGTCCTACGGCATATGCATGGCCGGTTGTCCAATCAGCGCGCTCAGATCAGCTGACGTCACACTGTCTAAGCCACCGCCTGGGGGCCGCATTCCCCGCTTCCCTCTAACAGGGAACCGACAGTGGCATCTTATAATAAACACATCAAACAGATAATAATCAAAAATACTCACTGGCAGAGCCCCCCCAGGCAAAAAACGCTGTGCTGCACTACTTGTACTGGCAGGCTGGTTGCTAGGAAAACAGCCTGGCCAGGCCTCATTGGAGGCCTGGCCAGGCTGTTTTCCTAGCAACCAGCCTGCCAGTACGAGTGTGTTACCAGCTGCTGCTGCCATACAAGTAGTGCAGCACAGCGTTTTTTGCCTGGGGGGGCTCTGCCAGTGAGTATTTTTGATTATTATCTGTTTGATGTGTTTATTATAAGATGCCACTGTCGGTTCTGACAGCAGGCACCGCTGTGACGTCCCTCTGACGTCAGGTGGGCTTTTCTGACTCTGCTATTGGTTACTCATGTATATATAATGTGCTGTGTCTGTGTGCCACTTGTTGTGTATTGACCCTGATGAAGGGGGCCTGCTGTAACCCCCGAAACGTTGGATTGGATTGAAACTCACTAATATAGTTCTATTTGTGCTTACTACTGGAGTGCTGGTTTTATCTCGATTTCCAGCCTTTCTATATGGCTGAGCGTGGGAGCATGTGCGCCTGAACAGTGTACCAGGGATGCGGGCAGCCGGCTGAATCTCGCCACAGCGGCACTTTAAAGCGAGCCAATGGGATCTCTCAAAAAAGTGCCGCAGGGAGTGGCTTTGGCAGTGGAAAAGTTTGGCAGTTTTCATTGAAAATGGGCCACCATCGAGCCAATGTCAGCACCCGGCTGCTCAGGCAGGGGCATCGGATGAGCAGTGGACCAAAAAAGGGTTTCCATCCGCTTTAAAGAGAACCTATACTGTACTGTACCACCCCTTGCCATTATGCAAACACTCCTCTAGCAAATCTGACACTTGCACATGTTGTACATATCAATTGCAGAGGATGAGTGGATCCCCCACACCCAAGAAATTAATAGGCAGAGGATGAGCAGTGCTCCCAGCTCCCGTGAAATTAAAGTGGTCCAAAATCTGTAGGATTCCAAGGCTGTCTGATTTCCTCCCCCTGGGGCATCCCGAATGTGATCGATGTGTGAAACCCCCAGGTCGCCTAGTAGACTCACCTTCTCCCCCCAATGGTGCATGCGCAAGCTCTGGGGCACCGCCTGCTATACCTTTAGCAGGGTGTGCATCGGTGCCAGGCATTTGTGATGGGCTGGGAAGGGCATGCACCCTGTTAGAGAGTAGCAGGGAAGCGGCCATCGGCACGTTCGGCTCCTCTTCGTTAGACTTGGCTCAAGTCTAGGCGACGTGAGTGGATCCGAGCTTTCTGATTGGACAAGAGCCGACGCATGCGCCCTAGGACCAGGGGAAGGTGAGTTAGACTGGGCGACCTGGGGCGCTGTACAAAGTAGAAATTACAGACAGGCTAAAGCATATTGATACACAGGGGATTATGGAGTGGAGTGAGGGCCCTGCCTTGTAAGCTTACAATCTAAAGGGTAGGGGTGGTAATTACATTTTGGGTCACAAGAACTATGAAATAATTATGGCAGTTTGAAGGTTATGGACACTATAAAGTGGAATAATTTAAAGTGGATCACCAGCATTTTGACTATCCTGTTGATTGTCCCAATGTAGGATGCCCAAACCGCCCAAATCACCCACTTTCACTCACCTTTCCATCATACCTACGGCACATGCGCGGGCGCTCCTCATCGCTTTATGTGGCACATACTAATATGCAGCATAAAGCTGCTGATTTGAACTCCCACACTCCCAGCCTATCTGAGTGGCACAGCTACAAGGAAGCCGGGGATGCTCCCGCCAGCAAGTACAGCTTCACAGGAGCCGCCGGGATCAGGTAAGAACACCTGCGCCCTGGGGGGGGTTTCCACAGTGGGGATCCAGTATAAGATGCTAGCGACCAGCCACTTTAAGTTAATCTGAAAAGAGATTTGAGGGCACTTTGGAAGGTTTCTAAAGTTAGGGAATGTGGAATTGTTTAAGCGAGAGATGGAGCAGTGCATGCGGAGTCCTGAAGACAAGAGTGTGAGGAGGTGATCAGAGCCAAGGACAGGAGGAGGTCTGGGCAGAGCAAAGGCTGAGTCTGAGTCAATATGATTGGATAAGTGTTGAGATGTGCAAAAATGTATTGAACTTTTGAATCTCCATCTCACCATTCACTATAGCTCCGAACGTGAGACCATCATTTTATAGAAAATCATCTTGGCTATCTCATACGCAAATTGGACTTGCAACTATTTAGCATATAAATAGTTATGCAGATAGTTATGCAGATTATAACAGCATTGTCACTGTTTTGCTCCTGGTGGTGGAACAATCTTCTTCTTGTATACAATAATCACATTCCCCAGTAGCACCGTGTGATATTAGCTCAGCTCCCAAGTGAAAGCTCATTGGTTTGAATCAAGGAGCAGCACTAAAGAAGATAAAGAGGAAAAGAGAAACACCATCAATAGCGGTATTGCAGTGAGGAAAACTGCCAAACTGCATCATGTGATTGCCACAACAGTTGAAAGTCTGCCCATCCATTTCAAAGCCAAGAGGAGAACATCCAGGTAAAATATCAGAGGTAAAGTGGACCAGAACCTATGCAGATTGGTCCAGGGATCTGTAAGATTCCCTCCCCCGCGGGACATAAAAAAATTTGTGATGCTCCACTGTGTGAAGTCGCCCATAAACTCACCTTCTCGTCCGATCCAACGGCGCATGCGCAAGCCGTAGCTACTTCCCCGCTATCTCTCTAGAAAGGTACGTGCCTGCGCCAAGCATTTGTGAATGGCCGGCGCGGGCACGCTCCCTGTTAGAGGGTACAAAGCAAAATCAAAGAGCTGCACCACCACAGATATTAAGAACACAAACTAGGTGTGCAAGGTCACTACAAGCTAGACTCACAAATAGGGCATAAACACTTGACCCACAGAGACCACACCCCTCTGGTATAAAATAAATTTGATCTTTAATTGAGAAAAATCAACATATAAACAAATACACAATTAAAATCCCAAACAGGAGTGAGGCTGCCCTCTGCTGGTGAATAAATAATACCATTCAGCAAACTGGTCCCAGATAAATCAAACAGAATTTGATCATAACAATCAATTAAAAAATATACATATAAATAGTCTGTGCAAAACCACTGAAAGTGCAACTGCTAGCACAATAGGGATTCATATTTTTATAAACTACAGACAAATAAAGTTCAATGTGCCAAACAATCATGAACATCCCATTAGTCTCTCTGAGGAGAACTATAAATATAAACATGTGTAACAATGAATTGAAATTAATTAAAAAAGTCAATAACAGAAGAGGGACCATTAGTAAGGCAATATTCAGCAATATATCACCAAGGGAGGACCTCAAACCAGGAGCACCCACACGGCTGTGGCTACTATGCCACTTCGAAAAGAGTTAGAGGGTAGCAGGGGATGCGGCCGCCAGTGTGCTTGGTTCAGCTTGTATTAGACAAGCTCCTGGATGAAGGGGCTCGAGCGGATCCGAGCTCGCTGATTGGTCGAGCGGCCGCGCATGCGTCATAGGACCAGGAAGAGGTGAGTTTGTTCGGGCGACCTGGGAGGTTTCACACAGTGGGGCATCCCCGATTGGGGTGCCCCAGGGACAAGAGCCAAAACCCAGGATAGTCAAAATCCTGGGTTTTGGTCGACTTTAACAGCTCGGCTCATCACAAGGTCTATCAGTTCTAGTGTGACAAACACAGCAGTGGAGGTGACTTGTATGCTTCGGAATAGTGAGATATCACATGTCCATGTCAGCACTGTGTGACGTGCATTACACAGGTCTGGGATAGTGGCCTGAAAAAAAAAAAAAAAAAGCCTCGTCATAATAAGCGTTCGAGTTTGCAAAAAAGTAGGAAACATGGACAATAGAAAATTGGAAATGGGTTACTCAGAGCGATGAGATGAAAGTCAATAGACTGGCCTCTGATGGGTGCAAATGGGTCTGGAAGAAACATAAGAAAACCCCTGTTAGACTTACCGGTGACGGATTTTTCTGTTTCAATCTTTTTATTGAAATTTTTTATATAAGGAAATACAAAACTATTGTGCAATACAGAAGTTTCCAGTTTTACATCGTAATACAATTTTCTATGGTCTTATACAGCAATTGTTTCTCCTTTACGCGCTTATACTTTCGTCTTAATCATGGCCTGTCTCCGGCGTGCCTTCTGGAGCAACATGACCTCTATGGTTGCCAATGTACAGGAGACATCCCTCCTGCCTGCTAGCGTATGTGGAGTTTAGTGTTGGGCCTGTGGGCGGATTGGATGACCCTATCCCACTCGGTCCACAACCTTCCACATCGCCATCCCTCTGCCTTAGACTAGGGAGGGGGGGCATGGGGTGGGCTAAGTATGGAGATGTTAAAGGAAGGGGGGTGGGGGAATGAAGGGGGAGGGAGGAGGAAGGAGGGGGGGGGGAGAAAGAGGAAAGTGAGAGAGAGGGATAGAAGAAAGGAGAAAAGAAAAAAGAAAGTAAAGAAAAAAGAAGGGGGGTCAGGGAAAAGAGCAAGAGATGAGCAGCGACTGAGGCAACGTCTCACTGTAGCAGGGTATTGCCTATTTCTGGGAAGGCATAGTCCACCCAAGGCTTCCATGTCCTCATAAACTTCACATGAGAGTCTTTCAACGGTAACAGATTTTTCATGAATACTTCAGGTTGACCACACGGAGAGAGAGTTTAAAAGTCCCACCCCTTCCTGCCCACCTCAGTCCTTGTAAAGTAACCCAGGTAACCCCTTGGACTATGGGTGGGTAATATGTGGTTTTGCTGAAATATTCACCCGTAAGTCTACACAGGGCATTCCTAGGCAATTGCCAGGGCCCCTGGCATCTTCAGGGGCCCACCTGGTCGTGGTATAATCATACAGTGGATCCGAACCACTGAATGCCAGGTGTTATGTGCAGACCTGCTCATGGCTGGCCTCAGCAACAGGGAAGATCAGCAACACTGGAGAAGGTGGCATGGAATGGAGGGCAATTGATGGAAGCTCAAAGCGTGGCGAGAACCAGGTGACAACTGATAGCAATGATGGAGCCTTTAGTAGCAGCAGAGCAAGCAGTAAGGGCTGAAGTGTGCTTGGTGGTAATAGAGAATGCAACAAGGACTAGAGGATGAATGGTGGCTATAGGGGAGGCAATAAGGACTGGAGGATTATTGGTGGCTATAGGGGAGGCAATAAGGACTGGAGGATGAATGGTGGCTATAGGGAAGGTAATAAGGAATCCTAAACAGCTATTTAACACTTTCAACTCCCTTCTCCGCCCACCGCCACCTCCTCCATCCTCACAGCTAACGGCTGAGCAATTTGCCACATACTTCAAAGACAAAATCGACCAGATTCGAAGTGGCTTCACCCCCCAGAACACCTCTCTCCTACCAACATCCCCCTTGTCCCACTCATTAACTCATTTCACAGTGTTAACTGCTCAAGGCGTCTCCTCCCTGGTCTCAAAGGCTCACCTGACCACCTGCCCCCTTGATCCCATTCCATCCCACCTTATCCCTCAACTGTCTCCATCTGTCATTCCAGCCCTAACATCTTTATTCAACCTCTCCCTCTCCACTGGTGCCTTTCCCTCTGCCTATAAGCATGCTGTTATAACTCCACTCATCAAAAAACCATCTCTGGACCCCTCTGCCCTCCCCAGTTACCGCCCAATCTCTCTGCTTCCTTTCTCATCAAAGCTTCTTGAACAGCATGTCTATACAGAACTTACAAACTATCTGTCTACAAACTCCCTCCTAGATCCCCTCCAATCTGGTTTCCGCTCGTGTCACTCTACCGAAACGGCCCTCACCAAAGTCACCAATGATCTACTAACAGCCAAATCCAAAGGCCACTACTCTGCTCTCATTCTTCTCGACTTATCATCTGCTTTTGACACTGTCGACCATGCTCTGCTCCTCAATATTCTTTCTTCTCTTGGAATCCAAGGTCTCGCACTCTCTTGGCTCTCCTCCTATCTCTCTAACCGCACATTTAGTGTATCTTACTCAAACACCACTTCCTCTCCCCGGCCTCTGTCTGTAGGGGTACCACAAGGATCAGTCCTAGGACCCCTACTTTTTTCAATATACACTTCTGGTCTAGGACAACTAATAACCTCGCTAGGCTTCCAATATCACTTTTATGCAGACGACACTCAGATCTACCTCTCTGGCCCAAATCTCTCTTCTATCCTCTCTCGCCTTCCTGACTGTCTAACAGCCATCTCTTCCTTCATGACATCTCGCTCACTTAAACTGAACATGGACAAAACTGAACTGGTCATTTTCCCACCATCTCACACCCCTCCCCTCTCTAACACCACAATCTCTGTAAATAATCTTACAATAACTGCAACTCCTCAAGCTCGATGCCTGGGTGTCATTCTGGACTCCTCTCTTTCCTTCAGACCTCAGATTCACTCCCTAGCCACCTCCTGTCGCCTCCAACTCAAAAATATATCTCGCATCCGTTCCTTCCTCTCACCTGTCACCACTAAAATGTTAGTGCATGCCCTGGTCATATCCCGACTGGACTACTGCAACACCCTCCTCTGTGGTTTGCCAACAAACAGACTGGCTCCCCTACAATCTATCCTAAACTCTGCTGCTCGCCTCATCCATCTCTCCTCTCGCTTCTCCAGTGCTACTCCCCTCTGTCAATCCCTCCACTGGTTACCTGTCTCCCATAGAGTTCAGTTCAAACTTCTAGTGCTAACCTACAAAGCTCTCTCTAACCAGGCCCCTTCCTACATTTCATCTTTGATCCAGCATTACCAACCAAAACGCAACCTCCGCTCCGCCTCTGACATTCTCCTGTCCTCTTCCTTGGTTACTTCCTCGCACTCCCGCCTTCAAGACTTCTCCCGTGCCTCCCCACTTCTCTGGAATGCACTCCCCCGCTCGATCCGCCACTCTCCGTCACTCCAAGCCTTTAAAAGCGCCCTCAAAACCCACTTCTTCAGACAAGCATATGACCTGGCTTAAGCAACCACTATAACCTTCAATGGCACGTGCAGCCATACTCAAGCTCTACCACTTGTGACCCCACCCCCTTTGTCTCCACCCCCATCCTTTAGTCTGTAAGCTCGCAAGGGCAGGGCACTCCTCCCTATTGTCTCCTGTGCTCACAACACTTGGTTTTAACCTGTGGCATCTAATTTTGTATTGTTGTCTGTGCTATCTGTTTTACCTTGTCTGTATTCTTACTTGTAAAGCGCTACGGAAGTTGATGGCGCTATATAAATAAACAATAATAATAATAATAATAAGGACTGGAGGATGATCGGTGGCTATAGGGAAGGTAATAAGGACTGGAGGATGATTGGTGGCTATAGGGAAGGTAATAAGAACCGGAGGATGATTGGTGGCTATAGGAAAGGCAATAAGGACTGGAGGATGATTGGTGGCTATAGGGAAGGTAATAAGGACTGGAGGATGATTGGTGGCTATAGGAAAGGCAATAAGAACCGGAGGATGATTGGTGGCTATATGGAAGGTAATAAGAACCGGAGGATGATTGGTGGCTATAGGGAAGGTAATAAGAACCGGAGGATGATTGGTGGCTATAGGAAAGGCAATAAGGACTGGAGGATGATTGGTGGCTATAGGGAAGGCAATAAGGACTGGAGGATGATTGGTGGCTATAGGGAAGGTAATAAGGACTGGAGGATGATTGGTGGCTATAGGAAAGGCAATAAGAACTGGAGGATGATTGGTGGCTATAGGGAAGGTAATAAGGACTGGAGGATGATTGGTGGCTATAGGGAAGGCAATAAGGGCTATAGCATGATTGGTGGCTATAGGGGAGGCAATAAGGACTGGAGGATGATTGGTGGCTATAGGGCAGGCAATAAGGACTGGAGGATGATTGGTGGCTATAGGGCAGGCAATAAGGACTGGAGGATGATTGGTGGCTATAGGGAAGGTAATAAGGACTGGAGGATGATTGGTGGCTATAGGGCAGGCAATAAGGACTGGAGGATGATTGGTGGCTATAGGGAAGGTAATAAGGACTGGAGGATGATTGGTGGCTATAGGGAAGGTAATAAGGACTGGAGGATGATTGGTGGCTATAGGGAATGTAATAAAGACTGGAGGATGATTGGTGGCTATAGGGAAGGCAATAAGGACTGGAGGATGATTGGTGGCTATAGGGAAGGTAATAAGGACTGGAGGATGATTGGTGGCTATAGGGAAGGCAATAAGGACTGGAGGATGATTGGTGGCTATAGAGAAGGCAATAAGGACTGGAGGATGATTGGTGGCTATAGAGAAGGCAATAAGGACTGGAGGATACTTGGTGGCTATAGGGAAGGTAATAAGGACTGGAGGATAATTGGTGGCTACAGGGAAGGTAATAAGGACTGGAGGATGATTGGTGGCTACAGGGAAGGTAATAAGGACTGGAGGATGATTGGTGGCTATAGGGAAGGTAATAAGGACTAGAGAATGATTGGTGGCTATAGGGAAGGCAATAAGGACTAGAGGATGATTGGTGGCTATAGGGAAGGTAATAAGGACTAGAGAATGATTGGTGGCTACAGGGAAGGTAATAAGGACTAGAGGATGATTGGTGGCTATAGGGAAGGTAATAAGGACTGGAGGATGATTGGTGGCTATAGGGAAGGTAATAAGGACATTTACGAGCGAGCGCGGGCACGCTCCCTGTTATAGGGAAGCTATGATGCACATCATACAGTGCTGATTGGAAGAGAGCCGCAGGACCGCCAGGGACCTACGTTTTCCAAGCAATCCCGGGCATACCTACCAACTTTTCAGGGTGGGAAAAAGGGACATTTGTTAAATGACATCAGGACTCCTCATTGAGGGATGGATAGGAGATAGAAACAGTTAAAAAAATATAAACAATTTTACTAGACACATGAATGATTTATTGCTGCAGATCTGCATGGTAAACATCAAAGAGGGACAAATGAGAATAACAAGGGACAGGGGGACATAAACTTAAAACAGGGACAGTCCTCCCAAATCAGGGACACTTGGGAGGTAACAGTTAAAAAATATAAACACTTTTAATAGGCAAATTAATCATTGATTGATGCAGATCTGCATGTTATACCTCAAAGAGAGACAAATGAGAATAACAAGGGACAGGGGGACATAGACTCAAAACGGGGACAGCCCTCCAAATCAGGGACACTTGGGAGGTATGATCCCAGGGGGTTTTCTTGTCACCAAACTGGGATACCCCAGATATCCTAAATTAGGCATCTCAAATTGAAATATCAGGGAGAGGGTAAGAGGCTGAAGGTCCCCTTTAGCTTCCTTCTTAGTCACGCCACTCTTCACAATTGAAAACAGATCTTATTCACTACACATGTACATGAGCGTCAATACCACAAATGACCACAGAGCGCGCCGGGGCTGCCATAGGCTGTTGTCTTCTTTGTTTGTTCCTAGCTCGGTGTTAAAGAGCTCGTCAGCCCACAGCTTGTAAATTACCGACACAAACTGCTCCACTAAAAATGCACTTGTGTAAGATTAACCTTATAGCAACACCAATTACTAACTTTGCCAGTACTCAACATGGCGCCGACGCCTTCCTGACATAGGGTTTGTTATGGTTTACGTCACTTCCGGTTCCTGCGACCTTCAGGGCATGTGTGTTGCTGGGCTGTGCCGGTAGCTGGAGCTGCTGATGGAATGGTGACGGGTTCTCGGGTGAGGACGCTGCTGGGCAGAGACTATGAATTGTTGGAGGTTGTGTAGGGCGCCTGCAGGCAGGTAAGCCTCGCTGCTTTATATAGGGTGCCATAATGGGGGGCAGGAAATGCAGGCAGGTAAGCCTCATTGCTTTATATAGGGTGGCATACTGGGGGGCAGGAAATGCAGGCAGGTAAGCCTCACTGCTTTATATAGGGTGCCATAATGGGGGACAGGAAATGCAGGCAGGTAAGCCTCACTGCTTTATATAGGGGGGCAGGAAATGCAGGCAGGTAAGCCTCACTGCTTTATATAGGGTGGCATGATGGGGGACAGGAAACGCAGGCAGGTAAGCCTCACTGCTTTATATAGGGGGAGCATGATGGGGGACAGGAAATGCAGGCAAGTAAGCCTCACTGCTTTATATAGGGTGGCATGATGGGGGTCAGGAAAAGCAGGCAGGTAAGCCTCACTGCTTTATAGAGGGTGGCATGATGGGGGACAGGAAACGCAGTCAGGTAAGCCTAACTGCTTTATATAGGGGGGCATAATGGGGGGTGGGAATTGCAGGCAGGTAACCCTCACTGCTTTATTTAGGTTGGCATGATGGGGGACAGGAAACGCAGTCAGGAAAGCCTCACTGCTTTATATAGGGTGGCATGATGGGGGACAGGAAACGCAGTCAGGAAAGCCTCACTGCTTTATATAGGGTGGCATGATGGGGGACAGGAAACGCAGTCAGGTAAGCCTCACTGCTTTATATAGGAGAGCATGATGGGGGACAGGAAATGCAGGCAGATAAGCCTCACTGCTTTATATAGGGGGAGCATGATGGGGGACAGGAAATGCAGGCAAGTAAGCCTCACTGCTTTATATACAGTGGCATGATGGGGGACAGGAAACTCAATCAGGTAAGCCTCACTGCTTTATATAGGGTGGCATGATGGGGGACAGGAAATGTAGGCAGGTAAGCCTCACTGCTTTATACATGGGGCATGATGGGGGACAGGAAATGTAGGCAGGTAAGCCTCACTGCTTTATATAGAGGGGCATGATGGGGGCGGGAAATGCAGGCAGGTAAGCCTCACTGCTTTATACATGGGGGACAGGAAATGTAGGCAGGTAAGCTCACTGCTTTATATAGGGTGGCATGATGGGGGACAGGAAATGCAGGCAGGTTTGTGTCCCTGGTACACTTTAGTACAGAACTCCCACCAGATGTGGTATAGGTCCTTGTTATATGGATATTTATGTATGGTTAAAGTGGACCTAACCTCTCTAGTCACGATTCTATAGACTATAGAGCAGGGCTGCTTTATAAATAACATCATGCATAATGGCCACTCTGCATAGTGCTAACCTACCCCCTCCTGCCACTAATAGAGATACTCACCCCTCACTCCCAGGCATGCAGCCAGACTTCCACCAATAGCTGATGCGCAGCGTGCACCCGTCTGCCACAACTGAATGGTTGTGTGTGGAAGAAGGCAGGATTTGATGCTACATGGTCTTGAGAAGAGGTGAGTAGATTCAGCGGGGCATCCCAAACTGGGGTGCCCCAGGGGGAAAGCCCAAAATTCAGTTGGTTCTGGGTTTTGGTCCACATTAAAGTAGAGCTACCCCGTCCCTGGTTCACTGACCTACTAGCTCACACCATCCATGAGCCCTGCCTATTCCTAGCAGTGCTTCAGCTGATGGGGAACAGTAAATGGCAGCACACAGATGCAGCAGCTGCCCCTCTTCCAATCCTACACTATCCTGGGCCTGTGCAAGCACATCACCGTTTAAAGTGGACCAAAACTCTGGGACTTCAGTCTAAAAGACTCCAGGGCCTGGTTACAGCTTGCCCCAGGGGCATCCCATGTTTGAGTGAAACCCCTGGGATCCCCTCATAAATCGATCCCATGGGATTCCCCTTTAAAGTGGACCAAACCCGGGGTTGGTCCTGGGTTTTGGTCTGTTTTTCCAATGTGAGGGGTTGGATGTGGTCCCTCCTTGGCACATATTTGCCAGTGAGAGTCTAGGTCCTCTTTACAGTACTTTTTTTGGGTTTCCCTCCACCAAAGAAAACCTGGGGCCATGTGACCACTGATGGACAATTGCAGATCCAGACTGTGCTAGGGGAGTGTGGGATAAGTCATCCAGGGGGGGGGGGGGGGTATCAGTGATGGGGATCTCCTCCCTGCTGAGGCTTGCCACGCCCCCTTCAAATGGCCATCATTGGAGTCTAAAAGATTCCAGGGCTGGCCACTAGCCATCTGAAATCAGGATGCCCTCAGGCAAGATAAGTTCACCATTGGCTCCTCTGGTGGCTGAATCCCCAGCTTCCCTATAGCTGTGGCTCTCCCGCGTCCAGCCAATCAGATAAGCCAGGGATTGTGTGGTCTGGATCTCCAGTGGAGGTAAGTTTCAAACTACCAGAACAGCTGCGCAGGACTATTGGGGAGTATGTATTATTTTTATCTGGACAGTCCCTTTGTTTCAGTTTTTCTTGCTTATATTGACCGCTTGCGGAATAAAATGAGAGCTTTCATTAAAGTGGACCAAAACCCAGGATTTTGACTATCCTAGGTTTTGGTCCTCCAACCCCGGGACACCCAAATCGGGGGTGCCCCTCTATGTGAAACCCCCCAGATCTCTCACATCAACTCAGCTCACCGCGGCCCTATGACGCATGCGTGGCTGCTCGTCCACTCAGCACGCTCGGAGCCGCTGAGCTATGCACATCTAAGCGACATTTTATCACAGTGGCTTCGAGCACGCTGGCGGCTGCATCACACGCTTCCCTCTAACAGGGAGCGCACCCGCATTCACAAATGGCCAGTGCGGGCATGCGTCCTGCTAGAAGGAAAGCAGGGATGCAACCTGCGCATGCGTCGTTGGATCGGGAAGTAAGGTAAGTGTAGCGGATGTCCTGGGGGGTTTCACACAGCGGGGCATCCAAAATCAGGATGGGGAGGGAACGGATCTAAAGGATTGCCGGGCCGATCAGGGCTCGGTTTCAGTCCACTTTAAGGCCTCTTTCACACCTTGTGCGGAGGAGGACCCATGTCCATTGGAGTCATTAGCCACCTTTGCTTCCATGTGCTGCGTTGCCACATGTTGTGCAGAGTTTGCCCTGCAATTCTGGCCATAGGTGTATATGGGCAGCGCAGGTAAAGCACCAGCATTGACTTGCCTGTGGGCTCCTGCTGCTGCCGCATCTGCCTGGGTCCTTCCAGTGCAGCCAGTAAGGAATCTATTGAAGATTCAGGGTGTAAAGCGGAGACTGTGATTTGGGAAGATCACTGGCTCAGTCAGTGTTTTAACTGTGACTTCAACTGGACCTTCAGCGTGATTTAATGAAAAGCCCAAACTCTTATAAAACGATTCCCCAGCATCTAAAATTAATATATTTTACGTTTTTAGTCACTAACTTATTATTCTTTCCCCCACTGGGCTGCAACTCTGTTCAGGAATTTAGGATACGGGCGCCGCCATCTTGACTCAGAAGCATCACACTTACTGAGGAGAGGAGAGTGGGATAAGGTACAGGAGGGCGGCTTATAGCTGTGCTTTGCTCAGACAGAGCAGAGCTGGGGTCAGGTAACGGTCAGCAGTCCCAGAATGCAGAGCAGCACAGTCAGGAGGCACTTCCTGTTTGCAGGCTGCCTGAAAAGATGGCGGCCGCCATCTTGGATGTTTAAAGGCTCATAACATGCAGTAGATGCAGGTAGGATGATTTTTAACGTGAGCAATCTGTATGTACAGGGTGTGGGAAACATATAAGATAGACTTTTATTCAGAGTGAAGGTCCGCTTTCAGTATCATGATGTCAAATGTCAGTCGGGGGCGCGGCTTTGCAACCAGCAATCCTGCCCTGCTTTGCTAAGCTAATTGACGGATGGGATTGTCATTGGGGAGTGTCATTGGCTGAACCTGTAAACCTCAATAGTTTAATGTAGCTCGACGCAATGGTGTAACACTTACCTTTGCCTGCAGTATCACTTTGAAGAAGAAAAACACCCAAGAATTTGACTTTCTTGGCTTTTGTTCCTCTCTTGAGGGGCATCCCAATTTGGTTTGTGTATTACCCGGGATTGGCTGCAAACTCAAACTTTCTTGCGGTGCATGCATGGGGCGCTCAGCCAATCAGCGGTGCTCATTCCATTTAGATTTCCTTTGATGAGCTCAAAGCAGCAAGGAAATCTGTATGGAGTGAGCATCTAGCTGTGGGATGCGCATCTAGCTAGATGTATGTCGGGGTTGTGGCGAGGCATTGTGAAATGAGGTAAGCGGATTGAGTGATCGTTTCACATAGCGGGTCATACCAATTGGAATGCCCCATAAAGAGGTAGACCAGCATCCCCAAGAGTCTTATAGACTTCGGGGGGGGGGGGGGGGGGGCGTTGTTCCTCTTTAATGATCTTGCTGTATATGATCCCATTGGGGGAGGTAAAATCTCTGCAAGGGTGTTATACACTGGGGTTCTACACTGTATCCAAGCCCAGCCAATGAGAATGCTTCCTAAGTTCCTAAACAGATTGCTTGCCTATCCGGACACTGAATGGACCTGACTAAGGAAGAGTAGGTCTGCTTTAAAACGGAAAAAAATCCATTGCGGCCAGCCCTGGTATCAAAAAGGCTGCTGTCCTTCCACTTCAGGGCATCCCAAATCAGGATGCTCCACTGTGTACAACCCCCCCCCCAACTCGCCCCACCCCCAACTCGCCTTCTTTCTGGCTTCCTCGCCAATGTAAACGTCAGGAGGCCGGTATGCGGAATTTTGACTATCCCAGGTTTTGTTCCTTGCTCGGGCTATTGTCCAATCAGAGGTGTTTGCTGTGTGTACTTGTGCACATTTATGGCACCTTTATGTCAATCAGGAGTGAAAGCGGGCGGTGCAGGTGGCTCCTGTCCCCAGTCTGTCTGAGTGAGCGTGCACATGGCCCAAAGTTGTTGGGTTTGCCTCCACCTGATTTTTACATCTGTGAGGGAGCCAGGAAGAATTTAACAGCAGCGGGGGACATGATCGGCTGGCCCTGGTCGATCACATATGAAAAAGTGGAAGAAACTGAACACTAGCGCCACCTTGTGTTGAAAGCCTTGTTTTTATGTGTGTATTCCTGGTTCCACCTGTCCCAGTTTTTTTTCACACCTATATACTTTCTACACATGTGCCTTTAATTAATCCTAGAATTTTGCCATTAGGTGTAACTGTCTTGTGATGAAGAGGGACGCCTAGGTGTAAAACCATATACATCTCAAAAAACATACAGTTTATAATCAACCGAGAATAAAGGGACAATCCAGGCAAAGGCTACTTTCTGGATACAGATACATTGAAAGACTCGCTCTCCAGCTGTAGCAAATGGTAGGAAATCGGGTGCCCGACCTGGTTAGTCCATAACCACAATAGATCCAAAATATAATGATGCCAGTCTGCACTCCCATAAAACCATTTATTGTCAGAAGTCATTAAAAGCAGCCCATCAATGCAAATGCAAGGATAAAATCAAACGCGTTTCGGGCACGACCGCATCCTTTTTAAATGTAACACAAGGTTTATCAAGCACTCACTATAAGTCACTTCAATTTAGATTAATTATTATCACCTGAACATAATACAAAAAGCATGTAAGCATAGTGCTCATCCTCCAAGCGCTGCACCCAACTTCCTGCTTGTGTTACATTTGAAAAAGTACGTGGTCACGCCTGAAACGCGTTTGATTTTATCTTTGCATTTGCATTGATGGGCTGCTTTTAATGACTTCTGACAATAACTGGATGTTTTATGGGAGTGCAGACCGGCATCATTATATTTTAAAGGCTACTTTCTGCTTGCCCCGGAGGACTGGGGGACTGCTTTTAAAGTGATACTGCAAGCAAAGGTAATTGTATCTGGTACTACATTTGGCTCTGTCCTAAACTGTTTTCAGTTTTTTAAATTGAAGAAGAAATGACCGAGATATTGAGGTTTACAGTTTCACCATATGATTTCTTTTCTGAAGAAAGTGGGCGTGGCTCTGCACAGATGCAATGTGACTCTAGAGGAGGAGGTGGGAGGAGCAATCCTATCCTCACCTGCTGAGCCAATTGGGAGACGGGATGCAAAAATGAATGTCATTGGCTGAACCTGTAAACTCCGATAGCTCGGCCATAATTGCTTTAATTTAATAACGGAAAACAGTTTAGGACAGTGCCACCAAATGCAGTCCAACGTAATGGTGTAACAATTACCTTTGCCTGCAGTTTCCCTGTGATATAAATGAAGGAGTCTGGAGTAATCTAAATCTTTTTTTTTTTTTTTTTTTTTAAAGAGACTGTAAACCCAGGAAAAAAGAAAACAAATGTGCACTTACCTTCTCTTCCCCCCAGGAGGTCCCAGACAGTCCACCGCTTAGAAATCTCCTGGTTTCCGGGAACCATGGACACGGCAAGCATGTGCCCCAGAATTATTTGGGCCACAGCCAATGCTCTTTGTAGGTTGTGGCCCCACAGATGCCACCAGTTATTGTGCCTATGCCCAGCCCCCTCAGTTCATTGCAAAGGAGGCAGTGTACTAACCACTGCCTTGACACGCCCCTCATATTGCAGTGAATAGAGGGGGTTGTGCACAGGCACAATGACTGACGGGAAGGGTGAGACAGCGCGCAAGAACATTGGGAGCCCCATTTCCAGAAACCGCCTGGTTTCTGAGCTGGGGACCATCTGGAAGCTACTGTCTGGGAGGGAAGGTGAGTGTTTTTTTTCTTTAAAGGAGCACTATTGCAAAAAATGGGCCAATGATAAAAATCCATATAAATATGCTGAATGGCAGGAGCAGAAGGTCCCTTTTACACACAGCATCAAGAAATATCCAGCCAGGCTTGTTTTTTTTTTTTTTTTCATTTTAATGGAAGGAAAAGGATATCTGGGGTGACAGAGCCTGTCACCCCAGATATCCTTTTCCTTCCATTAAAACTGATAGACTAAACCTGTTACTCCTAGGTTTTATTCCTACCATAAGAAGAAAACAACAAGCTTGGCCGGAGTTCTGGTTTACCCCTCCTCTCATTATCCGACGTGTTTATATGTATTTATAATATTACACAATTTTGCGATAGTGCTTCTTTAAGTGTCATTGCTTGGAGCTGATTGGTTGCTGATGAATGTAAATGTTTGCTTTTCAGGTTAAAGCAGACCTGTTTCTTTGCCTGCAGCGCTCGAATGCTCCATAATAATAAGAAGCAAGCGGACAGCACGGGACAGGAGGACCCTTCCAAGCCCCTTAAGTTCTCCACCAGTAAGGGCAGCCATCGCACTTGGACTGTAGAGAAATCCTTTGGCAGCGAGTACCAGCGGCCTTGGTGGAAGGTCCTTCCGGTCAGTCTGTTTATAACGGTTGTGCTATTATGGGCGGCTTTCCGGGAAGAGACAGAAATCGATAAGATCATCTACAGACCAATTTCCGAGTTGCTGAATGAGATTGAGAAGACCAAAGCTGGAGGAGAAAAGGGGAAATAAAATGTATATAAACAATCACTAAGCTTGGGCTGCGCTTCCTCACTCACAGAATAGGGAGTGACATCGCTTTTGACTTTGTACAGATTTAGTCCTGGCAAAAGTGTTCTCAGAAATGCAGCCATTGACTTTTCACAACTATTTGATGGTGTCACTGCAATGGGATGTGAGGTCACATTGTATTTTTGATGTCTGTGTTATGCAATGGCCCAATGTGAAGCTGAACCTGGTCACATCCCCTTTCCCGGGGCCTCTGCAGCCACATCCCTTCCCTGTAGCTACATAGTTACATAGTCTGTATGGTTGAAAAAGGACATATGTCCATCATGTTCAACCAAATGACGGGGTAACAGCTACTAGTAACTGTTAAAGTGGACCAAAACCCAGGATTTTGACTATCCTGGGTTTTGGTCATTCCCCCGGGGTACCCCACTATGGGAAACCCCCCAAGATCTCCCACATCAACTCGCCTCACAGCGGTCCTACGGCGCTTGCGCGGCCGCTTGTCCAATCAGCAAGCTCGGAGCAGCGGAGCTATGGATGTCTAAACCGACGTCTTAGCACAGCGCCTCCGAGCGCGCTGGCGGTTGCATCACACGCTTCCCTCTTAACAGGGAGTGTGTCCGCGCTGGTCATTCGCCCTACTAGAGGGACAGCGAGGATGCGGCCCGCGCATGCGTCTTTGTACCGGGAAGTAAGGTACGTGTAGTGGGCGACCTTTCACACAGCAGTGCATCCTGATTTTGGATGCCCTGGGTGCAGGGAACGGATCGTCCAGGTTTCAGTCCACTTTAATGTTACTTTCTTCTAGAAAAGCATCTAATCCTTTTTTGAAGCCTTTTGAGAAGCTTCTGTGGGAGGGGCTATAGGTTGTCTCTGGAATTTAATCTTTTTCCTGACGGAGGGAATGCCCCTAGTTGAAATATTTTTTTGTATTGGCCAGTTATATATTTATACAAGTTATTCATGTCCCCCCTCAGTCGTCTCCTCTCAAGACTAAACAGTTATGAGGAAAGATTATGGGAATTAAATCTAAGATCCTTCATTCCTATTAGTTTGGTGGCTTTACTCTGCACCCTTTCCATAGTCAGAGCATCCTTTCTATGAATGGGTGGCCAGAACTGGACGGCATATTCCAGGTGAGGGCGCACCAGTGCCTTGTAAAGAGGCAAAATTACATCCCTATCCCGTCTTTAATGCATGATAATATCCTGGTGGCCTTGGAAGCAGCTGCTTGGCATTGCATGCTGTTATCTAGTCTGTGATCTACCAGTACCCCCAGAACAAGTGATTCTCCCAGTTTTACTCCCCCGAGGATGTATGTGGCCTCCAGGTTGTTAGACCCCAAGTGCATGACTTTACATTTCTCCACATTGAACTTTGCCACATTTGCCAAGTGGATGCCCAGACACTCAAAGTGTCCAAGTCAGCCTGAAGCTTGTGAACATCTTCAATAGACTGCACTGTGCTACATATCTTTGTGTCATCTGTAAAAGTAGAGACAGGGGTATTAATTCCATCTTCTATATGATTTATAAACAAATTGAATAATAGAGGGCCCAGCACTGAAACTTGGGGCACACCATTTATAACCAGGGACCACACAGTTTTCAATCCATTCACAAACTGTATTTTCTAACCCTGAAGTGTCCAGCTGAGCAGTAATTGAGATAGACTGGGGACGTTAGTGCGGCTTTGGCTAGGGGGATGCAGCCAGCAGTCTTGTTATGTCAGCTGACACATTTAAAGAGGCATCCTGAAATGGGATGCTCTGCTGTGTGAAACTGGCCCAGGTCGCCCAATCTTACTGTGTCCCAAGCCCTCTCCTAGTCTCAACGCCACGGCTGCATTCACAGTATACCTTTAGCTATGCGCATACCCACGCCAGGCCTTTCTGAGTGGCAGTGCGGGCACGCCCACAGCTAGAGAGGTGAGCGGGGATGCGTGCGACGGCGGCACGATCGTCCCTATTTGGCTGTTGGTGAGTTTCCTTAACTATCCTTGGGGATACACACAAGGCCTGAGAGGGACAACACCTAGGAGAGTGAAATTCCTGGGTGTTCCTCTTTAAAATCAGCCAAATGGTAATCACAAATCTGCCGGGTGCAAAACTCTTAAAGGAGCCACAGTACTCAACCCTGTTAGCTTGCAGACCAACCTAAAATCTGTCTCTATGCTTGGTTAAAAACAGAGGACTCGGTAACACACATCTGCAGAAGTATGCTTAAGCTGCACCACCAAGCGTCAAGGTGCCTCTGTGGGGTGCAGTCCTAACTCTAATCTCTGAGAGCCCATTTGGGACATACAGTGCAATAGATAAATTGGGAGCAGGCTTACCTGAGGTTGCCCTAAAACCTCGAGTGCAGCCCATGGGGTGGAAGGGTCGAAGACCTTGTAGTACAGCCTGGACCACACACCCCTTGTGCTTGCACAAATTCAAAAGAAACAAAGAAGGGGTGGCAGCTGCTCAGACCATTTTATAACTAACTTGGGAGGTGCATGTAAGCAGGGCAATTAAGATACAAAAGTCTTAAATGAGCCACAGCACTCAACCCTGTTAGCTTGCTGACCAACCTAAAATCTGTGTCTAAATCTGGTTAAAAACAGAGGACTCGGTCACACACATCTGCAGAAGTATGCTGAAGCTGCACCACCAAACGCCAAGGTGCCTCTGTGGGGTGCAGTCCTAACTCTAATCTCTGAGAGCCCCATTAGGAACATACATACTTTAAAATCTGCCGGGTGGGCGTGGTTATGGGGGCAAAAACCCCAGTTAGCTCAACGTTAATGGTATTTTCAGTAGTCCTCCTGGAAGGCCAGCTGATTATGGCCGCCTGCCTGGAACAGGAAACACAAAAGACTGGACAGCATTAAATACCCAGCCCTTCATTTTAATTTAGTATTCCCAGATGAAAGAAAGGCATACCATATAACTACATCTGTATATGAAAAATACTACAAGCCTCAGGCGGGTTGTTGAATGAACTACTGGAAATCCTAATACACACTGGGTTTTCTCCAAACATCCTCCAGGATGGCTAGTCAAGAATAAGCGGGTAATCAAGAGCCGTCCAACCTCAGGGTTGGGAGACTGCTTGCAGGATTTTCCTGCCATGTCATATGTCTTGTCAGATGTCAGGTCTACTCTCTAATGCTTCAGGAAGGTGGAATGTGGTGAAGCCACCTGCCCAGTTACAGTTAACTATGGCTCTGGTAGAATAAGCTCTTAGATCCTCTGGTGCTCAATGACTAATATGCTAAATGAATGGCCTCTCTTACCCATCTGGCAATAGATACCTTGAAAGATTGTAAGTCTCTGTTTCTTTCCCATAAAGGATACTAGCAAATGATCAGGTCTTCTCCATTCTCCTTGTGAAATACAAGTACAGAATCCTCTTAGCATCTAAGAGATGCAACTGTTTTTCCCCCATTTAAGTCTTGGGGATTTAGTCCTGGCAGACAAATGTCCTGAGATCTGTAGCTATGTTTGGAAGACCTAAAAAATCGATTACATGATCTGTTACGTCCGTATTAAGTTACGGCTCCTTTATAGATATGACTGCATATCACTAATTCAACTAATTCATACTTTAAGCAAACGTAATCCCAGCACACTCAAGGGTGAGACCTCTGAGAAGCATAAAATATGTAGGAGAGAAAGAGAGGCGAACAACCAAGATTTGAATGCAAAATAACATAGGGGTTTTAATAAGGTTTAGTGTATATATACAGTATAAGAAAACAGCATATAGTAAATACATGGAGTCAAACCCTAAAATGACCATTAGGCGGCGCTTGTAAAGAAGATCAGCAGTCAGTGTAATAACACACTTGTATGAAACAGGAATTGATGAGAGGGATCACCAGAAATCATTCGTAAGATACAAATAGTGGCTTTTGCAATATTTGGAGTGTGTGAGCACCCCATGATCCCAATGTTATTAATATAGGCAATTAAATTCAATATACAACAGAGAAGCTAGTCAAACAATGAGCAAGAAGATCTTACAGGCAGAACTAGGGTGGAAGCAACCCTCGACTTTCCGAGTTTTCCAATGTGCTGAATGGTGTGGGCAAAGGCGCGCGCAAGGGCGTCCGTTGCCAGAGACATCCGCGGCGCCAAAGGTCCACCAGTCGGCGACTGGCGTGTGGGGCGGGCATCGGCGCCGCAGGGCCAACAGGAGAAGATGGCAGCTGCCGTAGAAAGCGGCCGCTCTTGCTATGCAGTGTGGTTATATAACCAATAAAACAACTGCCATTGTATAGGCGACATAGCCGATATAGGAAGTTCCGTCCAAACGGCGGAAATCAGAAGTCCAATTGGTTAGATGCACAATCAAACCTAAAAGATGGACCCCGAGATTGCGCCAACATGATCCAAAATGACATAGATGATGGGGGAAGGCCGGGGGCGGGGTCCACAGAACCCTTAATGCAGTCAGCCAGAAGAAGGCTTTCGCTTACACGGCAGCATAAGTAAATGGAAATGTCACTGTTGTACAGGATGTGCAGTCCGAACTCCTCACCATAAACGACACAATAATTTCTTAAAGCGGACCTTCACTCTGAATAAGAGTCTGTCTTATATGTTTCCCCCACACTGTACATACAGATTGCTCACATTAAAAATCATCCTACCTGCATCTACTGCATGTTATGAGCCTTTAAACATCCAAGATGGCGGCTTATGGAAGCCGCCATTTTATCAGGCAGCCTGCAAACAGGAAGTGCCTGCAAACAGGAAGTGACTGTGCTGCTCTGCATTCTGGGACTGCTGACCTTTCCCTGACCCCAGCTCTGCTCTGTCTGAGCAAAGCACAGCTATAACCTGCCCCCCTGTACCTTATCCCACTCTCCTCTCCTCAGTAAGTGTGATGCTTCTGAGTCAAGATGGCGGCGCCCGTATCCTAAATTCCTGAACAGAGTTGCAGCTCAGTGGGGGAAAGAATAATAAGTTAGTGACTAAAAATGTTAAATATATTAATTTTAGATGCTGGGGAATCGTTTTTTAAGAGTTTGGGCTTTTCATTAAATCATGGTGAAGGTCCGGTTTAAACTCCAATTAGAGTCCATTATCCAGAGCGATTGCTTCAAATCTTATCTCGACACTTGCAAAGCAACTCTTGAGCAATATAGGCTCGAGACAATTCAATTTAAATTGAATAAATATAGATGTGACACATTAGACTGTCACGAATGCCGGGTATACACCTGGCAGGACCGACCACAAAAAGCATAGACCAACCCCTGCATGAGGACGTCAGACCTCCGACACCGATACCAGCTCAGGTTCAGCAGACAATTTTTTAGAACAATGCCCAACCACAAGTCAGCACAAAAAGTACACAAAAAAACAAGGAGGGACCACAAGAAGAAATCATCCCGACCACCAACACCTCCGGGTACAGAAACAGTAAAACACTTGCAGCAGGACAACTGCCCAACAGTCAGAAACATCTCTGACTACATACTCACGCCACATGAAGCACAGGTACTGTCTAAAGGTCTATCGCTTATACCCACTAACGAAGGCAATGGCTTTGATCTTGATATACAACTGCAAAAATTCTACCGCACACTTAGAATAAAATCATTTTCTACTTATCACCCCTCTACCAAAATCAATACCAACCCTACACTTCCAGGAGTAGATCTTAGTATGTGTAAGCCCAGGAGCAATTGGAATCCACTCTCAACCTCTCATGCCCTGGAAACTTTTATCAGCATGGTTGAGAAGGAGGTTGGTAAACTCAAAGATTCAAGTAAAAATTACAACTTTAACATGTCCCTGAAGGAGAAAAAAGCACTTGGACCCAGTACTAAGTCTGGGATCATCTGTAGTTTGGAGGAGGTTCCAGTGAGCAGCAAGAACCAAGGCCTATTTGACCACCACGGAGCAATCAGAATCACTCTTGCCTGCTCGTGCTGAATTTTCCTGACAAGGGACAGGATTCACAAAGGTGGAAATGAATAACAAAGCCTGAAACTTTTCAAATTTTGACAGTGTCCACTGCTTGGGCCCCCTGCTTCTTGGCCAGAAAAAAGGAGATTCAACATTTTGTGTTTTCCCTGGTTGCAAAAAGATCTTTTCCCGGATAGCCCCAATGTCTGAACATTTCTATGAATACTTTAGCTCTTATTCGGTTTGCTTTAACTTGACCTGACTGAGGGACGTTTAGTTCTCCCTTGATATAGACTGCTTGAATGGATACCACATTCTCATCCAATGTGGAGAATACAGAATCTGTTAAAAAGCATCAGTTTGCTGGATCTTGTTCGACCTGATTATTCAAATATGCCACTTCTGTGGCTTAGTGCTGATCTATTTAGACCATCTATGAAAATAATATCTCTGATTGAATAAATTGATTCCATTCTGGAATTTCTTGTATCTAATACCCTGATTCAGTCTCTCTAGATTTAGTAGGAATTTTCCTGACAGCTTTTGCACCCAAAAAAATGTAGTAATAAAATGTTCTTTTCAGAATGGGCGGAACTTCCTCTATAACTGCTTCAGGTTGGACATTTCTAAGTGAATGGCCTGCTTCTTTATTGAATCCCTGGGACGATTTCTAACTAAAAAATGATTTTAAGGGCTGTTGCAGAACTAGATGATAACCTGGTTGATAAATGGTTTGTGGAGATCTTCTGCCAGGCTGACAAAACTGTGGAAGTCTCGTCCCCACTGGAATGGATGTTTGGGCTGCTGAGGAGGGTTAAATAGATGTCCTCCCTTGCTCTTAGCTTACTGAGAAGGCCATGTCTTCTTTGTGTCTGTTCTTCTAAAATCCTGTTTAGGAAATCATGACCTTAGCATCATTGCGAGGAGGAAGTGGATTTTTTTCTCTTTACAGGAAACTTCTTCACCTTCGCACCATTCTGAACCGAAGAGAAGCTTGCCATCATAGGGGATACCACAAAGGTGAGATATGGAATAATGGTGAATGTATTTAGCCATAGTGTTTGATGGACATGATCAGGCAGGGATCCCTGCTTTTCGCATTAGCTCTGATTGCCTGAGAGTTTTTGCAGGTTTTAAAATGAACTGGCCCTTAGGAAGACTTGGTTTCTTTGGGCTTAGGATCCTTGCCCTAATAAAGAATTTAAAGTGAAAGTCTTGACCCCTAAAATATGCCCAATCCCATCAGGAAAACAAAGCTTTTACCTCACCCCATCCGTCTGAGAAGTTTCTGCACGTCTCTCAGGTCTTTACTACCACAAAGAAAGACAAAACTCATGTGGCCTGGAGCTCAAATCTGGTCCACACATACTACTCTGAGACAGTCCAATTGCTGAAATGCATGCGGCCTGTACACGCTTGTCAAAAGCCTGTCTCCGACCCTCACTTGAATGATCAGGTCCAACATTGTTGCAAATACCACTAAGGAACTAGTAATGCAAGCCATGCTGGGGCGTGTCACCCCCTCAGGGGCAATTCCCCCTATGGCAGGGGTTCTGGTAGAGTATTTTAGATCCAGAGGTACCCATGAACCACATTCAGAGGTGGCAGAAAACTGCAGAGGCAAAGGCTCTGGGGCGAACGGCTTGCAGCCTTATTTTTGCAATTGTCTGGACATTCTCCCAGGTTGCCCGATTCACTCATCTTCCTGTCATTCCCACGGTGCTGAAACTGAGCACGCTGGTTGGCTGAGCAGCCTGCTTAGCCAATCCACGGGCTTGCTTTCACTGATGGCTAAGCAGCCTAGCAGGGCCAAAGGAAGCCCGCCCACATCTCCTGCTCAGCTTCTGTCACGTGCCCATGCCACCCATTCAGAAAGGCCTAGCACTAGAGGTGGGCTGGGATACCGCTGCAAGAGCTCTGGGATCAGGTGAGTAGACCTGGAGGGTTCTACACAGCGGGGCAACACAATTTGGGATGTCCCAAGGACCCAGGAATTTGCCTCTGCAGTTTTCTGCCACCTCTGAATGTGGTTCATGGGTACCTCTGGATCTAAAATACTCTACCAGAACCCCTGCCATAGGGGGAATTGCCCCTGAGGGGGTGACACGCCCCAGCATGGCTTGTATTACTAGTTCCTTAGTGGTATTTGCAACAATGTTGGACCTGACAAAGCATCAACTAATGAATCAGCAAGATAACATAAAATAACGTAGCCTGAGGGAAGCCTGTATGCTGCTCTTTCGGATGTTTAAAAAAAAAGTTCGCACGACCCCTTTAAATGGGTAGTCAAGCGAAGAAGCACCAACCGGATCGCTCTCAGCTCCAGGAGATTTATGGGTAAGCAGTTCTCCTGCGGAGTGGGGGAGTCAGAAAGGACTTGCCCACCAATAGGTTCCTGGAGTCCAGCCACCACAAGAGGGACTGCCTGGCCAGGGGAGACGTGTCACATGCTTCCTATCAGCAGACAGGCTTACCGATGATGTCACAGCCCCATATAAACGGTGGCCATCTTGCGGAAGATCATTCTGACACTGTATTGCAGCCAGAGCAGATCAGCCAGGGATAGAGCGAGGGACAAATAGACAAGCGGATTGATAGATAGATAGATAGATAGATAGATACAGAAGAAGCAGAGCGAGGGGCAGATAGAGAAGGAGAGAGCCTGTGACAGTTACAGATAAAGTTTAAACTGTTTGCATTAGCTTTCAAGCCTATTTAGTGTTAATAACACTCCAGCCTATTTAGCTTTTCCTTTACCTGGTGTCATTCTTTAAAAAGCCTGCTAGCATTAATATTTCAAGACTACCTGTCTAATAACTGCTTGTATTTTATAATTAACGTCACTTTTCCACAATCAAGGGAGGCCACCTCTGTATGTGAACAGGGGGCATCCCAAACACTAGCATTAATATTTTAAGACTACCTGTCTAATAACTGCTTGCATTTTATAATCAACGTCACTTTCCCACAATCAAAGGAGGCCACCTCTGTATGTGAGCAGGGGGCATTCCAAACAATAGCATAAATATTTCAAGATTACCTGTCTAATAACTGCTTGCATTTTATAATTAACGTCATTTTTCCACAATCAAGGGAGGCCAACTCTGTATGTGAGCAGGGGGCATCCCAAACACTAGCAAAAATATTTCAAGACTACCTGTCTAATAACTGCTTGCATTTTATAATTAACGTCTCTTTTCCACAATCAAGGGAGGCCTCCTCTGTATGTGAGCAGGGGGCATCCCAAACACTAGCAAAAATATTTCAAGACTACCTATCTAATAACTGCTTGCAATTTATAATCAACGTCACTTTTCCACAATCAAGGGAGGCCACCTCTGTATGTGAGCAGGGGGCATCCCAAACACTAGCAGTAATATTGCAAGACTACTTGTCTAATAACTGCTTGCATTTTATAATCAACGTCAATTTTCCACAATCAAAGGAGGTCACCTCTGTATGTGAGCAGGGGGCATCCCAAACACTAGCATTAATATTTCAAGACTACCTGTGTACTAACTGCTTGCATTTTGTAAGCAAAGTCACTTTTCCACAATCAAAGGAGGCCACCTCTGTATGTGAGCAGGGGGCATCCCAAACACTAGCGTTAATATTTCAAGACTACCTGTCTGTGGGGCGTGTCCCGAGCGTGATAGTGAGCGGACGTGCCTAGAGGAGCTCCTGATCCCTGAGCCTGGAGTTGTTCCTTTTAATATATGTGCCAACTTCAAAGCAGGATGGGCAAGAAGAGAAGTGGGAAGGGAAACAGCAGAAGTGGCCAGAGGAGCCCTCAGAGGTGGCAGACAGCCGGGAAGTGGCTGCGGCGAGAAGAAGAGGAGGCGGGCAAGATGGTGCCCGCTCTAGAGAGCAATGAAGAGAGCGGGGCAGAGGAGCAATCACTCACCGGCACGTCGGGCGAGGCTTCTGGAGACGAGCGGAGAGGTGGGTGCAGCCCTCGGCAGGCTCCGAATGTAGCGGCGGCGGAGGAGCCGCAGCAGAAACCGCGGAGCCCCGCGGGGAGTCGTGTACACCCTGGTGGGGGTGAGAGGAGCAAGATGGCGGCGACTGCGCTCCTCCCGGCCGCGTCATCACCGCCCGGGCCGTCGGAGGTGGGGGAGCGGACTGAGCAGCGGCCTGCGCAGCCAAACTGCAGCTGCTGTGATCGAGGAGGGAGAGATCCCTAGGCACCCTCCACTGTACAATATGCGTGAAGATGGCCTGGCTGCTGCGGTGGGGCGGGGGAAATGCCCGCATGTGAATAAAGATATACCAGGGACAGCCATGTCACAATGAGCCCTGACATAAAGGGCAACATGGAGCGCAGTCCTTTGGCTGAATCAGTGAAGGGGGGGCTGGGGGGTCTGGCCAAATTTGCGTTTGTACCCCGGCACACATTGGACTCCCACCACAGCGCTGCTGATGGCGATTTTGAGGTCGCCCTGCCACAACGGCATAGAAGATCTGGGAGAGAGAGTCTGATAACTGGGCTGGCGAATGGAGACAAGAGTGAATTGCCGGGATCCCCGCTATACTCCCTAACGCCCTCCCCTGAGAGAGAGGCAGGACCGCAAATGGCTAGCCCCATGCCAATGTGACCCCCTCGTCACACCCCTGCCAGCCGAGCCAACAGAAGCGCCAGATGACTGGAGGCCGGTCGCCCCTCCCACGCCGTCGGCTACTGGAGTGCTGTGTGAGCCAGAAATTCATCTCGTGACTATATCCCTTCTGAAGGACCTCCCCACCAAAGCTGATATTGAAGGGCTGATCGCTAAATACGAGGCTGCACATAAACGAGAGATTGCAGCGGTAAGGCAGCGGGTGTCAACCGTCGAGTCAAGAGTCACTTCGCTAGAAACCGAGAGATCCTTGGAGTCAAGTCGTATACAAGCGCTGGAAGCCAGGTGTGACAGGCAAGAAGCCTTGATCCAAGAGTTTAACTTACACATAGACGACTTGGAAAATAGGAGTCGACGAAATAATCTGTGGCTGAGGGGCATCCCGGAAGGGGAAGTGAACGAGGATCTAAAGCTGATAGTGACGACCATTTTCAACTCGATATTGGACAGAGACTCGTCTGCCACCATAGAGCTTGACAGAGTCCACAGATTTTTGGGACCGAGAGATGTCATCTGTCGAGTCCACCATTACATACTTAAAGAAGAGATCGCCCGAAAGGCCTGGAGCAAAGGTGAAGTGAAATTTAAAGGTTCCAGATTTATCAAGGCGGACTCTACAAATGCGGAGATCCCTGAAGCCCCTGTTGGAACTTATTACGGAGAATGGAGCCACTTGCAGCTGGGGTTTTCTGTTTCATCTGATTATCCAAAAGGAACAGAGCTTTTTTGTGCTTAAGTCTTATCAAGATTTGGGCGAGCTTTTCGCCTACCTAAGTTGTGAGCCTATTCAGATTCCTAACTGGCTCGAAAATGACCTGCCCCCGCTGTCTCGGTCCGCAGTTAGAGAGAAGCGACGAGGCCCTAGGAGCTTCCGAGACCTCAGGCGGCTCAAGCGGGCGCCAAGGCGCCCAAAAGATGAGGTGTGAAAGACCCCTAGTTGTATTTTTCATTTCTCTTCTGCTTTTCTTGAAAAGGACATGTAGATCTTTGTGTGTGAAGTGTGACTCGTTGACCTCCCTTGCCCTCCCCTGTGGTTCAATCGGGAAGGGGGACGAAGAAGGCTCGAGGAAGGAGTGGTCTAATGACAATAATTCTATTTGTTTGATTTGATAGCCGGACTCTGTGACTGTACACACAGAGAGTGTTATTGTTTATTTTATATCGTTTCTACTAACTTGCTTGCGTTTTAGATCCAGTTGGGACCGCAGGGTTGGCTCCACTGTTCAACATCGGTTGGGCAGTTTTGCTTCCTCTTTGTCGTCTCATACTGTTAACTTGATTTTGTTCCAAAGGCTTGTTGGCTTTTAAAATGGTTTATTGACCTCCGGCCAGGGGTGGGCGAGCAGTTGCTTCTGTGTGCTCTCCTCTTAGATCGGACGCGTTCCCCCAGTAGGCCGGCCTTATTGACTCTAGTGGTCGATAGGACCCACTTGTTTTCCCTGGTTTAGGGATTGTTTAGTGTTTCTCCCTTCTCCCTGTAGTTCTTGGAATCCTTGTTCTTTCTTTTCCTTCCCCCCCAATTTCCGTCCATTGCTCCCCCTTTCCCACTTTAAACGTACAAGACAGATATATCTAGGTGCCCCTTTGATTCAGTGAGATACCCCAGGCAGAGGTGGTGAAGCGCCCCAGAAGCTGACTGATCCACTCAAATAGAACGGAATAAGTGAAGGGACCCTGCCAAGAGTTAGGATGGCGGATTTCAAATTAGTCTCGCTCAATACCAAAGGGATGAATAACCCGGAAAAAAGGTCCTTGGTGTTGGGGAACTTGAAGGGACTGGGAGCACAGGTGGCTTTCCTCCAAGAGACACATTTTAGGTCTTCTAACCCACCCTCCTTTGGTAATAGACATTTCCCGAAAACGTACCACAGCCATTCCCCAGATTCAAGATCAAGAGGAGTGAGCATCGCCATTGCGGCATCCCTTTCTTGGGAGTTGGTTGATTTTAAAACCGATGAGGAATGGAGATGGAGATTTCTAAAGGGGCGGATATCGTCTTCAGTATTCACGTTTGCCAATGTCTATATGCCAAACTCCGCTCAGTTGACGTTCCTTGGCAAGGTCCTAGAGGAACTTGCAATATTCAGGGAGGGGGAGTTGGTGGTGGGAGGTGATTTCAACCTGACCCTGGATCCACTTCTAGACACCTCCAAGAAGCTCAAAAAGACACTCGCCCAACATCAATTAATTGACCCGTGGAGGATACAACATCCGGATACACAAGATTACACCTTTTTCTCTCCTCCCCACGGGTCATACTCTAGAATTGACATGTTCCTGATAGCGCATGGCTCCCTAAACCGTGTTATAGACACAGAGATAGGATGCACTACCATTTCTGATCATGCGCCAATCTCGATTAGACTTGCACTTCCTCACCCAGGACCAAGGAGCTGGACTTAGCGCCTTAATAACTCCCTGTTAGGAGATCAAGGGGTTATGGTAGAGCTCCAGAAAGACATTAAGGAGTTCTTTGAATTGAATAAATCGCCCGAGACCAGCCCAGGGACTCTGTGGGAGACTCTTAAGTGCTATATCAAGGGAACCATAATAAAGATAGGTTCGAGGTTAAAAAAAGAAAAATCGGAATGCGTCCTGAAACTGCTGAATGAGATCAGAAACTTGGAGACTCTGCACAAGAAGTCTCTCTCTGTCATCCACCTCTCGGCGCTGACAGCGGCCAGAGGAAAACTTAAACTGCTGTGCTGCGAGAGGCTCAAAGTGCAAAAAATCAAATGCCGTGGCAAATTTTACGAGTCAGGGGATAAATGTGGCAAACTTTTGGCACGAGCCTTGAGGGCGGAGAGGGTGAAGGCATTTGTCCCGAAAATAGCCGATTCGAAGGGTAGGATGGTTCACTTAACCGGTGAAATTGCAGAGGCCTTTAAGAGATTTTACGAGGGGTTATAAAATCTTCCAAAGATAGAGGGTAGGGAAAGGGATGAAGCAATAAGGCAATATATTAGAGAGTCTGGTCTCCCAAGTCTGCCGAGTGAAATTGTGGAAGAACTGGAGGGGCCGATTTCGTTGGAGGAGGTCCAGAAAGCAGTCTCGGAGGCCTCGGGGGGAAAAGCGCCGGGCCCTGATGGCTTTACGATTGAATTTTACAAAAAGGGCACGCGTGCCCGAGAGGATGGACGCCTGATCTCTCGGCTCCGCAACGACGGGAGGCCCCGAGCTAACAGACGATCGGTAGCGGCGCCGGGCTTGCGGTACTAGCACCGGGTGAGCGGGGGGACCACCCAGGGTGACAGCGGGCGGCGATGCTAGCCGCCTCTGGCAGGATGAAGAGCGGCAGAGAGGGCCGCAAGTCGGCGGCTGCAGGAAACAAGATGGCGGCCGGGAGGTCTGAGGAGAAAGCTTGCGCAGCTCAGGCTTCAGCGAGGGGGGGTCCGGCTGTGCCCGTCGAGCAGAGGGCTGACAGGCTGGATGAGAGCTCTGCCGACTCACTGGATAGCTGGGCCCGTTCTCCAGCTTCCCCAGCCCACACTTCACAGCCAGCAGTGCAAGTGCAAGGTCAGTCAATCCTCCCTGACATACTATCCCAGCTAAGAGCCATTGTGAGAGAAGAGGTGACTGAGGTGACCACTAAACATACAGACACCCTGCTACGTGAGATAAGGGACTTGGGAGGTAGAACAGATGCCTTGGAATCAAGGCTGGATGATGTTACCACAGTCTTGGATACTCAGGACTCCCTCCTGACCCACCTGCAGGAGGAAATGGCACTGTTAAAGGGGCAACATGAAGAGTTGGAGAACCGCAATCGTCGGTCTAATCTCAGGTTCCGTGGCCTCCCTGAAACATTGGAAGATGTGCCCGGCACTATCACAGCCCTCCTTCAGGAACTTGTCCCGGATATTCCAGTGGAAAGGCTTGAACTGGACAGGGCCCATCGCGCCCTCACCAAGAGACCTACTGATGGTCCTCCTCGGGATATTATTGTGAAATTCCACCATTTTCAAACGAAGGAGGCGGTCCTAAGAGCTTCCAGGGAGAAAGCTCCCCTCTCGTTCCAGTCACATGGCTACTCCATATTCGCAGACCTATCGCAGACCACCATTCTCAAACGCAGGTCTTTTAAGCCTTATCTTCAGATTCTTCAAGAAAAGGGCATTCGCTACAGATGGGGTTTCCCCTTTAAACTTACTTTTGCTTATCAAGGACGACAAGTCCAGGTAGCAACCCTCGCTGAGCTAGCGGACAGATTTAAAGCTCTGGATCTCAAAGTGTCGGAGGGGGAGGTGCTGTCCGCCTCGCTCCCGACTACACCCCGCACCCCGAGACCCTGCCAGAGGGGTAACAAGCCACTCACCCCATCTCCAAAACCCCAGCAACAACCACAAAAATCCCTGCCTATGAAGCGAATACTCGCCCAGATGTTCCATCCGGTCCAAAAATCCTGAATTCTCTCATTTTTCATCCAGACCCACCCTGTTATGCTCGCTATGCTGCACCCCCCATAAGGTATTTCAGGACCGTGGAGTTCCAGCCGCCTTATAATACCGTGGTCGTCACCTGGACGGGGGCTGCAGATCCCTGGGACGGTATGACCCGTGGTGATATATGCTTTCGCTTTCCAGTTTGTGTGTCTGTTTGCTTCGGCGGACTCTGTTTAATGTTGAGAACAATGACTAAAGACACCTGTTTGCATTGCCGTTAAGCATTGCCGTGGTTGGGGTGCCTCCCCCCATAGGGTCTGAATATATTCCTTTTTATACACCCTAATAGCTGCCTGCCAGCTACCTGCTTAAAGTATTTAACCTTTTTTTCTCCCGTCTAGCTGTTGCGTAATCGGGCCCCCTGTCCTGGTTTGCGGGTGGTTCCCCCGGGGTCCCGGTTGGATATCCCCTGGATCAATTCCTTGGTCCGGGTGGGTGTCCCCCGGGGGCCCGGGGGGGGGTGGGCCCCGGTGGGCCGGGGGAGGGAGCCCTCTGACTGCCTATTTTTACTGTTTATGTGTATATTATGCTTATAGTAACCGTTACCTTATAGGAATGTTCATGTTTGGCCCCCCGCTGTGCTACACGCTCCCTCCAGTTTGCAGTCAGGGGAAGTTTTTTTTTCCCACTCCCTTGATCTCTGGATAAGTTTTCACAAATTGTTTTGTGATTTAATGGTGTTTACAGTGTTATATATCACTTTATTGTTGTTATACCCCCACCCCTACCCCCACCCCTCCCTATTCCCCACCCTTCCTTCTTGTCTAGGCCCCGTCCCTCACTTCCCTCCAGGGAATTATGGTTCAACAGTTGAGTCCTTTCCAAATCTGATCTATTTTCCTGTCGTGACGAAATATGTCTCTTAACATAGCCTCAGTCAATGTACAGGGCTTGAATTCACCCAATAAAAGGTCTCGTGCATTTAAGTTCTTTAACTCTATACGGGCTGACATAGTATGTTTGCAGGAGACTCATTTCACCTCTAGCTCCTTCCCGAAGAAGATTAATTATAAATACTCCCAATTCTACCAGGCCACGAGTGAGCGGAAACAGAGGGGGGTACTTATAGCATTTAGAAATGGAGTGCCCTTTACCTGTACCAAACAAATCGCGGACCCAGCAGGTAGGTATCTCCTTCTTCAGGGCATTTTGCAAGATTCTGAAGTTACCTTTCTGACCTACTATGCACCTAATACTAAACAGATCCCCTTTTTAACCCATATGTGTTCTTTACTGAAGGACCATAAGAAAGGAATAGCCTTTATGTGTGGGGACTCTAACCTCACCTTACAACCACACTTGCACAGGTCCCTCCCCCCGAATACCCAAGTACTTAAAGATGCAGGCCTTTTTGTTCGTCTGGTAGATTCTGCTTTGATGTCTGATTCCTGGCGAGACTTACACCCCAATGTAAAGGATTTTACGCACTATTCTGCCCCACATAGACTCTCTACCAGGATTGACCACATATTTGTTCCCCTAACTTTTCTTCCTCAAGTGTCGAGAGCTAAAATCCATGCGATCCCCTGGTCAGATCATGATTTAGTCTTGATCTCTTGTAACGCTCTTTTTATCAAACAGAGACCCTCCTTGTGGCTCCTTAATGACTCCCTTCTTTCCTCCAAATCCCTGGTGGAAGAGGCAACCATTAGGGCACAGGAATATTTTACTGTAAATGAAACTCCTGAGGTTTCGCCTGTTGCGGTCTGGGGAGCTTTCAAAACAGTGATGCGGTGTCATTTTATTGCCCTAGCATCCAGGAAAAAGAAGGACAGGCTGGCCCTGTCCCGCAGCCTCCAACTTCAGTACGAGCAGGCAGCGGTGGCATTTAAGGCCCACCCGAGTCCTGGAGGGCTGCGCAGGCTGGAACAGGCGAGGGTTAGCCTCAACCTCTTGCAATCTGGAGAGGCTGAGGGTAGGTATAGAAGATCCAAAAACAAATACTATATCTCAGCAAACAAACCAGGATCCCTCCTTGCTTCTCAATTAAAATGTCAGGAACATAGTTCAGCACCCTTCAAACTTAGATTGAAGAATGGTCAGGTCTCCAATAACCCCATTGAGATAGTAGAGGAGTTCTCTACAGGGCTGTCTAAACTGTACGATGCCCCCTCTCCCCCGGCGGAAGGCCGGATCCGGGATTTTTTTCTGGATATCAACCCCCCCTTCGTGCCTGAAGCACACGCCCGGAAAGTTGATGAGGATATTAAGTTAGAGGAGGTCCTTGGCGTTATTAAATCTTTGAAATCGGGCAAAAGGCCAGGGCCCGACGGCTTCACCGCCTTATTCTACAAAAAATTGACCCCTATCATAGCCCCCCGCCTGGTGAGAGTCTACAATTGGATAAAGAGGGGTAATCCTCTGGATTCAGATATGCTTAGGGCCTCAGTAGTAATGATCCCCAAGCCAGGGAAAGACCCCCTCAATTGGATTAATTATAGGCCTATCTCACTTTTGAATATCTCACCAAAGTCTTAGCGAATAGATTAAACGAGCTTCTCCCCAATTTAATCCATAGAGACCAAGTTGGATTCGTCCCCATGAGGCAGGCCGGAGACGGAGTCAGAAGAGTCTGTCAATTAATAGATAGAATTCGAGCACAGAAAAAGGAGGCAATGCTGCTCTCTCTTGATATAGAAAAGGCCTTCGACTCCCTCTCCTGGCAATACCTTCATAGCGCCCTTCAATATTGGAAATTCGGCCCTGGTTTGATTTCCTGGGTCTCCGCTATTTATGCAAATCCATCGGCTTTCATTAAATATGCAGGATACACATCCAAAAGTTTTCAGATTAAGAGGGGCACTAGACAAGGCTGCCCATTATCCCCTTTATTCTAGCTTTGGAACCCTTGGCGGAGAAGTTGAGGTCCAGTTCCTCTATTACTGGAATCTCCTGGGGGAATACTGAACACAAAATCTCTTTATTTGCAGATGATATGCTGCTTATGCTTACGTCCCCACACGTCTCAGCGCCTAATGTAGTTTCGCTCCTTTCCTCCTTTAGCCACATATCGGGCCTTACCCTAAATGCTTCTAAATCCACAGCCTTGGATATTTCCCTCAGTGCCCACACCAGAAATTTGTTGCAACAAAACTTTACCTGGGGATGGACCCAAAAGTTATCTTACCTTGGGATCAAACTAGTGGCTAATTGTGATAAAATCTATCCCTTTTTTTTTTTGTTCTGTGTTTGTTTGCTTGTTTGTTTGTTCGGCTGTTTGCATATAGTTTGCTCTATGTCTGTATTATGGTTATCTACCTAACAGCAAAATGTTTGCTATTCTAGGATGCCGTGGAAGGCAAAAAATCCTTTAATTATTATTATTATTAGTCACTGTTGAATTAGTGGCGGGTAACGACATTGGGCTGTATAATTAAGCATGAATTAACCATTTTCCTATTGGCAATTATTAATGTGGCAAATTTCGAGCTTACCGTTCCAACCCTTACAGGATCAGTTTTTCCCCCTTTACCGCCTTACTTTTTTAGATCAATTGATGATATTATGAAGTAATAACATGACATTTCTTTCCCTCTTTAGATATATATTTATTCACCTTAACAGGCTGGTAGGGGGATAGGATGTGTTACCAGGGGGGTGCAATGTGGGTTCCCTTTAATGTGGGGCTTGTTCCCACTTATGGTTCCCACATAGTCGGAGAGGGTCAGCTGGTGTGGGGGAGGGGGGACCTCGCGTGTGGGGGGGGTGGGGCGTCAGTGCATTCCGCCTGTGTTCACGTGACCCGGTGGTGGGTGGGGGTCGCGCCTGAGTGCGATGCCCATCGTGGGCGGTTATAGTGTTGGGCGCGGCGCGCCCTTACCTGCCCGTCTGGGTCTTCCTTGGGAGAGGCGTGGCGGGGGGGCGTGCCGCTGCCCGCGCTGATGGCCGTCAGGGTGCGGGGCGTGGATGGGGCGGCCACTCCCTCGGGCGCGGCCCTCTCCTTCCCCTCTTTCCCTCCCAGGCTGCACGCCCCCGGTCACAGTGGCGGCGTCACATCCGGGTCAGGCGTGGACGTCATACGTGTTCCGTCGGCCCCGGAAGTGTCACGTGGCCCTGGGACGCAACTGACGCAGCTGATGGTTCAAAGCGCGCCAGTTGCCCCCACACATCCGGGCTGTGTGAGGGGGCTTTGTCGAAGGCTGCTACCAGGACGGCGGTGCAGCAGCCTCTCCACAGCTATACCATCTGCTGAACAGGGAGGCACAGACTTTGCCCCCACGTACTACACAGCATCTGAATCCTGATGTAAGTGGAATCTTTATTAGTCTTTTCCCTCCACGATGTGAATGTGTACACGAGTTGATAGTGACTATAACAACATCTTAACATATGTTGCTGATCAGGTGTTTGGATGTACAGTATTATTTCTGTTCCTGATGCTGAAGAGGACATCAGGATCTTTGGTGTCTCTGAGCCTAATAACATACTGCCAATCCGTAGTGACTACATGGGACATACAGGTACCCACATATTATTATGGATATTCTGGTTAAATAGACCACAAGGCATATCATAATTGAATCTTAATGGCTGTACATTGTTTTTCTTTCTTCTGTCTCTTGTCTGTTTTCTGGCTGTCTTTCTGTCTTTAGAGTAAAGATGAAAATACACTAGCACTATAGTGAAGGTGCTCACGAAAGTATTGATGAATTGAGGTGCAGAGGAAGCCCGTGCGTGGGCGAAACTAGTCCACCTCGCTTTACCAGACTTGGATCTCTGATTATTATGTGACCATATTTGTGTTATCAACCATGCATCAGCTATAATATGTATTCTGTCTCTTGCTGTACATTATTGGCCAAGTCCGATGTTTGTGAGGACTGGATCAAACTGTTATTTTTTACTTCATGTATCCATGAGAATATGGGTTTCTGAAATATTTTGGAGACATTTGACTTTTATTGGGAAAAGGGGGAGACGATTGTAGAATTGCCTCTCTTGTTATCCTTTTAACAAATGCTAATAAGCATAAATAAAGAAAATTTGTATTAACATTTCACATTGTGGAACCAATTTTGTGCTAGTGGCGTGGTCACACATGGAGGTCCTAACAGTTTGGGATTGACCTATACCCAACTTTTCTATTCTTACTAAAATCTATCAAGCCAACTATCCAGAGCTAATTAAGTCTCTGGATAAGTTGTTGCAATCTTGGCAATTTGTAAGGCTTTCGTGGTTAGGCAGAATAGCCGCATTGAAAATGTCGTTCCTCCCCAAGATCCTATATTTGTTTCGGGTACTCCCTGTCCGGGTTCCTAGGGGTACACTTGACCTCCTGCAGCGGAAGATGATGTCCTTTGCTTGGAATAGGACCAAACCTAGAGTTAAGAAGAACATCCTCTTCTATAAAAGAGCACAGGGAGGTCTGGCTTTCCCCTCCTTACATAAATATTACATTGCAGCCCAAGTGGCCCCTTTGCTTTTGTTCCAAGCACCAGCTCATAAACCTTGGTGGGTTATAAATGACTGTGATGCAAGCCTTTGGATCCTGCAGCATTGTTATGGATCCCCAGAGCTCGTAGGCCAAAATCCCTCCCTACCTTCTTAAATTTGCCCTGTCACTATGGGACAAGGTTAGTCATCTGCTTTCCTCCCCGCACCTCCCGGCTTCCCCTCTGTTTGGTAATCCCTCCTTCCCTCCTGGACTCCCTGAATCGTCTGGGTATAAGTGGTGGAAAAAGAAAGGCCTCACATCGGTTGACAAACTCCTCACCCCTGGCCTTTGCGCTAGCTATAGGCCTATATCTCTATTAAATACGGATATTAAGATCTTTGCGAAGGTACTCGCCTCCAGGATAGCTCCCCATTTACACCACATTATAGCCCTTGACCAAGTTGGCTTTGTGCCACATAGAGAGGCGAGGGATAATACCATTAAAGTTCTTAATTTAATTCAATGGGCCCAAAAAAGTGGTATCCCATCCCTCTTGCTTGCCACCGATGCGGAGAAGGCTTTTGATAGAGGTAATTGGAACTTTATGCAGAACACTCTTAGTCATATTGGCCTTGGCCCTAATGCTATGGGCTGGATAAGCAGTTTGTACAGTGCCCCCTCCGCATCGGTGCGAGTGAATGGGACGTTCTCAGGCTCCTTCAATATCACAAATGGAACGAGACAGGGGTGCCCTCTTTCCCCTCTAATTTTTATACTTACCTTGGAGCCCCTTTTGTGTAAAATTCATGGAAATGGTGACATAAAGGGTATGGGAGACCAAGTAGGAAGTTATAAGGTTGCAGCATTTGCTGATGATCTCATCTTTGGACTGATGCTTCCAGAGACCTCTATACCGAACCTAATGAGAGAACTAAAAGAATACGGAGAACTGTCGGGGTATAGAATTAATTATCAGAAATCCGAAGCCCTCAATATTAATGTCCCTGTGAAAAGATTCGATAATATACAGAAATCCTTCCCCTTTAGATGCTCGGAGGAAAGTGTAACGTATCTTGGAACAAAAATTTGTAGGAATTTGGCGAATGTTTTTGCCCTTAATTTCCCCCCTTGCTCAAAAAATTTGAAGAGGATGTGATCAGATGGTCGGGTGGGAGGCTCTCGTGGTTTGGTCGCTGCAATGCTTTGAAAATGGTGCTGCTCCCACGGCTTCTTTATTTATTACAGGCCCTCCCGGTGGCTATCCCGCAGGCCTTCTTCCGAAGGGTGGACGCACTCTTTCGGAGATTTGTATGGGGAGGAGGGAGACCGAGGATAAGCAGGACCATACTTATTAGGAGCAAAGATAAGGGCAGTGTGGGTCTCCCTGATCCGGGACTCTATTACGCTGCGGTCCATCTTAACAGAGTGGTCGATTGGTGTTTACACCGGGGACATAAGCAGTGGGTATCCATCGAACAGAGTCTTGTGGGGGTCAGAGTCGATTGTATTCCGTGGGTAGACCGGAAAGACATACCACAATGAAACACGCCCTTGTAGGGACCACGTTAAGAATATGTGGCCAGTATTTTCAGCGGGCAGACTTCTCCCCGGCACTCTCACCAATGGTCCCAGTATTGGGCAATCCTGGGTTCCCCCCTGGCTGTAGAGGAGCTACCCCCGGGGCTTGGAGGGCTGTGGGTGTCTTTAGGGTGGGCCACCTTCTGCGGGAGGGAGAGTGGGGTGATTTGGCTACCGAAAGAGGGCTACCTGTTTGGTCAACATGGCAGCAACCGCAGCTGACGCACTTCCTTTCCACGCTGTGAGAGCATAAAATGGTACAAAGAGGCCTTACCCCCTTTGAGGAGCTGTGCTCTAGTAGAGAAGATGTGAGTCACACCCTCTCATGTATATACAAGATGCTGATTAACCCCCCCAGATATAGTTCCACCATCATTTGTAGGGAAATGGGAGAGGGATTTGGGTAGGACCTTCACTCCGAAACAGATAAGCAGATTGCTGGAGACTCCCCATAAAACCTCGATATGTACCAGGTTTCAAGAGTGCAGTTACAAGGTTCTAACATGATGGTATAGGGTCCCAGCGGTGATTAACAAGTGGTGTCCTGAGGTGGAGGCGGAGTGTTGGAGGTGTGGTGGCGGGAAGGGTAGTATGCTCCAGATCTTTTGGTCATGTCCTAAACTGAAAGCTTTTTGGGATGGGGTCAGAGAGGTGGCAGGAAGCCTGTTGAGTGAAGAGATCCCGGATGACCCTGCCCTGTGCTTGCTCCACATGACAAAGACCCCACTCAGGAAGTATTGTGGCTCTCTGATGTGTCATTTCCTAAACGCAGCCAAGATGTGTATTCCGCAATTGTGGAAAAAGGAGGATCCCCCCACCCTTGCAATGTGGGCCTTAAAAATTAATGAAATAATGAGGTTTGAAGACCTCATGACGCCTGGGGAGGATGGTTAAGAGAAATACATGGCGACTTGGTTCTCGTGGATGCAATATACTGAATCTGAGGATTACAAGCGCATCATAGTGGGAATATAGGCCTCCATTCCCGAGGTTACTTTGCCCTTCATTTTCCCTTCCTGGTACCCCCCCCCCCCCTTCCCCCACTTGATCTTTCCCCCTTTCTTTTTTTTTATCTTTCCCATCTGTTGTTTCTCACCGATTATATTAAGTGCATTGTAAAGTTCAAATAGCAGATTTACTATTTAGATGGCTAGTGATAGTTTGATGTCATCTTGTTATTTTCTTTCATGCCCCCAGAACTTTCTAGGGAGGCGTTGCCCATTATGTTATGTACTGTTCCTGACTGAAGTTTCACGACGCAATGTTATGTATGCTGTAATACCTCGTCTTCTGATGGATATTTCTATGCTTGCATCACTCTTGTAATACTGTGCACTCAAACTTGTATGTTTTGCATAAGCTTAAATAAAGAATTTACAAAAAAAGACTACCTGGCTAATAACTGCTTGCATTTTATAATCAACGTCACTTTTCCACAATCAAGGGAGGCCACCTCTGTATGTGAGCAGGGGGCATCCCAAACACTAGCATAAATATTTCAAGACTACCTGTCTAATAACTGCTCGCATTTTGTAAGCAAAGTCACTTTACCACAATCAAAGGAGGCCACCTCTGTATGTGAGCAGGGGGCATCCCAAACACTAGCATTAATATTTCAAGACTACCTGTGTACTAACTGCTTGCATTTTATAATTAATGTCACTTTTCCACAATCAAAGGAGGCCCCCTCTGTATGTGAGCAGGGGGCATCCCAAACACTAGCAGTAATATTTCAAGACTATCTGTCTAATAACTGCTTGCATTTTATAATCAACGTCACTTTTCCACAATCAAAGGAGGCCACCTCTGTATGTGAGCAGGGGGCATCCCAAACACTAGCAGTAATATTTCAAGACTACCTGTGTACTAACTGATTGCATTTTGTAAGCAAAGTCACCTTTCCACAATCAAAGGAGGCCACCTCTGTATGTGAGCAGGGGCATCCCAAACACTAGCATTAATATTTCAAGACTACCTGTGTACTAACTGCTTGCATTTTATAATTAATGTCACTTTTCCACAATCAAAGGAGGCCACCTCTGTATGTGAGCAGGGGGCATCCCAAACACTAGCATAAATATTTCAAGACTACCTGTCTAATAACTGGCTGCATTTTATAATCAACATCACTTTACCACTATAAAAGGAGGCCACCTCTGTATGTGAGCAGGGGGCATCCCAAACACTAGCATAAATATTTCAAGACTACCTGTCTAATAACTGCTTGCATTTTGTAAGCAAAGTCACTTCCACAATCAAAGGAGGCCACCTCTGTATGTGAGCAGGGGGCCTCCCAAATACTAGCAGTAATATTTCAAGACTACCTGTGTACTAACTGGTTGCATTTTGTAAGCAAAGTCACTTTTCCACAATCAAAGGAGGCCACCTCTGTGAGGAGGGGGCATCCCAAACACTAGCATTACTATTTCAAGAGTACCTCTCTAATAACTGCTTGCATTTTGTAATCAAAGTCACTTTTCCACAATCAAGGGAGGCCACCTCTATATGTGAGCAGGGGGCATCCAAAACAACTGCATTAATATTTCAAGACTACCTGTCTAATAACTGCTTGCATTTTATAATTAACGTCATGTTTCCACAATCAAAGGAGGCCACCTCTGTAGGTGAGCAGGGGGCATCCCAAACACTAGAATTAATATTTCAAGACTACCTGTGTACTAACTGCTTGCATTTTATAAGCAAAGTCATTTTTCCACATTCAAATGAGGCCACCTCTGTGTGTGAGCAGGGGGCATCCCAAACACTAGCATTAATATTTCAAGACTACCTGTCTAATAACTGTTTGCATGTTATAATTAATGTCGCTTTTCCACAATCAAAGGAGGCCACCTCTGTATGTGAGCAGGGGGCATCCCAAACACTGGCAGTAATATTTCAAGACTACCTGTCTACTAACTGGTTGCATTTTGTAAGCAAAGTCACTTTACCACAATCAAAGGAGGCCACCTCTGTATGTGAGCAGGGGGCATCCCAAACACTAGCAGTAATATTTCAAGACTACCTGTGTACTAACTGGTTACATTTTGTAAGCAACGTCACTTTTACACAATCAAAGGAGGCCACCTCTGTATGTGAGCAGGGGGCATCCCAAACACTAACAGTAATATTTCAAGACTACCTGTGTACTAACTGGTTGCATTTTGTAAGCAATGTCACTTTTACACAATCAAAGGAGGCCACCTCTGTATGTGAGGAGGGGGCATCCCAAACACTAGCAGTAATATTTCAAGACTACCTGTGTACTAACTGGTTGCATTTTGTAAGCAAAGTCACTTTTACACAATCAAAGGAGGCCACCTCTGTATGTGAGCAGGGGGCATCCCAAACACTAGCAGTAATATTTCAAGACTACCTGTGTACTAACTGGTTACATTTTGTAAGCAACGTCACTTTTACACAATCAAAGGAGGCCACCTCTGTATGTGAGCAGGGGGCATCCCAAACACTAACAGTAATATTTCAAGACTACCTGTGTACTAACTGGTTGCATTTTGTAAGCAATGTCACTTTTACACAATCAAAGGAGGCCACCTCTGTATGTGAGGAGGGGGCATCCCAAACACTAGCATTACTATTTCAAGAGTACCTGTCTAATAACTGCTTGCATTTTGTAATCAAAGTCACTTTTTCAGCAAAATTTGCCTTTCGCCGGGGAGGCATCCCAAATACTAGTATAAATATTTCAATATCTGTCTTTTTGACTGGTTGCATTTTGTAAATAAAGTCACGTTGTTAAATTGCCAGCAGCCATTGCCTTTAACCTGGGGGGGGGGGCATCCCAAATATGCTAGCATGTGTCTTTTAAGAGTGCTCACATTGGAGTTGGCAGCAGCAGCATTAGGAGCCCATATATTGCCTGAAAGACACACATATGAGCTGGCAGCAGCAGCATAGGGAGCCCATATATTGCCTGAAAGACACACCCTGGAGTTGGCAGCAGCATAAGGAGCTACCAAGCATCAGCTACTATCATGGATCAGCCATTGGTGACTGGAAATCCTGGCTGAACCATGCCTGATTCATCTTCACAAAGGTGAGTCTCTCCACATTTTTCGTGGACAGACGAGTTCTCCTTGGCATAACTATGGCCCCCACCGCATTAAACACCCGCTCAGATGGCACACTACTCGCTGGGCAGGACAGTTTTCCCAGGGCAAACTCTGCCAGTTGCGGCCACAAGTCAAGTTTGGCTGCCCAGAAGTCCAGCGGGTCCTCAAGGTGCGTTGCCATGGTCATGTCAATGTATGACACTACCGGCTGGTTCAGGTCCTGCTCCAGGTCTTTCTGCTGCTCATGATTAGCCTCACTATGCGGGTGAAGAAAGCTACTCATTAGCAACTGAAGACTCAAGCTGCTGCTGATGGAGCTGCTGCTGCTGCTTCTGCCACCGCCCCCAGCAGCCATGGCAGTGGAAGGTAAGCACAGAGGTCCCCCCGAGTCAGACCTGCAGAGTATGGACCATGGCGCAGATAGGCATCGGCCAACTGACTACGTAGAATGTCTCTGTAGTAGGTCAGTTTGTCCTCCCCCTCAGTGTGTGTAAAAAATGCCCCCATTTTGTGCCGGTAGCGAGGGTCCAATAAGGTGGAGAGCCAGAAGTCATCCCGCTGACAAATGGAGACAATTTTGCGGTCACTACGCAAGCACGTGAGCATGCATCGTGTCATTTGTGCAAGTGACTCGGAGGAACTACCTGTCTCTGTCTCCACTGCATACTCTCTGGGTCCTCTGTCTCGCCTTCCTCACAACCCTCTAGCTCCTCTGGCTGCTCCTGCTCCTCTCCTGTGAGATGACTAGATAAAATGGCCATTTTGTCAAACCTAAACTGTGCTTCGCTGTGCCCCACCCCCTCCTCCTCCACTTCAGCCCCCACAGGCTTCATGTGGCCATGAAATGTAGGCGCCATGTCTCCAGTGCCCTGACCAGCCATGGTTTCCAGCATGTGTTGTAGTACATGAAGCAGTGGAATCACATCGTTCATCCCGTAGTCCTGACGACTGACTAATAATTGGCTTAGTACACACAGCTTAGTAATGGACCTGATGGCGGAGTGGCGACCCCCCGTCATGTATGGGAGTGGATCTGCATATATCTTGGCCTTGGGTCGAGGTTGCGAAACCGAGCCCAGGGTACCTTACTAGTCACCAGAGTTGGTCACTTTGGTTGCACTCAGTATGGTTTTGGCACAACACATTTAGCTTAGTTTTGCACGCTCTTTATGGCTGTGGCCTTCCGGCTTCGCCTGAAGAATTTTTTATGGCCGGAGGGCCCACCCTGTAATTTGCACAGGCACTCACTCCCCCCCCCTTTTTTTTTTTAGAGCCCGATTTCACTTTTTTTGTCACCGCTTTTTTGCCACCCATAGTTCCCTGTTTCGTGTTTTTTCGTTTTTTGCACGTGTTTAGGTGCCAGCGGCTCCCTATGGGTCCCTGTCCCTAAAGACCCGGGGTCGGAAGTTATAGGCCTTTTGGACTCGCTTCCGGCCCCTGCCCAGTGCTCCCCCCTGAGGCTCCTAGTGAGTAGAGGGCGGCGAACCCCGGGAAAACGGCTTCCAAAGCCTTGCTGAGTACTCGCATTTGAATCCGAGGAAAGGCAGGCTGCGGAGGTCGCTAGTACTGGGGCTAGCTACCATCGGAAGCAAGGAGCTGAAGCCGAAGATCCAAGTACCTGGACGGGCAACCGCCGGGGAAAGGTAGGCTGAGGGAGTTTACGCCTTAGTCCACGGGGAAAACTTCTGTTAGTACCCGAGGGCGAAATCGGCCCCGAGGTCTTCTGGACTGAGGGGTAGTACGACCCAATCCTGTCAGGGGGTTCGTCCTCCGGGGAAAGGGATGGGGCTCTTTCCTGCGGGAAGGAGTCAGTATGGGAGCCTTAGTGTGTTTTTTAGTGCACCTTGCACTTTTTCACATGAAAGGCTTCACGTTTGACGGTGCGTTCGCACACACGACGGCTCGATAAAAAAAAAAAAAAAAATGGTCTCTATGCTGCTGCCAAATCCAGAGTGTGTCTTTCTGGCAATATATGGGCTCCCTATGCTGCTGCCAACTCCTGGGTGTGTCTTTCAGGCAATATATGAGCTTCCTATGCTGCTGCCAACTCCAATGTGTTTTTCAGGCAATATATGGGCTTCTAATGCTGCTGCCAACTCCTGGGTGTGTCTTTCAGGCAATATATGAGCTCCCTTTGCTGCTGCCAACTCCTGGGTGTGTCTTTCAGGCAATATATGGGCTCCCAATGCTGCTGCCAACTCCAATGTGTTTTTCAGGCAATATATGAGTTCCCTATGCTGCTGCCAACTCCAATGTGTTTTTCAGGCAATATATGGGCTCCTAATGCTGCTGCTGCTGCCAACTCCTGGATGTGTCTTTCAGGCAATATATGAGCTGCCTATGCTGCTGCCAACTCCAATGTGTTTTTCAGGCAATATATGGGCTCATTAATTGCTGCTGCCAAGTCCAGAGTGTGTCTTTCAGGCAATATATGGGCTCCTAATGCTGCTGCTGACAACTCCTGGGTGTGTCTTTCAGGCAATATATTGGCTCCTAATGCTGCTGCTAAATTCAGGGTGTGTTTTTAGGCAATATATGAGCTCCCTATGCTGCTGCCAACTCCAATGTGTTTTTCAGGCAATATATGGGCTCCCTATGCTGCTGCCAACTCCAGAGTGTGTCTTTCAGGCAATATATGAGCTTCCTATGCTGCTGCCAACTCCAATGTGTTTTTCAGGCAATATATGGGCTCCCTATGCTGCTGCCAACTCCAGAGTGTGTCTTTCAGGCAATATATGGGCTCCCTATGCTGCTGCCAACTCCTGGGTGTGTCTTCCAGGCAATATATGAGCTCCCTATGCTGCTGCCAAGTCCAGAATGTATCTTTCAGGCAATATATGGGCTCCTAATGCTGCTGCCAACTCCTGGGTGTGTCTTTCAGGCAATATATGGGCTCCCTATGCTGCTGCCAAGTTCAGGGTGTATTTTTCAGTCAATATATGGGCTTATCATGCTGATGCCACCTCAAGGCTGTAATTGTGCCGCTCTGCGACAGCGAATCTAATAGCAATGCCTCTGATCTGCATGTCATACTTCTTTACAATAGTATTTCACTAACCCAGCATGCATCCTATGCATGTGACAGCCAAACAAAACGTTCTGCAACCCTATGGAGGCTCTTGGACGCCCAGAAATAGCTATTTTTAATAGCGATTCATCTCGAATAAATTCGGACCAAAACTATTTTTCCCGGAAAATTGGGCAAATCAGCCGAATCGAATTTTTCAATAGTTCGCTCATCTCTAACCTTGCGCTGAGAGGTGTCTATTGTCATGCCCAGGAAGGACCTCACTGTTGAGGGAGTGATAGAAGACTTTGGGTAATTGACTACCCAGCCGAAGGCCTCGAGAGTGAACAACACCGTCCGGCTATCGCTCTCAGCCTGCTGAAGAGACTGAGTCGCAATCAGTAAATCGTCCAGATAGGGCAGCACACGAATGCCCTGGTTCCTCAGGATAGCCATGATGCCCGCCAGCACCTTGGTAAAGACGCGGGGCGCTGAGGAAATCCCGAATGGCAGAGCCACAAACTGGTAATGCTGGACCTCCAGAGCAAACCTCAGGAACTTCCGATGTCCCAGGAAAATCGGGATGTGCAGATAAGCATCCCTGATGTCCACCGTGGTCATGAAGTTGCCGGGCCGAAGCGAGCTCATTGCCGACTGCAAGGTTTCCACGCGAAAATGTCTGACTCTGACAAACCCGTTGAGACCCTTCAGGTCCAGGATAGGCCTCAGCATTCTGTCCTTCTTGGGAACCACCTAACCGCAGGAGGTGTTGCACGGCCATTCTCAAGCCCTGTGCCTTCAATGGGTTTTGGGATATCCGAAGAAATCTTGTGGGCGGCCTGACTGCCAGCTCCATTTTGTAACCGGACACCACCTCCTGAATCTACCGATCCGAGATGCGCTGTCCCCAGATATGAGCAAATAGCAGAAGCCGTCCCCCCACCCGGATGAGTGAGGGCGCCCCCTTATGCCTGAGGGGACTTGGCAGGGGGCTTGGACTTGGATCCCCAAGCGGGACTGGGTCGGCCGCGGGACCTACTTCTACCCCAGGTATCTCTGCGGCCACATGAAAATGAAGCGCCTCTTCCTCCACGAAAGGAGCGATAGGCAGATGAGCTCCAAAAAGACCGAGCAGGCTTCCATCTCTGAGGAAGTCTACCATCCTTGACCAAGAGGTCCAGACACTCCCCGAACAACCTGTGCCCCACGAAGGGGATATTAGTAAGCAACTTTTTGTCCGCAGCATCAGCTGACCATTGCCGCAACCAGAGCGAGCGGCGAAGTGCAACAAGCAGAGCCAAAATCCGGGCACCAAGCCGGACACCATCGTCCATGGCAGAGACAACAAAGGCAATGAAATCCACGCAAGCCTTGAGGTCTTTATACTCCTCCGCCCGCTTGCGAGCCTTAGCGCTATCCACAAGGCGTCTCACCTTCTTTCTGATGGCCAGGAAGACAATAGCCGCAGCACACACAGGACGAAACAAGGCACCAGCAAAGGTGAAGGCATGACAGACCAGCTGATCCCTGCGCTTGTCAGCTGGATCACGTAAGGAAGCGGTATCAGGTGAAGGCATAACAGTAGTGTTGGACAACCCCGACACAGGGGAATCCACCTAGGGAGGATGAGACCATAGCCGGACCAGCTCCTCAGGGAAGGGATACCGCCTATCCAGGCCCTTAGGCATCGACGGTAGCTTGTTAGGCCTTTCCCATTCCTTGAAAATCATATTAGAAGAATGGGCCTGCTCTGGAAAGACTCGCCTCTGTCTTTCAGGCCTAAACAAATCACCCTGCTTCCTCTTAGCCGCTCTAGGAGGGACAATGTGTAAAGTTTCAAAACCTGAGGCAAGCAATTTCACCGTATCATCAGGGAGCCACGCATCCTCATTCAAGGAGGAACCAGACAAACTGTCCTCGCCAGCAGAATAATCCGCAGTGGACCGTGAATCCTCTGGCAACTCACCTTCCTCCACAGAGCCCAAACCATCAAAAAGATCATCATCATTATCCGAGTAAACGGGCTTGATGTGCCGTCTCTTACTCGAGTCCTTCTTAGGGGCCGTTCGCGAGATCTGTCTCTCGAGACTGGCCACCCTAAATGCCAAATCAACATGGGACCCCCTGCTGGCTTCCCCCTCACTGGGGGATGATTGCAGCCACGGGGGGCCGCAGCCAGTGAAGGGCTAGGGGCAGGGACGCCCGCCCGGTCATGGTCCAAAATGATGTTCCTGGCGCAAGTGGTACAAACAGTGCTGAATCCACCCAGAGGGCTTGCACTGCACAAGGGGCAGAGCCTCACCCGCCCAGATGGGGCCCCTAGCTCACTATCCCCAGATGCCTCCATTATGGTGATTAGAAAAAAATTTGCAATGCGGGTTACAAGGCACTGACGGCCCAAACCTAAATGATCCCTCTTATATGATCCCTCTTAATAATGAGGGAGAGGGGAGGGTGGGGGACCGGGAGGAACCACAACCCTCAATCATTGGACCCACCTAAACAGAGACAAAAGAAAGGGCCATCAGTGTCCCACAAGCACATGCATAAAATCACAATAAATCAATAAGAGGGACTCACGACACCGACAGTAGCGGGGTGCGGCAGCGGAGGGGTCCCAAGCAAGGAAAGGCAGCAGCACAAGATAGCGAAGAGGAGCGCTCCCCACCACGCAGCAGCTTCGGCGCGATCCTCGTGGGGCGGGCTGAACGGCGATGACGCGAAAAGCGTCAGCAATTGCTGTACCACCCCCCCCCCCCCCGGTGGCGCAAAAAAAAACGCCTGCCCACCAGGGAGGCCAGGCCCATGGTGAGGGAAGACAAGGGCCGCCATAGCCTCACACACACAGCCACGCGCCCGCACACCTCCTACACCTGTCACAGACCAAACCGCAGCGGCGCCCCCCCTCACAGCGTATGTGCCTGGTCAAGATGGAGGGGATAGGGAGGCAGCCAGACCTGAGGGAGTGAGGGAGGTAAGTATTAGTGCAAACACACACAGCAAAAAGTAAAGTTGCACAAACACACAGCAGCCCAAAATAAAGATTGTGGGATAGGGGGGGATATAAGACTTCGAGTCAGCAATGTGGTTCCCCCAGTAGGCTCACCATCGGCCTAGTGCCAGCTACCCATTAATCAGGGTCTGCGGCCCAGAGCCTAGCTCTGCCACAACGTCTGACCCCGGCGTTCTCCCTACCGTCACAATCCAAAGTCAGCCGCGGCTGGGAGGCAAGAGTGGGTCTCACGGGATCATGGTAATAGGGTCCGCAGCGGTCGACGGGCTAGGAGGCCCCGCTCAGCTACCAAAATTCCAGGAGAGAGTATCCAATGATCTTCAGCAGCCAGACTGCAAGATGAACACTGGGAAATGATAGAGAGACACCTGACTTTATAGGGGCCGGGAGGAGCAACAGCTTTTGATTTTGCAGTCGAGCGCCCCCTGGGGGCGGAATACCCACATGTCATCACTTTGGGACGACCTGGACTGGATATAGGGAAAAAAGATACTAAATCTACTGGGTGGGAAAGGCTTCTTGCAACACACAATCCTACCAAAGGCTTGATCTTTCAAGTTGAGCAGATGCAGGAGGTAAAGATTAACAAACATCTTAGCTAAAGACCAGCTTGCTTTGCCCAAGATGTAGAAATACTTCTTGTTGAATGAGTTGTGATTCGTTGTTAGCAAAAGTGATAGTGCTCTTCATCCATCGGGTCAATGTTGCCTTGGAAACATGCTGACCCTTCCTGTGACCCGAGAAGGAAATGAATACAATATCAGCCAATCTCCAACCCTTTGTTTGTTGAAGGTATTTCAGCAAACAGGCCCTGACATCCAAAGACTTGTCTACAGAACTCGTAGAGGACTCACTCTCCTCAGCAGATGGAAGGATAATCTCTTTGATGAAAGTCAGAAGAGATCGGTAGGGTATTGATGACCTCCCTCCAAAAAAAAACCCTTTTCAGGAGCTATGTGATCTCAAGGTCCATAGTGTCAGCCGCCACTTCTGGGGATCTTGGCAAAGCACTAATGTCACCAAGCACATGTCACCATGTTCTGCGCTTGGCTGTGGCGTAATCTCAGGCGCCGGCGCGCCGTCATTGGCTGCTTGTCACTTGCTAGTTTTGCTCTCTTCGGGGGGACGGAGCCTGTCTCTGGTGCGTTCCGCGTCATTGCTTGTGCGGGCCCGCCCCTCGAGGTATACCGACGCCATTTTGTCTGCTTGGTCGGCTTCTGCGCGACAGACCTCTACCTACCGCGGTCCGTAAGTGCCCTCGCGGGCGGCTTTATTATCACATTTTTATTATTGTCTGCTTACGGCTCATTTGATTGTGTCTTTCAGTCGGGCGAATCCGTGGGCTTCTCCCGGCCCTCTATTAGTTTGTTAACTTGTGAGGCCTAGTGAAATTACTCCCACTTCCCTAGCGGGTTATTGGGGCATCCCGGGTTGCTATATAGCGTTAATCCCTATCGGCCTATAGTGCCGCTATAATCACCATATGGAGGCATCTCAGGATAATGTGAACGGGGTTCCTTCGGGACAAGCCCGGCTGTGTGTAGCGTGTGGGCAGTCTCATGTTGACGCTGACAAGGAGCAGGTCTGTGTAACCTGTGCTGAGCAGGTGCTTGCGCTGCAATCTGGCCTTCCAGTGGCTGGGCCTGCACCTCGTTTCAGTTTGCCTACCCCCCAAGCTTAAATCTCACTCCTACTGAGTTGCATACAAGTGGGGATTCTCAGCCTGATGTGTCTTCTAGACTAGGGGGGAACTTTTTCATACACTTGGAATTTCCAGAGCAAGCACATTTCAATAATCTGGTGCTCAAGGAATGGGAATGGCCCAGTAGACTTCCCGATGTACCTAAGAGTTGGGATAGGAAGTATCCCTTTCCTGCTGATGTGGTAAAGTGTTGGTCATCCCCTCCCGAAGTGGATGCCCCGGTCCTAGGGTTATCTAACACCTCTGTCATGCACTCCCCTGACTCTACTACCCTGCGGGATGCTGAGGACCGGCGCATCGACCAGCTGGCATCCCATGCCTTTGCATGTGTGGGGATGGCACTGAGCCCGGTCTGTGCCTCGGCCATTACGGCTGTGGCCATTAGGACCCTGCTCAGAAACATACTTGACAGTGCCCCTGATGATTTGCCTTGCGAGGTGTTTAATGCACTCTCTAGTTGTGATGTTTTTGTAGATTTTGTCCTCTCTGCCTTGGATGACACCATTAGAATGTGTGCTAGATCTTCTGCCCTTGTGGTGGCTATACGCCGCTCGGTTTGGCTATGCCAGTGGGCTGCTGACAACGCTGACAAGAAGGCCCTCACTGGTTTTCCCTTCAAAGGACTACGCCTGTTTGGGGACCGCCTGGACCTTTTTGCTAAGGGAGGCAGGTTACCCCAGCGCAGGTGGCAGTCTCTGCCCTTTCAGGGTCAGGGCTCCTTCTCCTCCCCCTACCGTGGTGCTAGACAAGGGAGGGGGGTTTCCTTTACTGGGGCCCGGGGAGACTTCTGGGGTAGGGGCAGAGGACGTGGATGTCCTGGCTTCTCCTGGGGCCCCAAGATTAAGTCCTCTCCCAAGCCCCCTCAGGCATGATGGGGCGCCCTCACCCATCCGGGTGGGGGGGACGGCTTCAGCACTTTGCTCACGTCTGGAGGCTTCATGTCTCAGACCGGTGGATTCAGGAGGTAGTGTCCTCCGGTTACAAGATAGAGTTTTCTGCCTGGCCGCCCCCAAGATTCATCAGATCCCGGATTCCTGTGTCAGCTCCGGAGCTAGTGCAGGCAGTGCAAGGCCTCCTGGAGCTCATCTGCAAGGTCCCTTTAAGAGAAAAAGGCAAGGGCTTCTATTCCAACCTATTCACAGTACCCAAAAGAGATGTGTCACTCAGGCCCATCCTCAACAAATTTGTCTGTTGCAGGCAGGCGATTTCACATGGAAAGCTCTGCCATCAGTTCCCTGCGCCCAGGGGATTTCATGACTTCTGTGGACATCAAAGATGCTTACCTTCATGTTCCTGTATTTCCAGGTCATCAAAGGTTCCTCAGGTTCCCTCTGGAGGATCAACACTACCAGTTTGTGGCATTGCCCTTTGGTCTCACCTCAGCTCCCAGGGTGTTCCCCAAGGTGCTGGCTGGCGTGATGTCTCTGCTCAGGTTTCAGGGCGTCTGCGTGCTGCCTTATCTGGACGACATTCTCATCACCTCCCAATCTCTGCTTCAGGCAGAGTTGGATACTCAACTGGTGGTGTCCACCCTGGAGTCATTTGGATGGGTGATCAACCACCCCAAGTCTTCACTGCCCCCCCCCCCTTGGTGACTCCCTTCCTAGGAATGAATCTGGATACAGTTCAGGCAAGGATTTTCCTTCCTCAACAGAAGGTGGACAGTCTGATTGCACAGGTACAGTTCCTGATATCTTGTCATCATCCCTCCATCAGGCAGGGAATGCAGCTGGTGGGGCTGATGGTGGCGTGCTTCGAGGCGGTCCCTTATGCTCAGTTCCACTTTAGGCCTCTGCAACTCCACCTCTTGTCAGTGTGGGACAAGAAACCAGCGTCCCTGGACAGGGTCTGTGTGCTTTCCTCCCTGGTCAGGAGGTCCCTCTCGTGGTGGATGGACTCAAGGAATCTGTTGGGGGGAAGATCCTTTCTGACCCCTTCCTGGGAGATAGTCACCACGAATGCCAATCTGTCAGGTTGGGGGGCTTCTGGAAGTCACTGCGGTTCCAGGGGAGGTGGGGCCCTCTGGAGGCCCACACACCTATCAACGTCTTGGAGCTGCGAGCCATCAGGTTAGTCCTGGTTCAGTTGACTACTCACCTTCGGGGCCTGCCTGTTCAGGTGCGCTCGGACAACAAGATGGCAGTTGCCTACATCAATCATCAGGGAGGGACCCGGAGCAAGGGGGCCCTCCAGGAAGTGTCTCTGATCCTGACCTGTGCAGAGACCAATGTCCCCTGCATATCAGCTGTGTACATCCTGGGGGTGGAAAATCTGCTAGCAGACTCTCTGAGCAGGGGGGCCTCTCGCCAGGGAGAATGGTCCCTCTGCAACAGGGTGTTCCAATATCTGTGTCACCGTTGGGGCCAACCAGATGTGGATCTGTTTGCGTCCCGTCACAATCACAAGCTCCCGGCCTTTGTCTTCCTGTCCCAGGATCCTCTGGCCTTGACCCCGAATGCTCTAGCAATGTCATGGCAGGACTTTCAGTTTCTGTATGTCTTCCCTCCATTTCCCCTGCTGGGCAGGGTTCTGCACAAGATTGCTGTGGAGGGGGTGTCAGCAATTCTGGTGGCCCCCAGGTGGCCAAGAAGAGTGTGGTTTGCAGATGTGGTGCAGCTGGCAGTAGATCAGTACGTTCTACCCATGGTGCCAGACCTGCTCACTCAGGGTTCCCTAAGCCATCCCAATTTACAAACTCTGGCTTTGACAGCCTGGCTGCTGAAACCTCCATCTTGATGGAGAAGGGGCTGTCTACCTCGGTGGTTGAAGTCTTCTTCCATTTACAACAGGGTTTGGCGTGCCTACATTGACTGGTGTGAGTCTAAGTCTCTTCCCTGTCGTGTATTCTCTATTCCCAGGATTCTGGAGTTCCTGCAGCATGGGTTGGACATGGGGCTCCGACTCAGTACTCTGAAGGGGCAGGTCTCTGCCCTGGCTGTTTTCTTCCAGAAGTCATTTGCTTAGCACCCTCTGATTTGGACTTTTTTCCAGGGGGTCACTCATGTGCGTCCCCCACGTAAGCCTATGGTGCCTGTTTGGGATTTGAACTTGGTTTTGTCAGCCTTGCAGGGTGCTGCCTTTGAACCTGTGCAGGATGCTACCCTGGCCATTCTTACGCTCAAGATTGTCTTTCTGGTGGCTATCACCTCTGTTAGGCGTATGTCTGAGTTGGCGGCGCTTTCCATTCAGCCCCCCTACTATGAGAGACACCAGGACAAGTTGGTGTTTCGCTTCAAGCCAGGTAGTGTCTGCCTTTCATTTGAATCAGGACATTGTTTTTCCTTCATTGTGCCCTAATCCTAGTAATGCTAAGGAGAGGGTTTTGCATTCCTTGGATGTTGTTAGGTGTCTCAAGTACTATCTGGTGACTACTGCACCTTTCATAAAAACTGATGCTCTTTTTGTGGTCCCTTTTGGTCCTAGGAAGGGTTTGGCTCAGCAAATGGATCCGTCAGGCTGTGATTCAGGCCTACTCTGCTAAGGGGAAGAATCCTCCCTTCCGCCTTACTGCTCATTCCACTCGTGCTATTGGTGCCTCTTGGGCTTTTCAGCACCAGGCTTCTGTTGAACAAGTTTGCAAAGCCGCTACTTGGTCTTCTGTTCATACCTTTTCAAAGTTTTACAAGGTTGATGTTAGGGCATCAGCTGATGCTGTCTTTGGACGCAAGGTTTTGCAGGCGGCAGTGATTTAAACTGTCTGCTGTTACCTTTGGGGATCCCACCCTACTTTATGGACACTGCTATTGGATGTCCCACTTGTAAGTAATCTTTCTGGAGCAGGACGTACTGTATACTGGGTCGACCGCGGGACCTACCTCTTCCCCAGGTATCTCTGCGGCCACCTGAAAATGAAGAGCCTCTTCCTCCTCGAAAGGAGCGATAGGCAGACGAGCCCCGAAAGGGCCGTGCAGGCTTCCGTCGCTGAGGGAGTCTTCTGTCCTTGACCTGGAGGTCCAGACGCTCCCCGAACAACCTGTGGCACACGAAGGGGATACTAGTGAGCGACTTTTTGGCCACAGCATCAGCTGACCAGTGCCGCAACCAGAGCGAGCAGCGAAGTGCAACAAGCAGGACCGAAACCCTGGCACCGAGCCAGAAACAACGAAGGCAATGAATTCCAAGCAAGCCTCAAGGTCTTTATACTCCTCCTCCCACTTGCAAGACTTAGCGATATCCACAAAACGTCTCACCTTCTTTCTGATGGCTAGGGAGACAATAGCCGTGGCACACACAGGGCGAACCAAGCACCCGCAAAGGTGAAGGCATGACAGACCAGCTGATCCATGCGCTTATCAGCCGGATCACGTTGGGAAGCAGTATCGGGTGAAGGCATGACCATACAGTCCCGACACGGGGGAATCTACCTCTGGAGGACGGGACCATAGCCGGACCAGCACCTCAGGAAAGTGATACCGCTTGTCCAGGCCCTTGGGCACCGACGGTAACTTGTTAGGCCTTTCCCACTCCTTGAAAATCATGTGAGATAAATGGGCCTGTTTAGGAAAGACTCGTCTCTGTCTCTCAGGCCGAAACAATTCACCCTGCTTCCTCTTAGCCGCTCTTGGGGGGGACAATGTGCCACGTCTCAAAAACTGAAGCAAGCAACCTGGGGCCCCCTGCTGGCTTCCCCCTCACTGGGGGCTGAATGCAGCAGTGGGGGTTCTGGAGAGGTCATAGGTAATAAAGGGCTAGGGACAGGAACGTCCGCCCGATAATGTTCCAAAATGACACAAGTGATACAAACAGTGCTGAATCCGCCCAGAGGGCTAGCACCGCATATGGGGCAGAGCTTCACCCGTGCAGATGGGGCCCCCAGCTCACTATCCCCAGAAGCCTCCATTATGGTGATTAGCAGAAAAAATACAATTCTGTGAAATACTCACCTGTAGAATTGATATTATAAGTATACAGTACGTCCTACTCCAGATAGATTACTTACACTTGGGTTATCCTCCGCCAGATGGCGCTGCACTGCAGAGACATGTAAAACAGGCTCCTCCCGGCCCCTCAAATACCCAGGGACCTCCCACAAATCCCCAGCATTGAACAAGAAGCCGGGAGAATTTAACCACCAACTGGTAACTATAAAAATGATAATCACCATACAGGGGATCCAGAAAATGCAAAAAAAAAAAAACCAGGGTGGGGTGGAGCAGGACGTACTGTATACTTATAATATCAATTCTACAGGTGAGTATTTCACAGAATTGTATTATTCTTAGTATACAGTACGTCCTGCTCCAGTAGCAGTGTCCAGAAGCAGGGTGGGATCCCCAACAAAAATACAATTCTGTGAAATACTCACCTGTAGAATTGGTATTATATGCACACAGTACGTCCTGCTCCATCTATAATACTTACACATGTGTAATCCTCCGCCAGATGGCGCTGTTCACTGCAGACATGCAAAAACAGGCTCCTCCCGGCCCTTCATATACCCAGGGACCTCCCACAAATCCCCAGCATTGAAAAGCAGTGAGAAAAGAAGCCGGGAGAAACCAACCACCCAGAAACTGGCAATAATAACAATGATAACAATCACCATACAGGGGATCCAGAACAAAGTGAAAACCAGGGTGGGTTGGAGCAGGACGTGCTGTATGCATATAATACCAATTCTACAGGTGAGTATTTCACAGAATTGTATTATTCTAAGCATACAGCACGTCCTGCTCCATCTATAATACTTACACATGGGACATCCAATAGCAGTGTCCGTAAGGTAGGGTGGGATCCCCAACAGAAAAGGCAACAGCAAGCAGTTTAAACCACTGCCGCCTGCAAAACCTTGCGGCCAAACACAGCATCAGCTGAGGCCCTAACATCAACCTTATAAAACTTTGTAAAGGTATGAACAGAAGACCAAGTAGCCGCCTTGCAAACTTGTTCAACAGAGGCCTGGTGCTGGAAAGCCCAAGAAGCCCCAACAGCCCGAGTAGAATGAGCAGTAAGAAGGAAGGGGGGAGTCTTCCCCTTAGTAGAATAGGCCTGAACCACAGCCTGACGAATCCATTTACTGATGGTAGACTTGGCAGGAGCCAAACCCTTCCTAGGCCCGTGAGGCACAACGAAGAGAGCATCAGTCTTCCTGAAAGCCTTAGTGATGACTAGGTAATACTTGACGCACCTAACCACATCCAAGGAATGCAAAACCCTCTCCTTGGGGTTACTAGGATTAGGGCACAAAGAAGGAAGTACAATATCTTGATTCCAAAGAAACGCAGACACCACTTTAGGCAGAAAGTCTGGCTTGAAGCGGAACACCACCTTATCCTGGTGTCTCTCATAGTAGGGAGGCTGAATAGATAAGGCAGCCAACTCAGACACGTGCCTAACAGAAGTGATAGCTACCAGAAAAACAACCTTAAGCGTAAGAACAGCGAGAGCAGCCTCCTGAATAGGCTCAAAGGGAGCACCCTGCAGAGCCGATAAAACCAAGTTTAAGTCCCAAACAGGTACCATAGGTTTTCGAGGGGGACGCACGTGAGTGACCACCTGAAAGAAGGTCTTGATCAGGGGATGCTGGGCAAAGGTCTTCTGAAAGAAGATAGACAGGGCCGAAACCTGACCCTTCAAAGTACTAAGCTTGAGACCTAAGTCTAGACCTTGTTGTAAAAACTCCAGCACCCTAGAGACTAAGAATTCCCGGCAGGGAAGAGACCTGGACTCACAGTGGCAATGTAAGAACGCCATACTCTATAACAGATAGCAGAAGAAGTCTTCTTCCTGGCTTGCACCATAGTAACCACTACAGACGCAGACAAACCCTTCTCCATCAAGATAGAGGTTTCAACAGCTAAGCCGTCAAAGCCAGAGTTAGTAAATTGGGATGGCGTAGAGACCCCTGAGTTAGAAGATCTGGCAACCTTGGCAGATCGTACTGATCTACTGCCATTTGAACCACGTCCGCGAACCACACTCTTCTTAGCCACCTTGGGGCCACCAGAATCGCGGTTACCCCTTCCAGAGCAATCTTGCGCAGGACTCTGCCTAGAAGGGGAATTGGTGGAAACACATACAGGAGCCGAAACTCCCTCCAAGACATGGACAGGGCATCCGTGGCCAGAGCCAGAGGATCCCGAGACAGGGATACAAAGCTCGGGAGCTTTGTGACGGGACGCAAACAGATCCACATCTGGCACACCCCAACGGTGACACAGGGACTGGAATACCCTGTTGCAGAGGGACCACTCCCCCTGACGGGACGACCCCCTGCTCAGAGCATCTGCCAGCAGGTTCTCCGCCCCCGGAATGTAGACGGCCGAGATGCATTGGACATTGGCCTCCGCCCATGTTAGAATCCGAGATACTTCCTGGAGAGCCCCCTTGCTCCGGGTCCCTCACTGATGGTTGATGTAAGCAACCGCCGTTCTGTTGTCTGAGCGTACCTGAACCGCCAGACCCCTCAGGTGATGGGTCAATTGTTCCAGCACCAATCTGACCGCCCTGAGTTCCAAGACATTGATGGGTAGATGGGCCTCCTGAGGGCCCCACCTCCCCTGGAAGCGCAGGGACTTCCTGAATCCCCCCCCAACCCGACAGACTGGCATCCGTTGTGACCGTCTCCCAGGAGGGGGCCAGGAAGAATCTGCCCCTTGTCAAATTCCTGTGGTCCAGCCACCACGCAAGGGATTGTCTGACCAAGGGGGGGAGCACCCAGAACTCGTCCAAGGACGCTGGGTTCTTGTTCCAAACTGACAGAAGGTGAAGCTGCAGAGTTCTCAAATGGAACTGGGCAAAGGGCACCGCCTCGAAGCTCGCCACCATCAAGCCCACCAACTGCATTCCCTGCCGGATGGAGGGATGAGGGCTCGGAAGCAGGGACCTCACCTGCGTTGTCAGAGCTTCCTCCTTCTGTTGAGGAAGGAATAATACCATTTTGTGAATACTCACCTGTAAAATGGGTATTATAAGTATGTCACACACCCCGCTTCAAACATTAAATAGTTACACTTGGGGTATACTCACCTCTAGGTGGCGAACTTGCAGAGAAGTCTTGAAAAACAAGCCCCTCCCGGTCTATAGATACCTGGTACCTCCCATCTATTCCCCAGTATTCAAACAGCAGTAAAGACAAGGTACCAGGAAAAAAAAAACATTGGTAACCCTCAAACTGTAAACGAAAACTTCACCATATAAAGAACCAGGATACCAAAAAGGGCGGGTGAAGCGGGGTGTGTGACATACTTATAATACCCATTTTACAGGTGAGTATTCACAAAATGGTATTATTCTAAGTAAGTCACACACCCCGCTTCAAACATTAAATAGTTACACTTGGGACATCCAAAAGCAGTGTCCAGAAAGGGCGGGTATCCAACAAGGCCATAATGCAGAAACTCAAACCACTGCAGCCTGCAGAACCTTGCGGCCAAACACAGCATCCGCTGAAGCCCGCACATCAACCTTGTAAAACTTAGAAAAAGTGTGAACAGAAGACCAAGTAGCGGCCTTACAAACTTGCTCAACAGAAGCATGGTGCTGAAAAGCCCAAGACGCTCCAACCGCACAAGTAGAGTGAGAAGTAATATGAAAAGGGGGGAGCCTTCCCTTTGGCAGAGTAGGCCCCAACCACCGCCTGACGAATCCACTTGCTAATGGAAGACTTAGCCGGAGCCAAGCCCTTCCTAGGCCCACAGGGCACCACGAAAAAAGCATCAGTCTTACGAAAAGGAGATGTAGTACGCAAATAGCACTTAACACAACGTACCACATCCAAACAATGCAAAGCGCTCCCCTTGTCATTCTTAGGCTTAGGACACAAGGAAGGAAGAACAATGTCCTGGTTAAGATGAAAAGCAGAGACCACTTTAGGAAGAAAGTCTGGTTTGAAGCGAAAAACCACTTTGTCCTTTTGTTTCTCAAAATAAGGAGCCTGAATCGACAAGGCTGCCAACTCTGAAACACGCCGAACCGAAGTGATGGCCACCAAAAAGGCAACCTTCTGAGTCAGAGTAGAAAGAGCAATGTCCTGCAAAGGCTCAAAAGGAGGAGCCTGAAGAGCAGAAAGAACCAAATTCAAATCCCAAACAGGGAGCAAAGGCTTCCTAGGAGGCCGCAGATGCGAAACCCCCTGGAAAAAAGTCTTGACCAAAGGATGAAGTGCAAATGACCTTTGAAAAAAGACAGACAAGGCAGAAACCTGCCCCTTCAAAGTACTCAGCTGAAGACCAGAGTCCAGCCCAGATTGAAGAAATTCCAAAATCCTAGAAACAGAGAAGACCCGACAGGGCAAAGATCTAGCCTCACACCAATCAATATAAGATCTCCAAGCCCTATAGTAGATGGTAGAAGAGGACCTCTTCCTGGCACTAATAAGAGTCTGAATAACCGAATCCGAAAGACCTTCCTTCTTTAAGATGGAGGTTTCAGCAGCCAAGCCGTCAAAGCCAGCGTTGGTAAATTGGGGTAACGTAGTTGACCCTGTGTGAGAAGATCCGGCCGAAGAGGCAGATCGAACTGATCCACCGCCAGACGAACGATGTCTGCGAACCACACCCGCCTTGGCCACCTTGGAGCCACGAGAATGGCGGGAACCCCTTCCAGGACCAACTTTCGCAACACCCTGCCTAGCATGGGAATCGGAGGAAACAGATAAAGAAACCCCAGGTCCCCCCAGCTCAGGGCCATGGCATCCGCCGCCAGAGCCAGAGGATCCTGAGAAAGCGACATGAATGTCGGAAGCTTGTGATTGTGACGAGAGGCTAACAGATCCACCTCCGGCGTCCCCCACCGGAGACAAAGCGACCGAAACACCTGGGGGTGGAGAGACCATTCCCCCCGACGGGAAGAGCATGACTGCACAAATTGACTGCAGATCGCAGAGTTTCCATACGAAACTTCCGGGGACGAATAAACAGGTTGAGAAACTTCAGATCCAGGATGTGACGAACCGACCCGTCCTTCTTGAGTACTGTGAAGAGATTGGAATAATACCCGTGACCCACTTCCGAAGGCGGGACCGAGCAGATGACTGCCATTTCCAGAAGATTCCTCACCGCCGCCAGGAGCCCCTGCGCGGCCATGGGATCTGAAGGAACCCGAGACCTGAAAAACCCGAGACCAGCTCAGGGCCATGGCATCCGCCGCCAGAGCCAGAGGATCCTGAGAAAGCGACATGAATGTCGGAAGCTTGTGATTGTGACGAGAGGCAAACAGATCCACCTCCGGCGTCCCCCACCGGAGACAAAGCGACCGAAACACCTGGGGGTGGAGAGACCATTCCCCCCGACGGGAAGAGCACCTGCTCAGAAAGTCCGCCTCCGTGTTTTCCACTCCTGGAATGTACACTGCCGAGATGCAAGGAACATGAGTCTCTGCCCAAACTAGTATCAGAGACACCTCTCTGAGGGCACCCAGACTGCGAGTCCCTCCTTGGTGATTGATGTAAGCAACCGCTGTCCGATTGTCCGACCGAACCTGAACCGGCAAGCCCTGTAAATGCTGAGTCAAGTGAGACAGAACCAACCTGATGGCTCTCAACTCCAGAACGTTTATGGGCAAGTGGGCCTCCTGAGGACCCCACCGCCCCCGGAACCGAAGATCCTTCCAGAAACTCCCCCATCCTGACAGACTGGCGTCCGTGGTGACAGTCTCCCAAAGAGGAGTCAGGAAGGACCTGCCCCTCAAGAGATTGTCCGAGACCATCCACCACTGTAGAGACTGCCGAACCCGGGGGGGACATCCGGAAAGACCGATCCAACGACCGCGGTAAACCGGTCCCAAGACGCCAACACATGAAGCTGAAGCGTCTGCATGTGAAACTGAGCAAAAGGAACTGCCTCGAAGGAAGCTACCATCAACCCCACCAGCCTCATCCCCAGCCGGATGGACGGGCGAGGATTGGAAAGAAGAAGCTGCGCCAATTCCTGAATCAAAAGAACCTTGGCCTGAGGGAGAAACACTGTGCTGGCAAGAATCCAAGGACATCCCCAGAAAAGGCACCACCCTGGCCGGAACAAGAGAGGACTTGGGGTAGTCACCCAGCCGAACCTCTCCAGAGTGGATACCACCGTCCCGGTGTCCAGTTCCGCTTGACTGAAGGAAGGAGTCATGTTGAGAAGATCGTCCAAATAAGGCACAATGCGAATCCCCTGAGCTCTAAGAAGGGCCATCACGCCCGCCAGCACCTTGGTGAAAACTCTTGGAGCCGAGGTAAGGCCAAATGGAAGAGCCACAAACTGAAAATGCCGATCCTCCACCACAAAGCGAAGAAACATCTGGTGAGCCGGAAAGATCGGAATGTGAAGGTAAGCATCCTTGATGTCTATGGACGTCATAAAGTCCCCCTGCCGAAGCGAATTGAATGCAGATCGCAGAGTTTCCATACGAAACTTCCGGGGACGAATAAACAGGTTGAGAAACTTCAGATCCAGGATGGGACGAACCGACCCGTCCTTCTTGGGTACTGTGAAGAGATTGGAATAATACCCGTGACCCACTTCCGAAGGCGGGACCGAGCAGATGACTGCCATTTCCAGAAGATTCCTCACCGCCGCCAGGAGCCCCTGCGCGGCCATGGGATCTGAAGGAACCCGAGACCTGAAAAACCTTGGAGGAGGGCGGGACTCGAACTCCAGCTTGTAACTGGCCGACACCACCTCCCGGATCCACCTGTCCGAGACCTCCTGGTCCCACACCCGGGAGAAGAGTCGCAACCGTCCCCCCACCCGTAAGGGTGAGGGCGCCCCCTCATTGCGGAGTGGGCTTGGCAGCTGGCTTGGGTTTGGCACCCCAGGTGTGAACGGGATGGCCACGGCCTCTACCCCTGTTCCAGCTGGCACCCCTGGAAGCCGAAAAGCCCGCACCCCTGCCGGCTCTGGCTCCTCGAAAGGAAGGATTGAAAGAGGCCGCCCCCCCGAAAGGAACGACTAAATTTCTTGCGCTGAGGTAACTTACCTCCCCTGGCAACTGAATCTAACTTCTCACCGAACAGGCGCAAACCCAAAAAGGGAAGAGCCGTGAGCGACCTCTTGGAATTAAAATCAGCAGTCCATTGCCGCAACCACACTGAACGGTGGATAGCAACCAACAGAGCCGTAGCCCTGCCACACATCAACATGGCATCATCCTGAGCGGCAAGGACAAAGGAAATGAAGGTGTCACGCCCGGGGTAACTCCAGCCCTCTTAATAAGCTCACAACCCCCAATCTCCACAGCCAGCTTCACCTGTAGGAGCCCCCGCTTGCCGGGACGCAAGATACGCCTACCCGGGATCGGTTGCCCCCAGGACTTAATGGCTCAAAGGATGTAAGCTTATATGTGGGAGGACTGGAGAACCAATAGCAAGAGCGTGAGTGACGGAAGTCCAGAGAAAGGCAATAGGTCAATAACGGGAAGGCAGAGATCGTAGCGGCACCAGGGGTCAGGCAAGACGTAGTCGGGGTTCAGGCAGAGGTCAGCAACTGGGGATCAGGATCTAGAAGCGTCAGTTCAGGCAAAGGTCGGCAACAAGGATTCAGGATCGAGAGGCGTCAATACAGGCAGAGGTCGGCAACAAGGATTCAGGATCGAGAGTGGTCGTACAATCAAATCGGCAACAGGTTAGACTTCACAGGAGTAGGTAACACAGGGTTCTGAGCGCTATCACAGGCAATTCACAACTGAGAGGGAATTGCCTTTATAGGGACAGGTCTGAGGGAAGCAGTGTACTGATTGGAGCACATAGGATTCCAAGGGTAATTGGCTGGCAACAAGGGAGGAGGTAAGGCCAAGATATCAATGGGGCTGATTGGCCTGCAGAGCAGAAGAGGGCGAAGCCCTCAATCCCCTAGGATTCATTAACCCTTTAATTGATCCTCCGGAGGGTGTGCGCAGGACAGCGCCACCGGAGGGCATAACAGACACGTGCTCCCGCGCGGTCTACTGGAGGAGGAAGCGGGGGGCGTGGCTGAGCTGGGCGCCGCTCGAGCCGACGCTGCTCGAGCCGACGCCGCCCGGCGCGGCCGCCGCACAGTGACAGCTGCAGCTGGCCGCCTGGAGACGTCGCTGGAACGGGGATCAGGTAAGCGGTTCCTGACAGAAGGATTCGCAACGCTTGAGGGCAAGAAATTCATCACAAGTAGGATCAAGATCCACACATAAATCCCTGACAATAGACCTAACCGCCAACAATAAAAGTGCCGAAGCACAAACAGGTCTCAAAACCGAACCCGCACAGACAAAACCATGACGGGCCAGCTGATCAATCCGGCGATCCTTGCCATCCTTAAGAGAAGTCGTATCAGGAGAATGCAAAACTTCCGTATTAGATAGTCCCAAAACCGGAGCATCAACCTCGGGAGGGACAGACCAACGCTTCACCAAGTCCGCCAGAAAAGGATACTTTCTATCCCAACTAGGCGGCACACCAACGAGACGCGTAGGTTGCTCCCATTCCTTAAGGACAACATTCTCGAAATGCCGTTGACTGGGAAACTCCAAGCGCGGCTTGGTCACCTCAAACAGCTCACCCTTTGGCAGAGGAGCCGCTTCAGGAGGATCCAAAACCTCAAACATTTGGGCCAGAATGGAAGGCGTGTCGGAAACTGAACCCATGGCCTGGTCACCCTCAGCACCAAACAGCTGCTGGACCTCAGGATCGTCTAATTCCTCAATAAGCTCTCCCTCTTCCAGGGGACGATCTGACCAATCCAATGCCTCAACAACCTCATCATCTGAGCCCGGCGGAGGCGGAGACAAGTGTTTCCGCTTAGCCGGAGCCTTCTGAGCAACCACAGCGGAAAACATCTTCTCGGGGCTAGCCAACCTCGGATTGCGAATCCCCACCCATGACAACGTCACACGGGGCCTGGAACAGGCGAGGAGGGGAAGGAGATGGTACGGGCGGCGAAGAGCCAGGCACCGGGGTGCCGGACTGGCGCTCAATGTTCCACTGCGCACATGGAATGCATACAATAACATCATCCCCTGGGAGCGGAGTCCCACGACCCCCGCACAGCCTGGACTGCCCCGAAGGGCCGTTTCCGGTATCTTTGGTAGCCTCCATATGGTGAATTTATGGTAATCGCAATAACCCAGGGATTTACGCAAAACGCGACCCGGGATGCCCCTTAAATTTTTATTTTTTTTTAATATATGGCCCTGAAGGGGGAGAATTTGCAATAACCAATAAGTAAAAATGTAATGGACAACCCCAACTAGCCAGGTATCTATGACCGGGAGAGCCCTGCAGCGTGGGATCCCAGGATCTGAAAAAAAAGAAATACAACAGTCATACCAAACACAAACAGATCACATGAATACACATGTAAATACAATACTATAACACCAAAAGGGTCAGCACAAACCCACATGGACCAGTATACAAAGGGCATTACCGGTACATATGTAAACATACACAATTAAATAAAATATGGAAGGCTAGGGATGCCCCACAAGGTACCCAGCAAAAACGCCCATACACACTGACGGCACCCTGACACAACCCCCACACAAGGGGGCTACTGACCTACAAGCTGTAAATGCCCCCCGGCCAAGAACCACCTTAACAACGTTAAAAGACCAGCCTACCTTAACCACAAGCCAGAATGGCGGCCATCCACGAGAAACGGAGAAGGGAGAAGAAGGGTGGGCCCAGCAAAAGCGCGGCAGACGCTGCGGCCCCGCCCCTCCCTCCAATCCAGGCTCAGCATGGGCCGCGCACGACGCGGCCCCGCCCCCCTACACCTCCGGAGAACATGACAAGAAAGCGGGCGCCAAGGAAAACGGCGCCCACACAGACAGGCAGGCAGGCCAGCGGCACAACACACGCCACCCGGCCCCGCCCGCTCAACACCCCAGAGACCATCAGCAGCAGGCCTTGGCGCCCAGAACAAGCCACGGACAGATCAGGGAGGCACGGAGCCCCCAGTGTTAAAAAAAAGTGAAAGCTAAACAAACGTGCGGGCCGGCAGCACACACACACGCCGCCCGGCCCCACCAACACACAGCCACAAGTAGCAATCACCCAGGGATACAGACAACCCCCCCCCCCCCCAGCAGCGCAGGGAGAAGGGACCAAGCCGGAACATGATGGCAGGGGCATCCCAAATCCGGATCACCAACCGGATAACCGCATTGCCCCATAATATGGGGTCGAGCGGAGGAGCTAATCTCCTAGGCACCTTAAGTGCCGTCTACACTTTGCCCGGCCGACAGCCGAAGCTGGGAGGCTACCAATCAACAAGGGGCTAATAACAAAAAAGGGCCAGGCAGAAATAGACCATGGGGGGGCCGGAGTGTTACCCCAGCTACCTGCAAGCAGGAGACTTCTTTCTTCTGTCTTGTCGCCATCTTGCAGAGAAGAACACTGGGGAATAGATGGGAGGTACCAGGTATGTATAGACCGGGAGGGGCTTGTTTTTCAAGACTTCTCTGCAAGTTCGCCACCTAGAGGTGAGTATACCCCAAGTGTAACTATTTAATGTTTGAAGCGGGGTGTGTGACATACTTAGAATATCCTTGACTGAACTGTATCCAGAATCATCCCCAGGAACGGGGCCACCGAGGAGGGGGACAGAGAGGACTTGGGATAATTGATCACCCAGCCGAAGGACTCCAGGGTGGACACTACCAACCGAGTGTCCAGCTCTGCCTGCCGCAGAGACCGAGAGGTGATGAGTATATCGTCCAGGTAGGGCAACACACGTATGCCCCTGAGCCTTAACAGGGACATCACCCCTGCCAACACCTTGGTGAATACCCTGGGAGCCGACATGAGGCCGAATCGCAAGGCCACGAATTGGTAATGCTGATCCAGCAGCGCAAATCTGAGAAACCTTTGGTGTCCTGGAAACACCGGAACGTGAAGGTAAGCATCCTTGATGTCCACGGACGTCATAAAGTCCCCTGGGCGCAGCGAGGCGATGGCCAAGCGCAAGGCGTTTCTGACAAATTTGTTGAGGATTTTTAAATCCAGAATGGGCCTGACTGACCCGTCCTTTTTGGGCACTGTGAAAAGGTTGGAATAGAACCCCATGCCCCAGTCCCTTAAGGGAACCTTGCAAATGACCCCTAGGTCCAGAAGGTCCTGCACGGCCAGCAACAAGACCTGAGCTGAGGCAGGGTCCTGTGGGATCCGGGACCCAACGAACCGGGTAGGGGGGCCGTACAGCAAATTCTATCTTGTAACCGGATGATACTACCTCCTGAATCCACCAGTCCGAGACGTGACGTCTCCAAACCTGCTCGAAGTGCTGTAGACATCCCCCCACCCTGACGGGCGAGGGCGCCCCTTCATGCCTGGGGGGCCTTGGGCCCCCAGGAGAAACCGGGACGGCGTCCTCTGTTCTTGTTCCAGGAATCTGCGCGAGACCCAGCGAAGGACACTCCTCTGCCTTGCTTAGCCCCACGGTAGGGGGCCAATTGGGAGCTTGGGCCACGAAAAGGCAGAGTCTGACGCTTGTGCTGGGGCAACTTGCCACCCTTAGCGAAGATGTCTAACCTTTCTCCAAACAGGCGCAGCCCCTTAAATGGAAGCCCCGTAAGGCGTTATCAGCGGCCCACTGGCGCAACCAGACCGCTCAGCGAATGGCTACCACCAGAGCAGAAGATCTAGCGCTCAGCTTAATAGCATAGCCCGATGCCGATAGGATAAAGTTAACAAAAGTTTCACAGGTGGCCAGAGCATTGGCAGCATCAGAGGGCAACTCATCCGCACCTTCTAGAGCATTCCTAACCACAGTCCTGAGTGCCACCACCGTAATGGCCAAGGCGCAAACCGGGCAGAGCAACGATCCACCAAATGCAAAGGCATGGCATGCCAGTTGGTCAACACGCCGGTCCTCAGAATCCCGCAGCGTAGTAGTGTCGGGGGAGTGCATAATAGAGGTGTTGGACAGACTTAAAATTGGGGCATCGACCTCGGGTGGCGATGTCCAGCACTTGACCAGGTCAGCAGGGAATGGATATTTCTTATCCATGAAGTTTAAAGTTATCATGTTATACAGCACTACAGTAGTGCGGTATAACATGATTATAACTTTTATTATACACACTGGAGATCAAGTGATGGCTCATTTTTAATGTCTTGTGTATATTTGTGTTTTTAAAACCCTTGTTGCAACCAATAAAGTAATATTTTTTTCACTTTGATTCCCGCTGGTGTGCCCATGTGTAATACAGGAATCCCACAGGTTTTTGGTTTTGTGGTCTTTAATTGCTGTGCACAAGGAACGCAGACCCCACAAGCTACACACAGACGGGCTTGTCCCGAAGGAACCCCGTTTACAATATCCTGAGATGCCTCCATATGGTGATTATTAGGTACAATAAGCCAGTAGGGCAGCGATACTCAACTGGCGGACCTGGGTCCGAATGTGGACCTCGGCACCAGATTTCCAGACCCCTGCCCTGATAGCAATGCACTCAGTTGCTCCTGTGTTGCCATGCTCAGCACTGCCCCATTGATCAGCAATGTAGCGCTTAGTCTCCCTGCCAGTGTCATGGTTCCCTGGCACCTTGCAGTATGAAGTCCAACCTGCTGTAGGTTCTGTGGGGCCAAAAAAAAAATCCTGTTTTTCCCAATGGCCAATAGGATTTTTGGGTTGGGGTGATCTGATTTTTAACTGTCCACCTCCCACGACAGCCCTTCGCCCGGACCTCTACCTCTCACTGGATGCTTTTAAACAGACCCAAAAGATGGTTGAGTACCCCTGCAGTAGGGATTGACGCTAGAAAGCAACCCTGGATGCCCAATGACCCCACGGGGAAGTGGGAGTAATATTTTAAAGGTCAGGACCGGGCACTACACCGGGCCAGAAGTACACGGTCTGAAAGACAAGGGGAACAAGGATGTCAGTGCCAAGCGAGAAGCAAAACCTAAAGAAGGGTCGCCCATGAGGGCACTTGCAGAACAGCGAGGGGAGGACAGTCTTCACCACGCACGCGTGAGAAGGAAATGGCGCTAAGCGAACCTCAAAGGGCGGGCCAGAGCTGAAGGTGATGCGGAACACGCCAAACCAGACCACGCACCCCCCAAGAGCGCGAAGCTCGAAGGCGAGTAGCCAATCAGAAACAGTAGTTAGTAACACCTGAATACCAGACCGAGTGAATTACTTCAGAAACTAAATGACCGGATAGAATACAGAAATAAACACTGTAGCGTCCGCGAACAGAGCCGCTGTACGCGCTGAGTAAAATACAGTAAAGGCGCTGCAGCTAACAATACAACCAATGTAACATGCGGCTCTGACACCCATTAAACCGTTAAGGGGCTATAAGCTCATTAGTGTAATAGGGCAAGGTTAGTCCATCGTACACACAACCCCCCCTTTTTCCCCCCAATAAAGGGGGGAACTAGGGAGAAAGGTGACCCAATACATGGGGTTCACCGCTATACGGGGCACTGATGCCGGAGGGGCATCCTCTGAAGGCTCACCATTAGCCTTGACCGCCTACCCTATGGTGGGGGGGATTGCGGTGGAGCTTGGCTCCATAAGCACACACGGTGCTGCCTACCTTCACCCGACCAACACAGCCCAGGCTGGGAGGCATATTCTTCACAAGGAGAACGGGTAGAAATAGTCCCACAGGCTGTAAAGCCCCGCTCGCCTGTGAGTGCGTGATACTTCATGTCTTCACAGTCAGCACTGCAGAGAAATCTGGGGATTTGTGGGAGGTCCCTCGGTATATGTAGGGCCGGGAGGAGCCTGTTTTTGCATGTCTGCAGTGGACAGCGCCCTCAGGCGGAGGATTACCCATGTGTAAGTATTATAGATGGAGCAGGATGTGCTGTATGCTTAGAATATCAGCGATATACTGCCCTAAGGATGTTTTGAGAAAATAAAAAAGTCATTCGCTCAGTCACAGCAGACAGCTCTCATGGGATGAGACCATGCCTAAGTCCCACTGGACTAGAGAAAGGCAATTACTGGTGGGTGTCAAAGTGAGGCATCCCAAATAGTGATCAGCTAGGGTTTCAGTCCACTTTAAGGTGTATTTCACTTACCCTGTACGCAACAATCCTGTGGCATGTCATTAACATCATACTTTTAGTCAAAAAAAATCCACACACCTTTCATCCCTCACAGGCTATCCTGGTGCCAAGACCCTTATTAGATAGTCCCCTCTGGACAGCATGACTGGCATCAGGCTATGGAGCACCCTACCATCACAGGAACTGGAAATGACTAGCAAGGGGTGTGCCATAGTTCCTGCGACAATGGGAGCATCATAGTTGCCTCTGCACAGCTGTGTGTAGAGCATCAACGCAGCTGAGGGCATGCAGGATGAAAAGCAAATGAGTTGTTTTACTAAACTATGACTTTAATGCCTTTCTGGTACATGAATGGTCAGTTATCTGCCAATGCCACTACTGTTAGTAGTCTGCTGCCAGCCATTTAGAAATGCCTGGTGCAATGAGGTACAGGGGCCTGTACATGTGCTGTGGGAACACTGAATTGAGATGAGAACTTGCTAAATTGTTACTCAGACAAGGATGACAGACAGACATGAATCTCAGTCAGCTTTTAAATAAAACTATTGTGGCCAAAGATTTGAACTTTGTATAACAATGAAACACATTTCTGTAATAATGTCTAACGCACAAAGGGCAAACTGACTGCATTTACACTAAACAATTGCTGCTCCCATCAATAGACTGCATTTAAGTGGACCAAACTCAGGATTTTTACCATCCTGGGTTTTGGACCTTTCCCTGGTGCACCCCGATCGGGGGTTGCCTGCTGTTTGAAACCCCCAGACCGCAACTCACCCTCTTCGGTCCTATGGCGCATACACTGCTGCTCGTCCAATCAGCGTGCCTGGAGCAGCTGACATCACCGTATAAGCCAGCCTGGCAGATGCATCAATGTTGTGAGCTGCAGGGAGCATACCCTGCAGCTCACAACATTGGACAGGGAAGCAAGTGTATGAGGCAACCTGGGGGTTTCACAAACCAGGGCATCTTGATTCTGGGTGCCCTGGGAAGCCCAGGAACCTTATGCAATCAACCGTTGTATACTACTTAAAGTAGAACAAAATCTGATCAGCCCAGGAATTTATAAGGTTACCCTTCCTGGGGCATCCAAAATCAGGATGCTGAAAACCCCAGACGGCTGCATACACTTACCTTGCTTCCTGGTCCACTGCACAACCCTGCTATCCCTCTGGCAGTGTGCGTGCCCATGCCAGGCATTTGAATGGTCAGCATGAGCAAGCTCTGATCTGGGGGGGGGGGGGGGGTTTCACACGATAGGCAACAAAATTCCAGGATTTTTGCTATCCTGGGTTTTGGTCCCTGGTGCACACTGATCAGGGATGCCCTGCTGTGTGAAACCTGCCTAAACTCACCCTTCGGTCCTAGAGCACATGTGCAGCCTCTCGTCCAATCAGTGACCTCAGATCTGCTCCCAGGAGCTTATCTGATGCGAGTTGATCTGAGCATGCTGGCAACTGCACTCCCAATATCCCTTTAACAGAAAGCATGCTCACACCAGCCATTGACAAATGCCTGGCACAGTTTCTGGCGAACTCGAGTTTTACACAGCTGCATAAAAATGAAGTCAGACTCCAGACTGGGTTTTAGTCAACTTTAAACTGACTTTACATTACCACCAAGTGCTAATGCAGTGTCATGTCCAAATCAATGCTCAGTTATTCATGAGCAGAAGTACTTGTCTGCTGTATATGACCTTTGCCTGTAGCATGCATGTACTGTACCACATTCTCTGTACCCAGGGTAGTATAGACATACACACATAGGTGAGCAATTGTTCAGATAAGCAGATTTATTATAAGTAAAAATGTTGAACATCGCTTGATAGGGATAAACATCTCAGAGACACCAATTTCTTGCACATCGATACCACATGTGCAATCTAAAAAAAAGCTACTGAATGTTAGTTACCACAGCATGCTGTATAGAATGAAATAGCAAGTCCCAGGTATACATCCTATCAAGCTACACATCAAGCTAGCGCCTAGATCTAATGCTTTGTTCAGATAGGACACCTAGAGCATGTTTAACCCACCACAATCCCTAGCACCAGGTGGCATGTCTACATCACATTTTATACCCTTACCATACTCCTTGTTCTTTGCCACTAGTACAGATTGGCCAAAAGCTGATTTTAGAATTTAGAGGGAACCCTTGCTTTAACCCATGGCAATTGCAAGACAGCAAGACCACTGAGGTAGTGGAAAGTTTATTTACAATGGAGTTACACTGAAAAATACCAAAGTATGGATAGAATGGAGCCAATGCATGCAGACTCTTAATGGGCAGGGCCACAGAAGTAGACTAGCTGTAGATACAAATTTCTCTGAAAAACCTGAGGATTGAGGGAATGTCATATAAAATGTGTACTACCAGTTTACTGTCAACTACTCTACAGTTAACAAACCCTTTATAAAATAAGGAGACATCACACTTTATGTACATTTTGTAAAAAAAAAGAAAAAAAAAAATCTAAGATCAAAAACAAACTTCCAGAAAAAAAAAAATTAAGCGCGTTCTCCACGGATTCTTCTTGCTAGCTGGATGTCCTTGGGCATAATTGTTACTCGCTTGGCATGGATAGCACACAGGTTGGTGTCCTCAAAGAGACCCACAAGGTAGGCCTCACTTGCTTCCTGGGGAGGAGGGAAAAAAACAGACACATGAGTAAACAATGCAAACCAGTTTCACAACTTGTTACAAAATAGCCACAGTACACACCTGCAGAGCACCAATAGCTGCACTCTGGAATCTCAAGTCAGTCTTGAAGTCTTGAGCAATTTCCCTCACAAGACGCTGGAATGGGAGTTTGCGGATCAGCAGCTCAGTAGACTTCTGGTACCTCCTGATTTCCCTCAAAGCCACAGTACCGGGCCTAAAAACAAAGGCAAGACCTGTCAAATTCAAGTTGTCTGCCCAAACACATACTAAGAGTGCAAAGTGAAAGCAATTTTAACCCAAGCAGACTTGCCTGCTTATCTTACTGATATGAACAGTTAAACTAAAACCCTCTGACTAACCGCAACACATTGGGCGTTTATTGTAGCTCAGTAATGGCTGGTTGGGAGCACACATCTGAAGGAAGACAGCCACAGGAACCCCATAAATGCTGTCTTGTGTCCCTTTATGGTAAGCCATATTCTAACTAGTTATGTAAAATTAAAAGCTAGACTGCAATTAAGCAGTGGTTGTTCCCCAGGCAGTTGTTGCCTTCAAACTTGCTATATTGAAGACTTGCCACTTTAGACCCACCATGCTTTTCTCCTATTCCGGTTAGGTCAAATTCAGTATAAAGCTTCCTGTAGCTCAATGAAACCATTTGCCCAATTAAGTTGAATATTGAGTAATTTGCTAGCTATGGCATCTCTGAACATGTAGCTGCAACTATTAAAAATTCTAACCTATAGGAGTCCAGTAAGGGTACACAAATACCCTCTTTGTACTGCCACAACCCAATTCCATTTCTCTGTTAACTAAACCTTCCACTATTGGCAAACAGAAGAACCCTGCCTCAAATTCATTCTGGAGTCCATTTTCTAGCAAAATCTGGCATCTTAAGATGCAGGCATTCCCATTACCAGTGTCCCCTGCAAGCACCATTTAAACTGAATCAGTTACCAGTGGGTTAGGGTCCTCCAAATTGCCAGTGTTAGGGCAACACTGGAATTGGTAAGGGGAGAATTCACAGGAGTTGTCACCCTCTGACTAAAGTAGAACACCTATGTAATGCCACTCAAATGCTTAAACCAGTTACAAGACTGGAGCAAGAACATCGCCATTAGTGACCCCACTGGCAAGAGCTACAGGAGGGGTCAGTAGCTCTGCTTTAACCAAGTCCAAGCAGAGGAGTAAAATTCAGTTTTAATCCAGTCAAACATCAACACAATTACCTGTATCTGTGAGGTTTCTTCACACCCCCAGTGGATGGGGCACTCTTCCTGGCAGCTTTGGTGGCCAGCTGCTTCCTGGGAGCCTTTCCACCAGTGGATTTACGGGCGGTTTGCTTGGTACGGGCCATTTCTAACTAAAGACCTGAAATAAGAGTTATTGATTGTCAGTATGCTCCAAACTAATCTTTACAATATTTAAACAGTTTTATACCAGGCATGAACAATGTTACCTATACATCATGCAACTAGGACTTTAGCTATAGAACAAGTTGATGTTCCAGCAAATCAGGTTTACACACCTAGCCCCAGGTACTTTCCTAACCACACATCTGTTAGGACATGGCAGCACATTACTAGCATGCTGCAGATAGCATGATACTGCACACAACTCTGGTATCAATCATTGCTCTCAAAAGCAGCAATGAAAGTGCACAGCTGCATTCTTGTTCCCTTCCACGAAGGCCAGAGGACGTGAAAGGTGCACTCACGGCAGAGAGCAGAGATACTGTTGCACTTACAACATTCTATTTGGAAGGGAAATTTTTTCAGACAACCATGTGGGCCAATCACCTACCATTGGACATGCAGATTTGGGATGGCCAGCTGTGTTAAACCCCTACTGTTCACCACAAAAATATACCTCTTTGGTGACCCCCTTTGTTAAAGGACACTGGCACCCACCAAGTTTGAGATCGGCTGAGACAGAAGTACACCCAGGAGGAAGACCAGGGCTGTGGTCACTCCATGTCAGAGCCCTTCCTAACCTGCTGTATGTCATGCTTAAAAGGAATTGCATGTAGTGCAAACTGGACAAGAGCCTGAACAGGCATCATGGGACCACTATAGCAGCTGATTTTCCATGGTAATGGCAGAAGCTGCATATGCAAGGTATCCCATGGTAATGGCAGAAGCTGCACATGCAAGGTATTCCAATTAGTGATGCCTCATGTCTACTTAACCTCAAAGGAGGGAGCATACCTGCAACATTGCTGAATTAGGTACCTAGAAGAGATCTGGTAGCACAGTCTGTTTGACCCACTAATTAACACTGCTGGTCAATTCAAGTGCTATAGCAGGTTCCTGGGTGGGTTTAGAAGCAAAGACTTAAATTGGACCAACACCCAGGATTTTGACTATCCTGGGTTTTGGTCCACTTCAGTGGGGCACCCCGATTAAAACCCCCCAAAACTCACCACGCTCCCACGTAGCCACAGACAAGCAGGTGACAGCTGCGGACAAGACAGCGCGTCCGCCGCCGCCTCCCACACTCCTTTAACAGTGCGCGCACCCGCCATTCACAAATGGCCGGCGCGCGGGAGGCGGCGGCTGCCGCCGATCAGGTGAGGTTTTTGGGGCTTTTTGGGGGGTCCCTCACCGCGGGACATCCCGATCTTGGATGTCCCGCGGTGAGGGAGGTGATCGATCACCACTGGGTGTTTTGCTCCACTTTAAAGAACAATGGGACCAGCCCTGTAATCAAATAGTACAGGCCTGGCCACTGGCCTTCCCCCACTGTGTGAACCTTGGGGAGCAGCAATCCCCACCAGCTAACTGGCTCCCTTGCCAATGTAAACACCAGTGGCTGCAGATACTTGGGGCAGGAATGCGACCACTGCCAGGGATGCAGCCACTCAAGCCTACCAGACAGCTGTTCTCTGAAGAGAACATATGCACAGCAAACATCAGGACCAAGGAAAGGAGAGTTTACTGGATGATCTGATATTTCACACAGAGGCATCCAAATTTGGGATGTTCCTGGGGCAAAAAAACAATCCAGCATTAGACAGAATACCCATTCTCTGGAATTATTAAAATTATATTTGTGTGCCAAAATTAGGTCCTCAATGTGCCAAGCTGCTTCAGCATTTAAATTTCTATTCTTAGAAAAAGTTTACACAACTAATCTGATGTCATTGGCAACATACACCAAATAAAGAGATGTCAAAGTCCGTACACAGAACACTGCTGTTGGGCAGGATAAGCTAGATCACCTTGAGGACATCGTTTTGGGGATCCAAAACTTCCAAAAGTCAACTGAAGGGACTTTTGTCCAATCAGAGCCATTTGCGTTGACTAAGTCATTCAGCAAAGCGCTCTGACTGAACTAAATAAGGAGAGTGCTGCCACACCCCATCTGAATGGCAGGGGTGGGAGAGCACACCACCCAAGAACGGGGGACTACCCATAGTAAACAATCGATGGGGGTGTATCACAACAAATGCCAATTTGGGATGCCCAAGTGGAAAGCTAACACTAAACCTCCCAATCCGTGCACTGGTTTCTGTCCTGCTCTAAATAAATATATATATATATATATAATTTTATATAGTGAAGAAGTATTCATCATGACTGACGACATCTATACTCCCAATTATCGAAAAAGCAACAACGACGCCTAAAAAAAAAAAAAAAAAATCTATATATATCTAATAAAGCGCTGATGTGTGTACAAATCCAGCGCCAGCCTTCCAGGCAGCCGTACTGGTTGTGCCATAAAGTGCCACACTGCCCCCAGCGGCCGCTTGCCGTAACCGCACCTTCCCGTCACCCGCCATTATGTGATCTTTATCTCCAAACACAAATGCTACAAATTCAAGTTTGCGTTGAATATTCGCTCAGCCGGGCAGCGGGTAAACACAGGAAATTTCACTGCTCGTCAAACAGCCGCATGAGAAGGCCAGAGAAAGTTTCCCGGAGGGGGAAATTATTTTTTCTTAATGGAGAGCAGAAAATGCGGGCTCCTCCATTAGAGAGACGACAAGAGGCTTGTTGTTGTCGTTTCCCCTTATGGCGTGCTGTGCTGGTAACCGGGCACTGGGGTGACCCCTCACACACCTCCAGGGCCACCATCCCGGCATCCCCCGCGCTCTTGACCCCACATGGGTCCATGGCCACCATTTTAGGGCAGCTGCTCCTCACGTCCTGTCTCTCCCGCTTCCCCCGAGCGACGAGACAACATGGCGCCCAGCGTTCTCCGGGAACACGGGGGGGAGGGGTGAACTTACCGACTGACCCTACTCCCGGGGCAAACTTCACCCGCCCCCAACTCCCGCCACCGAAAAAACACTAAAAACATCAACTAACCGGAATTTAAAATGTAGAACGGAAAAAATTACCGGAGGTTACCGGAACCGATTCCGGTACCAAAAACACTCAAATAAAGGAGACACCGACTGGGAAAGATTAAAGGTAAGAAAAGGAGCGCTAAAGCCTAACCAGAAAGCGGTGGGGGGCTCACGCGGCGCCATGGCGCCCACTTACCGGACAGTCCCGAATACAACGCAGACGGTCAAACGAGGCGAATACTAACGTATGGTTCTGCCCGCCACCCTTCTTTATATAGCACCTGCCACGTCACCGCTGACTCGCGCCTTTGTCTCCCAGTGAGAGAGCTGCTATTGGCTGAAGCGAAGCGAGGCGTGTCCTGATTGGACTGTTGGAAGAGTGCGGGGAAACGAGCCCACCAGCTTCGTGCTAGCTAGCGTGCTGCACAATGTGAAATCATCACAACAATATTATGGCGGCGTGATTAACGACGCTTGTGCTTCATATTATTGTATAAAACTGCATAAAAATAACTAGGATGAGATAACCGAAGGGTTTCCATAAGCAACCGGCTACTACTACACTGTATTATGTGAAAATAATCTAATAAGGCTCCATTACTGCTGAGCTCCTCAACGGTCCTTCATTTGGAGGGAATCGGCCTTTTTCAAACTGTGTCCTTTGTCCTTATAGATTTCTTTTTTAGATTTGATGTAAATATATGTATATTTATTGATTTACTAACTTGCTCCGATTTTTATGTTTCTGTAACAGTTACATCTCATCTCTAATGTGTATATAGTATTTGTTGTATCAAAATGCTTTTACAGAAACAAAAAACAATTGATGTTGAATTATACCTCCCAACTTTTCAGGGTGGGAAAGAGGGACAGTTGGTAAATTAAGCCACGCCCCCTCATTGATTGATTGATGGATAGGGTGTAACAGTTACAACAATATAAACACTTTGAACAGGCAAATGAATCATTTATTGCTGCAGATCTGCATGTTACACCTCAAAGAGGGACAAATGAGAACAACGAGGGACATGGGCTCAAAAGAGGGACAGTCCCTCCAAATCAGGGACACTTGGGAGATATGTTTGGATAATTGCAGCACATTCACTTTTTACTATCTGGTCAACCATGAGCATAGAAAGAATGAGTTTGTTGGACATAAAGTGGATGTAAAGTCTAACACGCCAACGATCACCGATGGAGCACCCCGATTTATAATGTACCTCCAATCCATAGTACTTCCAGTCAGCTTTTCGCATGTTTATTGGCCCCCTATCATACAGAGTTCAATGTCTAATATTGGGCATCCTAGGAATCTTTAAAGAGGACTAACAATCAAAAATGACTAAAACCAGACCAACACAACAAACTGTGCTCATATACACCCCTGTCCAGAGCAAGTTACATTGCTGCACATAAAAATTCATTTACCATTTTCTAACTCCTGCTGTAGTAAATTTTATAAACAAAATGGCAGCTCATGCATTTGCAGTCCACCTGCAAACAGGAAGTGCTGCTGGACTTCCTGTTACAGTGCATTGTCAGTTGAATCCAGGTAGAAGCATGGCTGAGATGCTGAGAGAGGAAGATACAAAATGGCCGCTACCCTTCTTTTCCAACTGTGCCAGGCTTTTGGTCCGGCTTAAAGTGGACCGAAACCCACAGTGATCGGCCCGGGAATCCGATTCTCTCCCCCCTGCGGCATCCAAAATTAGGATGGCCCTTTTGTGTGAAACCCCCAGGTCGCCCCTTGTTTCCTGGTCCAACAGTGCATGCGTGAGCCGCGGCCGCTTCCCCGGTATCCCTCTAGAAGGTGGCACAGGCACGCTCCTTCTTAGCGGGGGATGCGGCCATCAGCACACAAAGCCTTAGACGGCATGACGTCAGCGGCTCTGGGCGTGCTGATTGGATGAGCGGTTGCGGATGGACCGGAAGTGGTGAGTTGGCATTGTGAAATGGGGGTTTCACGCAGCGGGACACCCCCAATTGGGGTGCCCCGAGGGAAAGGACCAAGACCCAGGATAGTCAAAATCTTGGGTTTTGGGTCACTTTAAAGAGGGACATTGGAGGCCCTGGAGTCTAAAACACCACAGAGCCACCTGAGGCCCACTGCCTGGGGCATACCAGTTAAGATGCCCCACTGTGTGAAACCCCCCAGATAACTTTATCCACTAACCTGTTCCCGGAGCCCTCGCTGTGACCTCTTCCCCGGCATACCTTTATCTGGGAGCGCGTACCCAAGTCTGGCCTTTCTGGTCGCAGTTTTGTGGAATCAGTTTGGAGGTGAGTATACCAGCAATTCCAGGGGATTAGAGTTTGAGTCACTGATTGTAGGAGAGCCCATGCATGTGCTGTGGGATGCCTGATGAACCGAGTTTACACAGGGTTCTGGGGGATTAAAAAAGAAGGCCATCCCAAATAGCTGGATAGGAACATAACTCAGGGTTGTGAAAATCCTAGGTTGTTCCTCTCTAAAGTAGACCAAAAGCTGCCCTCTATAAGAGTCCAGGGATGGCTGATTTCCTCCCCCTAGATTTCCGATGGCCACTGTGTGAAACCTCCTTATTTTCCTGTAAAACTCACCTCCTGCCTGATCCAATGGCGCATGCGTGACCCGCAGCCACTGTCAACTATAGCCTTAGCAGGGCGCGCCAGGCATGTGTAAATGTCCGGCTGTTAAGAGGGTAGCGGGGATGTAGCATGCTCGGCTCTCAGCTAGACTCACCACTTAGCCGATCTCGCTGATTGGACAAGAGCATGCGCATACATCATAGGACCGGGAAAGGTGAGTTTACTGGGAGACCTGGGTGCTTTCACATAGCGGGGGTATCCCGAATTGGAGTGCTCCGGTGGAAGTCCAGTCATTTTGACACCCTAGGCTACATTCACACCAAGTCAGTACAATGAAAACACGATTTGCATCATAATTGCAAGTTCGAATGCCTTTCTGATGTCAGTCTATGGGGCCATCACACCGGGGGACTGATTGTGATGCGACTGAGAAAAGTCCTGTTTGCAGTTTTTTTTTAATTGCAGCACAATTGCCTCCCTGTTGTGAATGTTCAAAAACTGACATGTGCAGGGATCTAAGCTTGCCGATCACAGTGTACTGCATCCATATCTAGCCTTTTGGGTGTTCACATGAAGCCGTCACATGGGGGAGAGTCACCTACCTAGCTTACACTATCTGCCAGGTTGCTTTTTGGATGGTAAGGGTGCGTTCATTGGAGGGCTACAGAGTGTTTTGTTTTGGGAGGGGAAGGACCCCTGACAGATTTACTTTATAGGGGTGGGGGGGGGGTCCATTGGAGGTCACAAGGTCTGTTTATCTTGGGGGTCTTGCACAGACCGGCCCTGACTGTATTGTAAACTAGGTGTGAATGTACCCTAACCCCCAAACTTACCTAAAATGAGATAAAAAGATTCAAGCTACTTTTCCTATACAATAGCATAAAAAGTTCATAAATACAATAAATGGGCGCTAAGAGCTAAAAACTAAAGCTAAATCAACGATTTCTCCATGCACATCTACACATCAAGAAGAAATAATAAACTATCCTGAGCCACCCAAACAGCAGAAAGTTCCGGATTCAGGCTGCAGCCTGCAAAGGATTCATTTTCTCAAGTTAAAGTGGACCAACACCCAGGATTTTGACTATCCTTGGTCTTGGTCCACTTCCCGGGGCACCCCGATTGGTGGTTCCCCCGCTATGTGAAACCCCCCAGATCGCGAGTAAAAACTCACCCTGCTCCTACGGCGCATGCGCGACTGATGTGGTATGCGCGTCAATGAGACGTCTTACCACAGTGGCTCCGAGCATGCTAGCGGCCGCATCTCGCGCTTCCCTCTAACAGGGAGTGCGCCCGCGCCCTGCTAGAGAGAAGAGCGAGATGTGGCCGCAGCCCGCGCATGCGCCATTGGATCGGGATCCAGGTAAGGTTTCTAGGCGTCCTGGGGGGTTTCACACATCGGGGGATCCTGATTTTGGATGCCCCACGGGGAGGGATCGGATGGATTCCCGGGCCGATCCGCCTGGGTGTTGGTACATTTTAAGGCTGTTTCGCTTTTATGGCCTGAGGTTTCCCTCAATACAGTGTTTTGTTTTTTTTTTAAGTTTTTATTTTGCATGAAACATAACATACAAGGAATATTATGCAATACAGCAATTAAGGCGCCTAAAATCAGTCTGGCCTACTAACACGAGATAGACACCCATTCACACAACACAATGACATCCACTCTGGACTCAACCCTTTCAAGATAAGTAAGTCTTCGAAGGTGGCCCAGAAGAGCTGATAATGGTTAGCTATTCGTCAGGGTATTCATTATCTTACACAGATTCTAGTTCTCCCCCTCCCTCCGCCTCAATACAGTGTTTAGTGAATCAGGCCTCTTGAGGTATATTTCTTTACCTACATGGGGTTATGCCGCATGTTACACAGAAAATGACTTTAGTGAAGTCACCACAAAAGACCTGCTTAAAAATAAGGTGTTTTTTTTCAAATTACCAAGTTTTTGAAGCTGGAAAAAGGGACACTTCTAGTCTAAACTCCCAAAACGGTTGTCACTGGCAGTTGTATCCTCCACCTCTCTAGGCTAATGAATTGGGGGTCTGCTGAGGAAAACGCACAGCAAACCCATCTGTGCTCATGCGTCCTACATGACCGCCAGTGGGCTGTGAGGTTCGGTGGGCTTAGTGCTGCCTTCTATGACATGTAAACCATATTGGTCAGTTCTTGAGTGGTAGCTACTGATAGGAGGATTTTGCAGGATTTCATGTTTCCAAGTTCTTTTGAAGTGGACTAAAACCCTGTTCAGCCGTGCTTGGAGTCTAAAAGACTCCAGGACTGGTCATTTTTCCTTTTTTAGAGCATCCTGTCTGAGAGGCTTAGTAAAGCTGAATGGCAGTGGCGTAACTAATTGTGACAGGGCCCTGGTGCCAATATTAAATGGGGCCCTGTCAAGGCTGTCTTTTAACTCAACTGGATGTAGTTAGACAACTAAAGACTGAAAAAGCAGAGACGGTTGGTGCTTCCTTTCTCTAAATGATGACCAGGTAAGCACAAATATGAGAAGTAAAGTGAAGGAGCAACATTGATGGGGCCCTTCTAGTGCAGTTGTACCCTCTATAGTTACACCCTTGCTGAAAAGTGTGTGAGCAGCTGGCCGCTCCCCTGCACCATCTATTCTGAAAAGCCTGGTGCATGTAAACTCATCAGATGGTGGGAATCCAGGGATCACCATCGAGGTGAGTTTACTAGGCGATCTGGGGGATTTCACACAGTTGGGCACCTCAACGCTGGATTCCCTAGGGATAGGGGATCAGAGTCTTTTAGACTCAAGGAAGGTGGATGTTCCTCTTTAAAGAGGAACAAAAATCTAGTGGCACGGCCCTGGAATCTAAAATATTCAAGGGCCGGCCACTGACTTCCTGGGGCATCCTGATCTGTGTGAACCCCCCTCCCCAGAGTGCCACAACACTCACCAGCTTCCGGGGCTCCCTAGCTGATGTAAACACACATTCCCACATCATTGGGCTGTGCTTGCGCTCCCCTTCTCAACCAATACGCTTTTTTAACAAAATAATTGTTAGTCAGCCTGCTGGGGGCATCTCTCTAATGTTGGGCTCACCAATGGCACCGGGGTTGGTTAGTTTAATGTTCCTGTGGACCAGCACCCTCTGTGTCACAAAGTTACCATGAGGTGTTTAGGTCCACTTTAATGTACTTTATACATTTTATTTGCAAAACACTTACAGTATAATGGAGGAATATATAGTATAATGGACATCAGTTGGCTGGGACACATCTCTGCCTAGGAACACGTTTTGCACAAAACTGTAACAGAGTGTAACAAATACACATATATGTTGCAATCGAACACAAATATAACATGTGCATGAAGATATATTTTATAATTAATCGTATTACTTATTTTAGGATTTGTTTAACCAATAAACTACATCATAAACAGGAAGGTGGGAAACAGCCATATGTAAATAATGTTTCCATGGAAACAGCCTTGCCTTGTAAACAGACTCCATGTTACTATGTTTTATTGTTGGGTGTAGTGAAAAGTTTATCCTTACTGCCCCAGGGAATCTGGAGAAGGGGGCTTGTTATAATGTTATAAACTGGCTCTGGTTGGATTCCACCTGACATGGAAAATGTAAATCCACTTAAAAGCAGTGATAATTATCCCCCCCCCCCCCCCCTTTTCATCAGGAAGACTCATCGTCTACCTAGAAACCTCATCTATAATCTGTGTTTGCTACATAAGAGCTGGGTGTAGTGATAGTGGCCACATTGAGCCCTATGAGGTCAGAGGCCCCACCAATGTAGTTCCTTCACTTTATTACCATTATATTATTATAGTATCCAATTTGTGCTCACATGGCACATTAGTGTTACTGGTGATTTCAGGGTGATTGTGAGCACATCTTAATCACAGTGAAAACTACCCAATGTGAAAATAACCTAAGGAACTGCAGTCAGGTTACAGGAGACTGTTACACCCCAATACCATGTTACCCCACATGCTAAAGCTAGAACCCAAGGCTGGTCTGCATTATTAACCCACGCTTGACTCATATCCACCATGCACACCATGCAAATGGAGGAGGGGGGGGGGGGCAGAGGCAGGGTCAGATCAGAGTGTTTTTTTTATATATATTTTTTTTAAATAATAAAAAAAAATAATGGCACTCATGGGGCAGATGAGCTGCAGCAAGTGAGTGCAGCAAGTGAGAGGTTCCGTTTAAAGTGGATCAAAACCCAGGATTTTGACTATCCTGGGTTCTGGTCCTTCCCCCCGCTACGTGAAACCCCCCAGATCCCCCACATCAACTTACCTCATCCCGGTCCTACGGCGCATGCGTGGCCGCTTGTCCAATCAGCGCGCTCGGAGCTATGGATGTCTAAGCCAACGTCTTAGCACAGCGGCTCACGAATGGCTGGCACTGGCATGCGCCCTGTTAGAGGGATAGCAGGGATGCGGCCACGGCCCACACATATGCCATTGGACCGGGAAGTAAGGTAAGTGTAGTGGGCGACCTGGGGGGTTTCTCACTGCGGGGCATCCTGATTTTGGATGCCCCGGGGGGAGGGAATGGATCAGCCCGGCAATCTTATAGATTCCTGGGCCGATTCTGCTTGGTTTGAATTCACATCCAATTCCCTATGCCATGGACAGACAATGCCAGGGTGCCCCTCTGGTTTCACTCATGCTCCCACAGTGCATGAGCAAGCAGGCGACAACATCCCCGATAGGGTGCATCAATATTGTATTTCGTTATACAAAATTTGTCTTTTATTAGAGCCCCAGACACAACTTGGATGGGGCCCCAAAAATGATAAGTTCGCCCCTGCTCATTTCTTCCAACACCCCAAATTTCCTCACTACTCACACTTGACCTGTGCTTCTAAAGCTTATACCCAGAGCCCTAAAATGTCATAAAAAACGCTACCATGTTACAGGAGGCGATAGAGATATTATTTATCTAAGGGCTGCCAGCAGGGCAGGGCCCAGATAAATAATTGTTCTGTTGGAGCCCCAAAAAGCCAAGTTCCCCACTGTTTCCAGGGACCATGTAAATCTCTACCCTTGTGTTTGACAATGTTACCACATGTAATCCGACACAGAATATGAGTCATGAATACAGTCATAGGCAATTTAATGTCATGGGGCCTTCTATTTTATTTTATATGGATGACTAGGCCTCATGGAACACTTGTTCTTGACACTTACACAGGTTGTTCAGAGAACTCTATTTGGCAACCTGCCTCCTGCTCACCCCTCTTATGGTGCTGCTGCTATCATGGTATGTGCCATGCTGTACCCCTGCCTTAGCAGCAGGCGGTGCCCCCTTCTCATGACTGTATCCAATATGGGGGGATGATGCATCATTAATAATGGCTGTTACTCATCTGCAGAAAACAGGATAGCTGTGATAAAGGCACCCCAATGGCTTTGGCGCCCAGGCTCTTGCCCTACTTGCCCTCCCCTAGAAACAGCCCTAAAGGACGTTGCAGCACCATCAAACTGTCAGGGCCCTAACCTTTTTTCTGTGCACCCTTCCCAAGCTGTTCCTTTGCCCCTTTACCATTAAAGTATCATTTGCCTACTGCTCTGAAGGCCGTGTGCTTATTTTCATTAATGATACTTCTCTGCCTCTCAGATGATAAATATGTTACTTCTAGTGCAGGGGGAAATTTGTTTTAAATACATATGCAACTAAAACTAAAGGCCAACTGTATCTAAATGTAACACCTTCCTCCTGCACTACAAGTAACATAATTATCAACTGAGAGGCAGAGAAGTGTCATTAAAGTGGACCAACACCCTGCCCTATCGGCCCGGGAATCTATAAGATTCCCAGAACGATCAGATCCCTCCCCGCGGGGCATCCAAAATCGGGATGCCCCGCTGTGTGAAACCCCCAGCGCTGGTGCTGGGCCGCGGCCACATCTCGCGCTTCTCTCTAGCAGGGCACGTGCCCGCATCTTGAATGGCCGCTGCGGCGTGCTCCCTGGCGTTCTGGGGGGTTTCACGCAGTGATCGGGGTGCCCCGCGTAAGTGGACCAAAACCCAGGATAGTGAAAATCCTGGGTGTTGGTGCACTTTAATAAAAAATATACACACAGCCCGATGCCAGAGCAGTTGGCAAACAATACTTGTCCTTTAAAGGGTGTTGTCATGCTGGGGGTCTCCTCTGCTACCTTAGACAACACCAATAATGTCCCAGGGCCTCCTGTGAAAAGACAGGTTCATTCTTGCTTGCTGACCCGTTCTTAAAAAGGGTGCCACATAAAGGAAATATAAAGGGCATTACAGTAGAAAATTAGTGGGTTCCCATAATGCATGTTCTGCCCTAATGATTGCCCTGAACACCATTATATTTAAAATGGGACCCACATTGTATGATGCCAAGAAATCTTATATGGCAGCACAGTTTATGGATATTTTACTGCCAAATGCACATGGAGCCATTATCCAATAGTGACCTGCCACACAAAAGGTGACTCATAACCCAATTAACTTTCCATCAAATTCCACGTATCACATATACTAAAACTGCCCCAAAACCTAAATGATCCATGGATCCCCCATCCGTGCCCCAAACTGTAGGGCATTTGCGGCTTCTGGGTTATTTGTCTTCTCTTTAATTTCATTTACCACCAAGGGGTAAGATCTTAATGCCCCAGGATATCTCTTGCAGCTTTTCTGACTCCCGTTTACATGATCATAATGTAATATACATCTCTCTTTGTTGCAAAGTCTTTTTTAGGAGGAGCAGGCCAAATGTTTTTGGGCAAGCCCAGTTTGTATTCATATTAATCTAGACATTGTCAGACAATCAGCAGTGACAGAAAAGCAGCTTTCCAACCCAAAACAAAAACTGTCTGCTTTTTACTAACACATTATAAGTGGAACAGCTCCTCTTCATTCCCAGGAAGGAGTGAAAACACAGGAATAACGCTGACAATAGAACTTTAAGGTGGGACCTAATTCTTGGTCATTGAAATGTAAATGCAGCCATGCTAACAAGTTCACTTTATTTGGTTTGTCGATGTATTCATCTCATTAACACGATGCCCTAGGAAAGTGGCTGACAGGGCAGTTTCTAGGTGAAATAGATTTTCTCACCCATTCTTGGGTGCTGCTGTTTGTGCCCATTTGCGGATAATAGAATGGCTTGGATAAGGGTGTCCCCCCTCATACACATTGGGTTTAGAAATGGCCCTGTTAGTGGATAAGGTGTCATGAATCAGTCTATAGACATCTAAAACTGATCAAAAGGTAAAGTGGACCAAAAGTCAGATAAAAGCTTAAAAGACTCCAAGTCCAGGTTAAATTCTTCCCTAGGGGGCATCCCAATTTAAGATGTACAGTATAAACTCACCTCAGCCCGAGAACCTGCAACGAAGACCTGTGGCAAAGCTATTTGCTTTGTCACAGCATCTCCATTCCCTCCATTCTGCATCAGGTCTGCCAGACACAAAGAGAATGCACAGCAGGGGCCACTTGTCCGAAAGCGTGGGCGCTCTGCAATCGGCCTGGTGTGGAACCAGCCTTACTGAAACCCAACCTGCAACCCCATTCATCCTCAGAGTCCACACAGCAATCCAGCCTACAGCTGAATTATTTGTACTACAGTCAGTGGTGTAACTAAATGTGATGGGGCTCCTGGTGTGAACATTAAATGGGCCCATTTCAAGACTCATACAGTAATGTTTTTCCAGTCTTTTAACTCAATTGCATACAGCTAGACAGGCCAATAGAGATTCCTTTGTCTAAATGATGCCAAGTAAGCACATATCTAATACTGTAAATATGGTGGAGGAGCAACAATGATGGGGTCCCCTGACCTCCTGGTGCGGTTGTACCTTCTGCACCCCCTATAGTTCCTGAGTACAGCCCAATTAATATTATACAGGGTCTGATCAGCAGCCTAATTCTTTTGTAGAATAACATAAACTGCAACCCAGCCTGTAACCAGATTTATCTGTACTATAAGCCAAGATGCGTCCTGATGCTGTGACCTGACCCACATGCCTGACTTATCTATACTGCAGTGCCAGATTTATCCAGACCCCATTGCAGATGCTGTAACCTGATTGAATGAGTCAACTATACTAAAACTCCCAGAGCCTGATTCATCTATACTGCTACTCCACCCAGAGCCTGATTCATCTATACTGCAACTCCCCCAGAGTCTGATTAATCTATACCACAACTGCAACCGCAACCGCAATTCCCTCAGAGTCTGATTCATCTATACTGCAATTCCCCCAGAGTCTGATTCATCTATACTGCAACTCCCCCAGACCATGAGTCATCTATACTGCACCTCCACCCAGAGCCTGATTCATCTATACTGCAACTCCCCCAGACTATGAGTCATCTATACTGCACCTCCACCCAGAGCCTGATTCATCTATACTGCAACTCCCCCAGACTATGAGTCATCTATACTGCAACTCCACCCAGAGCCTGATTCATCTATACTGCAATTCCCCCAGAGTCTGATTCATCTATACTGCAACTCCCCCAGACCATGAGTCATCTATACTGCACCTCCACCCAGAGCCTGATTCATCTATACTGCAACTCCCCCAGACTATGAGTCATCTATACTGCAACTCCACCCAGAGCCTGATTCATCTATACTGCAATTCCCCCAGACCATGAGTCATCTATACTGCACCTCCACCCAGAGCCTGATTCATCTATACTGCAACTCCCCCAGACTATGAGTCATCTATACTGCAACTCCCCCAGAGTCTGATTCATCTATACTACAACTCCCCCAGACCATGAGTCATCTATACTGCAACTCCACCCAGAGCCTGATTCACCTATACTGAAACTCCCTCATACTATGAGTCATCTATTCTGCAATTCCCCCAGAGACTGATTCATCTGTACTGCAACTCCATCCAGAGCCTGATTCATCTATACTGCAACTCCCCCAGAGTCTGATTCATCTATACTACAACTCCCCCAGTTTCTATCCACTGCATTGAAAGCAACTACTAGATTTGTTTGTTGTTTGATGGACCATATTCCATCCTTTATCCAGAATAATCACTGTACAATGACACTCGGATTTCCCTCACTACAACCCAGTCTGCAGCCTGATTCACCCTTTCCCTAACCCAGCCCACAACAGATTCATCCAATGTCATGATGAAGAATGAGTCATCTGTACTACAACCAAACCCACAGCCTGAGTCCTATCTAATGCTGATTTCTCCTTACTGTAACCTAATCTGCAGCTTGAACCCAATTCTGGTTTGCCTAAAATCAGCAGCCAAACCAATCTGTACAATAACATACCCGACCAAACCCACAGCCTATCTTATCCTTAAAGCGGAACAAACCCAGAATTTTGACTATCCAGGGTTTTGTTTCTTGCCCCAAATCGCTATGTGAATCCCCCCAGATCACCCATACAAACTCACCTTTCCCCGATCCTATGGTGCATATGCGAGCCCTCCTTTAATTAGAGCCGTTTACCACGCATATTAGTATTCCCCAAATGGCTCTGTTTACAGCAAACGAGAGCAAAAGCAGCCGCATCACCAGACTCGGGTGCGCTCCCACCCTATCTGAATGGCTGGGTGCAGGAGTGCGCTTCAGCCCAGGGATTCAGCCGCCGATATTTACATTGGAAAGTGCCAGAAAAGGTGGGGAGATGAGAGGCCTGGTGGATGGGTGGCACTACTAACTGTGGAGATAGGTTAGGGTCACAGTAAGTGGTGCCGGCCATCCGCCAGGCGGAGGGGGCACTGCTTGCTGCTAGGCACAGCATGGCACAGCAGCAGCTCCATAGGGTGGGTGAGGAGGGGCAGAATAGTTAACCTTCCCTCGTCGCGTGATGGGTTTTGTTCTGCTTTAAAGCCTCAGAATGCACATAAAGCATCATTTAGTATTATTTAGTACTCACCTTAAAGTGGACCAAAACTCAAGGTTTTACCTATCCCAGGTTTTGGTCCTTGCCCCCAGGGCACCCTGATTCGGGATGCCCAGTAGTGTGAAACCCCTCAGAGCACCCAATAAAACTCATCTTTCCACGGTCCCCTCGTCTAATCCATGCTAAAAGGAGCTGAGCGCGCCGGTGGCTGCATCTCCACTACTCTCTGGGGTAGTGTGTGCCAGGTAGGTAGGGGGTACTCTCTGTGGTACTCTCTGGGGTAGTGTGTGCCAGGTAGGTAGGGGGTACTCTCTGGGGTAGTGTGTGCCAGGTAGGTAGGGGGTACTCTCTGTGGTACTCTCTGGGGTAGTGTGTGCCAGGTAGGTAGGGGGTACTCTCTGTGGTACTCTCTGGGGTAGGGTGTGTGCCAGTGCTGTCCATTCACAAATGCCTGTAGCGGACGTGCCCTGCTAAAGGTATAGCTGTTGGCGGTCGCAGCTCACGCATGTGCCATTGGATCAGGTAGAAGTTTTTGGGGGGGATTCAGGGGTTTCACACAGTACAGGATGCCTCGGGGCAGGGAATCTATGAGGGTTTTGGTCCACTTTCATTTTGTAACTACAATGTGTAGATCCTTTTGCATGTCCCTTTTTTGTAATTAAAAACGTCCATCAAAATATTCACCTCCCCCTAAATAAATAAATGCTGATTAAATCTTCAAATCCCACAATGCAAATCTTTACTGGCAACCTTGGTTTTTATTTGTATTTAACTAGACATTAGTTGACATATTGTAATGCGGGCAGGAGGGACTGAACAATAACTTTCCAACCTAAAATATAAAGACATTCTGTTTTCATCCATGGAACTCCAAAGAACAGCACATATTCTTCCTTCACAGCGGCCCAAAACCCACATTTATAACTAGCATCCCCTGAATTGCTCCCCCCATGAGGATTACCTTTTACCAATTTTTAGTGATCCTGCATCACTTTAATGCCAGATAACGCTGCTTGTTTTAGCTGTAAAGCTCCGCCTCCTCCATTCATTGCCACCGTTGTATGTGGCAATGATGTCATTGCCACACTAATGCAATGCCTGCCACCTCACACCAAGGAACAGCAAAACATCAGTGTTCCAGGACAATTCGAAAAGTGAAAATATCCATTTCTAGTTCTACACCCTAAGAAAGAAGTGTCAGCAGGGGCTTTGGCCAAATGTATTTCCCAAGTTCAGTGGGTTTTGGTCTGCATTAAACTCAAGGCTCTAGTGAGTTCACACTTTTTTGTTCTATGTAATAGATGAGATTGTAGAGCAAAAGAAACTGACCCATTATTTCCTATGTGCATCTTCTCATCTTTGAGTGGAGGCATCCAGAATGCTAGAATCCCCCCTGCACATAACCCCCCAGAACGCCAGTAAACCTCACCATAACTTAGGTCCACTGACGGGAATCCAGAGCAGCGACTGGCTGCCCTGGATTCCCGTTGGTAGACCAAGGTTAAACTAATGTTTACGTGCAGGTGTTGGTCCACTTTAATAATTATTGGGTTTGATGCAGGGCCGGCGTCAGCACCCGGTCAGCTGCCGAGGGCCCCACCCCCCAGGGGGGCCCACTGACAGCTGGCACAATGTAGTTAAAGAACTGCACACACTTCCTTTCTCTGTCTCTCTGCTCCATCCATCCATGTCTCTTCAGCTCTGCTCCATTGGTTGTATGTCACCTCTGCTTCGTCCATCGCTATCCCCTGAGCCCTGACCCATTCATTCATATTCATTGAGCCCTGACCCATATTTCCCCATCCACTCAGCTTTTCCCCATTCATCCCTATCCCCTGAGCCCTGACCCATTCATCCCTATCCCTTGAGCCCTGACCCATCTTTCCCAATCCACTCAGCCTTGCCCTATCCATCTCTATCCCCTGAGCCCTGACCTATCTATCCTTGTTCTCTTAGCTCTGCCCCATTCATCTACCGTATGTTCCCTCAGCCTCCCTCTTCCTCTAAACTTCCCTATTCATGTGGGGCCAAACTAAAAAATAGCTCCAATAGGGGGTCGGAGGGCAAGCAGCCCTTCTTAGTTTTGGCCATACAATATATAGACCCCTGACCTGCGACTATCCACCGCAAAGGGGCCCACTGAGACCATTCCGCTCGAGGGCCCACATAAACCTGGAGCCGGCCCCTGGTTTGATGTATGGCACTGGCTACTATGGTGGGGGCAGAATTTGGAAAATTAGGAAAATCCCCCAAGCTGGCGATCGCAAAGTGCATGTGTGGGCTGCAGCGCATGCTCTCCCAGCTCTCTTTACAAGGCCGTGGATACAAAAAGTGTAAGTAACAAGGAGGGTTGGCTGCATGGTATTGACATTCTAGTATTGTGGGGGCAGATACTGTGCCAGGGGTGGGTATGCTATATCATTAGAGGGGCACTGAACGGGCTGAAGTGTCTTGGCCAGGAAGGAGTAAAGGGAGTTGGGATATGGGGGACTAAGGGGAAAATGGGGGGGGGGGGGGGGTGTTAGAAGCAGCTGCCCAGTCGCACCTCAGCCCACCGGGAATTCCACCGGACCTCTCTATGGCCAGTCCGCCCTGCCCTATGCAGTGCTAAAAAGATAAAAAAACAAAAGTAAAACAGCCCCCGTCATTGAAGGTCTGTGTGGGTTAGCGGAGTCATTTCTTCCAGGCAAGATCCATTCTAGTCACTGCAGCAGAGTAATAATCTAGAGAGCGGATCCGCATCCGCCTAACTGGCAGGGTGGGGGCAGAATCATCCTGGAAGGGGGAGGGGCAGGGTACAACAGAGGGGGGAGGGGTATGTAGCAATAACAAGGGGAGGGGCACTGGAGGTTTGACATGTCACGGCACGGGGGGGGGGTGATGTTTGGAATGAAGGAAGGGGGCGTGATCTAAGGTACTAAAGTGGGCGGAATCATAACAGAGGAGTGTGGCTGATGGTTGGAGGTGACGTCATAGAGGCGATCGCGATTCATAATGGAGAGGAAGATTGAGCAGGGCTCCTATTGGTCGCGATAGGCTCTCTTTGGATATGTCATAGGCTTGACAACATCGCCGCTCAAAAATAAAATATATCCGGGCGATCGTGAATTAAAGCGGTGAATAAGTGATCGGCCATGACGAGCTCGTACAGGCTGAGCAGAGGCTTGTTATAGAAAAAAACAATAACGCCTCAGCTCCGCGCCTTTCCCCGCTGTCACAACAACAGCAGCCTAAACCCCGCCCTCCTGCAATAAAGTGAGTGGGCGGTGGGCGTGGTCTACACTCGCAGAGGGCGGAATAGAAGGGTGTGTCCAGAACGATGTTGTCATTGGGGGACTTTCCCGAAGGCGGGGCCGAGCTAACCGCAGCGCGCTCCAGAGTGGGTGTGACCACAGCGTAAACAAGCAGACGGAGGGGGCGGGGCTTGTAGCTCAGGGCGGGGGAGTGGTGAGCGCTGTCTCCTGGATTCCCGCGCATGCGCATATGTTTGTTTTGACTGAAAATGCCGTCGGTTTCGAAAACGGCGCTGAACGGTTCCCCGCAGACCGAGAAACCGACTCACTACACGTAAGTGTTCCGCGAGGGTGGGCGGGGCTTGCCTCAAACCTGGCACGCAGCGGGCGCTTTTATTGACGACTTGCAGCTGCAGAAAACCTTATTTGCTAATGAGGAGAATAGCGCCGTGGGCTGCACATGGCGGGCGCCGTGTCTCCCGCATTGTGCGCTCTGTGCCAGCGGGCGACAGCTCGCCACCGCGTTCCCGCCGCTCCTTGTGTGTGGCTTGCAGGCGCCTTACGTCAGCTGCGTGGCGTAGCGCGCCCCCCTATACAGGCTCTGGGCGCCTCCGCCTGGCGCAAGTGCGCATCCAGAATAGCGCTGCGAGCGGCGCCTCTGCTCATTCCTGGACAGCTGCCTCACTATGTGCCCGCTCCTTTCTGAGGGCAATGTCTGCTTCCCGCCGCTGCCTGCTCACCCTCCATCCCACATTCCTCCCCTCACCAGCTAATGGTGGGAACTTACCCCTGGGGTGAGAGAGAAGACCCCCCCCAGCATGGTATTATCGCACCACAGGAGCTTGCACTCTAATTCCCCTGTACTGTCTAGTCGCTAATGACCCCGCTATAGCAATCTGCTTGTTGCTGGTGAGTGAAACTGTGCGGCCACCAACAGTAACCAGAATGCTAAAGTGGTTTAATATTAACTTTCCTTATTCTGTTGGTTTGCTGGAGACTTTAAAGCGGACCTATAGTCAACTTAGAGCCCCTTTAACAGTTGCCACCCTGTCCATCCTGGTTTGGGATGTGTGTGCCATTAAAGTGGAACAAAATCCACCAGCTAAAAGATTCCAGGGCCAACCACTGGCTCTCCTGGATGCCCCTCCTTGGTAAAAGTGGACCAAAACCAATCTATAAGATTCCTGGGCTGATCGATTCCCGTCCCCTGGGGCATCCAAAATCATGTTACTGTGTAAACCCCCTCCCCCCAGTTGCCCCATTCACTTACCTTGCTTCCTGGTCCAATGACGCATGTGTGAGTTGCCCCCCCCCCACTATCCCTCTAGCAGGGTGTGTGCCCACGCCAGCCATTTGTGAATGGCCAGCGCAGGCACGCTCCCTGTTAGAGGGAAGCGGGGGATGCGGCCGTCAGACGCCGTCTTACGCGGTGTGACGTCAGCAGCTCTGAGCGCACCGATTGGACGAGCAGCCGTGCTTGCACCGTAGGAACGGGAAGAGGTGAGTTAGATTGGGTGATCTGGGGTGTTTCACACAAAATAGTCAAAATCCTGGATTTTGGTCCACTTTAATCCCCCAGGGCTCCTGTAAACACTTGCCTTTCTCTGCTGCAACAAAGCATGCGCGGGCTCTTGTCCAATGAGGAGCATCTGCTGTGACTAAGTAATTCAGCAAATGTCTCATATTGTTGACAGTGAGCGCTCCCCATTCTAGTCAATGAGAGCTGCTTGCTGAATGACATAGTCACGGCAGACAGCGCTCATTGGACAAGAGCCCACGCATGCACCATTGGAACCAGTAAATGGTTATTGAAAAGTGGCATTCTTGGGGGTATCGCATAGCAGGAATGGAACAAAACCCGGGGAAGCCAAATTCCCGGGGTTTGTTCCACTTTAAATTAGGTCCCTTTTTAATAGTCGCTACCAGGTGCATCCTGATTCGGGATGTGTGTGCCATTAAAGTAAACCAATCGCTAGCATTTTCACTATGCCCTGGGGCATCACCTTTCTGTCATACCCACAATGCATTTGCAGGCTCTCTTCAATCAGCGCTGTATAATACTAATACCTGGCATAAAGCCATTGTTTTACATTGAGCATTGGCATAGGGAGTGGGTGCAGTCGCATCCCCCATCTTCCCTGCGGAGTGTGCGCACGTCTGGTCTATCTGAATGGCTGGGTGCAGGAGCCCACACAGCTGTAGGGTGCAGTCGCGGCCCACAATTGCGACAAGGGACCGGTGGAAAAATAAGGGGTTCACACTGGGGCACAATGAATCAGGATGCCCAAGGGGCACCCAGTCGACTGACGATTGGTCCACTTTAAAGATCCTTAGTAAGCCAAAATCACATGTGAAGATCTTTATGATGGGGGATCAGAAATAGCTCCGCACACCAGTGTAGCATGTCTCCGATTGAGGGAGGTGTGGAATTTTCTGTCCCCAGATTGAATCCTGTTAGGAAAAGGTAAGTAGCTCCCTAATGCAGGGCCCATGGGTGGTGTGAGAGTAAAGCAAAATTCCAGGTGAGCCAAGGGTATCCAAGTCTCATAGACTCTATGCCGGTGGTTGCTCCTCTTTAAAGCAGACCCCGGGGCAGCTACATCTCTAGTCCCAATATCCACCAGAAATGTCTCCCCATTTTTAATTCCTTTGCCACTCTTGTGCGGCCAGTGGGTTTTGCCTGGTGGTAAGTCCTATGTCTCATCGTTTGGCCAATCTGTCTGGTCGCTGGCACAGCAGTGGTTGCGCAGATGTGGCTGTCGGCCATCCCCGGCACAGATCTGCATCCAAATTGCAATGCATGGGGCGGGGGCAAAGCATGTGATTTGACTTTAGGCCTGCTTTGGCTGAACTGAAGTATGAAAAGTGCTGATTTAACTGCCACATATAATTGGTGATCCATCATTCATTATCAGCAGTGAGATAGACACTTCTAATGTATGTACAACAGCATATTCGCAGTAGTAATATCTGGCAATTACAGCAGTCCTCCACTGTAAAAGCACATTGACAAACCTGTCCCTTTTTTTTTCTCTTTCCAATAGAATGAAAAAAACATGCTTGGTTGGTCCCGATTTGGGATGCCCGTCCACCGTAAAAGAAATAGAAATGCCCCAAATCCCGCTAAACCACTCTCCTGGTCCATGCCCACGCACCGCAAGCTTGTCCTGGCGGCCAATAAGGTATGCATGGTACCACACACAGTTTTGAGCCGTCCGCAAGCGAGGTCGAATATGCTGCTTGGTTTTTGGCCATTTTTATGGGGCATCCCAAATCGGGTTGCACAGGGTGTGGGCGATACTGTGGCCCTATTGGCCATTTTGCCTGAGACTATACTTTATGTGGGGAAGAGGGAATGCATACTGTGATTAGAGGCGACCTAATGGTGCCCACACACTCATTGAAATTGTTTTAATCCATTCAATCATTTTATTTTGTTCAATCTTTCCACTTTCATTCTATTTCTGTTATTTGAGGGTTGAATCAATGAAACAAAAACAGTCAGGAATGTTGAAAAATGTAATAGAATGTTTAACATTTCCTAATGTGTGGTACATCAAAAGTTTTTCTCTTCTGCCATTGCCATTCACGTTTTATCAGATGCAATGTAATGCCTTGTGTGGTAGGCTAATTATTTTTTAAGGGGGTTATTTAAGAGCGGATAGCGCCAGGTAGCGCCTCGTAGTGGCATGCAGCGGCTAGTGAATGCTGGGCGCTGTACGCAAAACCACATTTAAGAAAGCGAATCTGGTGAGCGCCTCTAACAGCGCCATGTAGCGTCACATGTATTATTACAGGCAGCTCAGCGTATAGCGCCGGCGCTCTAGGTTCCAGAGCGCCATGAAGTACCTGTCGCTCTGTAGCACTCTCCCATACATTTTAATGGGGGCTTCATTAGCTTTATTAGCTTTATTAGCTGCACTTTTATACATTTTTTGGACTTTTTATATTTTTATGCAGAATTGTATTTACAGGTCTGGCACTAAAGTATTATTGTCACAATGTTAAAACAATGTCATTCCATGTGTTTTTACTTTGTTACTGGTGTATATGTGTTCAAAAACAGACTTTAATCACACAGCGTCTGGTGCTGTATGCTACAGCGACCAGATTTAGAGCGCCGATGCTGTGTGTGTCTAGTGTTTTGTTAAATATGGTGTGGAGCACCGAGTGCCAGACGCACTGAGCTGGCGCTACCTCTCGCTCGCTGCAGCACTGTACTGTTGTTACAGCGCCCAACACACCTCACATTTATCAATGCCAGCCAGGTTGCTAGAGCGACCGAGACGCTCTGTTACAGCGCCCGATACCAGCTTACAACATCTACTAGCGGTCGCTCTTAAGCGCCGCTATACAGACATCTGGCAATACGTGGCGTTAGTAGTGAATCAACCACCACATAAACTTTTGATTGGTTATAGTCACATACACACATTTGAACCCTGGAATGTCCATAGTTGGGCTTCTTGTAGGCCAGGATCACATCTAGAGTACTAACTGCGCTCCTTGTTCTCTGCTTCCAGGTATCTGAAGGAGTTTCGGACCGAGCAGTGCCCACTCTTTTTACAACACAAATGCACTCAGCACAGACCTTTTACCTGTTTCCACTGGCATTTCCTGAACCAACGCCGCCGCCGACCCATTCGAAGACGCGATGGGACGTTCAACTATAGCCCAGATGTTTACTGTACTAAATACGATGAGACCACAGGAATGTGTCCAGATGGTGATGAGTAAGTTTATTACAAGCCTCCTACCATACACATGTTTCAGTGGTGTTGTGGAAATGTTTTTCACTGTGTTTCTCACCCCACAGTGCCAAGCCTGATGACTGCCCTCAGTGTAGAGTCTGCGTATGGTGCTTAAAGCGGACCAAAACCCACATTTTTACCTAGCATCCCCTGAATTGTTCCCCCCATGAGGAGCACATTTTGACAATTTCTAGTGCTCCTGCTTCACTCTAATCCCAGATAATAGCATCTGTTTTAGCTGTAAAGCTCCGCCTCCTCCATTAATTGCCATTGTTGTGTGTGGCAATGATGTCATTGCCACACCTATGCAATGACTGATCGCCTGTCATCTTATAGAGAGGGACAGCAAAAATAACTGTATTCCAGAACGATTTGAAAAACCAAAATATCCATTTCTAGGTCTACAAACATATTTCACAAGTTTGGTGGGTTTTGGTCTACTTTAAAGTAGACTTATGACCACCCACGCCTAAGATTCAGTATGCCGCACTCTGTGAGCCCCCCCCAGAGCAGCCACAAGCCCCCTTACCTTATACCTGGCCCTAGCCATGATCACCAGCTGCCACTACATCCCCCGCATACCTGCAGCTGTGTGCATGGCTCCCTATGCTGAAGTGCTGTTCAAAACAATGGCTTCACGCCGTGCATTAGAAGGATGCGCCATGGGAAGGGTGAGTGGAGTTGCAAACTAGGGGATTTCACACAGCGGTGCATCCCAATTTGGGACCTATCACCAGGACAGTCAAGATCCTGGTAATGGACCAACTTTAGAGGCAAAGTCTACTTTCAGTGGCATTTTTGAATGCCAAACGGATGTCCTCAAGGACAGAATTTTGTTTTATATTTTCTTATGTTAGCAAATGTGTGTTTTATGGAAGGAGTTTCACTACCGACAATCTGGGAGGTTTCATGCAGGGGGCACAGAGTATGCCTGCCCTGGAGTCTCATAGACTCCAGTGTGAGTTTTGGTCAACTTTAACACAGACCTGGAGGTCTGTCTAAATCAGACTCACACCAATTTTGCGTAAAATGGGTGTTTGATCCACAAGGGTAATTCCACTTTCAATGGCATTTATTAAAGTCATGCCACAGCATGGAGTGGTTCTTTATGCTAAAATTTAAATCAATGTGCAATATTTCATTTTAAATGAGTGATTTTATACTGTATGTATTTTTGTATTGTTATTTAAACTTGTCTCAATGGCACTGTAGGCAATGCTCCAGAAAAATAATAAAAATCTATTAAAGGGAAACCATCCTCTTATTTGATTACATGGCGGGGTCAGCGGTAAGGGTTTAGGGGGCCCGCTCCCATCCTTTGGATAAAAATGTTACTTACAGGAACCCTCCACTGACCAGCCTCATAGTAATTCTTTTTCTGTCCGTTATCTTATTTTTCACCATCTTTTTCTTAGAGCTGTCTAATAAGATTATTCTACACATTTCTTAAAGTATTCATTATTGCGTGCCAAAATGATATCTTCAATGTTTGTTTGTTTTTTTATTTCTGTTTGCAGCTGTGTTATAAAAGAAAACCGTTTTTCCTTAGCAACAATGTGTTTACCATAGCAATGTCTAAAAGACTTCAGGGCTTTCCACTCCTTGATGCTGTGTCAAACCTGATCGCCAGTTTCTCTCAGCTTCTCCTGGAGCCCTCACCGTGTCTATGTGCCCGGTCACATCCCCGCTCACCTCTATCCATGCCCGGACTTTCTGATTAGTCGGCGCGGGCATGCCACAGCTGCAGGGTGGGCGGGGGATGCGGCTGGCGGCGCCGAAGGAGTTACAACGCGCTTGCTGATTGGCTGAGTGCGCTGCTCAGCAAATTGGCACACTTGTCGAGTCTGCACCGTAGGATGAAAAAGAGAATGGTGAGGGAGGGAGGGAGGGATGCCATGGAGAGACAGCCATGTATGGTTCTATATTTTGGTATAATATGTTGTTTACTTGTGTGATTAGGGATTGTTGGGCACTGGGTTGTGGGCCACCTTTGTTATTTCAGTCTAGGGTTTAACCATATGATGCCTTCACTTTTTTCTTCATTTTTATAGCTATGAGTGGTACTCCCTTTGTTTCTTTGTTGGACCTATTACATAGTGGCAGAACTGCATGGTGGCTGCCTGGCATAGTTTCTGGTCCATTTCTTCACTAGGAAACCAGCTGAAAGGCTACACGTAGAGGACCTGCACTGTAAGGCTCTGTTCACACCTCTCCATTGCATCAAGATCAAGCCCTTTGTAAATATTCCAGAGGAGTAGTGTGCTTTTAATTCGATAGAAATGCGTTTGTGTTGTGATGCAATTTTTAAAAGAAAAACATGTTTTGCATAAGTAAATGGTCTAAAGCCTATGGCAAAGCAAACCGAATGCAGGTACACTGCGTTATGTTGCATTGCGTAGACTTCTATTTACCTGATGTCTGCACCGCTTTTTTAAAATGGCCCAAAACTCACGGAGATCGGTCCAGAAATCTATAAGATTCTGGGGCCTAATGAGGAATCCAGAATCAGGATGCCCCGCTGTGTGAAACCCCCCAGGCAGCTTATAAACTCAACTTCTTTGCCGGTCCAACGGCGCATGCACGAACAGTAGCAAAGTCAACTTTGTGTTGTGCAACACAGATATGTGAACTATCTTATAGTATAATGTACAATGTTTCCTCTGCGTTGTAACTAAAACACAGCGCAACAACGCAGAGAAAGCACAGACGTGTGAACAGAGCCTAAAAGTTAGAGAGAAAGACAACCCCCCTTTTTTTCTGCTGTAAAACAGCCTCACACACACACACATTCACAGTTTTGTTTTCATAGACATGATTTGAATATAAAGAAATCTGGTTGCTAACGCTTGCTCCTTCTATGTTTCATGTTACCCTCTTGTTTTGGTTTCCTTGGTGCATTATCGCCTGATAGCGATCAGATTTTCCAATCCTTTCTGCTGAAACCAAGCTTGCTGAATAGAACTTTCTCAATTCCCATTTGATAAGTATTTTGTGTCTAATTAAATTGTTAATTGCAATGTTTATTGTGTTATTGTATTGTTGTGACAGAATTGGAGGAGAAAACGCAGAAGCGTTGTAATTAGGTGCTTAAATTAGTATGCATGTCTTTTTTTTTTTTTTCCCTGCAAGAAATTTCAAAGATGATATCATGTTCTAATTATTAAAGCAGGCACCCAGGCTAAAAACGCACATTCCCTCTTTATCCCTGGCATGAAGCCACATTTAGGGGTATTAAAACAAAATGAAAAAAATACCCACAGCATTCGATCCCCTGCGTTGCAGCACTTCTGGCTTCCAAGTTGGCTAATCCGTGCTGTAATTGGCTGTTTAAGCAGTCGATCACTGTCAAGTTGGCAGCTGTCACGAATGTGGGGGGATCCGCTGTGGGATTGGGAAAACGGGGTCGAGCAGGTGAGTTATGAGCTGTGGCTTTTTTAGTAAAATAGCGCAGCTACCCTCCCAAGCCTTAAAAGTAGCAATCACCAATATTCCCCCTTTTTCAGTCATGAAGAAGGTTCTACTTGATTTTTAATTTCCCTTCTATTGACTGCTTTAGGGCTATATGCCGGGTGACTGACATCCAAGGTTACCTAGAGAATGGATGTCCACTTTAACCTGATGCACATCTGTACTGTATAGAAGATCCCGTACAGATGAGTCCCAATATGGAAGGGAATCAAAGGTGACTGCCTGTCCAGAGATAAGCAATAGAATATGTGCACAGGGTTCGTTTGGGGGGGGGGGGGGTCATTTAGACTATATCTGGCCAGTATTCTAGTAAAATAAAATTATTATTTTTACATGGTACAAATTAAGACTTAGTTACAGTACCCCGAGTTGTTATTGACCAAAACCATATGGGCAATATCCTTTTTGTTTTTCTGTAGAGGTCTGTTTATTGATTTGATTTATTTGATGTACCTTGCACCTTTTGCTTTATTGTCTCATTTTATTTTATTCTTGCAAGACCTGGACATTGATTGTTGGTATGATTATTATGAACCAGACACTTTATTATACAGTATATATACATAACATTTGAATGCCCCAATCTATTTATGGTATACTATACTGTACTTTACTATATTATAGTATTGATGGACGTGTATTGCAGCTGAGCTTTGCCTTGTTTTTCAATACGTTTGATGATGTTTTATATGTGTCCTTGTAGGAATTGTGAAATGGCTTTATTTTGGGTTTTCAAATCTGTTCATGATGTTACAGCACCATGCATTTATTTATGATGCTGGAGTGCAGTAATGTATTGTGTATAGCCAGTGTACCTCAATGAATTGTGCAGCCTTGTGTGATGAAAGCTTTAAGAAGTGTATTGTATAATCATCACAAAGAATTTTACTTGTCTGACCATTTCTGCGAGTCTGATATATTTCTAGCACGTATCCTTCTTTGTAGTACGGGAATTGCACATGCTCACTCTGCACACGCCCCCTTCAGCCATGTTCTTCACATGTTTGATAATAAGGGCTGCAGCTATACAGGAAGTGAGAGGACACACCTCCACTTTACTGGCAACCTGCCTCCTCTGTGTCTGGCTTCAGGTTACACACTGGCTGGGGCTGTGGCCATGCAGCCCATGGAGTTACTCGCACAAAGTAATCCCACACTATCGTACTCCCAGGATGTAAAACCCTGCCTGAATTCTTTTAGGATGCCAAGTTAAGTGCATTAGGAAATGTAATTATGTGAACCTCACGGCCATCCTAACAGGATGTGTGTTGTTTGCTTTCCAACTTTTTAATGCCAAAATGTTAATAATAAAAATCCACACATACCGATATATGCTAAATAGCAAGGTTTACATTTTTCCTTTATACTTTGCCGCTAAAAAAAAAAAAAACCATCAACACTTGGTACGTTCTTTTAATGGGAGTAAGAAGAATCCAGGGTGACAGGTTTTGAATGTTCCATTTTGCCTTTACAAGGGAGATCTGCTCAATTCTAATGGCCTTTACCCAGAGCCAGCCTGTGCTGAAATTACAGCTTATTGCAATTCTTCTGATGCGATGATTTTACCCATCATGCAAAGCATTTTGACAGATATTTAGAGCCTTTAACGCTGCTGCTCCACACAGGCTGACTCGGGATGGGTATTGGAATCGAGCAGATCACTTCAGTGAAAATGAAATGCTCATAAACGTCGCCCCCTGGATTTTATTGCCCCCAGGAGAAGAATAACACAAACTTGGCAGTTATTTCTTTCCGTTGGGGTACAAAGGGCCTCCTCCTCTCACTATCCAGCATGTTTACATGGATTTTCCATTTCATACTTCAGTCTGACCACACTGAGAGAGAAGGCTCCACCCCCTGGGAGGAAACAGAAAATGAACAAAGTTTAAAATCTCCCACCCTTTCCTGCCCACCTCAGTTCTTTCTGTTTCCTCTCTGTGGGAACCACTGGACAGAGTGTGTTTGAAGACTGTTAGTCTCCAGGCAATTTTTTATTTTAACAGTTTTTTGTTTTAACAATCCAGAGTCCCTGGAGCAGCCTGCTGTACCTTATATTTGTCACATACCGGGGTGTAGTTAACCTGCTGACTTGGGGCAGCCAGGGCAAAAAATTTCTGACATAGTCGGACTTATCTACGAGTTGTGTGATTTTTAAGAAAATCCCAGGCAGGTATTCCATGCTGCGGGTGTGCCAGCTCTTTAATTCTGACCGGTGCGCTAGATTCAACGTTTGCGGTTCCATCAGCTGTTTAGCTACAGTACTCGAATTCCTGCAAGAAGAATTCAAGAAAATGCTAGCAGTAAGTACACTAAAGACTGAAAGGGCAGAAGTCTAAGACAGAATGACCCTATCAAACGTTTTTTTCAAGTGAGTTAGTGGACAAAGGCCAGCTCCATTTAAGGGTTTTCCTACATGGGACTTATCAATTGTATTAAAAGGGCTAATGAAGCCACCATTTGAACCACTGGATGAAGTCCTGGAAAAATAGTTGTCTCTTAAATTTTGTTCCCTGTTAGCCATTACTTCGGCCAGAATAGTTAGTGAACTGCAGGCCCTGTCGTCAAAGGAGTCCTATTGTTCAGTACTCCCAGATAAAGTATATTGAGACCCAATCTAATATTTTGACGCAGGAGATAGTCCTTCCGACACTAACAATAGGAGCTGGCAAGGAAGAGGATCTCTCACTATTAGATGTTAGAATAGCCTTGATTAACTATTTGGAAAGATTCAGAGATTGGAGGTTGGCAGAACAACTCTTGATAACTTTCAGTGGCAAAAAGAGGGGTTTATCAGCCTCCAAGTCCACCATAGCCAGGTTGATAAAACAGACTTTTGTAAGGGGGTTGCCCATGGCAAGCATGGGATTGAGGGTTGGTGCAAGTTTTACAAAAGGTAAAGGATCTGTTATGCAGCGCTCACTGATGGCGTGAGAGATTACGTGAGTTTAATATTACTGTTGAGTTGTTTAGGTTCGCCTGGATGGTGCAGGGTAGCCTCTACTCTAGTAGAAGGAAGCAACTATAACACGGGCACCTCACTGAATAATCAGAACTGATACTTAAGTTGGTGTCATTCAGTGGGGAGATAAAAAACACTAACCTTTTGTTGAGTGCAGCGGTGATAAGAATTTCAGCATGGATCCGAGCCCCTGTTGCATCCCTTGTTGCCCATGTAGATTTGGGTTTTGATGGTGAGTTGGGATTGCCACTCACCATCAATCGCAGAGCGCTGCCCCATCCTCTCCATTTGTTGCAGTGGAGGAAGTGGGCAGAGGCCTGACACATCTCCCTGCATTGTAGTGAATGCAGCGGACATGGCCACGCCCCCATGAATGATGGTGGGGGGCAGAGGAGTAGCTAGTCTTTCTGGCACCCCGGGCAAAGATTCAAAATGGCGCCCACCCATCTGTTCTCAGGCCCCCCCCCGCTCCCCCTAGCTGCGCTCCTGGTGGGGGGTGTGGTCTTGCTCGTAAGCGCCGGTGCATTGAGTTTGGAGTCCTGGACATTTTGGGGACTGTGAGCTGCTGCCGGGGCTCAGTTCCAGTGATCATGTAAGTTACTAATCGTCCGAACTGGCACAGATAAGCTGTACAGGACAAAAGGTAAGTAACCTTTTATTTTATGTGCCCGCAATAATCTTTCTTGACTCGCTGAAATGCAAATGAAATGCACAGAACCTCAGCTGATCTTCTGAGTTATCCCGGGCTCTAATATAGTAAATGTTGCAGATTGTATATGGGTTCTGTTTGGCCTGTAGTTTGGGTTGGAAGATTTGTTCTCTCCTTATCTGATAGTATTTTGCCTGCCAAGATGGGAGTGGTGCACGGGTGTTCTAAGGCCCTTTCTTGGCAAATATTAATTATTAACAGCCATGTCTGTATCTTAATTGCCCTGTTAGAGTGATTTGTGTAACTAATGCGTCTGTCGTGTTTACATGCGGCATAGCAGAGCTGCCGGCTGTGTTGTGTTTTGCATGTGGTCATGTGATGCTGTCACTGCCTCCATCCATCAGTGTAGAAATCTATTTCAGTCTTACTTTGAATGAACCATGGAGGTACACAGCAGTAGCTAAGCACGTTACAAATGACACCAGGGCGGTGGTGTCGGTAAGCCTCTATTTTATCTACAACTACAAATTTGTGCCACAGAACTCCAGGAGAGACCTCAAAGAGACCACACAGCTCCAGCTACTGTAACTTTTTTTATTGAGTAAAATCAAAATCATAAACAATATATACAAAGTTACAATAATAAATAAAATAAATAAACAATTCGGCATATAATATATCATACAACCTAACACTACACTATACGCAATTCAGAAGGAAGACTAAGAGACCCCGTCACCTATGCACGCAGCCGTTCTTCAAAAATCTGTCATTGTTATAAAAAATCTACGGGTGATAAGAGATAGAAAAGCCCACCCAGAGGGAAGTCCCGAGGACTAAGGAGGCCTGATGTTCCTCCACTCCTTCATCCAGGCCCCCCCCCCCCCGTTCCCACCTGTCCCTCTCCAGCACCTGGATCTTCCCCCCCCCCCCCCCTCATGTAGGAGGTCATCCACCACCGGGACAGGGAGGACTTTCTTCCTAATGCAGAGCTCCAGCTACTGTAATGTCTTCTATGATCATGGAGCTTTTCTGAGCATAAAAGATTAGGAAGTAGATTTCCCTCTTCTTTTCTCTGTGCAGTGAATTGTGTAGATAGTCTCCTGCCATGCCTGAGAGAACTGCAACTAAATGTTCAGCAAGCATAGAGGAAAACTGCTGAAACATGGCAGATACAAGCCATACAATGACCAGAAATAGGGCTGTTCCTCGTAACACACTGGACTTTTGATTAAAGGGACTGTAAACTCAATGGCAATATAAGGCAACAAGCAGCTTGGCTGATGCCTGTGTGTTGCTCCTCCATTTCCTGCAGTGCAGGGTAGATGCTATAGCAGGACCCCAAAGTTTGCCCTCCTTCCAATTTCATTCCTTGAGAACCACAAAAGAGTGGTCTAACAGGCACCTCTGCCCCTTGATGCTCTGGGCATGAGTGAGGATGGCAACCCACAGTGGTACCACAGCTGTCTCTTGATCACAGCAGAGCACGCTCATGGCTCCGTAAGCTGCACCATGACATGTCAGCTATGACCCAGACATTCAAGTGACAAAAACAGTTTTGCTTAGACTACTTAAGGTATTTACATATAATCAGAGACTTTGAAATGCCTAATTTTACAATATTCCCCTGGGGGGGGGGGAAGTTAGCGGGTTTTGTTTTGTGCCCCGGGGGCATCCTGTTTTGTGATGCCCCGCTGAGTGAACCCCCACCAGATTGCCCATAACAACTTGCCTCTTCCTTGTCCAGTGCTGCATGTGTGGGCTCTCGCCACTGTCATTTGGCAAATGCCTTTGATTTCACTTCAGTGGGGAGCGTAAGCGGCTACATTCCCAGCGCATCTGAATGCGCACACGCACAACTCGAAGATGCAGGGGATGCACCCACTTGCGCTTCCCATTGTAAACAATCGAAACTGTTTGCCGAATGACAGTCACAGCAAACGGCTCTGATTGGACGATAGCCTGCGCAGGTGCACAAGGAAGAGATGAGTTATTATGGGTGATTTGGGAGGTTTCACACAGTGAAAAAAAAACAGAATGCACCGAGGGGAAGGCCATCCCTGAAATCTTTTGGATGCCATAGTAAATCACCACTGCTGCTTATCACTGACTGATATTAACAAGACCCCTTTCACTCCAGATCGTTTGTCACACGTTGGAATATTTATACTCCAATGTGACGCTAGAAAATGCAGCCCAGTAAATGAAATGGGCCCTTTCACATCAGTGCACTGCGGTTTGCAGCATGCTAAGTTTTGCCCACAGCACAACTGCAACGCACCCACCATATAAGTCTGTGGGCACTGCAGGTAAAGAGCATGTATTGTGGTGTGGTACTGGGGCCATACTCCAATCCTCTGGTCAGGCACTTCTGCAGACAGCTTCTTTAGGCCTTCAGTCCTCTGCTCCAGCAAGGAGTAGTGGAAGGCCCCAAGAGGTGGCTGCACCAATGTCTGACTGGAGATACTGGTCATACAGTCTGCTGCTTCTAGGTCTCGCCACTGCCGGGATCTTCTGCTGCCGCCTGCATCCAGGTACCCACACCCGCCTCAGGGGACAGGGAACAACAGGGCAGTGTAGGGCGGCATGTTCATGCCACTGCTGTTCTGCAAAGTGCAGCATACAATTGTGTACAGCGCTGCATCTCCACCGCAATGGTGGTGGATATGCATAGTGTGTAAGTAGCCTTAGATTGGTAAAACATAAAATATATTTATGATTAAAATTTCTAAGCTTCCTATGACGGGTACATAAAAACGGACCTTCACCATGATTTAATGAAAAGCCCAAACCCTTAAACCGGACCTTCACCATGATTTATTGAAAAGCTTAAACCGGACCTTCACCATGATTTATTGAAAAGCCCAAACCCTTAAATAACAATTCCCCAGCATCTGAAGTTAATATATTTTAAGTTTTTAGTCACTCACGTATTATTCTTTCCCCCACTGGGCTGCAACTCTTTTCAGGACTTTAGGATATGGGCACCGCCATCTTGACTCAGAAGCATCACACTTACTGAGGAGAGGAGAGTGGGATAAAGTACAGGGGGGCAGGTTATAGTTGTGCTTTGCTCAGACAGAGCATAGCTGGGGTCAGAAAAAGGTCAGCTAACCCAGAATGCAGAGCACCACAGTCAGGAGGCACTTCCTGTTTGCAGGCTGCCTGATGCTCCATGAGCCGCCATCTTGGATGTTTAAAGGCACATAACATGCAGTAGATGCAGGTAGGATGATTTTAAATGTGAGCAATCTGTATGTACAGGGTGGGGGAAATATATAAGATAGACTCTTATTCAGAGTGAAGGTCCGCTTTAAACTATTCCCCAGCATCTAAAATAAATATATTTTAAGTTATTAGTCATTTACTTATTATTCTTTCCACCCACTGGGCTGCAACTCTGTTCAGGAATCTAGGATACGGGCGCCCCATCTTGCCTCAGAAGCATCACACATACTGAGGAGAGCGGGATAAAGTACAGGGGGCGGGGTTATAGCTGTGCTTTGCACAGACAGAGCAGAGCTGGGGTCAGGGAAAGGACAGCAATCCCAGAATGCAGAGCGACATAATCAGAAGACACTTCCTGTTTGCAGCCCGATGCCCCATGAGCTGCCATCTTTGATGTTTAAAGGCTCATAACATGTAGTAGATGCAGGTAGGATGAGCCTAAAGATAGGCTCTTGTTCAGGGTGAAGGTCCGCTTTAATTATACAATATTAGTTGCAGATTTTCTTCAAGTTGTAGTTGGTACATTTCTAATGACTAACACCGACACCAAATCAGATGTCCAGTGCCATCGAATGTCTGTCACTGTCACTGTCACACTTGCTTCTTATTTCCATGACACTGTAAAGCATGTGAGAAGTGTGAAGGGGAAGTTTTTCTTTTCCAGCCCCATGATCTTTGCAGAACAGGAAGTGCAGTTTTACAGTTGCACACACTATGCTGATTTTGGATACTAGAGGGCTGAGCAAAGAACAAACAAATAAGTGTGCTTGTGTCAGCAAACACACACGTTTTTGTGTAGCTCTCCAGTATCTAACAATGTTGGCATTTTAGGTGGAGATGGAATTAAAAAACTGTCAGTACCCCACGGCTGCTTTGCCCCTCTCTGCCTGTCTAAAACGCACCAGTTCCCGAGAGAGTCCTGCAGTGTCCACGGGTCCAGAGATTCCTTGGCTGCTCATCTACCATTTTCTTGCATGGTGCTCTGTTCACTTTGGCAGATGGGGTGTTCCAGAGTCTGCTTTGGGGCACCTCCTCAGTAAGGTGGACCCTTAATAAGAGTAGCCGTTGCAGTCGCTGGCTAGGTAAATTTATTTGGTGACTTTGGGGCTTCACCCAAATTGGGATGCCCTAAAAATGAGGAGATTTACCGTTACTGGAGAAGTCCAGTCTCGGGGGAACCCGAGAAAAAAAACCTTATGTAGCCAGCGGTCAAACACTGTCCACCAGGGTCAGTGCCACACAGACACAAAGCAGCATCCCCGCTGTGTGCACGCTCCCGTCTGCTCATTCTAGGGAACGGCGCTGCACACACGGCGGCATTGCCCCATTGCCTCTGGCCCATTGTGCCGTTGCACCCAGGACCCAGAGCACTGGGAGAACTTCACTGGACCATGGACCAGGTAAGGGTTTTTTCTTTGTAACCCATCCTGCCTCAGTGCCAAGGGTTGGTGGCAGGACGGGAGAGTTACCCTGAGCCTGGACTTCTGCTTTAAGTATATATATTTTTTTTTTTTTTTGCCTGGACAGGGACCAAAAACCTGGGATTTTCACTATCCTGGGTTTTGGTCCGTCTCCTTGGGGCATCCTGATTTTGGAATGCCCTGTTTCATGAAACCCTGCCAGTCCCCCACTATTCTCACCTTTCAAACGAGGCACAGGCCTGACTCCCCTCCAATCAGCTTATCTGGCTGCGAACTGAATGGAATTCAAGCCGCACTCTGAATTAGCAAGTGCAACCCCCTGCATCACTCGGCTGTACGCTCCCACGTCAGCCATTCAGCTACAGCGGGCAAGCATCCACCATGGACTCATAGAATAGGGGTTTCACACACTGAGGCATCCCAATCGGGATGCCCCGAGGGGTCACCTTACCGGACCTAGCATTTTATAAATGCTAGGTTTGGTTTAGGTCCACTCTAAAGTCATTCAACAAAAGGGTACTTTTTGTCCCCCACAGCTGGATCTGAGCGACCATAAGTCACGGGGCAGCCACGCCCTCTTTATTCACTACAATGGAGGGGGTGTGTTAGGCCATGGGTGACGCAGGCCTGGATACAGCGGACAGGTGAACTGCTGATCTAGCGCCAACAAAAGGTTGTGGGACAAACGAGAAGTGCATGTTTGTTTTTAATTCAGAGAGCAGTTCATGTTGTCACTTCCATCCCCAGCCCAGTGCCCCATAACAGTCTGTTTCTTTTTATTACTAAAGTCTTTGCCCAATATTGATAAAAAGTCTAATGGGAAGTAGTATTATGGTGTATACATGTAGTTTGGGAAATAAATCTAGTCGTACTTGTTCCGTCCTGTGACTTCTGTGGGGCAGGGGCGGCTCTCCAGTACCCATTGCGAGAGATTTGTTGGACAAACCTATAGCTCTGTGTAAGCATGCTATATGGGAAACTGCTTACCTATACTTACTTACCCCCCCCCCCCCCCCCAAGCAAAACTTGAAGTACCAAAACAAAAGGTATTAACTTTTCAGATTTACTACTCTATTTCTATTAGTAAGGACTGCTGGCTTATCCCCTAAGCTCTGCCTGTAGGAATATTGTGATCAATGTCGGAGCATCTCTATAATGGTAATACACTTTTAGTCCTTCTATGTATAAATTGAATGGAGCATTCAATAACCTGTCACCCTATTATCATTTCTTCTTTCCAGAAAAAATGAAAAAAAGGCTTGGCAGGTTTTTGGGGTATCACAGGTGCTTTAGTAATACCACCCTCTTGCATTTGTTTCCTGTCTTCTGAAATCCATGGTTGCTCCAACATGTATTACTTTCTGTCTAATATTCACAGTGGAATTGCTAAAGGAGTGTCACCCTTGCGTTGGCTCATTTTCAGCTAAATAGATTTACAGTAATATTTGTATTGCGCTATTAATTATCGGTCAGTGACCTCGCTGAAGGGATAAAAAGAATAGTGTTTACTCATTAATGAAAGCAATGTGGAGACTTGGCAAAGCGCTGGTGTCCCTGAATCCATCGTTGTTTTAGTCAGAGGAGTGGGGGGAGCTGTAATCTGTTTATTGTATTTAGTCTGTTCCTAGAAACCCAGGAAGGAGGTTTATTTATTGGGCCAGACCCACATCACAACGATGGCCATAGCCTTTCTCCTTCTATCCGAGGCAGCAGAGGATGCGGAAGTGCACAGGCAGCTTTCTTTTATTGTTGTTAATTAGAGCACAGGTGCCACAAATGGTATCTGAAATTTGGCTTTCTGCAAACAAACCATGGGCTCAACCTAGAAACTGCTCTTACATCCACATTTTTACTTAAAATGGAACAAAACCTAGTGAGGTTGTCCATGGCCTTCCCCTGAGGTATTCCTAGAGGTATCGCTCTATGAAACCCCTCAGATCACCCATGGAACTCACCTTTCCGCTGTTCTATGGCGCATGCTCGGGCTTTCATCCTATCAGTCGTTTGCCGTGCATTCGTCCTTCTGCAATCAGGAGCACAAGCACGGCTGGAGGTGGAGGCATTCGCACAGCTCAAAGATGCGGGCACCTGTGCCAGCCATTTGCATAGGAGCAGAGCCGCTTGCCGAATGACGTATACATGACAGTTGGTTCTGATTGGACGAGAACCCACGCATGCACCGCAGGGTCGGGAGGAAGTGTGTTTTACAGGGCGATCTGGGTGGTATCACACAGTGGGGAATCCTAAATTGGGATTGCCCAGGGGCAAGAAACCACACCCAGGATAGTCAAAATCCTGGGTTTTGTTCCGCTCTAAAGGGGATGTCCAGGAAAGTAAGAAAACAAACTCTCCTTTTCTCCCTGCAGATTATCAAGCTGTCTGGGGCGGCTGATTACTGGATCGTGAGATGGCGTGCCTGCATGGTGTAAGCCTGATCTTAAACCCAACCAATACCCATTTTACATAAAATCTGTGTTGGTCAGCTCCCCCCCACCCCCAATTTACACCTTGCAGGGCTTGTTAATCTTCCCTTGGCTCGCGATGTGCCAACAATCAGCCAAGAACAGGCCACGTGACCGACACTGGCCAATCACATTTCGCAAGGTGAACACAGATAAACTAATATTCTAAGCATACAGCACGTCCTGCTCCCATAGTAGTAATAACATGTGGGTAATCCTCCGCCTCCGGCGCCGTGCACTGCAGACATGTAGAAGACAAGCTCCTCCCGGCCCTACATATACCGAGGGACCTCCCACAAATCCCCAGATTTCTCTGCAGTGCTGAAACTGCGAAGACATGAAGTATCACGCTCTCGCAGGCGAGCGGGGCTTGACAGCCCGAGGCCCTGCGGGACTATTTCCACCCGTCCTCATTGTGAATTAATGCCTCCCAGCCTGGGCTGCGTTGGTCGGGTGAAGGTAGGCAGCACCTAGTGTGCTTACGGAGCTAGTCTCCACCGCAATCCCCCTCCATAGGGTAGGCGGTTAAGGCGAATGGTGAGCCTTCAGTGGATGCCCCTCCCGCACCAGTGCCCCCATGTCCCATCTAACGGTGAACCCTCTATTCGGGTCACCTTCCTCCCCAGATTCCCCCGTTAGTGGGGGGAAAAAGAGGGGGGGGTTGTGTGTTTGATGGCCTACTCCTTGCCCTAATTACACTGTAGACACTTTACCGCTACCGGGTGTCAGAGCGCGTTTCACCTTTTTATTTTTCAACTGACCGCAGCGTTTTACTGTGCTCTAGGCGCATACAGCACTGTTCGGGGAAGCTACGGCGTTTTTTACAAATCTCCTTACTCACTCGGTCAGACTTCTTCTCTGAAGTGATGCTGACGTATCTACCATTATCTCCTGATTGGCTGTGCGCCTTCTAGCTTCGCGCTCTCCGGGGGGGAGGCGTGGTTAGGTCTGGCGCGTTCCGCGTCATCGCCCGCTCTGGCCCGCCCTTCGAGGTTCGCTGGGCGCCATTTCCTTCTCGCATGCGCGTGGTGAAGACGTCCTCCCCTCGCAGACTTGTAAGTGCCCTCATGGGCGATCTTTCCCTAGCTTGCTTCTTCACGCTCGGCTCTGACATCCCTGTTCCCCTTGTGTCTTTCAGACAGCGGTCCTCGGTGGCTTCCCCCGGCCCGACGTAGCGCCCGGTCCAGACCATTTTTCAGAAATGACTCCCACTTCCCAGCGGGTTATTAAGGCATCCAGGGTTGCTTAAAGCGTCAATCCCTACTGGCATATTGAATTTAATAATCACCATATGGAGGCATCCCAGGACATCGCGAACGGGATCCCCCTGGGACAAGCCCGTCTGTGTGCAGCTTGTGGGGTTTCACCTAGCAGCGGTGACAATACACGGGTCTGCGTACCTTGTGCTCAACAGGCGCTAGCCGGTCTCCCTACCTCTTCCGAGGCTGGGCCCGCACCTCGCCTTACTTCCCCTACTCCCCCAAGCTTGAGCCTAACCCCCAATACTAGTGGGGATTCTCACGCTGATTTGGCCTCTAGATTGGCTAGTGTGGAAAGCTTCATCGCTGGCTCCTTGGCGCGCAAGGCTACTGCCAAGAAGCGTCTTTTGAATCCTGAGGCTACTATTCTCCCTGTAGAATCTGATGATCTACTGCTTTCCTATGCTCAGTCCCCATCAGAGGAAGGGGAACTGCTCTCTGACTCAGGATCCTACGAGGATGAGTCCAGGAGTCAGGAGGAGTCTGGTTCTGATCTTTGGTCCCACGACGACATTGACAGACTGCTGTCTCAGATCTTTGATGTGTTATCCCTCTCTCCCCCTCCCGCGGCCCCTCGGCAAAGGGGCGATCTGTTTCATACCGCTAGGGTGCGGTTGGAGTTTCCCGAACAAACTCACTTTAATAACCTAGTGCTGAAAGAATGGGAACATCCCAGCAAACTCCAGGGGATTCCTAAAGCTGTGGATAAGAAGTATCCATTTCCTGCCGATCTGGTTAAGTGTTGGACATCGCCGCCCGAGGTCGATGCCCCGATTCTGAGTCTGTCCAACACCTCTATTATGCACTCCCCTGACACTACTATGCTGCGGGATTTAGAGGATCGGCGAGTTGATCAATTGGCATGTCATGCCTTTGCATTTGGGGGAGCGTCGCTCCGCCCGCTGTGCGCCTTGGCCATCACGGCGGTGGCGCTCAGGACGGTGGTTAAGACTGCCCTGGAAGGGGCGGATGACTTGCCCTCTGAGGCCGCCAACGCTCTGGCCACCTGTGAGACCTTTGTGAATTATATCCTATCTGCATCGGACGATGCTATTAAGCTGAGCGCTAGATCTTCTGCTCTGGTGGTGGCCATACGCCGCGCGATCTGGTTACGCCAGTGGGCTGCTGACAACGTCGCCAAGAAGGCCCTTACGGGGCTTCCATTTAAAGGACTGCGCCTGTTTGGAGAAAGATTAGATATCTTTGCCAAGGGTGGCAAACTGCCCCAGCGCAAGCGTCAGATTCGGCCCTTTCTTGGTCCAAGCTCCCATTCTACCCCCTACCGTGGGACCAAGCAGGGTAGAGGGGTGTCCTTCTCTGGGTCTCGCGCAAAACCCTGGAACAAGAACAGAGGACGCTGTCCTGGCTCCTCCTGGGGGCCCAAGCCCAAAGCCCCCCCCCCCCCCCCCCCCCAAGACCCCCCAAGCATGAAGGGGCGCCCTCGCCCGTCAGGGTGGGGGGATGTCTACAGCAGTTCGAGCATGTCTGGAGACGCCTTGTCCCAGACCGGTGGATTCAGGATCCTGCCTCAGCTCGAGTCTTGATGCTGGCTGTGCAGGACCTTCTGGAGCTCGGGGTCAAGTGCGAGGTCCCCTTAAGAGACAGGGGCATGGGGTTTTATTCCAACCTGTACACGGTGCCCAAAAAGGACGGGTCAGTCAGACCCATTCTGGATTTGAAAATCCTAAACAATTTTGTCAGAAGCAGGCATTTTCGTATGGAAACTCTGCGCTCAGCCATTGCCTCGCTGCGTCCAGGGGACTTCATGACATCTGTGGACATCAAGGACGCTTACCTGCACGTTCCGGTGTTCTCAGGGCACCAAAGGTTCCTCAGATTTGCACTGTTGGATCAGCATTATCAGTTCGTGGCCCTGCCATTCGGCCTTACGTCGGCTCCCAGGGTCTTCACCAAGGTGCTGGCAGGGGTGATGTCTCTCTTAAGACTAAAGGGCATACGCGTGTTGCCCTACCTGGACGATATACTCATCACCTCTCGGTCTCTGCGGCAGGCAGAGCTGGACACTCGGTTGGTGGTGTCCACCCTGGAGTCCTTCGGCTGGGTGATCAATTACCCAAAGTCCTCTCTGTCCCCCTCCTCAGTGACCCCGTTTCTGGGGATGATTCTGGACTCGGTTCAGTCAAGGATATTCCTTCCTCCGCAGAAGGTGGAAGCTCTGACAACCCAGGCGAGGTCCCTGCTCGCGAACCCTCATCCCTCCATCCGGCAGGGAATGCAGTTGGTGGGCTCGATGGTGGCAAGCTTCGAGGCGGTGCCCTTTTCCCAGTTTCATTTGAGAACCCTGCAGCTTCACCTTCTGACAGTATGGAACAAGGACCCAGCATCTCTGGACGACAGCTGGGTGATTCCCCCCTCGGTCAGACAATCCCTTGCGTGGTGGTTGGACCACAGGAACTTGACAAGGGGCAGATCCTTCCTGGCTCCCTCTTGGGAGACGGTCACAATGGATGCCAGTCTTTCGGGCTGGGGGGGATTCTGGAAGTCCCTGCGCTTCCAGGGGAGGTGGGGCCCTCAGGAGGCCCACCTTCCTATCAATGTCCTGGAACTCAGGGTGGTCCGATTGGTGCTGGGTCAAAAACGATTGACCCAGCACCTGCAGGGTCTGGCGGTTCAGGTACGCTCAGACAACAGGACGGCGGTGGCCTACATCAATCATCAGGGAGGAACCCGGAGCAAGGGTGCTCTCCAGGAGGCGTCTCTGATTCTAACTTGGGCAGAGATCAATGTACAATGCATATCGGCTGTCTACATTCCGGGGACGGAGAATCTGCTAGCAGATGCTCTGAGCAGGGGGGGCTTCCGTCAGGGGGAATGGTCCCTCTGCGACAGGGTATTTCAGTCACTGTGTCACCGTTGGGGTATGCCAGACGTGGATCTCTTTGCGTTACGTCACAATCACAAGCTACCGAGCTTTGTATCCCTGTCTCAGGATCCTCTGGCTCTGGCCATGGATGCCCTGTCAATGTCTTGGAAGGAGTTTCGACTCCTGTATGTGTTTCCACCAATTCCCCTTCTGGGCAGAGTGCTGCGCAAGATCGCTCTGGAAGGGGTACCTGCGATTCTGGTGGCCCCAAGGTGGCCAAGAATAGTGTGGTTCGCGGATGTGGTTCAAATGGCAGTAAATCAGTACGATCTGCCAAGGTTGCCAGACCTTCTGACTCAAGGGTCTCTACGCCATCCCAATTTACTAACGCTGGCTTTGACGGCTTGGCTATTGAAACCTCCATCTTGATGGAAAAGGGTTTGTCTGCATCTGTTGTGGCTACTATGGTGCAAGCCAGGAAGAAGACCTCTGCTGCCATCTATTATAGAGTATGGCGTGCTTACATTGACTGGTGTGAATCCAGGTCCCTTCCCTGCCGGGAATTCTTAGTATCCAGGGTGCTGGAGTTTTTACAACATGGTCTAGACCTAGGTCTTAAGCTGAGTACCTTGAAGGGCCAGGTTTCGGCCCTGTCTATTTTCTTTCAGAAGACCTTTGCCCAGCACTCTCTTATCATGACTTTCTTTCAGGGGGTCACTCATGTGCGCCCTCCTCGGAAACCTATGGTTCCTGTTTGGGATCTGAACTTGGTGTTGTTGGCCCTGCAGGGGGCTCCCTTTGAGCCTATTCATGAGGCCGCTCTAGCTGTGCTCACGCTCAAGGTTGTCTTCCTGGTAGCCATCACTTCGGTCAAACGTGTGTCTGAGTTGGCTGCTTTGTCTATTCAGCCTCCCTACTTTGAGAGACACAGGGATAAGGTGGTGTTTCGCTTCAAGCCAGACTTCCTGCCTAAGGTTGTGTCTGCATTTCATTTGAATCAAGATATTGTACTTCCTTCCTTGTGCTCTAATCCTAGTAACCCTAAGGAAAGGGCTTTGCATTCCTTGGACGTGGTCAGGTGTGTCAAGTCTTACCTGGTTACCACCAGGCCTTTAGAAAGACGGATGCTCTCTTTGTTGTGCCTCATGGACCTAGGAAGGGTTTGGCTCCCACCAAGTCTACCATCAGTAAATGGATTCGTCAGGCTGTTGTTCAAGCCTATACTGCTAAGGGGAAGACTCCCCCCCCTTTCGTCTTACTGCTCATTCTACTAGAGCGGTTGGGGCTTCTTGGGCTTTTCAGCACCAGGCCTCTGTGGAGCAAGTTTGCAAGGCCGCTACTTGGTCTTCTGTACATACCTTTACTAAGTTTTACAAGGTTGATGTTCGGGCCTCAGCTGACGCTGTGTTTGGCCGCAAGGTTCTGCAGGCGGCAGTAGTTTAGACTGCTTGCTGTTGCCTTCTGTTGGGGATCCCACCCTTCTTTATGGACACTGCTATTGGATGTCCCACATGTTATTACTACTATTGGAGCAGGACGTGCTGTATGCTTAGAATAATACAACTCTGTGAAGTACTCACCTGTAGAGTTGGTATTATACGCATACAGCACGTCCTGCTCCACCCCACCCTTGGGGTGGATCCCCTGTTGATGATTGTTATCTTTGATATTTTTGCCAGTTTTGGGTGGTTGTTTTCTCCTGGCCTCTCTTTCTCACTGCTTTTCAATGCTGGGGATTTGTGGGAGGTCCCTCGGTATATGTAGGGCCGGGAGGAGCTTGTTTTCTACATGTGTGCAGTGCGGAGGATTACCCACATGTTATTACTACTATTGGAGCAGGACGTGCTGTATGCGTATAAAACCAACTCTACAGGTGAGTACTTCTCAGAGTTGTATTATTTACAAGGCTTGCAGTAGAGGCCCTGACATTGGGGATGCCCCCCCCTTGCTCCTGGAGGGCACCAAGACCCAATTTATGAAAAATTAGTGTTGGTCCAGTTTACTTCACTATCCGCCAAATTCGGACAAGTCTGTGTTGGAGTATTGAAAGGCAGCTTAAAGTTGCCTTGCACCCTCGCAACCCAATGTATGGCCCCCCACCCACCAGATTAAGTTCAGTCTGTATATTGGGAGACTGTTGCCATGAGGACTAAAAAGAAGGTTTTTTTTTTATTTTTATTTAAACGTTTAGTCTGGCAAGCTCAGTGATTACATTTAAATAGTAAATGATATGCATATGCTTACCCCTATGTTTTTGTTTCTGTGCTTTACAGCACCAAGTTGCTAATGGAGGATTGGGTGCCTGCTCCTTCAATTTCGGCTTGTGGGCGGCACGCTTTGGCTAGATAACCCTGTAAAACTTTGCAGTCTCCTGTATTGTTGGCAGTCGCTTGCTTGTTATGGCGGTGATAGAATAATGTTAGGTCGGTCATGACTGCCTAAGAACTGAGCTCATTCTGGTACCAAATGTAGATCCCCACACATCAGGCAGCCACCCCGTCACCTTTCTCCCCTTTCCCTTTTAAATCTGGCATTTATTTAAGTGATCAGTGTAAGCTGTCATCTCTCATCATCTCTCCTAAATTCCTTCACAGCTTCCCCTGCACTCTGGTAAACATTGACGGTCAGGAGAGATGTTGCCGAGCCTCTAGGAACGGTTTACCTTTATTTATACTTTCCCAGGCGGTGGGCTGAGATGCAAGATGACGCCTGGCGGCGAGCCATCAGCGGGCTAATTCTCTGTTGCCATGGCAGCATTGATGTGATGAAAATGAAATGGCACTCAGTCCGCCGCTCACCTGTTTATGGCTTATGTATTATGCAAGCCGCTTCTCGCTGGCAAGGTGATTGTTGCTGCCGCGTTTCCTTCTATTGTTTGTTCAGAAAGCCAGTGGCCCAGGACTCTGCAATTTCCAAAGGTGCTGCTCCAGTCTCGAGCAAGCTGAGCAATTATAGATGACAGATCGTCAGCCGCATAAACGCCAGCCAGATTAATTTGCAGCCAATTATTTAGCATCTCTCTAGTGTGTGAAACTGCTTGTCATGGCCAGAGCTAGTGGTCACTATGCTGAGCTTTGTTTCACTTTTCTTAGGGTTTGTTTACATAGGAGCAGGCACAGACCCCCCCCCCCCTCCCTACAATCAGCTTGTTTCCTAGCAGTAAAATTGTGTTGCATGGGGTTTTTGCTGTTTTCCGGCAGATGTAGTTCATTAGGTTTTATTCAGCACCATGCAAGTTTGGTTTCAATGCAAACTCTCGTGCAGAAAATATCTGTGTGGCGGGTGATTCAGGGAACCCACCTAAATCTTTTCCACATGATATTTTCCTTCACCTTTCATTAGAATCTTGCATCAGCAAATAATTGACAGTATATGAGTACCTGAGCAACCAGCACCAGGAATAGGGCTGATAATCCTGGGCTCAGTGGGCCAAGCCCCTTACCCCTTGTTATGGGTCCGTCACTCTTCTATTACTAATAGGCACCAGACTCTTGCGCACCCCTAATGCCCCAGGAGAGGGTAATTGAGCTGCTGTTTCCTAGCAGGTGACATGCCAGCCCCCCTACCCGGGACCCCTTACCAGTGCACCGGCAGTAATCAATAAAAAAAAGTCCACACAAAAAACATTTAATATTATACATATTCTTAGTATACAGTACGTCCTGCTCCAGATAAGATTCTTTACATCTGGGTATAACTCCGCCAGATGGCCCTGGACTGCAGAGACAGCGAAATTGCCTCCTCCCGGCCCCTCAAATACCCGGGACCTCCCACAAATCCCCAGATTTTCTCTGCAGTCTGGACTGCAAAGGACAAGAAGACGGCTCTCTCTTCTCGCAGGTGAGTGGGGCTATTAGCCTGCGGCCCTGTAGGACTATTCCCACCTGTTCCATTGGTAGTTTGCCTCCCAGCCTTGGCTGCGCTGGTGCGGGTATTGGTAGGCAGCACCGCTGTCAGTTGCTTAGGAACGCTGCTCCACTGCAATCCCCCACCAAAGGGTAGGCGGTATAGGCACATGGTCCCGCACTTTTGCCCCTCGCCCCTGTCTATCGGTGGGCCCTACGTTAGGTGGCCGCTGCCCTCCCTCGCTCTCCCTTGTAGTTCTCGGGAAGGGGGGGGGTGTGAGTGTGTGTTTGGTACATTAACTTTTTGGTTGGTGTGCTTGGTTGGCCTTTAGTCCTGTCACCGCACAGATTTGGTTGCACTGGTTGCTTGTTTGAATATGCCGCTGCCGCCGCGCGCGCTTGTACAGCGTTCCGTGGTCGGCGGCGACATTACCTCTGGCGCTGCTGCGCCATCATTGGTTGATTGTCACGTGTGCGGCTTTGCGCTCTTCGGGGGGGCTGGGCCTGTGGATGGCGCGTTCCGCATCACTGTCTCCACAGCCCGCCCCTCGAGGTATACTCGCTGCCATTTTTGCTTCTTCGTGCTGCGTGGCTGGCGCCTACCTACCGCAGTCCGTGAGTGCCCTTGTGGGCTGTTTGTATATATTTTTAATGTTATGTATGCATGTCGCCTACGGGGTTTTTTTGCTTATGTCTTACAGGCGGGTCAAACTCAATTGGTTTCTCCCGGCCCTACCCCCCTACTTATTGAGGCCTAGTGTGCTAATTCCTCCCACTTCCCTAGCGGGCTATTGGGGCATCCCGGGTTGCTTTTCTAGCGTGAATCCCTATCGGCCTATTGTGCCGCTATAATCACCATATGGAGGCGTCTCGGGATAATGTGCTTCGGGACAAGCACGGCTGTGTGTGGCGTGTGGGGTGTCCCCTACAAGTGTTGACAATGTGCGGGTTTGTGTACCTTGTGCCCAGCAGGTGCTTGCTCTGCAGCCTGGTTTACCAGCAGCTGGGCCTGCGCCACGTATGGCTTCACCTACTCCCCCAAGCTTACATTTGACTCCCAGTGAGCTGCATACCAGTGGGGAGTCTCAGCCTGATGTGTCTACTAGACTGGCCAGTGTTGAAAATTTGCCAGCTAATACTATGGGGCGTAAGGCCTCTGCTAAGAGGTGGCATTTGGCGCCTGATGTCACTCTTTTCCCTATGGAGCTGAAGAGTTCTTTGATCTGTCTGGTTATACCCCCCTGGAAGAAGGGTAATTGTTCTCTGCCTCAGAATCATCTGATGAGAGGCCCAAGGGTTATGATGATTCTGGCTCTGATCCCTGGGCCCCAGATGATACTGATAGGCTTTTGGCTCAGATTTTTGAAGTGCTTTCTATCTCTCCCCCGGCCGCGACTCCTAAGCAGCAGGGGGAATTGTTTCATATTGCTAAGCCACGTTTAGAGTTCCCTGAACAATCTCATTTTAATAATCTCGTGCTTAAAGAATGGGAGCGTCCTAGCAGGCTCCCCGGAGTCCCTAAGAGTTGGGATGTGATGGGATGGGATCCTGCTGATGTGGTTAAACGTTGGTCATCCCCTCCCAAAGTGGATGCCCCAATTCTGGATTTGTCTAACACCTTTGTCATGCATTCCCCTGACTCTACTACCCTGAAGGATAGTGAGGACCGGCGTATTGCTCAGCTGGCTTCCCATGCCTTTGCATGTGTGGGGATGGCGCTACGCCCAGTTTGTGCCTCTGCCATTACAGCTGTGGCTATTAGGACTCTGTCCTAGATGGAACTCCTGATGATGTTTCTAGTGAAGAGTATAATGCACTCTCGCGTTGTGAGGTATTTGTTGCTTATGTCCTCTCTGCCTTGGATGATACCATTAGGATGTGTGGCAGAGCCTCTGCCTTGGTGGTGGCTATACGCCACTCGGTTTGGCTGCGCCAGTGGGCAGCTGACAACGCTGCCAAGAAGGCTCTCACTGGTTTTACCCTCAAAGGACTACTCCTCTTTGGGGTCTGCCTGGACCTGTTTGCTAAGGGAGGCAGGCTACCCCAGCGCAGAAGGCAGTCTCGGCACTTTCGGGGCCCAGGCTCCTTTTCTTCCCCCTACCGTGGATCCAGAACGGGAGAGGGATCTCCTTTACTGGGGCCCGAGGAGATTTCTGGGGTAGGGGCAGAGGACGTGGATGCCCTGGCTCATCCTGGGGCTCTATGCCTAAGTCTTCTCCCAAGCCCCCTCAGGCATGAAGGGGCGCCCTCACCTATCCGGCTTCAGCTCTTTGCTCATGTCTGGAGGCATCATGTCTCAGACCAGTGGATTCAGGAGGTAGTGTCCTCCGGTTACAAGATAGAGTTTGCTGCCTGGCCGCCCCCAAGATTCATCATATCCCGAATGTCTCAGGACCCCATGTCAGCTCAGGCTCTGATTCTGGCGGTGCAAAGCCTTCTGGAGCTGGGGGTCATCTGTCAGGTCCCCTTACTAGAAAGGGGCAAGGGTTTTTATTCCAACCTTTTCATCGTGCCCAAAAGAGATGGGTCAGTCAGGCCCATCCTGGACTTGAAGATCCTCCAACAGGCAGAGATGGATACTCAGCGAGGAGTGTCCACACTGGAGTCATTTGGCTGGGTGATCAGCCATCCCAAATCTTCCCTGTCTCCCTCCTTGGTGACGCCTTTTCTGGGAATGAGTCTGGATACAGTTCAGGCAAGGATTTTTCTTCCTCAGCAGAAGGTGGACAGTCTGTTAGCGCAGGTTAAGTTCCTTCTATCTTGCCCTTATCCCTCCATCAGGCAGGGAATGCAGCTGGAGGGCCTGATAGTGTCGTGCTTCGAGGCGGTTCCTTATGCCCAGTTTCACATGAGGCCTCTGCAACTCCACTTTTTGTCAGTGTGGGACTAGGATCCTGCGTCCCTGGACCAGGTCCTTGTTCTGTCCCTCCTAGTCAGGCGGTCCCTCGTGGTGGCTGGGCTCCAGGAACCTGTTGGCGGGCAGATCCTTTGCTGGGAGACGGTCACCACGGATGCCAGTCTGACAGGTTGGGGGGGCTTCTGGAAGTCCCTACAGTTCCAAGGGCGGTGGGGCCCTCGGGAGGCCCACACCCCTATCAACATTCTGGAACTGAGGACGATCAGGTTGGTTCTGGCTCACTTGACCCAACACCTTCGGGGCCGGCTTGTTCAGGTACGCTCAGACAACCAGACGACGGTTGCCAACATCAATCATCAGGGAGGGACCCAGAGCAAGGGGGCCCTCAAGGAAGTGTCCCTGATCCTGTCCTGGGCAGAGGACAATATTCCCTGTATCTCAGCTGTGTACATTCTGCGCAAGATAGCTCAGGAAGGGGTGCCAGCAATCCTGGTGGCTCCCCGGTTGCCAAGAAGAGTGTGGTTTGCAGACATAGTGCAGCTGGCAGTAGATCTGTACGCTCTGCCCAGGGTTCCAGACCTACTCACTCTGACATTTACGCCATCCCAATTTACAAACGCTGGCTTTGACGGCCTGGCTGCTGAAACCTCCATCTTGATGGAGAAGGGGCTGTCTGCCCCTGTTGTTAACACCATGATTAGGGCTAGGAAGAAGTCTTCTTCTTCCATTTACTATAGTCTTTGGCGTGCCTACATTGACTGGTGTGAGTCTAGGCCTCTTCCCTGTCGTGTGTTCTCTATTCCCAGGATTCTGGAGTTCCTTCAACATGGTTTTCGGATCAGGGGCTTCGTTTTCTTCCAAAGATTTTTTGCTCAGCATTCTCTAGTCAAGACCTTTTTCCCGGGGGTTACTTATGTGCGTCCTCCACGTAAGCCTATGTTGCCTGTCTGGGACTAGAACTTGGTCCTTTCTGCCTTGCAGGGTGCTCCATTTGAACCTGTGCATGAGGCTGCCTTGGCCATTCTTACTCTCAAGGTTGTCTTTTTGGTGGCTATCACTTCTGTTAGGCATGTGTCTGAGTTGGTGGCGCTTTCCATCCAACCCCCCTACTTTTGAGAGACACCAGGACAAGGTGGTGTTTAGCTTCAAGCCAGATTTTCTGCCTAAGGTTGTGTCTGCCTTTCATCTTAATCAGGACATTTGTTCTACATTCCTTGTGCCCTAATCCTAGTAACACTAAGGAGAGGGTGCTGCATTCCTTGGATGTGGTCAGCAATCTGAAGTACTATCTGGTGGCTACTGCACCTTTCAGGAATACTGATGCTCTTTTTGTGGTCCCTTCTTGTCCTAGGAAGGGTTTGGCTCCTGCTAAATCTACTATCAGCAAATGGATCCGTCAGGCTGTGATTCAGGCCTACACTGCTAAGGGGAAGAATCCTCCCTTCTGCCTTACTGCTCATTCCACTCGTGCTATTGGTGCCTCTTGGGCTTTTCTGCACCAGGCTTCTGTTGAACAAGTTTGCAAGGTCTTCTGTTCATACCTTTTCAAAGTTTTACAAGGTTGATGTTAGGGCCTCAGCTGATGCTGTCTTTGGCCGCAAGGTTTTGCAGGCGGCAGTGATTTAAAAAGGGATGCCACCCTACTTTACGGACACTGCTATTGGATGTTCCAGACTCTGGAGCAGGACGTACTGTATACTAAGAATAATACAATTCTGTGATTAATCACCTATAGAATTGATATGAGTATACAGTACGTCCTGCTCCACCCCACCCTTGGTTTCATTATTGTTGGATCCCCTGTATGGTGATTGTTATTATTGTTGGTTTAGTTACTGGTTGGTTATGTTATCATTCTCCCGGCTTCTTGTTAATGCTTGTTATTGCTTTTCAATACTGGAGATTTGTGGGAGGTCCCGGGTATTTGAGGGGCCGGGAGGAGCCCAGTGCCATCTGGCGGAGTTATACCCAGACGTAAAGAATCTTATCTGGAGCAGGACGTACTGTATACTCATAATACCAATTCTACAGGTGAGTAATCACAGAATTGTATTTTTACAACTTACCAGTCTGTGGCTTCTAGCATCTGTCCCCCTGCTGGGCGGCATTCACTTCTTTGTCTGCCGGGGTCTTTTGGGTCCCTCGCCTCATTCTCCAACATCAATGGTGTGTGCAGTGAGGTGTCCTCTGCTGTTTAGTCAGGCTTGAGTACACAGCGAGGAATGCCGCATTGGGTACAAGGTAAGGTTTTTTTTAAACCCACAGACATAGTCCTTAATTCAGAGTTGACAAAAACTCTCATGTTAGTAAAAAATTCAATTCATGAGAAAAAAGCCTGAGAACTGTTAGTCACTGTAAGTTAATCACCAGATAGGAAGACAATGAAAGTCCAGGGCACCTTTGTACTATTGAAAAGGGTATTGAACTTTTTACCTGTAGTAAAAAGTGCCATTGACTTTCATTGTCTTCCTATCTGGTGATTCAGTAACAGTGAAACTTTCAGGCTTTTTTTCTCATGAATTACATTTTTTACTACCATGAGAGTTCTTTGTGAATGGAGGCCATAGAGTTTCTGGAAATACACTTGGCCTGCAGAAGGTATGGTCTCATTTCTACAGGGCAGGTTTCAGAAAGGGCATAATTAGTTATGCTGGTTTTGTCCAGGCAAAGGGTAAAAACTATATTCTAAGTATGTCACACACCCCGCTTCAGATAGTCATTACACTTGGGTTATACCGACCTGTAGAGGGCGATCTTGCAGAGATGTCATGAAAAAAAGGGAGCCCCTCCCGGCCCATAAATACCTGGTACCTCCCACTCATTCCCCAGTCTTTCATCTCTGCAGACGGCGAGCAAGTCAGAAGATGGATGTCTCCTCCTTGCAGGTAGCCGGGGTAACTACCGGCCCGCTTGTTAGTCTATTTCTGCCTGGACCCCCCTTTCTTAGTATACACCTTGCCTCCCAGCCTAGGCTGCTGGTCCGGGCAAGGGTAGACAGCACCTATTGGTGCTTAGGAGCCACGCTCCACCGTGAGACCCCATACTAAGGGGTAGGTGGTTTTGCCGAGTTGGTGATCCCGGTTCGGGATGCCCCGTCCCTTGCCCTTCCACCTTCCAGCGTGGATTCCCCCTCTCCTGGTTTGCCCTTGCTCCCTAGAGGGGGGGGGGGGGCAGTGTACGGGTCCCCTTCTCCCTTAGTGTGTTTGTCACAGCTGTGTGTGTGTGTGTGCATTTTTAACGGTACTCAGCCGGCGCTGGCTGTGCCGCAGTGCCGGCCGTTGTGGCAGCTTCGGCGGGGGAGCTTCTTCCCCTCAGGTGCGGTTGGTAGGGGGGCGGGTTCGGACGCTCGGCGCGATCGCCTACGGGCCGCCCCCCGTGCTCTTGGCGCCGCTGCGGATCCCGGCCACTGGCCGGGAGCGGCGTTGTTGTCAGGGGAGGGTGTGTCGCGCGAACCGCACCGGCCTGCCCTTCTTCTCCTTCTGCTTTCGGGTTCTCGCCTCTGGCAGGACGGACGCCATCCTCCTCCGTGAGTGGCCCTTGGGGCCCCATTACTTCATGACCTCATGACCTACATATATATATGTATATACTCTTATGTTACTGCGATATCAGTGTGACTGCATTGTGTGTACTGGGGCATGATTGAGGTGCTGAATAGCCCTGTATTCTGTCTTCCAGGTGGACCCTTGTCAGATCCTAAAGGGTCCTCCCGGTCCTAGGGTCACTGGTTTAATTTTAGAACTCCCCATAAATCCTCCCACTCGGGACACAGAAGGGGCATCCCGGGTCGCTTATATTGCGTAATTCCCTGGGGTATTGCGACTACCAATAAAATCACCATATGGAGGCTTCCCAGGATACCGGGCTCGGGCTCCCCTCGGGGCAACCCCGGCAGTGTTTGGGGTATTGGGCATCCCTTACAGGGGATGATGTTTTCCTTTGCATACCATGTGCGCAGCAGACTATTACGCGGCAGTCCGGATCCCAGGCGTCTGGTTCTGCGCCGCCGGTCCCTTCTCCTACCCCTCCCCACCTGACCCGTACCCCGTGTGATGTTGTCACGAGTGGGGAGTCGCAATCTGAGGTGTGTGCCAGATTGTCCAATCTTGAAAGATTATTTTCTAGCGCTGTGGCCAGAAAGGTCCCGGCTAAGAGAAAGCACTTGTCCCCAGCCACGCTGGCTTCTGATTTTGAGGCGTTTGATTCACTGGACTGGTCTGATTACCCCCCGCTAGAGGACGGGGAGCTTTTTGAGGAGTCGGATTGTTCTGACGATCAGCAGTTTGTTGGCGCTGATGCCGAGCGGGGTCAGGGGGATTCTTTGGATACTCCTAAGGTCCTGGCTCATATGTTTGAGGTTCTGGCAATCTCTCCTCCTGAAGTGACTCTTCTGCAGAAGGGGGAGTTCTTTGAGGAGGCTAAGCCGCGCTTAGAATTCCCTAATCAAAGGCATTTCGACGACCTTATTCTTAAGGAATGGGAGAGGCCTACTCGGCTTCTGGGAGTCCCTCCGGGTTGGGATAGGAAATATCCCTTTCCGGTGGATGCGGTGAAGCGCTGGTCGTCCCCTCCCGAGGTGGACGCCCCTGTTTTGGGGTTGTCTAGCACCTCTGTCTTGCATTCTCCTGACTGTTCTACTCTCTAGGACAGTGAGGACAAGTGCATTGACCAGATGGCTTGTCACGGTTTTGCCAGTGTCGGGTAGGCCTTGCGGCCTGTTTGTGCTTCAGCGCTTTTAATAGTGGCTTCTAGGGCGGTTGTCAGGGACCTGTTGTCTACCTCCAGGCTTGACCCGGCTAGTGATGAGTTCACCGCCCTTAAGCGGTGCAAATTGTTTTTGTCATTTGTGCTAGCTGCCCTGGATGACACCATGGTGATGTGTAGTAGAACTTCGGCCTTGCTGGTGGCTATTCGGCGGTCGGTTTGGTTGCGTCAGTGGGTGACTGATTTTGTGTCCAAAAAGTTTCTTACGGCTCTTCCCTTTCTGGGCTTGCGGCTCTTTGGAGAAAAATTGGATTCGGTCGCAAAAGGAGGTAGGTTACCTCAGCGGAAGAAGCAACGTCGTCCCTTTCGGGGGGCGGCTTCATTTACCCCTTCCTTTCGTGGGGCCAGAGCTAGACGAGGATCGGCTGTCTTCCCCTCCAGAGGTGATTCCTGGAACAGGGGAAGAGGACGTGCCCGTCCAGGTCACAGCTGGGGCTCCAAGCCCATAGCCGCTGCTAAGCCGGCTCAGCAATGAGGGGGCGCCCTCACCCTCGCGGGTGGGGGGACGGCTGCGACACTTCTCCCAGGTCTGGGACCAGGAGGTCTCGGACAGATGGATTCGGGAAGTGGTGTCTTCTGGTTACAAACTGGAGTTTGAGATCCGGCCTCCTCCCAGATTCTTCAGGTCTCGCGTGCCCTTGGATCCTCTGGCTACGCAGGGGCTCCGGGCGGCAGTAAAAGATCTTCTGGACATGGCTGTCATCTGCCCGGTGCCTCCCTCGGACCGGGGCCTGGGATACTATTCCAATCTGTTTACAGTGCCCAAGTTCGGCCCATCCTGGATCTGAAGTTTCTCAACAGGTTTATCCGTCCCAGGAAGTTCCGCATGGAAACTCTGCGCTCTGCCATAAATTCACTTCGGCAGGAGGACTTCATGACGTCCATAGACATCAAGGATGCTTATCTACATGTTCCAATCTTCCCGGCGCATCAGAGATTTCTCAGGTTCATGGTGGAAGATCAGCTTTTCAGTTTGTGGCCCTTCCGTTTGGCCTTACCTCGGCTCCAAGGGTTTTCACCAAGGTGCTAGCGGGGGTGATGGCCCTCCTCAGAGCCCAGAGAGTCCGCATCGTGCCTTATCTGGACAATCTTCTTATTATGGCATCCTCTCTCGGCCAGGCGGAGCTAGATACCAGGACTGTGGTAGCCACCCTTGAGAGATTCGGCTGGGTGATCAACTATCCCAAGTCCTGCCTCTCTCTGTCCAGGGTGGTGGCGTTCCTGGGAATGTCTCTGGATACTTCTCAGTCCAGGGTGTTCCTCCCCCGGCCCAAGGTTCTTTTGATTCAGGAATTGACTCAGCTTCTCCTATCCATCCCTCGCCTGTCCATCCAGCTGGGGATGCGACTGGTGGGATTGATAGTGGCTTCGTTCGAGGCGGTTCCCTTTGCCCAGTTTCACACAAGGACGCTCCAGCTCCACGTCTTAGCGGCCTGGGACGGGTCCCCGCTGTCATTGGATCAGTCTTTTCTGATGTCCCCCCCCGGGTTCGGCATTCCCTTCGGTGGTGGCTGGAACCGAGCAATCTGATGAGGGGCAGATCCTTCCTGACCCCTCGTTGGGAGACGGTCACCACGGATGCCAGCCTGTCAGGTTGGGGGGGATTTGGGAAGGATCTTCAGTTTCAGGGACTGTGGGGGCCTCAGGAGGCTCACGATCCCATCAATGTTCTGGAGCTGAGAGCCATAAGGTTGGTTCTGGCTCACTTGACTCATCAGTTGCAGGGCCTACCGGTTCAAGTTTGGTCGGACAATCGGATGGCGGTCGCCTACATCAATCACCAGGGAGGGACTCGCAGCAGGCGTGCCCTCAGGGAAGTGTCTTTGATCCTGGCTTGGGCAGAGAGCAATGTCCAATGCATCTCGGCGGTGTACATTCCGGGAGTGGAGGGAGAACACGGAGGCGGACTCCCTGAGCAGCTGCTCATCTCGCCGGAGGATCACAAGCTTCCGGCATTTGTGTCTCTCTCGCGGGATCCGCTGGCTCTGGCAGCGGATGCCATGTCTCTGAACTGGAGGGATCTGGGGTTTCTGTACCTGTTCCCTCCGTTTCCCATGGTGGGCAGAGTGGTGCGCAAGCTGGCCCTAGAGGGCGCGTCAGCAATCCTGGTGGCCCCAAGATGGCCAAGACAGGTTTGGTTCGCAGACGTGGTAAGGTTGGCTGTGGATCAGTTAGATCTGCCCCTTCTGCCGGATCTGCTCACTCAGGGTCCACTGCTCTACCCCAATTTACCAACGCTTGCTTTGACGGCGTGGCTGCTGAAGCCTCCATCTTGAAGGAGGAAGGTCTGTCTGATGCTGTCATTCAGACTCGGGTTAGGGCTAGAAAGAAGTCTTCCTCTGCCATCTACTATAGGATTTGGAGGTCTTATATTGATTGGTGTGAGGTCCGGGCCTTGCCTTGCAGGGTGTTTTCTATCCCTAGGGTTTAGGAATTTCTGCAACATGGTCTGGACCTGGGTTTGCAGCTTAGTACGCTGAAAGGGCATGTTTCTGCCCTGGCGATTTTCTTTCAAAAGTCTTTTGCTCTTCATCCTCTGGTTAAGACCTTTTTCCAGGAGGTTACGCATGTGCGGCCTCCTAGGAAGCCTTTGCTCCCAGTTTGGGATTTGAATTTGGTTCTTTCTGCTTTTCAGGGTCCTCCTTTTGAACCTTTGCAGGATATTGCTCTTTCTACGCTTAGAAGGTTGCGTTTCTGGTTGCCATCACTTCCGTTCTCCGTGTATCGGAGTTGGCGGCTTTGTCCATTAAGGCTCCTTACTTTGAGAGGCATCAGGACAAGGTTGTTTTCCGCTTCAAGCCAGATTTCCTTCCTAAGGTGGTTTCTGCTTTCCATCTTAATCAGGACATTGTTCTACCCTCCTTGTGTCCTAAGCCCAGCAATGACAAGGAGAGGGTCTTGCATTCTCTGGATGTGGTTCGCTGTGTGAAGTACTATTTGGTGGCTACTTCTTCTTTTCGTAGGACTGACGCCCTTTTTGTGGTGCCCTCCGGGCCTAGGAAAGGTTTGGGTCCCGCCAAGTCTTCCATTAGTAAATGGATTCGCCAGGCCATTGTTGGGGCCTATTCTGCCAAGGGGAAGGTTCCCCCTTTTCGTGTTACTGCTCATTCTACTCGTGCCGTTGGGGCGTCCTGGGCCTTCCAGCAGCAGGCCTCTGTTGAGCAAGTTTGTAAGGCTGCTACTTGGTCTTCCGTTCACACTTTTTCCAAGTTTTACAAGGTTGATGTACGGGCCTCAGCGGATGCTGTTTTTGGCCGCAAAGTTCTGCAAGCTGCAGTGGTTTAAGTTTGTGTATTATTGCCTTGTTTTGGATCCCCGCCCTTTATGGACACTGCTATTGGATGTCCCAAGTGTAATGACTATCTGAAGCGGGGTGTGTGACATACTTAGAATAATACCATTTTGTGATTACTCACCTGTAAAATGGGTATTATAAGTATGTCACACACCCCGCTTCACCCCGCCCTTTGGTATTTTGGATCCTTTATATGGTGAACCTTTTTTACTGTTACTGGTTATTTTGGCTCTTCCTGGTCCCTTTTTCCTTACTGCTGTCTTAATACTGGGGAATGAGTGGGAGGTACCAGGTATTTATGGGCCGGGAGGGGCTCCCTTTTTTTCATGACATCTCTGCAAGATTGGCCTCCCCAGGTCGGTATAACCCAAGTGTAATGACTATCTGAAGCGGGGTGTGTGACATACTTATAATACCCATTTTACAGGTTAGTAATCACAAAATGGTATTATTGTTTGTGTACCTGTTACACAGAAGATTCATCCTGGTGAGCTGCTGGATGAAGCTGCTGTTGCTGAGATTTAGCCTCTCTCCTGGAGCCCAGCCTCTACATTTATTATTCCCCTAGGATTCATTTGTTAATGACCACCTGTGTTTTGGTTTGCACCCATACAAAAAGTGGGGAAAAGACAGACGGGCAAAGCAGGAAGCTGCTCCTTCCCCCCCCCACACACACACACAAGCATTGATGAGTCCCACACCATCTAATAAAAGAGGGTTGAAGATGGATCAACATCTCCGTTCTAAACAAAAAGGTGGTCATGAATAAATAAAATCCAGAGGCTGGGCTACAGGAAAGAAGACTAAATCCCCCAGCAGCTTTGTTCAGCAACACACCAGGATGAATCCTCTGCATGGTAGGCTAACAATGATTTATTATTACTCAGCCTGGACAATCCTTGTAATGCTAATATGCTGTTTTTGTGTGGAATTGACAGAATCGTTATTTTTTTTTTTTTCTTCAGCTGTCCATATTTGCATAGGACAACCGGTGACACCGAGCGAAAGTATCACTTAAGGTATTACAAGACTGGTACTTGTATTCATGAAACTGATGCACGAGGACATTGTGTGAAGAATGGACCCCATTGTGCCTTTGCCCACGGCCCTCACGACCTGCGGCCTCCTGTCTACGATATAAGGTAATCGCGACCCCTTTTTGGGGCAGGCCAAATTCTTAATCTGCCTGCATTTCATACAATGTGATGATACTGATATACTGTAACATGTGGGGCAATGGGTGCTCCCTCAGCCCCAACTATAACTTTCTTAAAGTGTACCTATTAGGGGTGTGAATTGGCAAGAATTTTGCGATATGATATGTATCGCGATACACGTATGACGATGCAATATATCCCGATTCATTCTCAAAGACAATATATTGCGAATTTTGTTAATTAAATTTTATTTTTAATGAAAAAAAAAATGACATAGGGTCCCCCTTCCCAGGGAGGCTTGTAGAACAGGGCGGAGGGGCCACAAGCCTGCATAGCCTATGGCCACGGGTTCTTCTGCCCCCCTGGGCTTTGGGGAGGCAGGTAATGGGGTGCTCAGGGTTAATGGCAAGTTACCCGCTAGCCGCAGGTGACTTGCCAGACCCAGAGCCTTGTGAACTGGTATAGAGGTCACATAGAACCCTTACCAGTTCACAAAGGGTTAACAGTAAACCAAAAAAACACCACACATAGAGAAAATGTCATCTGACAGCTGAGCCGCAGCGAGCTGAGATGACGCCCAGGGGTGATGTCATCCGGCCTGCCCCCGAAGGGGCAGACTACTTGTGAATGTGGCGGGGCCTTTCGAGAAGGCAGGGGGAGAGGGCCTGTCGGACTTTCTTCTGAAGACTGAAGAGCCCGGGGGGGGGGGGGGGGGGGAATCGGAGGCCCCCCCCCCTGGAGAAGAGGAGGGTCGGTTGGATCGAACGAGGGGTCAGGTGAGTGTTTTTTTTTTTTTTTTTAACTTTTACTTTTACTGAAAGATACTAGAAAGAAAGAATCAATTCTAGTATCATCAAATATACCTATAAAAATACCTATACTCTCATAGGGGGCCTTGTGTTTTCCGATTTATTACAGTTATTATAACTGATAAGGCTGACCCCCAAATGTGAGCTGTTTACCTGAATGTATAATTGCTGTGAAGCACCAAGTGTCGCTGCTGCACCACCAGTGAGCAATATGGCTGACCATTTATACAGCAGACTGTCTCCAGTGTTTTTATGTATATTGGGCAAAGGCTTTAATAATAAAGAAACACAGGTTGTTATCGGGCTATAGGATCACTTTAATGGAAGTTAGTAAAGTGGAAACCACTGACTTGTTGAATATTACTTTTAACACCATATGGATCAAAGCAGATTAAAACCCATGTGGCCCACCTCTCGAGCCTATCCCTGGGGTATCTGATTTGGGTTGCCCTGCTTTGTGAAACCCCTGAGATCACCCACAAAACTCGCCTTTCCCGGGGCTTCAATGGCGCATTTGCAGCCACATCCCGGCATCTCTGGGCTGAGGCACACTCCCGCATTTAGATGGGTGGGAGCACACCTCACATTTGGGGGGGGACTGGGGATATGGGCTTGTCACTTCACTCCACAAACTTGAGATAAGCCAATCGGTGATCTCCAATTTGCCGTGAGGGGGAGAGGGTTTTTATCCGCTTTAAAGTGACAACCCTAGTCCAGCGATCTGCAATTCTCGTTGGATTGAATCTTGTGACTGGTCTTGGCTGGTCCCCAACAGGGGTCAGGTGTGTCAGACTTGTGGCCCTGCCATTAATCACAAGTGCTGCCACCAGGGGTGTGTCTGTAATGAGGCTATGTGAGGCAGTCACCTTAGGCAGCACTGGGGGGGGGGAAGCAATTGCTGGACCTGTGTTTTTAGTCGTTAAGAGGGAATGGGGGGGGGCTGCACGCTCTCATGTTGTTACAATCAAACATAGGTGGCTCACTGGCCCCCCTACTCCATGTGGTCCACACCGCTGCAATCTATTGTATTGTTTTATTGAGAAGTGGAGCGGCACGTCGTGGGGGGGGGGGGGGGGGGCTTCCAGTAGTTTTCCTCAGACAATGGAGAGGCTAGGTTCAAACCTGGCTGCTGCACCATCTCTGTTCATTGCATTGGAGGGGGTGTGCTGAAACCTGGCACCCCCCCCCCCCCCCCTCTATTGTAGTAAATGGAAAGGGCTTGGTAGCGCACCTGTGACATATGGTTGGGGGGGGGGGGGGCAAGCCAGACACGGAAGCATGAATGGAGATCCGGTTTGGATGTGATTGGGAAAGTTGCTGAACGGCAGACTAGAACTGATCAGCTGCACAGAACAAAAGGTGAGTATCCTTTTGTTATTTTTATTGGATGACTTTGTTACAGCTTTCACTTAGTTTGCACCTGCACCACAGCTTTACTCCAAACCTGAATTGTAAAAGGAAATCCCTACTACGCTGCTGTAACTGTAGCTGGAACACAGGCGATTCTTCTGATGTGTTATGTTTGAATGGGTTTTGGTTGCTTTGTGTTGCAGGGAAATCCAAGCACAGGAAGCCTTACAGAATGGGCAGCTTGGGAGCGGCGAGGGGATCCCTGACCTGCAGCCCGGAGTCCTAGCCAGCCAAGCCATGATTGAGAAGATTCTCAGCGAGGATCCCAGATGGCAAGGTGAGCCTCCAGGAGGGCCGACTTATTAATAAAGGGCCGGTGAACTGGACATTTAAATAGCTGCGTCTTTTCTGACCTGGGGGCGCATGAAGGACACAAAGGGGAATACCAACTAGTAACTCTGTAATGGTAACCCCACAGACCTTCGGCATAGGTTCAGAGCCCAGCCTTCAGTCAGGCAATGCTTACCGCAGACTAGGTTCGCACCTCGGACCTGCTCTTGGTCTTATGACTGGCAGTGGTGGTGACCTGACTTTAAAGTCATTGTCCAGGCAGACAATTACAATTTCAGTTAGGCCCAAATTTCCTTGCTTTTCACATTTTTATAAGCAAAATAATTAACCCTTGGCTGGCCAATCTGGCACTTAGTTAGCTGGCTCCTGTGCTGTCTCGGGCCATGCCTTTCTGTTAAAAACAAAAAATGGATGTTGGCCCTCTCCGGTGCAGTCATGTGAACGGCAATACGGAAGCCAGAACCCCGAGCGGACAAACGCCCATTTTTATGTAAAATGGGTGTTGGTATGGTTGGAAAAACTGATGGAAAGCCTGAAAACAGACTTGGCCTGCTCTCATGCCCAGTGTGATGACCAGGGTAATCTGATTGGTTGCCTCTCCTACATGGCTATCGGCTTATGGAATTTTGCACCCATTGCCTGGCAGAGGAGGTCTGCACACACTGTGGAAACAAGGCGGCTGGTGAGAAAGTGATCATTCCTGTGGGGGGGTCTTAGATCTGTATGCTATGCTGAAGCGGACAAATAAACCCGGTGGCAGGACATAATCCTGTTGTTGATTTTTTTTTTTTCTAATAATAAATCTTTATTGAAGCCAACCGGATTGCCACATATAATCGGCACTTTACAGACGGAATCATCCCATTTTTTCTTTATACGTTCTTCTCGTCCAAGCCTCTCTGTGGGGAGATTGATCCTGTGCCCCCTCCTCTCTGGCGGCCAACCATTTTTATGAAAATATCCTAAAGGGGCGGGGGAAAACAGGGAGAGAATAGAATCAACCATAAGGGTGGGGGTGCATCGGCCAAACCCGCCCAGCCGAAGGCCAGCCCCCCCCCCTGCCTGATGCCACCGGGGAACCGTGTATCAAGGATTAAAGCTCCCCAGTTCGCCCCAGGGCGAAGGAGGGGGTGCAGCGGGTGCCCGGACAATCCCCCACCGCGACGGGAGGGGGGAAGCAGCCGGGGCCCGACAGAAGGAAGCACATACAGGGAGGGGGGGAGGGCCCCCAGGTCTGGCGCCCAGCACCCCTCTCCGCGTGCGTCCTCCATGCTATTCAGGCAACTCCAAGTGTGGCTTTACCCTCATCTGACTCAATAAACAGGTTCCATTGGATAATCCTGGATTATAATGCATTTAGAGGCTGCGTTTGCCGGGCTTGCTGGGTTCGCTCATGCCAGCAACACTTTATCCTCTATAGCAGTGGTACTCAACTAGCGGACCAAGGTCCAAATGCGGACCTCGGCACCAAATTTCTGGACCCCTGTCCTGACCCCTTCACGTGATCTGCGATGTAGAGCGTAGTCTCCCTGCCAGTGTCATGACTGCTCCCTGGCACCTAGCGTTATAATATGAAGTACTGCGGGGGGGGGGGGGGGGGGGGAAGCAGCATTGAAAGGTACACAAAAATGTTGTTTCTCAGTTTCTTTGCCCCAACCAAATCTGTCTGGGGGGCAAGAAGTCTTTTTTAGTTTTGCCTGTGGAATCCCCCCAACTAGTGTGCTGATTTCTAACTATCCACCCCCCCCCCCGCGACTGCCCTCCACCTGGACCTTCACCTCTCACCGAATGCCTTTTAAATGGACCTTTACATGAAGTGGTTGAGTACCCCTGCTCTATAGTGTGGTGCAGGAAATACAGGCACATAGGAGGCGCTTCAGGTAAGTTCCTTCCTGCCTTTTTATTGGCATTGCCTAGATTGTCCCATTAAGTTAGCCCCAGAGCAGGACCTTTACTAGCACAGAATTAATGTGCCTGTTTATTCCACACACACCTTCTTTGACCATGTGTATATAGCTGCACTCTTTTAATCCCTTTTGTATCTTGAAGCATTATAGATGACTGGGATAAAAGTCTTAGCTGTCCTCTACCTCTGCAGAGTCCCTTTCAGAGGAACTAAAATTGTCATTGGTTACTTTAGGTTCTTATAAATAGGACCTTTCATACATCTTGTAATAATAGGCCCATTTATTTTGATACTAGCCTAGAGCCATGAGACCATCTCTCTGTTTTGTCTTTTTCCTGCTCCAGTGTGTTTATGTATAAATAACATGTCTGAATAAATTGGCTCTCTGAAGCGTCCAGATGGCAGAGTCCTTATAAACTGAAGCCCCTGCAGAGAACAAGATGGCCTCGCTGTGACTGCAGGATCCTTTCTCTGTTGTTTCCATATGTGCAACATTCATCACTTAGGAGGGTCATCTTAAAAGCAACTCACTGTGAAATGAATGTTTGGGTTGTCAGTGCTGACTTCATCCTAAACTTGTCAGTTATCTTTCTGTCATGTTGTACTTCCATCTGCTTTACAGAACACTCATAACCCACTATGAAGCCAACACCACTTTCACCTGAGGAAGTGGGAGAGCTCTTTGGCTTTAGGGAGGCTGGGGATGCAGCCATGGCCTACGAACCCCAGGCGTGGGAATGCCGGAGAAGTGATTTTATGAGAAAGCGGGGGTTTCACACAACTGGGCATCCTGGGGGGGGGGGGACTTGGACTGGCCCTGGAGTTTTAGGCTCCAGGACCACCGACCCCAGGGTGGTTGGGGCCACTTTAACTTCCGATTTATGTAGCAATATATCCTATCACTCAATCTGGATTATGTACTGCATGTTGCATCTGCTTAGAACACACAGTATACAGAAATAAACTCTCTGCTGCCACCTTCTGGACAGATAGTAAAACATTTTTTTTGTCATTTTATATGTATAAGTTATTTGATTTGGGATTTTCTTTCATCATTGATTCAGTGTGTATAGAAAATGAGTGGGGATAGCCCCAAAACTCCCCACAGCCACACCAAAAAACCTTCCGCACCACCATATAAATCCAAAGCTATACAAATTGTGTTATTTATATTGGGCAAACACAAAAGACACAATTAAAAAATACATTAAAAAACATATAACACATAACTGACACCGTGTATTCTCTAGGACACTGCAATGTATTATCATTTAAAATGCTAATTCTTAATAAATAATTTTATTACCCCACATTAAATCGGGTGCCCTGAGGAAGTGAGGGGGGCCAGCCGTCACGGAACGCGTGGGAGGCGGGGGCACTGCAGTGTTTACTACATTATTGATGTTTATGGCTTGTGGGTCCCCTTTGAGTTCTGTTCCATTGAGGGGATGACTGTTAAAGAGAGAGTAATTTTTTCCAGCACAGGCACTTTACTTATGGATGTAATGTGGGGTAGGGATCTAAGGGAATGATTATTTATGAATTGATCAAATAGGCGGTGTTATTGGCACTTTTAATTGCACATTTTTGCACAGGGTTATGTTTTTGTATATGTACAGTGCACTTTTGTGGGGGATTGTTGGAGATATTATAATAGAGATTTATGCTAAGATGGCCATTATTTATTAAGAATTTGCATTTTACATGATAATACATTGCAGTGTCCTAGAGAACATATGGTGTCAGTTATGTGATATATATATATATATATATATATATTTTTTTTTTTTTTTTTTTTATGTATTTTTTAATTGTGTCTTTTGTGTTTGCCCAATACAAATAATAAAATGTGTATAGCTTTGGATTTATATGGTGGTGCAGAAGGTTTTTTGGTGTGGCTGTGGGGAGTTTTGGGGCTATCCCCACTCATTTTCTATATTTGGTATTGCCCCACCACATTACTGTACGCCTGCTTATACTTTGGTGTGACCCTTATCGCTGCGTTGGCACAAATTGTCTGTACAAATGATTGATTCAGTGTGCATATATCCATAAGAAAAATGATTGTGGCTCTCTTCACACGTCTCCACTTGCACTGCGTTGTGCAAGGAAAAATGCTGCCCATTGTTTTTACCAGTCCAGTTCCCATATATCTGCTGCGTATATTCTCCTTTGCATTGCCCAATGCAGCGCAAGCGGGGAGGTGTGAAAAGAGCCTATAACTTATTTGATGTTGCATATTTTTAGTGGTTATAAAGGATGTTTGTTTATTTTTTTCCTATTTTCTACTCCCCCCAGATACAAATTTTGTACTTGCCAGCTACAAAACTGAACAATGTACCAAACCTCCCAGACTTTGCCGCCAAGGATATGCCTGTCCACATTATCATAATAGCAGAGACCGAAGAAGAAATCCGAGGAAATTCAAATACAGGTGCCTGGGTTACTATCGCATACATTGTACTGTGTGTAAGCCATGGGTCGGCTTTATGTGTGCTTAGCAAGAAGAAATGCTCGGGCAGGAGGGAAATGGCTTTACTGGTTTTAAATAATATTTGGTGGATTTTTTGTAAGTAATATGTGCTGGAAAATGGTTGCACATTACTCTGAGGCTGCCTTCGGAGATCTAAAGATCCTGCAGTACTCCGTGCATGCCCTTGTCTATACATTTCTACTGTACTGTAATTAGGTTTTATGGGAGGCTGCCTGCCTTGAAGTTCTGAAAAAGATGCCAGTTACAGTTGGTTTAAAGTGGTCCCCTCGATCATCCCCCACCAACCCAAGTACCTGGAGGCAGGGCTGTGGAGTCGGAGTCGAGGAGTCGGAGGAAATTTTGGGTACCTGGAGTCGGAGTCGGCAAACAATGCACCGACTCCGACTCCTACTAAATTTTGATTTAGCAAGTTTAAATGTCCCAATTCACAAAAAGTTATAATTAATGACTTCTCTATTGTAAGAATAAAGACCAATGCATGCAGTGCCTCACGTAACCGCAAAACGAACACGTTAAGTGACCGTGAAGAAGCATGCTTTTCATGTGCTTCACTATATGGCACGCAACGCACAATTAGAAGCGGCAGTACTTATACTTTGCATAGTGTTGTGTTCTGCTGTTACAGGGAACCCATGGGTAACCTAGCCTCTCACTGGTAAGGGATTAAGTAAATATGTTTTTTGCAGGACTAGAGACACTTGTATAAGTGAAGGGAATGGAGGATCAATAGTTCAAGACTGAAGCTGTACCATTGGAAAAACTGCTGTCATTCAGCAAAAGGCTATAAAAACTTGTAAACTTCGATTGTTAGCTTAAACTTTAAACATGACTATGGGATTCTACTAGGGAAATCATGTTTTATAATAAAGGCCCCTTTCTGGATCCTCCCACTGCCCTATCTTCAGCAGAAGATCAGCACACAGAAAGGAGAAGGCAGCTTCTGTCCAACTACCGCTCTCTGCTAGAAGTAATGACATGTATGTTGCCTTTCTTTCCTTCAAGGAATGTATAAAATACATTCACATATTAATACAGAGGAGTCGGAGTTGGAAGTACAAAAAACTGAGGAGTCGGAACATTTATCTACCGACTCCACAGCCCTGCCTGGAGGTGAAGCATCCTCCTCTGTTTCCTGAGCCATGCAAAAGCGCAGGGGGGGGGGGCACGAAACGCGTTGGGGGACCGTCATTAGACTGGGGCATTCCTGTGGAACACTGTGGATTGATCACTCAGGTGATGTGTGTTTTTCAATTGATTTTGTTGTATTTACTATTCTTAATCTGTTTTATTCTCTTATCTTGCCACATTTCATATTATTAATTTGTACTATTAATGTTGTATCCGCACAGATTAGCACTTATGCACTTTATGAATGAGTTTTATGAATATTTGGGATAGATTGGGATGCCCTTGAAAATGTCTGGTTTTTGTCTTATATGTTTTTTAATTGTTTGTCATGTAATTTTTTGAGGTCATTTCTAATAAATTATTTATGAATTCATGATGATTATCTAGTTCACCTTTTTGCTGTGGAGGAGGTGCGATGGTGTGAAACTATATTGGATGAATTGCTGGGTTCATCATTATAATACTTCTAATCAAAAGCGCAGGGGGATTGCCAAAATTGCAACCCAGGGTGGGGGGTCAGGGGTTGTGTTCCACAGCAGGGCATTCCAAATCAGGATGCTTTAGGGAGAGGCAATTTGGCTGGCTCTTAAGTCAATAGACTAAAGTCAATTAGACTTGAGTGCCAGCCAAACAGGTTTTTGGTCTGGCAGTGGATCGGAAACAGCTGCACACACGCATTCTACAGCCACACCTCCACCAAAGTGAGGCATGCATGCAATTTGCAGCTATTTCCTGTCTCCAACATACAGAGCTCTTTGGTTAATTTTAGCTTTCTATGGATCTGGAGGAGCAACCCAAATTCAGAATGATTAATAAAAGGGGTGTGGGGCTAGGTTGGGGTCCCCTCAGAAAAGTTGCCATGGAGGCCCAACAGAGGACACTGGAGATGACTAAACAGTCATTGCAGTGCTGTGTTTGGTGGAATCTCTTTATAGTGAGCTCTACAAGAAAAATAAATCTCTGTTCTATGGGTAATTGGCTGTTGGTTATGCCAAACCAGGATTACCAGAGGGATAGATCAGCTGCCTAAGGACCACTGTGGGTGCATAGACAGGAGGTCCACTTTTTAAGTTCAGGCTTTGATAGTGCATTCTTATCATGATGTAAACAGTTGTGGTAAAGTCTGGGAACCTATTTCATGCATGACCAACCATTATTTAGAGCCTCACTGGCTCTTAATGATTGCAGCAGAAGCAGATCTATATCTGGTAACATCAATTGGGCACCCTGTGTGCATGGAGTGGAATGGGAGGTTCGAGAGATATACTTACAGCTATGTCCATCTATGGCCTTACGTACAAGTATAACTTATTTGTGGGCAGAAAAAAAATATTCTTCTTACTTCTGGACGACATGATTGAACACTACCCTGCTTTTTTTTTTTCTACCCACTTCACTTTGGCAGTTGGCTCCCACATGCCTCCAGTCATAAGGGAGGAAGCTGCCCCAGTCATTGCAGGAAAAGCTTGCACCAAGGCTGACCACCACTGCTGCCCTTAGTTCAGTCCTGGAAAATTAACTTGAAGGAAACACTCCCCTGCAGTCCGGGTGAGTGGGGCAGAGCAAGGCTAGTCACCTTGGTGTAAGTATTGTGTCTTTCTTCCCCCATGCAGAAATCTGTAGGAAGTGGAATATGTATGTATATGGGATGCATGCTACTATTCTGTGATTAGTTGTTGGCTGACTAGGGAATGCCTGCTTATATATATATATATATATTTATAATTTTTTTTACAGATCTACGCCTTGTCCCAATGTAAAACACGGAGATGAGTGGGGAGAGCCTTCAAAATGTGAGAGTGGGGACAGCTGTCAGTATTGCCATTCACGCACCGAACAACAGTTCCATCCCGAGGTGAATTGCCATCCCAGTAACCACTATGACAAAGCTTGTGTAGCATTAACCAGAAGGGAACCAGTTTGCTTTACCCCACTTTTACGATCCCGGGTTTTGTTTCATGACCCGGGGTGTCCCATTTTGCCCCACTGTTTGAACCCCCCAAATCCCCAGTCTTACGACACACGCGTGGGTACTAATCGGAGACTCTGCGCTTGGCAATCGGGAGCTAATAAAACTTTTACTGTATCCCCTTATTATGTACTTTTCCACTTAGTTTCTATTTCTAATTTCTATCTCTGGTACTTGTTTTGTTTTGTCTAACCATCTTCCACGTATTTTGTTTAGATTTATAAGTCTACAAAATGCAATGATGTGAGGCAAACGGGGTACTGCCCAAGAGGACCCTTTTGTGCTTTTGCACATGTCGAAAGTAAGTATTAATCGTTTATCTTTTATTTTTCATGTATTTTAAGTGGAACAAAACCCAGCAGCATCTGGCCTGGAATCTAGACCACTGACTGTGTGAAACCCAGATGCCCCCAGAACGTGTGTAAGCACTAACATTCCGTGGCTCCAATGGCGCATGTCCAATGAGAGCCGCCCACCGTGACTTCATTATTCAGCAGAGAGGCTGGGGCGGGAGGGCGCGTGCCGTCAAGGATACGGGGGGCGCGGCAGCCTGTGCTCCCCATTCATTTCTATGAAAACTACCTGCCATAGTCACGATGGGTGGCTTCACATAGGGTATCCCAAATCGGGTTGCCCCGGGGGTACGAAACAAAGCAAGGGGAAAGTCCAATTCACAGGCTTTGTACCGCTTTAAGTCACAGCAGCCGCACTGTGCAGATGTTTCTTGCCCCCCCTCATAAAAAAGGAAGTATGTCCTAAATCCAGGGGTCACAAAAGCAGGGGGGAGTTGGTGAATAAGGGTCTTTGAGAGCTGTGGCTTTACCTGGCACAGAGCTGCTAACCGTACTCCCAGATGTATCCTGGTTTGGGATGCCTTGCCACCTATTACATTAATCTAATTACTAATTAATCTAACAAATAGCTTAGATGCTTTAAGTAACTTTACTCTGTTATTTTGGAAATTGAAGGAGGATATCCGTAACTTGGGCACTTTTTGCCTTTCGTGGTTTGGAAGAATTTGGACCATAAAAATTTACATTCTCCCTGAAATAGTTACAGAGCTCTCCCAATTAGAGTGTTAGAAAAAAAGATCTAAAAGGATTGCAGAACAACATATTCTATATTATATAGGGCACTACTAAAGTGGACTGACACCCGTGCGGCGCGGGTGTTGGTCGGCGCTATATGACATGCTGGAGCCCCCTCACACAATAACCCCTTCGAACGCCCGTAAATCTTCCCTTTCCCTTGGTCCCCCGCCAGCGCAAGGATTGGCCATACGGCGCCCATGTGGGTATCAATTGTTTTGGCCGCAGCAACGTTCTGCCCCCCGTGGGCATCGGCGGACAGTCGCTTTGCTGGATTCCGGGCAGAGGACCGAGGGAAAGGTAAGATTTATGGACGTTCTTGGGGGTTATGCAGGGGGGTACAAGCATTCTGGATCCCCCCCCCAGCCTGTCATATAGCATAGAGGCCAACACCCGCGCCACATGGACTGTTTTATGTAAAATGGGTGTTGGTCCCGTTTAAAGGAAACAATACCATGTATAAATAATAAATCAATCAAATAAATTCCTATTCCACAACAATTTTTGCCAAATTGGCATTTACAAAAGACTATAAAATGTAATTGATATGGCAATGCTAAAGTGAGATGTTGGGGATTGCTGCCCTGGAATGTGGTGTAGGATTTCCGGAAAGGTGAGTTTTTGCGGATGATCAGTGGAGATTTACATCGCAGAGTTTTCTCTCATATTCCACTCCAGGGCGTCACCGAATCAGATACAAGTGGGTTAACTCTTGGCTGAAGGCAGGACTGCTAGATAAAAGATGTGGTCTCTCCCGGGCTTACATATACTTCCGGCTCCCACCTGCCCTCCAGTTTCATTCTTGCAGTTGAACTGGACTGTGAATGTTATGCACAGATTTATTTTCCTTGTCTCGTTTTCTTTTTCTTTTTAAAAGCCATTCTTTCAGGAAGCAGGGGACTTCAACCCGGTCTGTCTTCTAGGCCCTTATGTTTCCACTGATCTGGAAGGACCCACTACTAATGCCTCCAGGAGTCGGTTAAACTGATGGCGTTAGATTAGGTTTAGGTGAGGGCAAGTACCAGAGTCCTGTGGGCACTATGGGGTGTCCTCCTTTTTTTTGTGGGTAAGTGACAATTAAAGGGCTGGCAGATCCGTTCTAAGGGACACCCAGCTGCAGGCTTGTCTGATGGCCTGCGTGATGGACCTTGGGGCAATGGTTCTTCCCCATCTTCCTTCCTACAATCTATTATTTTCCCTATATCCAGTCCAGGTCGTCCCAAGTGATGACTTGTGGGTGTTTGCCCCCAGGGGGCGCCGACTGCAAGATCAAAAGCTGCAGCTCCTCCCGGCCCCCTATAAAGGCTGGTGTACCTCTATCATTCCCCAGTTGTTCATCTTGCAGTCTTGGCTGCAGAAGATCGTTTGACACTCTCTCAGATAATGGCACCAGAGCGGGGCCATCTAGCCAGTCGTTGGCTGCGGTCCCTATATTCCTAGTATGTCACACACCCCGCTTCCAACATTCATGACACTTGGGAAACCGGCCTGTAGAGGGCGATCTTGCAGAGATGACATGAAAAAAAGGTAGTCCCTCCTGGTCCATAAGTACCTGGGATCTCCCACTATTCCCCAGTCTTTTTGTCTCTGCAGTCGACGAAGCATTCAGAAGATGACTCTCCTTTCTGCAGGTAGCCGGGATAACTCCCGGCCTTTTTTTCTATTTCTGCCTGAACTCCCTTATTTGTAATGCTTACTATATGCCTCCCAGCCTTGGCTGAATGGCTCAGGCAAGGGTAGATGCACCTTCGGGTAAGCATGGGACCTTGCTCCCCCCGTGAGACATCAAATAAGGGGTAGGCGGTGTCCGGGTTGTTGTTCCCCGGCATGGGATGCCCGTCCCTTTAAATCTCCCTGTGCCTTATGGGCTTTCCTATACCTCTCCACTTTGTCTCCTAGCCCTGCAGGGGTGAAAAGGGGGGGGGTGCTACTATTGGAAGGGAGTGTTGCTATTTATGTCCTATGCCCATATATATATATATATATATATATATATATATATATATATATATATATATGTATATATAAATGAAGGAAGATTTTCATGGGTGGAGAGTCGCTTTCTGTTGTATGTGCCAGGTTGGCTCACATTGAAAAATGAATGTCTAGCTCTGTGGCCAAAAAGGCCTCAGCTAAAAGGAAACATTTGGCTCCAGCCGTTCCAGCAAGTGAGTTTGACGGTTGCGAGTTTCTTGATTGGTCGGAAGAAGGGGAATTTTGTGAGGAATCTGATATTTCTGATGTTGGGTACTGACATTGAACAAGGAGAGGGGGATGTTTTTGACACCCCTAAAGCTCTTGCTTAATTGTTTGAGGTTTTGGCTATCACACCTCCAGAAGCAGCCCCTCCTCAAAAAGGGGAGTTCTTTGGAGCCTCCAAGCCTCGTTTAGAGTTTCCTAACCAGCAACATTTTGAGGATATCATTCTTAAGGAATGGGAGAAGCCTGCACGGCTTCCTGGCATTCCTTTAGGCTGGGATAAAAAATATCCTTTTCCAGCAGATACAGTTAAGCGTTGGTCATCCCCTCCTGAGGTGGATGCCCCTGTGCTCAATTTGTGCAATTCCTCTGTGTTGCATTCTCCTGAATCCACTACCCTTAAGGATGGGGAGGACAAGCGTATTGATCAAATGGTGTGCCACGCTTTTGCTAGTGTTGGTTCGGCCTTGCGGCCTGTGGGTGCTTCGGCACTTATGGCAGTGGCTATTAGGTCTGTTGTTGGAGACCTATTGAATACCTCAAGGCTTGATCCAGCCTCTGATGAGTTTGTCGCCCTCAAGCGAAGTGAATTATTTGTGTCTTTTTTACTTTCTGCTTTGGATGATACCTTGGCCATGTGCAGAAGAACTTCCGCCTTGTTAATTGCAATCCGGCGGTCTAAATGGTTACTCCAGTGGGCGGCTGATATTGTGGCCAAAAAGTTGCTTACAGCACTTCCCTTTGTGGGTTTGTGCCTCTTTGGTGAAAAATTGGATTCTGTCATTAAAGGAGGGAAATTGCCTCAGCGTAAGAGACAACAGAGGAAGAGGACGTGGCCGTCCAGGCCAGAGTTGGGGGTCCAAGCCTAAGCCTGCTTCCAAGCCTGCCCAGCAATGAGGAGGCGCCCTCACCCTTACGGGTGGGGGGACGGCTGCGGTTCTTCTTCCAGGCATTGGGTCCAAGAGGTATCAGACAGATGGATTCTGGAAGTTGTGTCCTCCGGTTACAAACTGGAATTCGAGTTCCGCCTCCTCCCAGATTTTTCAGTTCCCGGATGCCCTCAGATCCGGTGATCGCGCAGGGGCTCCGGACAGCAGTGGTGAACCTATTAGGCATGGCTGTCATCTGCCTAGTGCCTCCAGCGGAAAGGGGTCTGGGGTTTTACTCCAACCTATTCACGGTACCCAAGAAGGACGGCTCTGTTCGGCCTATTCTAGACCTGAGGCAACTCAATCAATTTATCCGCTTCAGAAGGTTCCGCATGGAATCATTGCAGTCAACGGTCAACGCTCTCCGTCAGGGGGACTTTATGACGTCCATAGACGTCAAGGATGCTTATCTGCACATTCCTATTTTTTCCGCTCACCAGAGATTTCTCAGGTTCACAGTAGAAGACCAGCATTTTCAGTTTGTGGCCCTTCCATTCGGTCTCCCTTCATCTCCAAGGGTTTTTACCAAGATGTTGGCAGGAGTGATGGCTATTCTCAGGGTCCAGGGCATTTGCATTGTGCCATTTCTGGACGACCTTCTCATCACAGCCTCTTCTTTCAATCAGGCGGAATTGGACACCAGGACGGTAGTGGCTACGCTAGAGAGGTTCGGTTGGGTGATAAACCATTCCAAGTCCTCTCTTTGTGCAGCCAGGGAGATTCCCTTTTTGGGCCTGATACTGAATACCTTTCAGGCCAGGGTATTTCTTCCTCAGTCCAAAATCGTTCTGATTCAGGATCTGATTCGTCTGTTCTTGTCCAACCCTCGTCAGTCTATCCGCCTGGGGATGAGACTAGTGGGGCTGATGGTGGCCACATTCGAAGCGGTTCCTTTTGCTCAGTTTCACATGAGGACGCTTCAGCTCTTCCTCTTGGCAAAGTGGGACAAGTGTCCACTGTCTTTGTATCAGATTTGTCTGTTGTCTCCCCACGTTCTGCAGTCCCTTCAGTGGTGGCTGATTTCGAGCAATCTCAAGAAGGGCAAGTCATTTCTGACCCCCTGTTGGGAATTGGTCACCACGGACGCCAGCCTGGTGGGCTGGGGGGGCATCTGGAGGGAACATCGGTTCCAGGGGTTGTGGGGGCCTCAGGAGGCTCACTCTCCAATCAATCTATTGGAGCTACGGGCCATTCGTTTAGTTCTACTTCGACTGACCCATTTCTTGAGGGGTCTGCCGGTTCAGATTCGGTCAGACAATCGAACAGCGGTTGCATACATCAATCACCAGGGAGGGACTCGCAGTTGGGGTGCCCTCCGGGAAGTGTCTCTGATCCTCCACTGGGCAGAGATCAATGTTCCCTGCATATCGGCAGTTTACATTCCGGGGGTAAAGAACATGGAAGCAGACTCCCTGAGCAGAGGATGCGCTCGCCAGGGGGAGTGGTCTCTCAATCCCAGGGTCTTTCAGTTCCTTTGTCACAAGTGGGGGACTCCGCGGTTGGACCTGTTTGCTTCTCGTCACAACCACAAACTTCCAGCCTTTGTGTCTCTATCCCAGGATCCTCTGGCAGTGGCAGCGGATGCCATGTCTCTGGCCTGGAAGGATCTGGGGTTCCTGTATCTGTTTCCCCCATTCGCCATGATAAGCAAGGTGGTGCGCAAGTTGGTTCCGGAAGGGGTGCCAGCAATTTTGTTGGCTCCAAGGTGACCCAGACGCCTGTGGTTCGCAGACGTCACAAGGCTGGCAGTGGATCAGTTCCATCTGCCTCTTCTTCCAGATCTCATCGCCCAGGGTCAACTCTGTTACCCCAATTTACCAACGCTGGCTTTGACGGTGTGGCTGCTGAAATCTCCATCTTAGAGGAAGGTCTTTCTGATGCTGTCATTCAGACTTTTGTTAGAGCTAGGAAGAAATCTTCCTCTGTTGTTTACTACAGGACTTGGAGGTCCTATATTGATTGGTGTGAGTCTAGGGCCTTGCCCTGCAGGGTATTTTCCATCCCTAGGGTTTTGGAGTTTCTGCAACGTGGTCTGGATTTGGGGTTCCAGATACTTTGTAAAGGGCAGGTTTCTGCTTTGGCTATTTTCTTTCAAAGATCTTTTGCTCTTCATCCTTTGGTTAAGACTTTTTTCCAGGGGGTCACGCATGTGCGGCCTCCTAGAAAGCCCTTACTTCTAGTTTGGGATCTGAACTTGGTGCTTTCTGTTATGCAGGCTGCTCCTTTTGAGCCATTGCAGGATGTTCCTCTTCATATTCTTACTCAGAAGGTTGCTTTTTTGGTTGTTATTACCTCTGTCCATCGGGTTTCAGAATTGGCGGCCCTGTCAATCCAGGCTCCTTACTTTGAGAGGCATCAGGACAAAGTGGTTTTCCGTTTTAAACCGGATTTCCTTCCTAAGGTGGTGTCTGCTTTCCACCTAAATCAGGATATAGTTCTTCCTTCACTGTTCCCTAATCCTAGTAATGACAAGGAAAAGGCTCCTTTTGAGCCATTACATTTCCACGATGCCAGCCACAGATTCTTTGGACATGAACAACAGCTTAAACTAAAGGCACAAGGCACAGAGCGCTCACCTCTGACGATATAGTAGTCCAAAATGAAGAAGTGCCAGCCATGAAGTACAAGCTTAAAATCATCGATCCTTTAATTGAAGCATTTAAAAGCCATTACAGCATAAGGAGTGGTAAAAAGCAAAAGAGAGCAGGCCCCACGTCGACGCGTTTCGAGCACCAGCTCTTAATCATGACAATGGGGCAACTAAACTAGTCGTCATTTATACACATGCCAATAACACATAATTACATAAAGCATTTCATGTGAGACAAAACCCAGGTATTAGGGGAGAGAAGGAAAAGCTGGGAGATAATAACGGAATGACATACCTGTATAAATGTTAAATGGAATCCCATGGTATGTATCCCGGTCCGGTGTGCGCGCACTCCACCGGCACTGCATGCTGTGAAAGACTGACTTCCGTATTGTGGTACGTGAGGAAAAAACCTCCTCCAATCAGCTCGCACAGGTAACGTGTCAGAGCTTCATTGGTCCAAATGTCCACTACGTCATGTGCCAGGAACTGACATCCTTCACAGAGAACGCCATTAAGGGCAAACATAGAATGCAGCACCGAATGCGTCATAGAACTGGAGAAAACTAACTCCATGATAGCCGCCATTAAGGGCAGATGGACCTAAACCCAAACCGAGTAGATTATAACTAATTAAGTATGACTCTTTGATTTCAATACTTAAATTAGAATGCATGTACATAAATATAAAACCCCGTTAAGGGTTTATACCTTATATTATAGATTTTATGTTATGACTACATCGGAAGATATAGGAAAAATACACCGTTCTATTAAGTCCTAATATCATAGCTCACGAGGAAGGAAATTAACTCCTAACATGCAAGATGAATTCACTGACATAAAGGTTAATTAATTACTTGTAAATAAATGAAATTGCTTACATAGGATATTATAATCCAACCTTATATTACAGATATAATGTATTTTTAGGGTCCCCTATACCTACTCCCTTCACCTACATTAAATGTATATGTCACTGATTTTTGTCTTCGGTTAAGGGCATCATCAAAAGAACTACATTAAATAGACTGGAATGTCAGATATAACAGACTTTTTTTTATCCCTCTCTTTTAGCTAGTGATTAATGTAGATAATAAATGAAATACATTGTAATAATTACATTGCTAATAATTATACTCCATTATACGCTAATCACAAATCATATATCTACAGTTAATCCCTGCATAGCAAGATGATATATATATCTGTGCAGAGGACCTATACTTGAAATAAAAAATAATGAAGAAAGAATAAAGAAAAGATGGAGAGGGAAGGGAGGGGGAGAAGGAAAAAAGAGAGGAAGCTGGATCTAGGGCTATTACTATCTCACCACACATAAACTCTCTAAATTACTCATTTCAGAAACAGATCTACATCCCACCGTGAGTTCATTCCTTTGGGAATGCGAGTTCCCAATTTAAAGATCCAGAAGACCTCACGTTGAAGAAGTCTATCCATTAAATCTCCCCCCCAGGACCCAATCTTACCTTTTCTATGGGCATACATATGAAGTGAGACAGATCCCCATTATGGAAGTCTCTAAAATGTTTGCCCTCATTAGAGGTACATATCGAACGGTCTGGGGAAGATGAGTATATATGTTCCGCGATGCGTTTTTTCAACGGTCTTGTGGTGCAACCCACATATTGTATGTTGCAACTACTACAGGTGATCAAATAGATCACATTCGATGAATTACAATTCATAAGTTGCTTAATTTGACACCTAAAATGAAGTGTAGTGGACTCAAAATGTGTGCCCACTTGTACATATTTACATATTCCACATCTACTCACACCACATCTGTGTTTTGAGCCATTGCAGGATGTTCCTCTTTATATTCTTACTCAGAAGGTTGCTTTTTTGGTTGTTAGTACCTCTGTCCATCGGGTTTCAGAATTGGCTGCCCTGTCAATCCAGGCTCCTTACTTTGAGAGGCATCAGGACAAGGTGGTTTTCCGTTTTAAACCAGATTTCCTTCCTAAGGTGGTGTCTGCTTTCCACCTAAATCAGGATATAGTTCTTCCTTCACTGTGCCCTAATCCTAGTAATGACAAGGAAAGGGTTTTACATTATTTGGTTGTAGTTCGTTGCGTTAAATATTATTTGGTTACTACTTCGGCCTTCCGTAGGACCGATGCCTTTTTTGTTGTGCCTTCTGGGCCTAGGAAGGGTTTGGCGCCCGCCAAGTCTTCCATTAGTAAATGGATACGTCAGGCCATTATTGGGGCTTATTCTTCTAAGGGGAAAGTACCCCCTTTTCGTGTTACTGCTCATTCTATTCGTGCTGTTGGAGCGTCTTTTCAGCACCAGGCTTCTGTTGAACAAGTTTGCAAGGCTGCTACTTGGTCTTCGGTGCATACTTTTTCTAAGTTTTACAAGGTTGATGTGCGGGCCTCAGCGGATGCTGCTTTTGGCCGCAAGGTTCTGCAAGCTGCAGTAATTTAAGTTATGCCTTATTTCCTTGTTGGATCCCCACCCATTATTGACACTGCTATTGGATGTCCCAAGTGTCATGAATGTTGGAAGCGGGGTGTGTGACATACTAGGAATAATACCATTTTGTGAGTACTCACCTGTAAAATGGGTATTACGAGTGTGTCACACACCCCGCTTCCCCCGCCCTTTTTTGTTCGGGGATCCTTTATATGGTGTTCTTGTTACTTTCAATTTTACTATATAATTGGCTCTTCCTGGTTTCTCACTGCTTTCTTAAGGACTGGGGAATAGTGGGAGGTCCCAGGTACTTATGGACCAGGAGGGGCTACCTTTTTTTCATGTCATTTCTGCAAGATCGCCCTCTACAGGCCGGTTTCCCAAGTGTCATGAATGTTGGAAGCGGGGTGTGTGACTCGTAATACCCATTTTACAGGTGAGTATTCACAAAATGGTATTTTCCACGGATCCCTCCTGACCCATCCTGCCTCCCAGCCTCTGGCTGCTACGGGATCGTGACGATAGGATGAACGGCTCCATCGCTCCCTCGTCATCGCTTGGCTGCGGGGTCTCCGTATCGCCGCTGTCTGTGACGGGGGGGGGGGAGATTCTCGCCGCTGCTGCGGCGCAGTGACGCTGGGCACGGTGGGCCGACTGTGTCTCCGTGGCCATTTCTCAGCATGGGCAGCGTTTAAAAGGGGGGGCGTCTTCTCGCGCGGCCTGCACGCTGCTGCTGGGGCTTGCTGGACGCTGCGGAGCCTGGCCTTTTCCTGCTGCGGCTGCTGGGGGATCACGCTCGTCATTGGAGGCCGTGCTGTCCCTCTGTTGGTGTCGTGAGTCCCTCTTCTTCTGGCTGTATATTATGACCAATTGCATCTTGCTTATTCTGAACATGGGTTTTTTTTCTCCCCCTCTCATGTGTAGATCGTGGGCTTGATGTTGAGGGTTGTGGTTCCTCCCGATCCCCCTTTTTATTAAGAGGGATCACCTTATAGGTTTGGGCCATTAGTGTCTTGTAACCTTTCTGATTTTGACCATTTGTAATCACCATAATGGAGGCATCAGGGGATAGTGAGCTGGGGGCCCCATTTGGGCAGGAAAGGCTCTGTCCCTTGTTCAGTAGGAATCCTCTGGGCGGATTCAGCACTGTTTGTACCACTTGCGCCAGAGGCATTATTTTGGACCATGATCGGGCGATCCCTGCCCCAAGCCCTGCGCTGCCTGCGGCCTCTCCGGACCCTCCGCTGCTGCATTCAGCCCCCAGTGAGGGGGGAGCCAGCAGGGGGTCTCATTCTGAATTGGCGCATAGGCTGGCCAATCTCGAGAGACAGATCTCACCGACTGCTCCTAAGAAAGCCACGAGTAAGAAACGGCATCTTGAGCCCGTTTACTCGGATAATGACAATCTCTTTGATGATCTGGGCTCTGTGGAGGAAGGTGAGTTGCCTGATGATTCACGCTCCACTGTGGATTATTCAGCTGGCAATGACAGTATGTCCGGTTCTTCCTCGGACGACGATGGGTGGCTCCCGGATGATACAGAGAAATTGCTTACCTCAGTGTTTAAGACACTACACATTGTCCCTCCCAGAGCAGCTAAGAGGAAGCAGGGAGATTTGTTTAGGCCCGAGAGGCAAAGGCGGGTCTCCCGGAGCAGGCCCATTTTTCTAACATGATTTTCAAGGAATGGGAGAGGCCTAACAAGTTACCTTTGGTTCCTAAAGACCTGGACAGGCGGTACCCCTTCCCTGATGAGCTGGTCCGACTATGGTCTCGCCCTCCAGAAGTGGATCCCCCTGTGTCGGGGTTGTCCAACACTACTGTTATGCCGTTGCCTGATACTGATTCCTTATGTGACCCTGCTGACAAGCGATTGGATCAGCTGGTCTGTCATGTGTTCCCTTTTGTGCCTTGGAGATTGTCTCTCTGGCCATTAGAAAGAAGGTGAGACACCTTGTGGATAGAGCTAAGGCTCGCAAGCGGGCGGAGGAGTATAAAGAACTCAAGGTCTGCTTGGATTTCATTGGCTTTGTTGCTACTGCCATGGACGATGGGGTCTGGCTCGGTGCCAGGATTTCGGCCCTGCTTGTTGCTCTCCACCGCTCACTCTGGCTGCGGCAATGGTCGGCTGATGCGGCTGCCAAGAAGTCTCTTACGAGTATCCCCTTTGTGGGGCACAGGCTGTTTGGGGAGCGCCTGGACCTTTTGGTCAAGGATGGTAGACTCCCTCAGTGATGGAAGCCTGCTCGGTCCTTTCAGAATCCCTCTGCCTAACGTTCCTTTCGAGGAGTAAGAGGCTCTTACCTTATCTGTTTCCAGGTGGCCGCAGAGATACCTGGGGTAGAGTCCCGCTGCTGACCCAATCTCTCCTGGGGAGCCAAGTCCAAGCCCCCTGCAAAGTCCCCTCAGGCATAAGGGGGGTGCCCTCACCCATCCGGGTGGGGGGACGGCTTCTGCTGTTTGCTCAGATCTGGAGGTGGCACGTCTCGGATCGATGGATTCAGGAGGTAGTGTCCTCCGGTTACAAGATAGAGCTGGCAGTCAGGCCGCCCACAAAATTTCTCTGTTCACGGATATCCCGAAACCCACTAAAAGCACAGGGTTTGAGAATGGCAGTGCAACAACTCCTGCGGATAGGTGTGATTTGCCCAGTGCCTCGGCAGGAACAGGGTCAAAGTTTTTTCTCCAACCTGTTCACGGTTCCCAAGAAGGACGGAACGTTAGGACATTTCTGCATGGAAACCTTGCGGTTGGCGGTGAGATCGCTTCGGCCCGGCGACTTCATGACCACGGTGGACATCAGGGATGCTTATCTTCACATCCCGATTTTCCAGGGGCATCAGAAGTTCCTGAGGTTTGCTCTGAAGGATCAGCATTACCAGTTTGTGGCACGTCCATTCTGGATATCCTCAGCCCCCCGTGTCTTCACCAAGGTGCTGGCGGGCATCATTGCTATTCTGAGGAACCAGGGCATTCGTGTGCTGCCCTATCTGGACGATTTGCTGATTGCGGCCCAGTTCCTTCACCAGGTTGAGAGCAATACTCTGACGGTGTTGTCAACTCTGGAGGCCTTCGGCTGGGTAATCAATTACCCAAAGTCATGTATCACTCCCTCAACGGTGAGATCCTTCCTGGGAATGACGATAGACACCGCTCAGGTCAAGGTTTTTCTGCCACAGCAGAAGGTTTTGGGTCTCCAAACGCAGGTGCAGGCCTTGCTGTCTTGTCAGCGGCCATCAATTCGTCTGGGGATGAGATTGGTGGGCCTAATGGTGTCATGCTTCGAGGCAGTGCCCTTCGCCCAATTTCACATGAGACCTCTACAATTGAACCTGCTGACCGGCTGGAATCGGATGCAGGAATCTCTGGAACAAGAATTTTTACCCCCCCCCCCTTCCCCCCTGGCCAGGCAGTCCCACTTGTGGCAGCCTTGCTGGTGGGCAAGTCCTTTTTGACTCCCCATTGGGAGATGGTTACCATGGATGCCAGTCTGACAGGCTGGGGAGGCGTTTGGCAGACTCAGAAGATCCAGGGGCAGTGGAGTCCCCAGAAGAACCGCTTACCCATAAATCTCTGTGAGCTGAGAGCGATCCATTTGGTGCTTCGTCGCTTGCCTTCCCACTTAAGGGGTTGTGCGATCCAGGTTCGCTCGGACGATCAGACGGCTGTCGCCTACATCAATCACCAGGGCGGGACTCGGAGCAAGAGAGCCCTCAAGGAGGTGACCCAGATTCTGTCGTGGGCAGAGGAGAATGTTTCCTGCATCTCGGCGGTCTACATTCCCGGGGTAGAGAACCTGGAGGCAGACTCCCTGAGCAGGAGCGCCTCGCGCATGGGGGAATGGTCTCTCAGCAGCAGGATCTTTCATGCTCTGTGTCTCCGCTGGGGTCAGCCTGATGTGGACCTGTTTGCGTCCAGACACAATCACAAGTTACCAAGGATCGTCTCCCTCTCGAGATCCTCTGGCCATAGCCACAGGCGCTCTGGCGATTCCTTGGACAAGTTCAAGTTTCTGTATGCATTCCCTCCGTTTCCACTCCTGCGCAGAGTGCTGCGCAAGATAGCCCAGGAAGGGGTACCAACCATCCTGGTGGCTCCTCGCTGGCCAAGAAGGAGTTGATTTGCGGACATAGTTCAGATGTCAGTAGATCACTACATCATGCTCGACGACCCAGGGCTTCTCACACAGGGGTCGCTGTGGCACCCCAATTTACGGACGCTGTCTTTGGCGGCCTGGCTGTTGAAATCTTAATCCTAACGGAAAAGGGATTGTCGGCTACGGTTGTGCAGACCATGATTCAGGCACGTAAGAAATCTACTTCCTTGATATACTACAGAGTTTGGCATGCTTATATTGCTTGGTGCGAAACCAAGAGTCTCCCTTGCCGCACATTTCTAGGATTCTGGAGTTTTTGCAACATGGCTTAGACTTGGGTCTCCAGCTGAGCACCCTCAAGGGTCAGGTCTCGGCTTTAGCCATCTTTTACCAGAGATCCATTGCCAACCATAGGTAGATCAAGACCTTTTTCCAGGGAGTCACCCATGTCCGGCCACCGCGTAAGTCAGTATTACCGGTGTGGGACTTGAATTTACTTCTTTCTGCTCTTCAGGGTCCTCCTTTCGAACCAATGTGCGATGCTGCATTGTCTATTTTGACTCTCAAAGTGGTCTTTTTGGTAGCGATCACCTCGGTGCGTCGTGTATCAGAGTTGGCTGCGCTTTGTATGAAGCCTCCCTATTTTGAGCGGCATAGTGATAAGGTGGTTTTTCGCTTTAAACCTGATTTTTTGCCTAAGGTCGTTTCTCCCTTTCACCTTAATGAGGAAGTTGTCTTAGCTTGTGTCCAGCACTGACTAATTCGAAAAGAAAAGACCCCTCATGCCTTGGTTGTGGTCAGAGCCATAAAGTATTACCTGGCTGCGACTGAATCCTTCAGGAAATCAGATTTGCTCTTTGTACTAACAGAGGGCTCTAGAAAAGGCTTGCCACCAGCCAAGTCCACTTTCAGTAAGTGGATCAGACAGGCGGTGGTGCAAGCATATTCTGCCAAGGGGAAGGAACCCCCTTTTTGGATCACAGCTCATTCTACCAGAGCTATTGGTGCCTCTTGGGCTTTTCAGCACCAGGCATCGGTTGAACAGGTTTGTAAGGCTGCCACTTGGTCTTCAGTTCATACTTTTACAAAGTTTTACAAGGTGGATGTCAGGGCCTCAGCTGATGCTGTTTTTGGCCTAAAGGTGCTTCAGGCGTTAGTGAAATGAACTACATGCTGTTCCGCACTGGAGATCCCGCCCAAATGGGCACTGCTTTTGGTTGTCCCACATGTCATCACTTGGGACGACCTGGACTGGATATAAGGAAAAATACAATTCTGTGAAAGTCACCTGTAGAATTGTTTTTGATACATCCAGTCCAGGTCGTCCCACCTCGCCCTTGTTGTTCATTGTTTCCTGTTTGCCTGTTATGGTGATCACCATTTTTATTCATTGGACATTGTTTTTTTCATAAACCTTGTTAGAGAGAGTACAAGCTGAAGCTATGTGCAGTAACATGGTTTCTTAAGCCTCACGGCCTGTCTCTTCTTACTGCTTTTTAACCACTGGAGAATGATAGAGGTACACCAGCCTTTATAGGGGGCCGGGAGGAGCTGCAGCTTTTGATCTTGCAGTCGGCACCCCCTGGGGCGAACACCCACATGTCTTTACTTGGGACGACCTGGACTGGATATATCCAAAAACAATTCTACAGGTGAGTTTCACAGAATTGTTTTTTTTTCTGTTGTTTTTCTTAGGGAGAGCACATGTTTTTTTATTTTTTTATTTTTGAAAAATTGTGGGGGTGGCGGGGTTGTGGTCGAGGAACGTGACATCGGAGAACGTGATGTCACTTCCGCTTCCTGAGCAGCACTCCGATGCCTTACGACCTGGCCTTGTCGACTTTTGATCCTGGGCACGGTTCCTCGCCAGCCCGCCACTTCCCCTCCGGACCACTGCTCCTCGCCGGTCGACGTGCTCTTCACCAGGCTGCATGCTGGCTTCTGCCTGCTCTTCCTCCGTCCTCACTTCTCAGTGGGATCTGGTAGGACCTTTTTAATGTAATCGGTTTTTATTGATTTTTTAAACAACAAGTTGTATACAAACACAAGGGGAGTGGGGGAAGGGAATACAGAAAGCAAGGGGTAAGGGGATGGGAACAACATATCGTGTAACACATATGAAGTCGGCTTTATGACACATAGGGTGAATTGCATACATCAAACTTCAATTCAATACATCATGACTCTGTTCCGTGGGTGGGTTTTCCCAGCCGTACCTCTATTACTCAATGAGATCCATGGGGGCCTGTGCAGGTCCCGTACAGATAACCCAAGTAATCTCCCACTGGGAAACAGACGTACCGCATAGGTGAAAAGTTATAACAGTGAGGGGAAAGGTACGTAGGGGTGGAAGGGAGAAAGACAAGGGCGAGGGGGGGGGGGGTGATCGCAGTAGTAGGCCACCTGGTCAGCCGTAATTGTTAGGAGGTGGTTAGGGTTGATTTCTACTACGCCTCCTGTACGAGCCCGTGTGGAGTCACCAGAACGCTTCATGATCCGGGTAGAGCTGACGGACCTCGAGGACCCCCGTAATATGGCTATCTATTTACTCGTAGCTGCTCACAACAGCGCAGGTAAGCGGGTGTCCCGGAAGTCCAACCAGCCCGCCCAAACCATTACATATCTGCTGGTGGATTCCGGGTCGACAGCAATTAGGCTCTCTAAATATCGTATAGACTCCAACTCCTGAACCCATTCCGCCAGTGTGGGGGGGTCTGCTGACTTCCAGTGTCTAGGGATGACTGCTCTCATGGCCGCCAGGAAGAAGCGGAGGACATCCTTCTTAGCGCTGGTTATAGAGCAGGGAAGCAACGATAGGAGCGCCAGCTGGGGCGTATTCAGAATGAGTTTGCCCGACACCTGTCCATAGATGCAGAGGATTTCGTCCCACAAAGATTTAATGCTTGGGCAGCTCCACCAAATGTGGATCATATTCCCCTCCTCCTGCTGGCATCTCCAGCATACACTGGGGGTACTTTTGTCAAATCTATGGATATCTGCAGGGCACCTATACCATCGTGAGAGGATTTTATAGTTGCGCTCATTGGTGGCTGTGGCTACGGAGGAGCCATGGGTACAGGCATAAATCTTAGTTAAGTCATTTTCAGAGAGCGGGAGACCTAATTCTCTTTCCCACTTTTCAATGAATCTGGGTGGCCCCGTGAGAAGAGATTTGGATAAGAGTTTATAGAGCCTGGAGATCATATGGTCGGGGGAGGTGTCTTGCAGGATCAGGGACTCTAGCGTTGTGGGGGGGATCCGGGCCCTTTCCACCATATTATTGGATGATAGGAAGGTACAGAGCTGTCTGTGCAGCAGCCAGGAGATACGCTTGTTCCCTGCTCTAGCCCTCAGGTCATCCAGGGTGGGGATGGTTCCGTCTCGCATCACCTGGCCCACCGTTATACCCTCGGAAGCCTCCCAAATGAGGAAGCTCCTAGAGAGCATGCCTGGTTCAAATGCTGGGTTATCAAAGATCGGCGTAAGGGGGCCAGGTCTACGAACCAAGGTGTGTTTTTGTTGGAGTGGGTCCCACACATCCAGGAAATGTTGCATAAGATATGGTAGGGTCCCTTTCTGTGGCCGGGTTAGAGGGGCAGCCCACACTATTGTGGAAGGGTTGAACCGAGAGAGTGACTTCTCCAACTGAACCCACAGTTTTTCCTTTCCTCTATGTGTCCAGTCCACTAAACGTTGTAGGACCGCCGCCGCATGATATGTTTTTATGTCAGGGAGTCCCATGCCCCCTTCCCCCCTGCCTCTCGAGAGCGTCGCTAGTCTAATCCTAGGTCTAGAGGACCCCCACACAAATTTTGAGAATATTGAGCTCAGTTTTTTAAAAAAGCTGCTGGGCAGGCCTATCGGGGCAGTCTGAAACACATACAAAAGTTTGGGGAGTATGTCCATCTTTAGACTATTAACCCTGCCAAACCAGGAGATCGGTCTCTTTGTGTAAGCCTCTAATTCCTTTCCTATTTTAGCTAGAAGAGGGGAATAATTAAGGTCGTATATTTTGGAAAGATCAGCCGGTATTAGAATGCCCAGGTACCTGATGGCCTGGGCCTTCCATTTGAATGGGAAGTTTGCCTCAAGGAGGCTAACCTCTTGGCGCGGGAGAGAGAGGTTGAGCGCCTCAGTTTTGGAAAGGTTGATTTTGAAATTGCTCACCAAGCTAAAGCGCTCGAACTCCTTTAAGAGAGCCGGGAATGATATGTGTGGCGCTGTGATATGTAGCATCAAGTCGTCTGCAAACAGAGACGTCTTAAACTGGTTCTCACCAACCTGGATGCCCTTAATATCAGGATTGTTGCGTATGGCTATGGCTAGGTGCTCCATCGTCAACACGTAAAGGAGGGGGGAAAGAGGGCACCCCTGTCTCGTGCCATTGCTTATAGAGAATGGGGCGGACTGTAGGCCATTGATTCTGACTCTAGCTGTTGGGCCACCATATAGGGCCATGATTTTGGAGAGGAGGCCAGGGCCAATCCCGATCTGTCTCAATGTGGCAGACATAAAGGCCCAGTTCACCCTGTCAAACGCCTTCTCGGCGTCACACGCGAGGAGACAAGCTGGGATTTTGGAGGAGGCGACATGTGAGATCAGGGTGAACAGTTTGTTTGTATTGTCCCTGGCCTCCCTCCCCGGCACAAACCCCACCTGGTCTAGGTGAATCCTATCAGGAAGCAAACCCTGTAGTCTCATGGCTATGATCTTAGCATAGATCTTAAGGTCGATGTTGATGATTGAGATTGGTCTGTAGTTGCCACAGATCGAGGTGTCCTTTCCTGGTTTAGGAATGACCGAGATCGCGGCCTCGAGGGTCTGTTTGGGGAAAGGGCAGGTATCGCCTATGGAGTTAAACACCCTCGTTAGGAGGGGGGACAACCTGGCCTCAAATTGTTTGTAGAATTTGGGGGTATATCCGTCTGGGCCTGGGCATTTACCGGCTGGTGAGTCTTTAATAGCTTGGATAACCTCCAGGGCAGAGAAAGGCCTCTCCAGGGACTCGGTTTCCTCCACGGAAAGTGAGGGTAATGGGGTACTTGTAATGTAGTCGTCAATCACTGAGGGTGGAGGCCCCCGAACCGGAGGAGAACAGGCGGGGTTCCGGATATTATAGAGGGAGTTATAGAATTCTCTAAAGGTGGCCGCTATGTCCGAGGGAGCCTGCGCCAAGGAGCCGTCAGGCTTCCGGATAGCAGGGACATACGCGGCCGTTGGCCGAGGGTGGAGGGTTCTGGCCAATGTTCGGCCACATTTGTTTGCCAGTCTGTAGAGTTGGGCCCTTCCCTTATCCCTGTAGCTTAGGTATGATTGGTTATACAATTTCTGTAACTTCTCCCTAGCGCCCTGCAGTTCCAGAAGCCCCAGGTCAGTGGGTCTCGCTTTGTGTGCAGCCTCTAGAGTGTGGATATCGTTTAGGGTTTTCTGGATTAGCGCCGACTTTTCTCGTTTAATTCTAGAACCCTGCTTAATAAGTTCACCTCTGAGAACACATTTCAGGGCTTCCCATTGGACGGGCAGGGGGGTCGGGTCAGCCCTGTGGTCTTCGAGGAAGTGCTCAATCGTCTTTTCAATCGCGGAGGAGCAAACCGCGTCACCGAGCAGGGCGTCGTTGAGCCTCCACGACCAGCAGGCAGGCGACTGACCGGGGAGGGTCAGTGAAACAAAGATCGGGGCGTGGTCGGACCACAAGATAGGCCCTATCCATGCCTCGGGGTCCCAGTCCAGGGCATGATGGCTCGTAAGCAGATAGTCAATCCTGCTGTAGGAGCCTGCAGCATGCGAATAAAAGGAGTAGTCCCTCCTCTGGCCGTGAAGGACCCTCCATACGTCAACCAGTTGGAGGCTTGTTAGCGCTTTCCTCAAGCTATTGAGTTTGCTCAGCGACACGGAAGTCCTCCCGGATGAAGTGTCGAGTGTGGGGTTAAGTGGAACGTTCAGGTCTCCCCCGGCAATTATCACTCCCTCCGCAAATTCTTCTAGTAATTTGAGAGTCTGGGCAGAGAATCGAGTCTGGTCCGTGTTGGGGGCATACAGATTTGCGAGAGTGTAGGTCTTATTGAATATCCTAATTTTGAGGAATAGAAACCTACCCCGGGGGTCGACCTTACTATCTAGTATCTCATGGGGGAGCGATTTGTGGAGAGCTATTGATACCCCCTTCGTCTTTCCTTCCGGGTTGGAGCTATGGTGCCAAGTCGTGTAATATCTGTCCCGAATATCGGGGACGTGGCCCGTTTTAAAATGGGTTTCCTGGAGAAGGATTATCTTGGCCTTCTGTTTGTGGAGGCTATACAAAATTTTTGATATTTTCTCAGGGATATTAAGGCCCTTCACATTGAAGGAGCTGATCACCACCTCCCCCATCCCGGAAAAGCCCAAGACGCTCGGGGGCTGCCAACAGCTCCCTCACGCGCCGGGAGGTGCTTGCAGGCAGGGAGGGGAGGGGTGGCGAGGAGCCTCGGGGCGGCTAGGTAGTAGTGGTTTGGGGTTCGCGGGGAAGGGATACGAGTAGGGAAGGTAGATAGGGAAACACAATAACAATAACAAACAATGCAAAAGCCAACCTGGCAGGGGGGAAACACTAAAGAGCTGTAGCTCAAGGGATCGGCACTCCTCCAACCGGAGGGGGGCCGATGCCAACCTAACTGGGGGACAGTGACTAGCTACAAGATCGGAGTAGCTTCGATCCGGACCTACCGGGCATCCAACAACATATAAAGACAACGCAAGTATAATACCTGAGCAATTGGGGCAAACATCTTAAGAGATAATAGTGCAATTTAAAACATAAGAGAGGAACAAGAAAAAGGTTTAGATATCACCAGAGTCCATGCACGCCTAAGAGGCAGGGGATCAGGGTTCGCTGTCAGTCGGACCAGGCCCGCTCTCCTGTCTCACTCGGGGTCTGGCTGATCTTGGTCTGCGCGGGGGTGCTCCCGGGGGTCTCCGTGGTATCGGATCCGTACCTGGAAGAAGCCAGTCTGGAACTTGAATCGGGTCACAGCCCAGGAAAGAAAACAGTCCCGCCAGGTCACGGTGTGTCTTGAGAAGGAACGTTTCACGATTTCTTAGCACAATCAAGTGGAAGGGGAAACCCCATCTGTAGGAAGCCCCCGCACCTCTGATGACCTCCAGCACCGGCCGCATCATTCTCCTCATCTGAAGCGTGCGTCTTGAAAGGTCCGGGAGGATTTGTATACTCGCGCCATCAAAGTCCACCGGCCCATGTCGCCAGGCCCTCCTGGCTATCTCCTCCTTGATTTTATAAAAGTGGACCCTACACACTACATCTCTCGGGCGTGACGGGTCTGGATTGCGGGGGCCGAGGGCCCTATGAGCTCTGTCGATCTCAATCGGAGTTTCAGCGGCTCTATCTAGTAGCTTATTAAAGATTGTGGTGATAATCTGCTTCACGTCTTCTCCCGCCGAAGCCTCTGGTATGCCCCGGATGCGTAAGTTGTTTCTCCTATGCCTATTTTCTAGATCATCGTGCTGGAGTTGGAGCTGAAGAATCTGTGCGCTCTGTGCTTCTACCCGTCTTGCCAGGTCCGCGATAGCAGTTTCATTAGCTGTTTGCTGGGAGGTTACCCTGGAATCGAGCGCCCGGAGGTGCCCCTTCACCTCAGCGATATCTTTTTTGTAGGCTGTTTCATACTTAGAGATGAGCGCCTCAAAGTCCGCCCTGGTGGGGATGGATCTCAAAAATGAGAGGGTCTCCCTGTGAATATTACCGGCGTGGGGTGTCGCTTCATCTCTTTCTCCAGACGTTCGTGGAGGGGAGTGGATAGTAAAGGTGGCCGGAGGGGGGAGTTCAACCTCCTCAGCTATGGAAAGGTCTTCTATCGGGTAGGGAGGTTCTTCTTGGGAGAGATGGATCGAACCTGGGGAACCGGGACGAGCCGTGACCCCTCTGGCAGGCCATGTCCCCGAGGCATCAGAGTGGGCATGGGGAGATAGCGGGCTGGGTGTTCTGGCTGTTCTCGCCTGCCCCCTAAAGGGCTCCTGACTACTGCATGGGCTCCACTCCCTCCTCGCCCCGGAGCGACTCCTGGACCTTGGGGTTCTTTGTGGGAGAGCCTCCCTATGCTGCATTTGGGTAGGGCGCGGCGACTTCCGAACAGGGTTGCTGGGCGTATGCCTCCCTGAGTCCTTCTCATTAGGGAGGAAAGCAAATCTCCCTAATTTATGGAGGCCAGACTCTCTCCATCCCCCAGGTTGGTGTGATTGGGGATCTGCAGCATGTGTCCCTGGGCCTCCCTCCTTCCCCAGGCTAAGGAGGGGTTGTTGATCCTCATCCCCCCACTCAGGGATCGGGGTGTCCCCCCCGTCATACCTGCGCTGCTGCCAGGTAGCTGTCCTCCTGTCGACCCGGCCGCCATCTTGATCCGTCCTGTGCATCAGATAGCTGGGGAGCGCACGGGCCCCAGAGCATCCGCTCCCAGCCGCAGCGTGATGAGGGCTCCCGCCAGCAGAGCAAGCCCCGTCCTCCTCCTCTTCACAACACCCGGCAGGCTGCTCGATGGACGGAGCAGGGAGAGAGGTGAGCGGCCTCCCCCTCTCGTCTCCCGCCATTCCGGTTGCGGTCTCCACAGAGCGGGCCGACGCCTCCGCTCCTGCAGCTCGCCGCACATCCTCCCGGGCGACATCGCAGGTCTCCGCCAGCTGGGGGTCATCTTCCATCGGCCCGGGGGAGGAAGCCGACGACGGGGCCGGCGACATGTGTCCCGCAAGCAGCTTCCGGGTCCCCTCTCCAGATCCAGGTATGCTGGCTGCCGGTTTCTGTTTAGCCCCCGCTCCGGGGCGCGATCCGCCTCTATCCCCCTCTCTCCTCTTGCCTCTTCTCCCAGGCATATCCCTGGGAACACTGTGGGCCCAATTGCCTCAAAAAATGGTGAAGGAGCCCGGTCTCGGTCAGGAGCTCAGCTTAGTGCGGCCACTCCATTCAAGCGCCAGGCCACGCCCCCTCGGTAGGACCTTTTTATTTATTTTTTTTCTTTCCTTACTTTTTTAAAGGGAAAGTGTTTCTAAATGTATTTTTTTTCCTTCTTGCTTTCACCAACTTCTCTGTGTAGTAGATATTAGGTAGTAGTCCATCCCTAGAATCTCGGTGTAATGATATTTGATTATCGAGATTCTTCATAAACTTCGGTCCTAGGCCCTCGGGGATAACAGACTGACTTCATCATAACTGAGGCATCTGAGGCATCTGGGTCTGGTCCCTTAGCAGAGAGTGTCGCCCGAAAAAAAACAGCTGTAGTACTGTCGAGACTTATAGGACAGCCTCCTTCCTCAGATGTACTTCCCTCCAAGGAGGTTACAGAGTCAGCTTCATCAAGGATCACCGCTTCACCCTCCTGGCTTTTTTGCTCAGGCAGAAGAGATTAGCCCGCTTGAAAGGCCATTGGATCCAACCTCAGAGTCCCGAGGATCATGGAGTCTCTAGATCCATAAAGGTTTCAAAAAAGCGGAAGCACTTAGCCCCTGCAGATTATTCTCCTCCTATGAGGAAGAAGATATTTATGCAGCCTTAAAATTCTTCAGCGGGGGAAATCCCCCGAGAGAAGAGGCTCCAGCAGAGAAGAGGGGAGGTTCTGTCCCAGAACAGGGGTCCGCTATGCTCAGGGACCATATTAACAAGCTAACTTCCTCTGTTCTAGAGCCCCCCGTTTATACTAAAAGGATAAAAGGGAATCCTTATAGGTCCAAGACACAGAGGCAGCTTTTTCCCCGTCTTGTTATTCCAAGTATGTCTCACACCCTGCTTCGGAAATATTAATTACACGTGGGTTATGGTCCAGTAGAGGGCGAACTTCTGCAGAGATGACTAGAAAAAGAAGCCCCTCCCGGTCCATAAATACCTGGGACCTCCCACACATTCCCAGTTTAGTCTCTGCAGAAGGCGAAGCAATTCAAGAAGATGGCTGTCTCTTTCCTTTGCAGGTAAGCCGGGTCTACACCCGGCCATTGCTTATTCCTATTGCCGCCCGGACTCCTTTGTTAATTCCCCTTGCCTCCCAGCCTTGGCTGCAGGGTCCGGGTGAGGGTAGGGTACACCTCTAGAGGTGTCCTGTTACCAGGTGCCATGCTCCACCGCAAATCCCCCACCAAAGGGTAGGCGGTCGTCAGGTTGGTTATCCTGGCATGGGATGCCCCGTCCGTCTAAAAGCCTTCGCTACATATTTAAGTGTAGCTGTCGGCCTTCCCCCCATTACTCCCTTTCCCGGATAGTAGGGGGGGGCTTCTCTCTCTCAGCTCCCTTCTTAAGACATTCTTTTATTCAGGCTGGCCTTGCCAGCGTGGTTGTGTGAGTTCTGTGTTTTTTTTTTTAATTTTCTTTTTTCACCGGCGCGGCCCGGTCCCGTCTCCGTGGCCGGCTCCGCAGCTTGCTGGGGAGCGCGGCCTTAGTTCTCTGTCAGGGGAGGAGGCGGGGCGTGGCGCTCGGCATGCCCCGATGCTGCCCGCCCCCTCCTAATGACGCGCTCTTTCTCCTGCCTCCCGTTGGCAGGGTGCTCTTGGGCCCCCTTGCTTCCTTATCTCTTTAATGTCTCTCTTAATGTTTGACAAAATACAATTGTAGTCAGGTGTGTTTTTTTGTCGGCATAGACATGTATTGGATATATATATATATATATATATATATATATATATATATATATATATATATTTTATATATATCTGTTATTACCCGGTCAATAGTGCATATGATGTTATACATGCTTTTACTCTATGCATATGTTAATGCATGACTCTGTGTGCCTGTCAATATATTAAAGGGGTACCCTTACTATGTCTTTCAGGTGGGACTATTGACTATATTAAGAGGGGTTTTTCTCCCGGTCCACTGTCCCTTGTTCAAATTGGGGTTCCCTGTGTGATTATAAATTCTCCCACTTACGGACACTAAGGGGCATCCCGGGTAGCTTCATAGCGTAATTCCCATTGATCATTGCGACTATCACAAAATCACCATATGGAGGCTCCCCAGGATACTGGACTCGGGGTCCCCTCGGGACAACCCCGGTCGTGTGTGCTATGTGGGGCATCCCTTTTGGGGGATAATGTGCAAATTTGTATACCTTGTGCACAACAGGCTCTTGTGTGGCAAGCCTGGCCCCGTGCGGACGGTTCTACCCCGCTGGACTCATCGCCTACACCCCCACGTTGTCACCGGTGGGGAGTCGCAATCTGATGTATGCGTAAGACTGGCCAACATTGAAAGAATGATTGCTAGCTCTGCGGCCAGGAAGGCCCCAGCTAAGAGACGGCACTTGGCGCACGTGGCGCCGGCCTGTGATTATGCTGATTTGGAACCATTTGACTGGTCTGATTGTTCCCCGCTCAAGGAAGGGGAACTTTTCCCAGACTCTGACTCATCTGAGGATCGGCAGTACCCCGGCGCTGATGCCGGTCCAGAGCACGGGGATACTGTCGACACCCATAGGCTCCTTACTCTAATTTTTGAGGTACTTGCCATTTCACCTCCTGTGGAGGCCCCTCAACGGGGGGAATTTTTTGGGACCGCCAAACCCCGTTCTGGAGTTCCCGGATCAGAGGCACTTGAACAATCTGATCCTTAAGGAATGGGAAAAGCCTAGCCGGCTCCCTGGAATTCCTCATGGGTGGGATAGGAAGTATCCCTTTCCTGTTGATGTGGTTAAACGTTGGTCGATGTGCCCGTCCTGGGATTGTCCAATACTTCAGTCGTGCATACCCCGGATTCCACTACCTTGAAGGATAGTGAGGACCGATGTCTCGATCAATTGGCTTCACATGCCTTTGCTTGTGTGGGTTCGGCCTTGCGTCCGGTTTGTGCTTCTGCGCTCACGGCCGTGGCTACTAGAGCTCTGATTAGGGGCCTTTTGGATGGTTCCCAATTGGATCCTTGCAGTGAGTTTACAGCCTTGACTCATTGTGAGATGTTCATTGCTTTTGTCTTATCAGCCTTGGATGATACTATCTGTATGTGTAGCAGGACCTCGGCATTGCAGGTTGCTATACGTCGGTCGGTCTGGTTGCGCCAGTGGGCGGCCGATAATGCTGCTAAGAAGGCGCTCACAGGACTTCCCTTCGTGGGTCTGCGCCTGTTTGGTGATCGTTTAGACTCTGTTGCCAAAGGGGGTAAGTTACCTCAACGCAAGAAGCAGCGCCGGACCTTTTGGGGTTCGGGCTCATTTAACCCCTCCTTTCGTGGCTCTCGGTCAGGCAGGGGAACGTATTTCACTGCATTCCGAGGGGATGCCTGGGGCAGGGGCAAAGGATGTGCCCGACGCGGGACTTCCTGGGGTATCAAACCCAAATCCGTTGCCAAGCCAGCTCAGCAATGAAGGGGCGCCCTCACCCTTGCAGGTGGGGGGACGGCTGCGGCTCTTTGCTCAGGTCTGGTCCCTAGAGGTCACAGACGTCTGGATCCGGGAGGTAATTTCCTCCGGGTACAAGCTGAAGTTTTCATGCCGGCCTCTTCCCAGATTCATCAGGTCCCGGATTCCGTCGGACCCGCGGGCAGCACAGGGCCTTTTTCTGGCGGTGCAAAACCTTTGGGATATGAGGTAGTTTGTCCGGATCCCCCCACAGAGAGAGGTTTGGGTTACTATTCCAATCTCTTTACGGTGCCCAAAAAAGATGGTTCCATAAGACCCATTTTGGACTTGAAAACTCTCAACCGGTTCATCAGAACCAAAAAATTTTGCATGGAGACTCTGCGCTCTGCTGTCGACTCACTGCGTCCGGGGGACTTTTTGACCGCAATAGATATCAAGGACGCTTACCTTCATGTGCCGGTCTTCCCGGGACACCAAGGGTTCCTCAGGTTTGTGGTAGACAACCAGCACTTCCAGTTTGTGGCTCTTCCCTTCGGGCTGACTTCGGCGCCCAGGGTGTTCACCAAGGTTTTGGGCGGGCATGATGGCCCTTCTCAGAGTCCAGGGCATTCGTATCTTGCCTTACCTGGACGACCTTCTCATTACGTCATTCTCTCTCCACCGGGCGGAGCTGGACACCAGAACGGTGGTGAAGACGCTGGAGAGGTTCGGGTGGGCAATCAATTACCCCAAGTCTTCTCTATCCCCGTCAAGGGTGGCTTTGTTCCTGGGCATGATTCTGGATACCATTCAGACCAGGGTGCTCCTACCCCAGCCAAAGGTGGATGTTCTTCAGGCTCTTATTCGTTTTTTTCTGTCCAGCCCTCATCCGTCCATCAGGCAATGCATGTGGCTGGTAGGTTTGATGGTGGCTTGCTTCGAGGCAGTGCCATTTGCTCAGTTTCACATGAGACCCCTTCAGCTCCATCTTCTATCGGTTTGGGACAAATGTCCTCTGTCCCTGGATCAGACTTGTGTTCTGTCCCCTCTTGTCCGGCGGTCCTTCCAGTGGTGGATGGACCAGAGGAATCTCCTGGGGGGGCAGGTCCTTTCTTGCGCCCTGTTGCGAGACGGTCACCACGGATGCCAGTCTGTCAGGCTGGGGAGGCTTCTGGAGGGAACATCAGTTCCAGGGGCTGTGGGGTCCTCAGGAGGCCCATATCACTATCAATATTCTGGAGCTGAGGGCGGTTCGGTTGGTGCTGTCACCTTCAGGGCTTACCAGTTCAGGTTCGCTCCGTCAATCGGACAGCGGTCACTTACATCAATCACCAAGGAGGGACTCGCAGCAGGAGTGCCCTCCAGGAAGTGTCTCTGATTCTTGCTTGGGCCGAGAGCAATGTTCCGTGCATCTCGGCAGTCTACATTCCAGGGGTGGAGAACCTGGAAGCGGACTCCCTGAGCAGGGGGACCTCTCGCCGGGGGGAATGGTCCCTCAGCAAAAAGGTATTTCTATCCCTCTGTCGCAGGTGGGGGAGGCCGGAGGTGGATCTGTTTGCCTCTCATCACAATCACAAGCTTCCGGCATTTGTGTCTCTGTCCCAGGACCCTCTGGCTCTGGCAGTGGATGCCATGTCTCTGTCCTGGCGGGAGCTCGGTCTCCTGTATCTGTTTCCTCCCTTTCCCATGGTGGGCAAGGTGGTACGCAAGCTGGCTCAAGAGGGTGTGCCAGCAATCCTGGTGGCCCCAAGGTGGCCAAGACAGGTGTGGTTCGCAGATGTCATCCGGCTGGCGGTCGATCAATTCAGGCTGCCTCTGGTTCCGGATCTGATCACACAAGGTCAGCTTTGTTACCCCAATTTACAAACGCTGACTTTGACGGCGTGGCTGCTGAAACCTTCATCTTAAAGGAAAAGGGTTTGTCTGAGGCCGTTGTCCAGACTCTCGTCAGTGCTAGGAAGAAATCTTCCTCTAATATCTATTACAGGACCTGGCGGACCTACATTGATTGGTGTGAGGCTAGGGCCTTTCCTTGTCGGGTGTTTTCCATTCCTCAGATTTTGGAGTTTCTTCAGCATGGTCTGGACATGGGTTTTCAACTTAGCACCCTAAAGGGGCATGTGTCCGCTCTGGCGGTTTTCTTTCAGAGATCTTTCGCTCTTCATTCTTTGGTTAAGACCTTTTTTCAGGGGGTCACTCATGTGCGCCATCCTCGCAAACCCATGTTGCTTGTTTGGGATTTAAATTTGGTGTTGTCTTCTCTTCAGGGTCCTCCTTTTGAACCAGTGCAGGATGCTGCACTATCCATTTTCACCTTAAAAGTTGCCTTTTTGGTAGCTATCACCTCTGTTCGACGGGTTTCTGAGTTGGCGGCTCTGTCTATTCAGGCCCCCTACTTTGAGAGACATCAGGACAAGGTGGGTTTCCGCTTTAAACCAGACTTCCTGCCAAAGGTTGTCTCTGCTTTTCACCTCAATCAGGACATTGTGCTTCCTAAACCTAGCAATGACAAGGAGAGGGCTTTGCACTCCCTGGATGTCGTTAGATGTGTAAAGTACTATCTGGTGGCTACTTCACCATTCTGGAAGACGGACGCCTTTTTTGTGGTGCCCTCCGGGCCCAAGAAGGGTTTGGCGCCCGTCAAGTCTACCATTAGTAAATCGATTCGTCGGCCGTTTTTTAGGGCCCACTCTGCCAAGGGGAGGGATCCCCCTTTCCAGATCACTGCTCATTCTACTCGTGCTGTTGGGGCTTCCTGGGCGTTTCAGCACCAGACCTCTGTTGAACAAGTTTGTAAGGCTGCTACTTGGTCTTCTGTTCATGCTTTTTCCAAGTTTTATAAGGTTGATGTGCGGGCCTCAGCGGATGTTGTTTTTGGCCGCAAAGTTCTACAAGCTGCAGTGGTTTAATTTGTGCACTATTGCCTGTTGGGATCACCACCCTTTTTTTTTGACACTGCTATTGGATGTCCCACGTGTAATTGATATTTCCGAAGCAGGGTGTGAGACATACTTGGAATAATACCATTTTGTGATTACTCACCTGTAAAATGGGTATTACAAGTATGTCTCACACCCTGCTTCGTCCCACCCTGAGTTGTATCTTGGATCCTCTATGTGGTGAAACTTTTTTCTCATAGATTTTATTGGCTCTTCTTGGTCCCCTTACTGCTTTCTTATACTGGGGAATGTGTGGGAGGTCCCAGGTATTTATGTATTTAAGGGAGGGGCTTCTTTTTCTAGTCATCTCTGCAGAAGTTCGCCATAACCCACGTGTAATTAATAATTCCGAAGCAGAGTGTGAGACATACTTATAATACCCATTTTACAGGTGAGTAATCACAAAATGGTATTTTTACTGGCTAACTGGGGAATTTTTACACAGCACCGTATCCCAAATCGGGATGCCCCGGGGGTACAGAACAAGACCCAGGAAAGTCCAACTCACGGAACAAGACTTATGCAGAAGGAATGGGAAAAGCTTGATAAGCTTCCCGACATTCCTATAATTTTGGATACTAAATATCCTTTTACCGTAGACCTAATCAAGTTATGGTAATTTTGCACGGAGGTGGAAGACCCTGTTTTGGGCCTGTCAAAGGAAGCCCTGTTATTCCTACCTCAGACAATTCTTCCCTTAAAGCGGGCCAACAGTCTAAAATTACTTAAATCAGACCAACACAACAAACAGTGCTCATATGCATCTCTCCCCAGGGCGATTTTAGATTGCTGCACATAAAAACTCACTTACCTTTTTCTGAATCCTGCTGTAGTAATTTTTAGAAACAAAATGGTGGCTCATGCATTTGCAGGCCTCCTGCAAACAGGAAGTGCTGCTGGGCTTCCTGTTACTGTGCATTGTCTATGTCAATTGAATCCAGGCAGCATCATGGCTGAGATGCTGGGAGAGGAAGCTCCAAAATGTCAGCAACTTTTCTTTTCCAACCCAAGAGGGACGGCATGGTGTGTCCAGTTCTGGATCTTGTCAGGTTTGTTCGACTTCAGACATTTAGAATGGAGTCATTAATGTCTATGGTAACTGCACTGCAGCAGGGGGAGTTCGTGACCACAGTTGATGTAAGGGATGCTTACCTGCATATCCCAATCTTCTCAGGCCATCAGAAAATTCTGTGGTTTGCAGTAGATGGCCTTCATTTCCAGTTCATGGTACTGCCTTTCGACTTCTTGACTCTGAGGCTTTTTACAAAGGTTTTGTCAGACCTTATGGCCTCTTTTAAGGAGCAAGAGGGGTACGTATCACCCCATACTTAGATGATTTGCTAATCAGAGCTCTGTCATTTCTCTGAGGGACTCACAAACAGTGTTGTCAACTCTGGAAAATTTTGGGTGGATAATCAATTACCCAAAGTCGCATGTGATACCCTCAAAATTAATATCTTTTCAGGGAATGATATTAGACATGACACAGGCCAAAGTTTTTCTCCCAGAGCAAGAGTCTCTCTTGAGGCCAAGGTGGAAGCTCTATTGGTCAGCCCTTATCCGATAATCCGTCAGGGTATTTGTCTGCTGGGGTTGATGGCGTCTTTTATGGAATTGTGCAAATAGCACTGCTTTGAAGCGGAGTCCCTGGATCTCCCTTTCACATGATAATGCTGGTAAGACGGTCTTTGGCCTAGTGGCTGAGCCCCCATATTCTTCAGGAGGGCAAATCTTTTGTTCCAGTAGTATAGACTGTCCAGGGAAGATGGAATCAAATGGAAAGCAGACTACCTATCAATACTCTGAAATTAAGAGCAATCTTGTTATCGCTCAGACATTAAACCTCCTGAGAGGTCATCTAGTCAGAATTCAAGCCGACAACATGATTACAGGGGGCACCAGAAGCAGACGTGCTTCTCGGGAAGGCAAGTCAGATTTTGCTCTGGGCCGAGAACAACGTCCTGTGCATCTCGGTCGTCCATATACCAGGAGTGGACAATGTTCCGAACGATCATCTGAGCAGAGTAGCTGTGGGTCAGGCAGAATGGTCTCTCAGGCAGGAGATTTTTGATCAGTTCTGTTCTAAGGAGAAAGAACCATTCTTTCGGGTCACTGCCCATTCTACCCGGGCCAATAGCACATCTTGGGCCTTTCAACACCAGGCTTCAGTGGAACAGCTTTGCTGCTGCTACCTGGTCTTCTGTTTATACATTCACCAAGTTTTACAAGGTAGATGTAAGAGCCTCAGCGAGCGACTCATTTGGGTTAAAGGTATCACAGATGGTAGTCACCACTAGGCTGTTCCTACTGCTTTTCAATTACTGTAGTGTGGGTGGTAGCCAGAAGTATATGTAGGCTGGAAGAGATTGCTGATTTTATCTTGCAGTCCCGCTTTAAGTCGAGAGTTAACCCATTCGTATCTGATTTAGTGAGAATCGCAGAATTGTATTTTTGCTGGCCTGGAGGTAATCGGCGAGCCCTGGAGTCCTTAAGGGTTTCACACAGAGGGGCATCCGGCGTAGGATGGCCTGGAATCTTTTAGATTTTAGGGGGTTTTCATCTGCTTTGAAATTAACCTGAAATCCGAAATTTGGCAAAGTGCTTACCCACACTGCCCTCTTTTGTCGATGGCACCACCAGCAGACCGAAAGCATTCATTGGTTAGGAATGCTCATGCCGGGCTCATGCCGGGCACAATAGTTGCTGTTGGTCACACCGGCATGGTACAGAGAAGCATTTCACCAGATTTTGGGCTTGAGGGGGTTTTCACTAGCTAGGGCTTCCCGATAGCCTGGGACATTCTGTTAGCGATGGCCTATATTCTTCAAGCAGGATGGTTCCTAGAAACACACAAACAAACATTTGCAGCTTTTACTGAATAGTAAAAGCAGATTGCAGCATTAAAGAGGAGCAACACCCCCTCAAGTCTATAAGACTGCTCTACTAATTCAGGATACTGTGTGAACCCCCCCCCCCCCATATGTCCCAATCCACTTCCCAATCCGACGTGCTCGTGCTATAACCGTATCACAGGCATCCCACTGTCTATGGGTGCACCACCTGTGCCAGGCCTCTCTGAATATGCAGCACATGCTCAGCTTGAGGCAAGGGGTTGGGGATGCGACCAGTGGTGCTCGCTCTATTCAGATTTTCTTGGTGCACAGATGCCTTTAAAATTTGTGTATGTCCTTTGTTTTTGGAAGGGTTTAAATTGGACATAAACCTGGCATTTTGACCATCCTGAGCAACTGAAGCAACTGAGTGCAGAACTGTCCGGACAGGGGTCTGGAAATCTGGAGCCGAGCCCTGCATTCGGACCCCAGTCCACCAGTTGAGTATCACTGCCCTAGGGCATCCTGATTTGGAATGCCCTGCTAACTTACTTTTCTGACAGTCCCATGGCACATGAGGTCTCTCATTCAATCAGCACTGGGGCAGGGGAGTGCCTGCATTCCTGGTGTCCCTGTGGTCTGTAACACGCGTTAAACCACCACCCTGTTTGACAAGCTGGGCGTGGGAGTGCGTCTCAACCGCAAAATGCTGGGAATATGGTGTGGGCATCGAATGTGACAGGAATATGGAGTGCGCAGATGTTGAGTGTTTTCAATGATTTTGGCTTAGTTTCATTTAATGGGGCATCTTCTGTTTGGATGCCTAGGGGGTAGAGTAGCGGCCCAAAGCGGTGCCTTCTAGACTCCAGGGCCGACCCAAGAGGGTATTTTTTTTTTAATCTCACTCAGACAATAGAAAAGTATTCTTGGCAAAACCTCTCTTTTGTTCTTTGTTTCATAGGAATTCCCTCTGCTGAAGAGACAATGAATGTGCTGATGCAATCAAGTCATTTAAAGCAAGTCCCCTCCCTCTATTCCTCAGACAGTATAGGCCTTTCCAATGACTGGAACACTACTATGAGTTGTACAAACAGCCTTCTTAACCACAACGAACAAACCACAAATGTAAGTATGAGCTGACACCTCCCTCTTACACCATGCCAGGCCGCTGTTGTTAACCATTCACATGCATATGTCAAGGAGCCAGTTTTAAAAGAACTGTGATGTTTTACGTTTGGGTTTTAAGTTTCTTCAATTGTTATAAATGGTTACTAGGGCCAAACGAAAAAAATATTTCATCACCACCTCAACCACCACTACCCTCACTTTTTGTTTTGTGCTTAAAGTGGACCAACACCCAGGATTTTGACTATCCTGGGTTTTGGTCCACTTCGGCGGGGCACCCCGATCGGGGGTGCCCTGCTGTGTGAAACCCCCCAGAAACCCCAAAAAACTCACCTCTCAACGCTCCCACGTGAACGCCGCAGCCAATCCCCGCCAACGTCCAGGCGGGGATCAGGAACGTCCAAGCCGCTTCCGCCGCCGCCGCCTCCCACGCGTCACTCTCGGCGCGCGCGCGCCCCCGCCGGCCATTCACAGAGGGCCGGCGCGGGCGCACGCACGTCTGGAGGGGCGCGCGGGAGGCGGCGGCGGATCAGGTAAGATGTTTTTGGGGTTTCTGGGGGGTTTCACCCCGCGGGACATCCCGATCTCGGATGTCCCGCGGGGTGGGAGGTGATCGGCCCGGGAATCTTATAGACGTGAAACCATGGCCCTCCAATGAATCTACACCTGTAGACGGTTATCCCTATAATCCATCCAGCCCGCCCAGGTCACATAGTGTTTCTCCCATGTGCCTTCTGAATCCGAGATCAGTTCCTCCATACGGCGTATGGTCTCAACCTCTTGCACCCATTCAGCAAATGAGGGCGGGGCTGTGGATTTCCATCGCCTAGGGATGACAGCTTTTAATGCCGTCAGGAAGTGTCTCAAGACTCCTTTCTTGCCATGGGAGAGAGAGCCTGGGAGAAGCGACAACAGGGCTAATTGTGGGGAGTTATGTATTGCCTCTCCTGTAATGTAGTTGTAGATTGATAGGACTTTCCCCCACAGCGCCTTAATTGGTGGACAGCCCCACCAGATGTGAACCATATTCCCAGTCCCCTCTAGGCATCTCCAGCATCTATCTGAGTGGAAGGTGTCAAACTTACTTAGGTCCGCTGGACATCTGTACCATTGTGCTAGGACCTTAAAATTCCTCTCCTGGGCTACGCACGGAACTGCTAATTTATGAGTATACCCCAGGAAAGGTCATCCCCAGCTCCTCCTCCCATTTTCTTATAAATCCCGGCGGGGAGTCATATGATGATTCCAGCAATGTTCTGTAAAGGACAGTGACTGCGTGCGAACTGGGGGGAGCCTGAGTAAGGACGTGTTCCAGTTGCGTCAAGGGTAACCTTCCCCGTTCCACCAAATCCACATTTATTACAAATGCCTTCAATTGCCTGTAAAGGAACCAAGAGATATGCTGCCCCGAGGCCCCTTCCCTTATTTTGTCCAATGTGGGAAGCCCGCCAGCCCTCAAAATACTGCCTATTGTAGTGTTAGCTGAGGCCTCCCATACCAGGAATCTTTTGACCCGCACCCCTGGCTCAAAGGAATAGTTGTCGAAGAGAGGTCTTAAGGGTCCCGGCCTATGGACCATGACATTCTTCTTGGCTAATGTGCTCAAAGCTATCAAAAACTGCCCCGCTAGATATGGGAGTGCTGTCTTCACCTGCCTAGGGAGCGCCCCCCCCCCCCCCATGGAAGAGACACTAGATTAACTGGAGTAATTGTCTTCTCCAATCTGACCCATTGCTTCCCCTCCTCCCGCTGAGTCCAGTCCAAGATGCGAAGCGTAATAACTGCATTGTAGTAGATTTTCAAATCAGGATCCAGGCCACTTTTGAACCTGGCATTGAGGTGTAGCTTTAGTGTCCCTATATAGTGTATAATCATGCCACAAATTACTATTTCCCATGTGCATAGCTTTACACTTTATCTGTTAATCTGTTTGTAGCTGCATGCTCTTCTCCCTTGCTTTAATTGCTCACACAGCATCCACAAAGATTAATATTTTACGGTTTCATCCATTCCCAGTATCATGCATTTGTATATTAAGGAGACTTGTGCCCAGCACTGAGCCCTCTGCCAGTAACGGTGATCAAACCTGAATGTACCATTAATAACCTCTCTTTCCTATCATTTAAAGCGGACCAAAACACATTGAACTAGTGAAATACCTTTGGCCAAAGCCCCTACCAACACTTCCCTCTTAGGGTGTAGAACTAGAAATGGATTGATATTTTTACTTTTTAAATCCTCTTGGAACACTGTTTTTTTTTTTTTTGCTGTCCCTCTCTGTAAGATGGCAGGCAGTCAGTCATTGCATTGGTGTGGCAATGAATAGAGGAGGCGGAGCTTTATAGCTTTTACAACACGGACAGCTTTATCTGGGATTAGAGTGAAGTGGGGACAGTGAAATCTAAATCAGATGCTTTTGAAAAGTTTAGTTATATGACATCCAATGACTCACCCTAGTCCAGTCTTGAACACACTTACTCATAAAAGCTGATCAGATTTGTTTGGCAGCAGCGATTCCTCATAAATCCATACTGATAAGAAGTAATAAGGCCCTTTTCACTGAGATACTAAGAGTATAAGCATCTGTTAAAAAAATGTCAAACCTCTTGCCCACCAGAAATGTTAAACTTGCCAGTTTGTAGCTCCCAGGTTCCGCTTTAGACCCCTTTTTGAATACTGGCACCACATTTGATATGCCCCAGTCCTGTGGAACAGTCCCTGTCATTATGGAATCTTTAGATATTATATATATTTTATAATATTTAGATATATTTTATATTTTATATATTTAGATATTATATATAAAATAATGCATATATTACTATAAATAAATCCCTTAATACACAGGGATTATTGCCATTTGGTCCCAGGGATTTGTCTATTTTAATCTGTTTAAGGCGGTGCCGCACTTCTTCCTTGGTTAGACAAGTGATATTTAAAGTAGACCAGAACCCAAATTTTTACCTAGCATCCCCTGAATCGCTCCCAAATTAGGAGAACCTTCTGCCAATTTCTAATGCTCCTTCTTCACTCTAATCCCAGATAATGTTGCATGTTTTAGCTGTGAAGCCCCGCTCCTCCATTCTTTGCCACTGTTGTGTGTGGCAATGATGTCATTGCCACATCTATGCAATGACTGATCACCTGCAATCCTACAGTGAGGGAGAGAAAAAAAACGTGTTTGTAGGTTGATTCAAAAAGCAAAAATATCCATATCCAGTTCTACACCCTAAGAAGGGAGTTTTGGCAGGGGCTTTGGCCAAATGTATTTCACAAGATCAGTGGGCTTTGGACCGCTTTAAGTGGCTCCAGTGTTCCCTCATTCAACTTTCAGTTCCCACCCCGCTGACCTGCTCAATCACTCATCCTTCTGGGGACCAAGAATGGAAATGCCCACTCCTTGCCTGGACTCCCTGATTGGCTGCCTCTCTCGGCAGCTCTGAAACCCTGCCCTCCTCTCTCCCCTCACACTTTTTCTCCTCATTTTTTCTCTGCATCTCCAGTGCTCTAATACTTTTACAAATAACTTAGGAACTACGGGAAAGGGATTGAAGTTTAGGACAGTGCAACGTGTAGCCCGAGACAATAGGGCAATAATCGACCTTGCCTTTAGTATAACTTTAAAGCCTTCCCCAGACTCTCCACTCTGGTTTGCTTCATTTCTACATGATCAGGTCTTATGCAGTTCACACTTTAAAATTTCCAGTGTTCTAAAAATACAATTCTGTGATTACTCACCTGTAGAATTGGTATTATATGTATACAGCACGTCCTGTTCCAGAATATTCCTTACTGCTGGGTAATACATCCACAAGATGGCGCAGGACTGCAGAAAATTGTGGCTTTTCTCGGCCCTATATAAGTCAGGGACCTCCCACAAATTCCCCAGTATTGACAAGCAGTTAACAAGAAGTCGGGAGAACAATAATAACAAGAATTCAAACATGAACATATGAACAATCACCATACAGAGGTAACTGAGAATAATAACAAGGGTGGGATGGAACAGGATGTGCTGTATACATATAATACCTATTCTACAGGTGAGTAATCACAGAATTGTATTATTCTAAGTATACAGCACGTCCTGTTCCAGAATATTCCTTACTCCTGGGACATCCAATAGCAGTGTCCGTAAGGTAGGGTGGGATCCCCAAAAGGTAACAACGGGCAGTTTAAAGTGGACCAACACCCTCCCGTGATCGGCCCGGGAATCTATAAGATTCCCGGACCGATCAGCCCCCTGACTGCGGGGCACCCCGATCGGGGGTGCCCCGCTGTGTGAAACCCCCCAGAAACCCCTAAATCCCTACCTGCTCCTCGATCCAGCAGCGCCCGCCGCCGCCTCCTGCGCGTCCCTCTAGCAGGACGCGCACCCGCGCCGGCCGTCTGTGAATGCCTGGCGCGGGCGCGCGCCCTGTAAGAGTGACGCGCGGGAGGCGGCGGGCGCGCTCTCTTGTCCGGCGCTGCCTCCCGCTCGTCCGTCGGCGGGGATTGGCAGCAGCGGTCACGTGGGAGCGGGGAGAGGTGAGTTATTCTAAGTATACAGTACGTCCTGCTCCAGATATAATACTTACACTTGGGTTATCCTCCGCCAGATGGCGCTGTGCACTGCAGACATGCAAAAACAAGCTCCTCCCGGCCCTTCATATACCCAGGGACCTCCCACGAATCCCCAGATTTCTCTGCAGTGCTGACTGCGAAGACATGAAGTATCACTCTCTCGCAGGTGAGCGGGGCTATTACAGCCTGCGGCCCTGTTGGACTACTCCCACCCGTCCTATTTGTGATGTGCCTCCCAGCCTGGGCTGCGCTGGTCGGGTGAAGGTAGACAGCACCATGCGTGCTTAACGGAGCCATGCTCCACCGCAGTCCCCCACCAAAGGGTAGGCGGTTTAGGCTGATGGTGAGCCTTTAGGGAATGCCCCTACCGCATCATTGCCCCACGCCCCGTGTAGTGGTGGACCCTGTGTAAAGGGTCTCCATCCTCCCTTGTTCCCCCCCTAGCCCGGGGGGAAGGAAAGGGGGGGGGGTTTGTGAGTATGGCGGCCGAAGTGTACCCTATTACACTCTTATGGCCTTAGTATCGCGTTTGACTGGGAATGGGTGTCAGAGCCGCGCTGTGTACTTTTTACTGGTATGGTCGCCGCCGCGCCCTTCCTATATGGTTGTACTGCACGGGCGGCGGTGGCGTTGCTGACGCTGCGGCGTCTATTTCTTAGCCTGTAGTGGCTCTGCTGCGGTAATCCACTCGATCAATTCCTTCAGGCGTCACTGCCCTGTTTTCTGTATTGGCTACGCGTTTTTGGAGCTTCGCACTCTCCGGGGGGGGGGGGCGGGGCCCTGGCTTGGCGCGCTCCGCGCCACGGTTTTGCGCGCTCCGCGTCACGGTCAGCTCTGGCCCGCCCTGCTGTTGCCTTTTTTGTTGGAGATCCCACCCTGCTTTTATGGACACTGCTATTGGATGTCCCAAGTGTAAGTATTATATCTGGAGCAGGACGTACTGTATACTTAGAATAATACAATTCTGTGAAGTACTCACCTGTAGAATTGGTATTATACGTATACAGTACGTCCTGCTCCACCCCACCCTGGTTTTTGCATTATTCTGGATCCCCTGTATGGTGATTGTTGCCATTGTTGTTGTTACCAGTTTCGGTGGTTAAATTCTCCCGGCTTCTTGTTCACTGCTTTTCATTGCTGGGGATTTGTGGGAGGTCCCTGGGTATATGAAGGGCCGGGAGGAGCTTGTTTTTGCATGTCTGCAGTGCACAGCGCCATCTGGCGGAGGATAACCCAAGTGTAAGTATTATATCTGGAGCAGGACGTACTGTATACGTATAATACCAATTCTACAGGTGAGTACTTCACAGAATTGTATTTTTGGGGCTTTCCGGGGGGTTTCACACAGCGGGGCACCCCCGATTGGGGTCCCCCGCCGAAGTGGACCAAAACCCAGGATAGTCAAAATCCTGGGTGTTCGTCCACTTTAAACCACTGCCGCCTGCAGAACTTTGCAACCAAAAGCAGCATCAGCTGAGGCCCTAACATCAACCTTGTAAAACTTAGAAAAAGTATGAACAGAAGACCAAGTAGCGGGCTTGCAAACTTGTTCAACAGAAGCTTGGTGCTGAAAAGCCCAAGAGGCACCAATAGCACGAGTAGAATGAGCAGTAAGGCGGAAGGGAGGCTCCTTCCCCTTAGTAGAATAGGCCTGTACCACAGCCTGATGGATCCACCTGCTGATAGTGGACTTAGCTGGAGCCAGACCCTTCTTAGGTCCAGACAGGAGCACAAAAAAAGCATCAGTATTCCTGAAGGATTCAGTGGCCTAGAACTTCAGAGTCCTGACCACATCTAGAGAGTGTAAAATCCGCTCCTTAGGGTTACTAGGATTAGGGCACAGAGAAGTCAAAACAATGTCCTGATTGAGATGAAAGGCAGATACAACCTTAGGTAGAAAATCTGGCTTAAAACGAAACACCACCTTGTCCTGGTGTCTCTCAAAATAAGGAGGCTTGATGGAAAGCGCCGCCAACTCAGAAACACGCCTAACAGAAGACAACCTTAAGAGTCAAAATGGAGCTCCTTTTCCATCAAGATGGAGGTTTCAGCAGCCAGGCTGTTAAAGCCAGCGTTTGTAAATTGGGATGGCGTAGCTGCCCCTGAGTAAGCAGGTCTGGATCCTTGGGCAGAGCATACTGATCTACTGCCAACTGCACGACGTCTGCGAACCACACCCTTCTTGGCCAACAGGGGGCCACCAGAATGGTTGGCACCTTTTCCTGGGCAATCTTGCGCAACACCCTGCCCAGCAGAGGAAAAGGAGGGAACACTTAGAGAAGCTGAAAGCTCTTCCAAGACATTGCTTGTGCATCCATGGCCAATGCCAGAGGGTCCTGGGACAGAGAGACAAAGACTGGAAGCTTGTGATTGTGACGGGACGCAAACAGATCCACATCTGGCTGACCCCAGCGGCGGCACAGGGAGCGATACACCCTGCTGCTGAGGGACCATTCTCCCAGACGAGAAGTCCCCCTGCTGAGGAAGTCTGCCTCCAGATTCTCCACCCCCGGGATGTACACAGCTGAAATTCAGGGAACATTCTCCTCCGCCCCTGACAATATCATGGACACTTCCTTGAGGGCCCGCTTGCTCCAGGTCCCTCCCTGATGATTGATGTAGGCAATCGCCGTCTGGTTGTCCGAGCGGACCTGAACTGCCCCGACCCCGAAGGTGTGGAGTCAATTGGGCGAGAACCAACCTTATCGCCCTCAATTCCAGAATGTTGATAGGGGTGTGGGCCTCCTGAGGGCCCCACTGACCCTGGAATTTCAGGGATTTCCAGAAGCCCCCCCAACCTGTCAGACTGGCATCTGTGGTGACTGTCTCCCAGCACGGGGCCAGAAAGCATCTGCCCACCAACAGGTTTCTTGAGTCCAGTCACCACGAGAGAGACCGTCTGGCCAGAGGTGACAGAACCAACACCTGATCTAGGGACCAAGGGTCCAGATCCCATACTGACAAGAGGTGAAGTTGAAGAGGTCTCATGTGAAACTGAGCGTATGGAACTGCCTCAAAGCAAGACACCATCAGGCCCACCAGCTGCATCCCCTGCCGGATGGAGGGATGAGGGCAAGACATAAGGAGCCGGGCTTGGGCCTGAAGACTCTCCACCTTCTGCTGAGGGAGAAAAATCTTGATCTGAGATGTATCCAGAGTCATGCCCAGAAAGGACCTCACCATTGACGGTGACAGAAAAGACTTTGGGTGGTTGATCACCCAGCCGAAGGACTCTAGTGTGGACACCACCAGCTGGGTATCCCTCTCGGCCTGCTGGAGGGACTGACACGTGATGAGAATGTCGTTGAAGTAAGGAAGGATGCGAATGCCCTGAGATCTCAGCAGAGCCATTACGCCCGCCAGCACCTTGGTGAATACCCTGGGAGCCGAGGTGATACCGAAGGGCAAGGCAACAAATTGGTAGTGCTGATCCTCCAGAGCGAACCTGAGAAATCTCTGATGACCTGGAAAGATTGGTACATGAAGGTAAGCGTCTTTGATGTCTACAGAGGTCATGAAGTCGCCCAGGCGTAGTGAATTGACAGCTGAGCGCAGAGTCTTCATGCGAAAGTGTTTGAATCTGACAAATTTGTTGAGGCACTTTAAATCCAGGATAGGTCTAATGGACCCGTCTTTTTTGGGAACAGTGAAAAGATTGGAAAAGTAGCCTCTGCCCCTTTCCCTTAAAGGCACCTGGCAGATGACCCCGACTCCAGAAGGTTTTGGACAGCAAGGCACAGACCCTGAGCTGACGGGGTTTTGAGCCATCCGGGATTTGATGAATCTTGGGGGGGCAGGCTGCAAACTCTATCTTGTAACCGGAGGACACTACCTCCAGAATCCACCGATCTGAGACGTGAAGCCTCCAGACAAGAGTAAAGAGCCGGAGCCGTCCCCCCACCCGGATGGGTGAGGGCGCCCCTTCATGCCTGAGGGGGCTAGGGTGAGGATTTTGGCTTGGGACCCCAGGAGAGGCCAGGACGGCCACGTCCTCTGCCCCTTCCCCAGTAAAGGAGACTCCTCGGCCAGTTCTGGGACCACGGAAGGATGGGAGAAAGGCACCCATCCCCCGAAAGGACTGTGACGGCCTCCTACGTTGAGGTAACCTACCAACCCCTGGCAAACAAATCCAAACGTTCACCAAAAAGGCGCAGGCCCTTGAAAGGGAAACTAGTGAGAGCCTTCTTAGCAGCATTATCAGCTACCCACTGACATAGCCAGACAGAGCGGCGTATAACCAACAAGGCAGAAGTCCGCACATTCTAATGGCATCATCCATGGCAGAAAGAATATATGCAATAAATTCTTCACAAAGCAGGAGAGATCTATACTCCTCTCTACCCGCATCCTCAGATATCCCGTCCAAGAGACACTTAATCACTCCTTTAACCCTTTAAGTGCCAGATTTTTTGTCACACTTTGTTGCCAGACTACTTTTCACGTTTTTGCGCTACACATGTTCAACCTTGATTTTTGAAGGGATTTCCAGGGATTTTCCAGGAAAATTATATATTGTTTTTTTCAGTCTGGGCTTCAACATGAAATGTCTTGTTTGGCCTTTTTTAGTCTATTCTCAATACTTTTGGGGTGAAATGTGTGCAAAAAAATGAAAAAAATCTCTTTTTTACAATTTGTAATTTTTTTTGCGATAAAAAATGTAAGTTTGTTAATAAAATATTATTGCGTGTGAAAGCCCTATTTCTCCCGGTTACAACAGTACCACATATGTATTGGTATACACCCTTTCCTGCCCAGGAAACTCCCCCAAACTGAAACCGCAGTTTAGGAGATTTCCGATAGGATACAACTATGCAATATGATTGGTTAGTTGTAAGGGGTTAACTTAAAACAAAAAAAATTACATAGGGTCCCCCCTCCCTTTTTTTGGTGAATTTTAAGGGTTAAAAATCTCCCCCCAAAAAATGACGTAGGGTCCCCCTTACCCAACATTACCGACCCGGGCCAGCTATGGGGGCTAATAGAACAGGGCGCAGGGGCCAGCGTTGGTGGCTACTAACCCACATAGCCACTAAGTGTCCCGGGCCCTTCTGCCCCCCCCTGGCCATTGGGGAGGCAGGTAATGGGGGGGCTGGGGGTTATGGCAAGTCACCCACTAGCCGCAGGTGATTGCCAGCCCCAGAGCCTTGTGAACTGGTATAAGGGGAATCGCTGGCTCTTTCAAACGAGGGGTCAGGTAAGTCTGTATCTTTTTTACGTAACTCTAAAGTCAGCTACGTAGGTCTCACGTAGCTGGCACTTAACGGTTGGAGAGGCAGCTACGTGAGACTCGCATAGCTGGCATTAGAACTGTTAATGGCAATAGCCATGATAGCAGAGGCACAGACCGGGCGCAGCGCCGTCCCCACACATGCAAAGGCGTGACAGGCCAATTGGTCCAAGCGCTGGTCCTCCCCATCCCGCAGGGTAGTAGTATCAGGAGAATGCATGACAGATGTATTGGACAACCCGAGAACGGGCGCATCCACCTCGGGAGGACATGGCCAATGATTAACAACATCAGCAGGAAAGGGATACCTCTTGTCCCAACTCTTAGGCACCCCTGGCAGCTTGCTAGGCCGCTCCCATTCCTTGAGCACTAGATCATTAAAGTGAGACTGCTCAGGAAACTCCCAGCGTGGCTTAACCGTATGAAAAAGCTCACCCTGCTGCTGCGGAGACACTGCCGGGGAAGAAATACAAAGCACTTTAAAAATATGACTCAGCAATCTGTCAGTGTCATCAGGGGACCACGGGTCTTCCCCAAAGGGAGTACCAGCACCACCGTAAGTCTTAGGTTGTTCCTCAGAGGATTCAGAATCAGAAAATAATTCCCCCTCCTCAAGGGGGTAGGGGCCTGAGAGTGAGAAAGGGCCCTCATCTTCTACAGGGAAGAGGGAAACCGCAGGTGATAAATTCCGCTTCTTAGCAGGAGCCTTACGCGGGGCAGACCCAGCAAGATGTTTTTCAATGCTGGCCGTCCGTGCAGCTAAATCAGGTTGAGACTAGTATGCCCCTCGGTGGGGGTCAGATGTAAGCATGGGGGGGTAGGCAAAGCCAGAGGGGGCGCAGCACCAGGCCCAGTAACAGGCAACCCAGACTGCAACGCAAGCACTCGCTGGGCACAGGGTACACACACCCTGACATCATCACTTACAGGGGACACCTCACACACAACACATAGCCGGGCTTGTCCCGAAGAAACCCCAAGCACATTATCCCCAGAAGCCTCCATATGGTGATTAGAGTGGCACAACAGGCCAATATAGGGTTACCGCTAATGATAGCGACCTGGGATGCCCCAGAAGCCCGCTAGGGAAGTGGTTGATATAATTGCAATAGCCTTAACAAAAAAAAAGGGGAGGACCGGGAGAAACCACAATAAGTTCTACCTGCCTGAAAGACATAATAATACATTCCCATAAGAATATAACAATTAAATATATATAAACAAATGATATATAATAAAGCCACCCCGCAGGGGCACTCACGGACCGCGGTAGGAAACAGCAGACACGCAGCACAGGGAAGGTAAAAATGGCGTCCGCATATACCTCGAGGGGCGGGGGCAGAGAAGTGATGCGGAAAGCGTCATCCGCAGAGCCCGCCCCCCGAAGACCGCAAAACGCGCCCACGTGATCCCGCCGTCCAATGACAGCGTGTCAGCGCCTGACGTAATGTCGCCGCCGTCCGCAGAGCGCTGTACACAATACATTAAACACAAGTAAAGTAGGCAATTCAGGCTGCTTGGCATACTGCACCCCCCCCCACCCGAGATCTCCCCAGGGAGAGCGAGGCAAGGGAGCAGCAGTCACATAACGCCCAAAGTGAAATAAAAAGGAGAGGAAGGGGCAGACACCTAAGGGGGATAGGGATTAAGGGGGAACCCCAGAAGCGGGAGGGGGAATCCCACAAGGCTCAATACAGGCCTATACCGCCTATGCATGTCAAAGCAGGGACTGCGATCGAAGCAGCGCTCCTCAAGCACCTGACCCGGTGCTGTCCTACCTTCACCCGAACCAGTCAGCCGAGACTGGGAGGCAATGGGTCCAGAACGGGTGGGAACAGTCCTGCAGGGCTGCAGGCTGGTAAGCCCCGCTCGCCTGCGTATATAGAGAGCCATCTTCTATCTTCTCAGTCCAGACTGCAGATTAAAACTGGGGAATTTGTGGGAGGTCCCTGACTTATATAGGGCTGGGAGGAGCCACAAGACGTTTTCTGCAGTCCTGCGCATTCTTGTAGATGTATTACCCAGGAGTAAGGAATATTCTGGAACAGGAAGTGCTGTATATTTAGAATATTTTCTTTTTTGCATTATCCTATCTGTCTTTTTGGATTTCTCTTTGCAAGTTATGGCGTTACGGCCGTCAAACTGAATCTGCGCTTCAGTAATAATAATTTAGTATGTTGTGACTTTGACATGTTGTGTAAAATACATAGCAATTTTCTCCTATTGCAGCTTTATTTGGAAGTGAATTGTTTACCCTTTGAATTATTTCCACCATTTTTTTCTTTGGACAATTTCCATGTAAGCTGGTTTGCTGCCATCTGCTGGAAATTATAGTATTGCACCAAATCATTTTCTGCCTGTTCTTCTTTTTGTATCCTGGCTATTGGGTATAAGGATCTATTTTAGAACCTTAAAGTGGACCAACACCCAGGATTTTCACTATCCTGGGTGTTGGTCCACTTCAGCTGTGTGAAACCCCCCCAAAAGCCCCAAAAACCTTTTCGGCGACGGACAAGCGACGGACGGGAGGCGGCAGCGGCTGATCCGTCGCCGATAAGGTAAGGTTTTTTGGTGCTTTGGGGGGGGGGGGGGTTTCACCCCGCGGGACATCCCGATCTCGGATGCCCTGCGGTGAGGGAGGTGATCGGCCCGGGAATCTTATCGATTCCCGGGCCGATCACCCCTGGGTGTTGGTCCACTTTAAAATGAGAGCATTTGTAGTTGCTAGACATGCTTAAAGGAAAACTCCCTTTTTGTCAGGTTTTTGGTGTTTGGCCTTTTTTTTTTTTCCTAGAATGTAAAATATACATTTGTGTTAGGATTGTGACCCCTTATCTGTGATTTACTTCAGCATGCTGGTTCTTATATTCCTGTGTTTCAGCCTGGGTGAAGTAGGAGTATCTTTCTTGCCCTTTATTAAAGCTCCTAGTATAATTTCTGACTACAAATCCCAGAATCTTTCCACTATAACAAGTGAGCTCATCAGCAGCTTTGGCTAAACAAAGTAGCAGCATCTACCTCCCCAGCTGAGTATGCTGCCAGTAACCCTTTTAGCTTTTAGAACACAAGACTGTGATTCCCCCCACCATCTGACGAGATTGAAATAATGCAAATGGGGTTACATTTTTCATCTCTGCCTCAGCCAATCCGATGATTAGCAGGCCAGAGCGAGGACGTTTCTAAAATGTACATTTGAACACCACTTTGATGTACATTGCTAGGGAGAACTGTTTTCTTTTATAACCTGGAGCTGCAAACACATATAATAGAAAAAAATAGATAAGCTCAGCACCTTGAGCACATCATATTGGCACACCGGACTGAAAACTTTTAAACATGCCATCGAAAGTGGAATTAATCTTTTATTCTTATTCTCATTTATTAACTTTTTAGAGAAATGTGTATATTCTAAGTATGTCACACACCCCGCTTCAAGATATTCATAACCTGTGGGTAATACTGACCTGTAGAGGGCGAACTGCAGAGATGATAGGAAAAAAGAAGCCCCTCCCGGTCCACAAATACCTGGGACCTCCCACTCATTACCCAGTCTTCATCTCTGCAGTCGGCGAGCAAGTCAGAAGATGATGTCTCCTCCTTGCACAGGGGGATTTCAGGTAGCCGGGATAAATCCCGGCCCGTTTTTTATCTATTTCCGCCCGGATTCCTTTATATTTCCCACATACACATGCCTCCCAGCCTTAGGCTGCGTTCCGGGTGAAGGTAGAAAAGCACCTTAGGTGCTTAGGAGCAAAGCTCCACCGCGAGACCCTATACAAGAGGGTAGGCGGCTATCCGGGTTGGTGACCCCGGTTTGGGATGCCCTGTCCCTTGGCCATTTCACCCTAGCTGGTGTTAAAAACCCCTCTCCGGATACCCTTCTCCTTAGAGGGGTGGGGGGGGGACCTGGGGTCCTTTCCTCTGTGTACAGGCTTTTCTTTCTTCTTTATTATAACCGTGTGTATAACTTGTGTTTGTCACGTTAAATTGTGCAGCCGCTAGAGATCATTCAGCAGTTTTTCTGCCTTTTTTACCTCATGACAGGCTGAGGGGAGCTTCTCTCCTCAGTCACTGGCAGCGGGGGGCGGGGTGGGGGGGACCTGGGGTCCTTTCCTCTGTGTACAGGCTTTTCTTTCTTCTTTATTATAACCTTGTGTATAACTTGTGTTTGTCACGTTAAATTGTGCAGCCGCTAGAGATCATTCAGCAGTTTTTCTGCCTTTTTTACCTCATGACAGGCTGAGGGGAGCCTCTCTCCTCAGTCACTGGCAGCGGGGGGCGGGGCCTGGCGCTGGCTTTATTTTATATTTGTGTCTTAAAGGAGCCACAGCACTCAACCCTGTTAGCTTGCAGGCCAGCCTATAATCTGTCTCTAAACTTGGTTAAAAACAGAGGACTCGGTCACACACATCTGCAGAAGTATACTTAAGCTGCACCACTACGCCAAAGTGCCTCTGTGGGGTGCAGTCCTAACTCTAATCTCTGAGAGCCCATCTGGGACATACAGTGCAATAGATAAATTGGGAGCAGGCTTACCTGAGGTTGCCCTAAACCTCTCAAGTGCAAGCCATGGGGTGGAAGGGTCAAAGACCTTGCAATACAGCCTAGACCCCACACACCATGTGCTTGCACAAATTCAAAAGAAACAAAGGGGGGGTGGCAGCCGCTCAGACCATTTTATAACTAACCTGGGAGGTGCACGTTAGCAGGGCAATTAGAATACAAAAGTCTTAAAGGAGCCACAGCACTCAACCCTGTTAGCTTGCAGGCCAGCCTATAATCTATCTCTAAACTTGGTTAAAAACAGAGGACTCGGTCACACACATCTGCAGAAGTATGCTTAAGCTGCACCACTACGCCAAAGTGCCTCTGTGGGGTGCAGTCCTAACTCTAATCTCTGAGAGCCCATCTGGGACATACAGTGCAATAGATAAATTGGGAGCAGGCTTACCTGAGGTTGCCCTAAACCTCTCAAGTGCAAGCCATGGGGTGGAAGGGTCAAAGATTTTATATTTACTGGACGCTGGCGCTGGCCTTTTTGTTGTCAGCTGTGTATGGCGGAGGGGAGCTTCTCCCCTCACGCGCTGTAGCGGGGGGCGGGGCCGGGCTTTCGGCGAGGACGCCACGGCCCGCCCGCGTTCGGCAGGGTCTGCTGCGGAGCCTGGGCTTCTTTTCAATCATTTGGCTGGGCTGTGAAGGGGGGGCGGAGCAGGGACATCGCGCTCCGCTCTGGCCACGCCCCCCTCTTCTCCTCTCTTTCCTCCTGCTGCTGCTGCTGCCTCGCTCGTGGCGTGAGGACGCCATTAACCTCCTCCTGACTGGAAGGCACAGTGAGTGGCCCTCCGGGCCCCCTTCATAACTCTACTATTCTATTGATTTTTCATATGCTTATTTAGTGTCTTTATTATGTCTTCCAGGTAGACCTACATAGGGGTTTAGGGGGTCTCTCCCGGTCCTAGGGTCCCTGGGTTTTCAATATACTTATACAAATCCTCCCACTTGGGACTTTAAAAGGGCATCCCGGGTTGCTTATAAGCGTAATTCCCTCGGTCATTGCGACTACCCAAAAGTTCACCTTATGGAGGCATCCCCGGATATCGGGCTCCCCTCGGGGCAATCCCGGAAGTGTATGGGTTGTGGGGTATCCCTAACAGGGGATGATGTATTTCTATGTATTCCTTGTGCGCAGCAGACTATTACACGGCAGTCCGGACCCCAGGCATCTGGGTCAGCACCGCCGTCTTCATCCCCTCCCCCCTCCCGTCTTGACCCGTGCCCCGTGTGTGACGTTGTCATGAGTGGGGAGTCGCAGTCTGATGTGTGTACCAGATTGGCCAATCTTGAAAAATTTGTCACCGGTCACTCCGGCATTTGAATATGATGAAGTAGATTATCTGGATTGGTCAGATTACTCTCCTCAAGAGGAAGGAGAGTTGTTTGAGGAATCTGATACTTCAGATGATCAGCAATTTGTTGGTGCTGATTCTGAGAAGGGGTCAGGGAGTTCCATGGATACTCCTAACGTCCTGGCTCAGATGTTTGAGGTTCTGGCTATCTCCCCTCCTGAGGAGGCTCCTCAACAACAAGTGGAGTTTGTCGAGGAATCCAAGCCGCGCTTGGAATTTCCTAATCAAAAGCATTTTGATAAAATTATTTCTAAGGAATGGGAGAGGCCTGCTAGGCTCCCAGGCATTCCTCAGAGTTGGGATAAAAGGTATCCTTCCCTTTGGATACAGTTAAGCGTCGGGCGTCCCCTCCCGTAGTGGACGCACCAATTCTGGGACTGTCCAACTCAGCTGTTTTGAATAACCCTGATTGTTCCACACTTCAAGATGGTGAGGATAAGCGTATTGACCAGATGGCTTGCCACGGTTTTGCTAGCGTTGGGTCAGCCATGTGGTCTGTTTGTGCCTCAGCGCTGCTGGTGGTGGCTACCAGGTCGGTGGTCAGGGATCTGTTAACCTCCTCCGGTTTGGATCCGGTCAGTGGAGAATTTCTTGGACTTAAACGATGTTAGATGTTTTTGTCTTTCGTACTAGCCGCTTTGGATGATTCTTTGATGTGTAGCAGAACTTCTGTTCTGCTGGTGACTATTAGACGTTCTATTTGGTTGCGCCAGTGGGCAACGAAAGAGGCGACGACGTCATTTTCGGGGAGCGGCTTCCTTCACTCCTTCCTTTCGGGGTTCCAGAGCGGGAAGAGAATTTGCCTTCCCATCCACAAGAGGAGATTCCTGGAACAGGGGCAGAGGACGTGCCCGTTCAGGATACATTTGGGGCTCTAAGCCTAAAACCGCGGCCAAACCTGCTCAGCAATGAGGGGACGCCCTCACCCGTGCGGGTGGGGGGACGGCTGCGACAGTTCTCTCAGATCTGGATTCGAGAGGTTTCGGACAAATGGATCCAGAAGTGGTGTCTTCCGGCCACAAGCTGGAGTTCGAAGAATCATCAAAGAATCATCCAAAGCGGCTAGTACGAAAGACAAAAACATCTAACATCATTTAAGTCCAAGAAATTCTCCACTGACCGGATCCAAACCGGAGGAGGTTAACAGATCCCTGACCACCGACCTGGTAGCCACCACCAGCAGCGCTGAGGCACAAACAGACCACATGGCTGACCCAACGCTAGCAAAACCGTGGCAAGCCATCTGGTCAATACGTTTCTTCAGGTCTCTGGTGCCCCCGGACGCACTGGCCGCGCAGGGGCTCCGGGCGGCGGTATCAAGTCTTCTGGATATAGCGGTCATTTGTCCAGTGCCTCATTCAGACCGGGGTCGAGGCTTTTATTCAAATCTGTTCACGGTTCCCAAAAAGGATGGTTCTATTCGGCCCATACTGGATCTGAAGATTCTCAACAGATTTGTCAGATTGCGAAAATTCCGCATGGAAACACTGCGTTCAGCTATCTGCTCTCTTCATCAGGGCGACTTTATGACGTCCAGATACATCAAGGACGCGTACCTCCATGTTCCGATTTTTCCCGCGCACCAGAGATTTCTCAGGTTCGTGGTGGAGGATCGGCATTTTCAGTTTGTGGCTCTCGCTTTTGGTCTCACTTCAGCTCCAAGGGTGTTCACAAAGGTGCTTGCAGGGGTCATGGCTCTCCTCAGAGCACAGGGAATTCGCATAGTGCCATATCTGGACGATCCTCTCATCATGGCATCGTCTTTCAGCCAAGCGGAATTGGACACAAGGACGGTGATATCCACTCTGGAGAGGTTCGGTTGGGTGATCAACTACCCCAAGTCCTCCCTTTCCCCGTCCAGGATCGTGTCTTTTCTGGGAATGTCTTTGGATACGACTCAGGCCAGGGTGTTCCTTCCTCAGTTCAAGGTTCTTTTGATTCAGGAGTTGATTCAGTTGTTCATATCCACTCCTCGTCCGACCATCCGGCTAGGGATGAGACTGGTGGGGCTGATGGTAGCCTCCTTCGAAGCAGTCCCTTTTGCTCAGTTTCACACAAGGACGTTACAGCTCCATCTATTGACGGCCTGGGACAGGTCTCCTCTGTCGTTGGATCAATCCTTTCTGACTCCTCGGATTCGCCAGTCACTACGGTGGTGGCTGAATTCTGTGAATCTGTTGAAGGGCAGATCCTTTCTGATGCCTCTGTGGGAGATGGTCACCACGGATGCCAGCCTATCAGGATGGGGAGGCTTCTGGAAGGATCTTCAGTTTCAGGGCTTGTGGGGACCTCTGGAAGCCCACGAGCCCATCAATGTTCTGGAATTGAGAGCCATCAGGATGGTTCTTGTACGTTTCACTCATCACCTACAGGGACTGCCGGTTCAGGTCCGGTCGGACAATCGGACGGCGGTTGCCTACATCAATCACCAGGGAGGGACCCGCAGCAGGAGTGCCCTCAAGGAAGTATCTCTGATTCTGGACTGGGCGGAGAGCCATGTCCCGTGCATCTCGGCAGTTTACTTTCTGGGAGTGGAGAACACGGAGGCGGACTCTCTGAGCAGGTTGTCTGTCCGCAAGGGGGAATGGTCTCTCTGTCCCAGGGTTTTTTCACTCGATTTGTCTCAGGTGGGGGTCACCGGTGGTGGACCTCTTTGCCTCCCGTCACAATCACAATCTTCCGGTATTTGTGTCTCTTTCGAAGGATCCACTGGCTCTAGCAGTGGATGCCATGTCCCTGAACTGGAGGGATCTGGGGTTTCTGTACCTGTTCCCTCCATTTCCAATGGTAGCCAGTGTGGTGTGCAAGCTGGTCCTGGAGGGAGCTTCAGCAATTCTGGTGGCTCCAAGGTGGCCAAGACGGGTTTGGTTCGCAGACGTGGTAAGGTTAGTAGAAGATCAGTTCGTTCTACCCCTGCTGCCGGATCTGCTCACACAGGGTCAACTACGTTACCCCAGTTTACCAACGCTGGCTTTGACGGCGTGGCTGCTGAAACCTCCATCTTGAAGGAGGAAGGCCTTTCGGATGCTGTTATTCAGACTCTTATTAGCGCAAGGAAGAGGTCTTCTTCTTCCGTCTACTATAGGACTTGGAGATCGTATATTGATTGGTGTGAAACTAGGGCCTTCCCTTGTAGGGAATTCTCTATTTCTAGAGTTCTGGAGTTCCTCCAACACGGCTTGGATCTGGGGCTCCATCTCAGTACGTTGAGGGGGCAGGTTTCTGCCCTGGCGGTGTTTTTCCAAAGATTTTTTGCTCTTCATCCGTTGGTTAAGACTTTTTTTTCCAAGGGGTTACGCATGTGCGGCCTCCTAGGAAGCCTATAATTCCGGTTTGGGATTTGAATTTGGTTCTTTCCGCTCTTCAGGGCTCCCTTTGATCCCTTGCATGAAATTGCTTTGTCTTCCCTTACACAGAAGGTGGCCTTTTTTGGTAGCCATCACTTCAGTTCGGCGCGTCTCTGAGTTGGCGGCCCTGTCTATTCAAGCTCTGTATTTTGAAAGACATCAGGACAAGGTGGTTTTCCGTTTCAAGCCGGATTTCCTTCCTAGGGTGGTTTCTGCTTTTCACCTAAATCAGGATATTGTTCTGCCCTCTCTGTGTCCTAATCCCAACAACGATTAGGAGAGGGCCCTGCATTCCTCGGATGTGGTTCGTGCTGTGAAGTACTATTTGGTAGTAACTTCTTCTTTTCGCAAGACTGATGCCTTCTTTGTGGTTCCCTCCGGGCCCAAGAAAGGTTTGGCGGCCGCCAAGTCTTCCATCAGTAAATGGATTCGTCAGGCCATTGTTGGGGCCTATTCTGCTAAGGGGGGGAATCCCCCTTTTCATGTTCCTGCTCATTCTACTCGTGCGGTTGGGGCTTCCTGGGCTTTCCAGCACCAGGCCTCTGTTGAGCAAGTTTGTAAGACTGCTACTTGGTCTTCTGTTCACACTTTTTCAAAGTTTTACAAGGTTGATGTTAGAGCCTCAGCGGATGCTGTTTTTGGCCGCAAAGTTCTGCAGGCTACAGTGGTTTAAGTTGTGAGTTATGCCTTGTTTTGGATCCCCGCCCTTTATGGACACTGCTATTTGATGTCCCACAGGTTATGAATATCTTGAAGCGGGGTGTGTGACATACTTAGAATAATACCATTTTGTGAATACTCACCTTGTAAAATGGGTATTATAAGTATTTCACACACCCCGCTTCACCCCGCCCTTTTTGCATTCTGGATCCTTCATATTGTGAACTTTGCGTTGTTATGACTTATATTTGGCTCTTCCTGGTCCCTTTCCTTACTGCTTTCTTGATACTGGGTAATGAGTGGGAGGTCCCAGGTATTTGTGGACCGGGAGGGGCTTCTTTTTTCCTATCATCTCTGCAGTTCGCCCTCTACAGGTCAGTATTACCCACAGGTTATGAATATCTTGAAGCGGGGTGTGTGACATACTTATAATACCCATTTTACAAGGTGAGTATTCACAAAATGGTATTTTTCTTTGTAGGCAAAGCACAAGTGCCTGTCTTTGGATGGCAACCATAAAGTAAATGATCAAGAGAATAAACAGGTAAGATAACTATTGACATACTAAGCACTGTTTTAAGCACCAGCCTTATCAGATGATCAAATGAATAAAATGAGATGTAAACAAGAGGCTTGTTTTCTGCAGGCTGCTTATTATTATGTTGTCTGAGGAGGTTCTACCCTTACCACCACTAATTGTATACACCTCTCGAGGTACCTCCCATGTCAGAAAATACTTCTCTTTTGACCAGGCTTAAACCGGATCTTCAGCATGACTTAATGAAAAGCCCAAACCCTTAAAAAACTATTCCCCAGCATCTAAAATGAATATATTTTAAGTTTTTAGTCACTTACTAATTATTCTTTCCCCCAATGGGCTGTAACTCTGTTCAGGATTGTAGGGTACGGGCGCGGCCATCTTGACTCAGAAGCATCACACATACTGAGGAGAGGAGAGCGAGATAAAATGCAGGGGCGGGATTAGAGCTGTGCTCTGCACAGACAGAGCAGAGCTGGGGTTAGGTAAAGAGCAGCAATCCCAGAATGCAGAGTAGCACTTCCTGATGCTCAATGAGCCGCCATCTTGGTTATTTAAAGGCTCATAACATGCAGTAGATGTAGGTAGGATGATTTTTAATGTGAGCAGTCTGTACAGGGTAGGGGAAACATATAACATATGCTCTTATTCAGGGTGAAGGTCCACTTTAAAATGTCCCGTGTTTACGCATGTAAATGAACTCCTAGTCAACACATGTACTTTGGCTGAATAAGTTGCAGGAAAGCCTCGTAGTAACAGGTGCACTGGTTTCTTCCTATGACCCCCAAACCTTCTGGAAGGTTAAAGGGTTTCTGTAGGTGGGGAAAAAAACACTGTTTTCTCCAAAGGAACATTATAACGTACACCCCCAACATGCAGTGCCCTTGTTATTTGGGCTTCCAGCATGCCCAAATTGGCACTCAGCATTAACAGTGTGACCATGAGTCCCTCCTTGTAGGGTACGGGCGCGGCCATCTTGACTCAGAAGCATCACACATACTGAGGAGAGGAGAGCGAGATAAAATGCAGGGGCGGGATTAGAGCTGTGCTCTGCACAGACAGAGCAGAGCTGGGGTTAGGTAAAGAGCAGCAATCCCAGAATGCAGAGTAGCACTTCCTGATGCTCAATGAGCCGCCATCTTGGTTATTTAAAGGCTCATAACATGCAGTAGATGTAGGTAGGATGATTTTTAATGTGAGCAGTCTGTACAGGGTAGGGGAAACATATAACATATGCTCTTATTCAGGGTGAAGGTCCACTTTAAAATGTCCCGTGTTTACGCATGTAAATGAACTCCTAGTCAACACATGTACTTTGGCTGAATAAGTTGCAGGAAAGCCTCGTAGTAACAGGTGCACTGGTTTCTTCCTATGACCCCCAAACCTTCTGGAAGGTTAAAGGGTTTCTGTAGGTGGGGAAAAAAACACTGTTTTCTCCAAAGGAACATTATAACGTACACCCCCAACATGCAGTGCCCTTGTTATTTGGGCTTCCAGCATGCCCAAATTGGCACTCAGCATTAACAGTGTGACCATGAGTCCCTCCTTGTAATTACTGAGGTTGGTGTGATTGACAAACATTTACACAAATAGAAAATTGTGGTGGGGGAGGGGGGTTTCTCACCTGGTGCTTGTATTGGGTGCAGTAGCTACCTGCGGGTAAGCCAGATAAATTGCCATGATCTTAGGTAGGTTACTCTGGCTTTCTGTAAAATGTATTGCGACTATGAAAAAATAATTGGGGGGGGGGGGGGGTGGCTTCATTGGTTAAAGTGGACCAACACCCAGGATTTTGACTATCCTGGGTTTTGGTCCACTTCGGCGGGGCACCCCGATCGGGGGTGCCCCGCTGTGTGAAACCCCCCAGAAAGCCCCAAAATCTTACCTGTCCCCGCTCCCACGTGACTGGACGGTCCAATCCCCGCCAACGTCCAGGCGGGGATCAGGAACGTCCAAGCGGCTGCCGCCGCCGCCGCCTCCCTCGCGTCACTTTCGGCGCGCGCGCGCCCCCGCCGGCCATTCGCAGACGGCGGGCGCGCGCACGCCTACAGGGGCGCGAGGGAGGCGGCGGCGGCCGGCCGCCGCCGAAGATCAGGTAAGCGATTTGGGGTGTCTGGGGGGGTTTCACCCCGCGGGACATCCCGATCTCGGATGTCCCGCGGGGTGGGAGGTGATCGGCCCGGGAATCTTATAGATTTCCGGGCCGATCACCTCTCGGTGTTGGTCCACTTTAAAGTTGAAGGCCAGTCCAAAATGGATTTTAGCCCTGATGAAAGTTCACACAAAACTGACGCATCTGACATATTATAATGTATCTATGTCTGCAATTGGAATGTGCTCCCCTGCTGCCAGTGCCATTCACTTTTATTCTATGTTTTGAGCCTCCAGCATTCACTGATAGAGCCATTCTGCTGTGTGATTTCTTCCCTTTTTTAAGCCCGAAGAGTGTGAAAGAAGAGAAGAAGCCCAGAGGGGGGGGGGGGGGGGGGGGGGGAGGTGTATGGATCACTCATCACAACTGGAGACCTGCTATTTCAATAGAAGTGAGCTTATTTGTGGTCAGATAATGAATTGTGACGTGGGAGCTGCTTGCAGGTAGTGGCTAGTTTCGTGCCCTTTCGCCACATTTCATCTGAGGTCCATGAATGGGACCTTTTTTAAATCAATTTGACTTGACCTCCGCTTTAACATGGATCAAAACCTTTTGTGGCCAGCCCTGGAGTCTTAAAGACTCCATCGCTGACCGATTGCCTGCCTTTAGGGCTTCCAGATTTGGGATGCCCTGCTGTGTGAAGATGGCAGTGCCCATGGAAGAAGCAGGGGGAGAGGCATGATGAGCCCACTCCTGAAGACTGAAGAGTCTTCAGTGACTGGAGCCCCCCCAGAGAAGAGGAGACCCAACGGGAGTGATTGCAGACGAAGGTGAGTAAATGTCATTTTTTTTCTTACAGGAAGCTCTTGCAGCTGGGGGCACCCTATACCAGGCACTCTCCTGCATCCGGAGGAGTCCGGGGGGGGGGGGGGTGTCGGAGGGTAAAGAGGAGACCTGGCCGGATTGCCTTTTACTGTATCGGGGGGGAGGGAGGGGGGTTTGGGCGTGGAGTCAAACACTGAAAGGATTAAAAAAAAAGATCAATTCGAACATATTTTTAATCAATACTAAGTGGACTATCTAGAGGCTAGAGCTTAGTTTATATGACTGTACCTGCATTTAGGGATTGAAATCTGCAGTGATCTTTAACTATTTTTCCTTTTTATGTGACAGAGCCATCTCAGTGTTTTCTCGGTGGTGAACCCACTGGCTTCCAGTATAACATCCAGTATCACATCTAGCCTGGCATCCAGTATTGGCTCTGATAGCTCATCCCCTACGGCACTCTCATCAAGTGTTAATGCCAAAGCACTCCCATTCTACCCTGCTAGTAATACTGTTGAATCAGTAATAGGTAAGCCTCACAATTGTGGCGTTATGATGTATTATTAATCATATCATATATATGCATTTATCGTTGACACAAAGTTGCAAAGCATTTGTGATTGTTCAGAGCAGTGCATGCTATAGTGTGGCGCATCAAGCTCATGATTTCCTGCTAAATTGACTTATTTACATACTCTACCGTTGTTCCAAATTCGGATGTCCGCATTTGGGGGTCAGGGGGAGTAAAGTATTTTTTTGTACTTCTCTTCTCCAACTACTTTTGCAGGTGACTATGGTGGTGGTGTTGATTCCATATCTGGACCAACCTCCTGTTAAAGCCTTCATCCAAGGTGGTAGCTAATGGGTGCTTGCAAAAGGCGCACAGCATCACTTCGACTGTGTGCGGCCACACATAGCCATTAAGTTGCGGCAGACGGGGCCGCGCACAGCCGAGAAGGAAGGCGAGTGGTGCTTGCTGTGCTTGTGCCGTGGGTTTACTGGGCACCCTGGGGACTTTCACACAGGGGGTTATCACAGTTCGGGATGCCCCAGGGGAGGGAGTAAGCCTAACCTGGAGTCTCATTGACTCCAGTGTGGGTTTTGGTTCACTTTTAACTATATAAGAGGTTATGTACAAGGTCGGAGAACATCCGACCATTGAATTGCCCCCCCCTCCAGTGGTGCATGATGGTTTTGATACTGATGATGGCAGCCACAAGATGCTTTATCCTCTCCTGCACAGGAGACACAACACTGGAAGAGCATTAATAGGTCCACTCCTTCCCTTTGGCCCTCAGTGTTTTTGGGCGGATATCGACTGTGTCCGGGGGGAGCACATGTAACTAGGGAAATCAGGAAGCCCTGGCAGGCACAGAGGGGTAGGGGTAAAGGAACTTTACTTTTCAACCCGCCACCCCCATCTAAGCCCCACTCCTGACAGTCAAGTGGGAGGGAGACTCCTTCAATTCCTTTCAGCTTGGAAGGAAGTCTCCAAAAGCCCCTCCGTGCTACGGATAGTGCAAGAAGAGTACAAGCTGGAATTTACCCAATGGCCGCATGACCATTTTTTGTTGACCATTTCTGAGCTATATTACAAAGCAGAGATAGAGCCAGTTCTAGGACTTCTACAGGAGAGGGGAGGATTTTACTCCCATGTGTTCTTAGTGCAGAAGCCTTCAGGGAAATTCTTCTTGATCTTAAACATAAAAATCTTTATCGCAGTATAAAATAAAAAAAATCAGAATGGAATCTATTTATACAATCTCCTACGGGATGCCCTAATGGTCTCTATAGAACTTCTGTATGATTATACATATCCCAATTCACCCTTCTCACCTGAGATTCCTAAGGTTTGCAGTCCAGCTGGAGGGGAAGGTTTCTCATTGGCAATTCCGAGCAACGCCCTTCGGGCTCTCATCAGCTCTTCCGATCTTTACAAAAATATTGGCGGAGGAAATGGCTTATCTGAGGTTAAACCAGATAAACCTAGTTGCCTAGTTGCCGATCTTCCCTGCTAATCGGACTGCAGAAGGCCATGCAGTGCTTGCGCAGCCTGGGATGGATTTTGAATTTAGGTAAGTGAAATCTAATCCCAAGTTGAAGAGACTCTTACCTGTGATATTAAAGTGATACCCAGCAGCAAATGATTTTTCTGCCTCAATCCAAAATAGTCAAACTTCTAGGGGCTGTCTCACAGCTTCAGCAGAATCCTCTAATGTCTTGAGACAGATACTGGCCTTTGTGGGGCCTTTGAACTCAGTGATGTGGGCAGTAGTTTGGGCTCAGCTACATTCGAGGGCTTTCCAAATTGTTTTCTGGAGATAGGGACAGAAGTCCCCTGCCATTTGATCTAATGGTGACATCCAATTTGAGAGAACACATGTCAGTGAAGATGGCTCTTTATTCTTAGTATACAGTACGTCCTGCTCCAGATAAGATTCTTTACTCTTGGGTATTACTCCGCCAGATAGCGCTGGACTGCAGAGACCGCGACCTCCCACAAATCCCCAGAATTTCTCTGCAGTCTGGACTGCAAAGGACAAGAAGATGGCTCTCTCTTCTCGCAGGTGAGCGGGGCTATCAGCCTGCGGCCCTGTAGGACTATTCCCACCCATTCCATTATTATGTGCCTCCCAGCCTTGGCTGCGCTTGTCCGGGTGATGGTAGGCAGCACCGCTGTCAGGTGCTTAGGAGCGCTGCTCCACCGCACTCCCCCACCAAAGGGTAGGCGGTATAGGCATATGGTGAGCCTTTATGGGATTCCCCTCCCGCACTATTGCCCCTGTCTATCGGTGGGCCCTACGTTAAGTGGCCGCTGCCCTCCCTCGCTCTCCCTTGTAGCTCTCGGGGGGGGGGGGGGGGGTGTGAGCGTTGGTGCTTCACTTGGTTGGTGTGCTTGTTGCTGGTTCAGTCTCCGCGCTGACTTTGGTTGCACTGGTTGCGGTTTGAATATGCTGCCGCCGCCGCGCGCGCTTCCACTGCGTTCCACGGTTGACGGCGGCATTACCTCGGGCGCTGCTGCGCCTTCATTGGATGCTTGTCACGTGTGCTGCTTCGCACTCTTCGGGGGTGGGCGGGGCCTGCGGATGGCGCGTTCCGCGTCACTGTCTCCGCGGCCCGCCCCTCGAGGTGTACTCGGCGCCATTTTTTCTGGATTCTGTCTGCTGCGTGGCTGGCGTCTACCTACCGTGGCCCGTGAGTGACCTCGCCGGCGGTTTATTTACCCTAATGTCATTTTTACATGCCGCTTATGGGGTTCTCTTCGCTTATGTCTTTCAGGCGGGTCGAACTCCATTAGTTTCTCCTGGCCCTGCCCCTCTATTTAGTTTTTAAACTTCTGAGGCCTAGTGTGCAAATTACTCCCACTTCCCTAGCAGGCTATTGGGGCATCCCGAGTTGCTTTTATAGCGCAAATCCCTATCGGCCTATTGTGCCGCTATAATCACCATATGGAGGCGTCTCAGGATAATGTGCTCGGGGTTCCTTCGGGACAAGCCTGGCTGTGTGTAGCTTGTGGGGTGTCCCCTACTACTGCTGACAATGTGCGGGTCTGTATAACTTGTGCCCAGCAGGTGCTTGCACTGCAGCCTGGTTTGCCAGCAGCTGGGCCTGCGCCACGTATGGCTTCTCCAACTCCCCCAAGCTTAAATTTGACTCCCATTGAGCTGCATACCAGTGGGGATTCTCAGCCTGATGTGTCTGCTAGACTGGCTAGTGTTGAGAAGTTGCTTGCTAATACCATGGCGCGTAAGGCCTCTGCTAAGAATCGGCATTTGACGCCTGGTGTCACTCTCTTCCCTATGGAGGCGGAAGAGTTCTTTGAACTGTCTGGTTATACCCCCTTGGAAGAAGGGGAGTTGTTCTCTGTCTCGGAGTCATCTGATGAGAGGCCCAGGGGCCTTGATGATTGATGACCCCTGGGCCCCAGATGATACGGATAGGCTGTTGGCTCAGATTTTTGAGGTACTGTCTATCTCTCCCCCGTTTGCGGCCCCTAGGCAGCAGGGGGAATTGTTTCATACTGCTAAGCCATGTTTAGAGTTTCCTGAGCAAGCCCGTTTTAATAATCTCGTGCTCAAGGAATGGGAGTGTCCTAGCAAGCTCCCTGGAGTCCCTAAGAGTTGGGATAAGAGGTATCCCTTTCCTGCTGATGTGGTGAAGCGTTGGTCATCCCCTCCAGAGGTGGATGCTCCAGTCCTGGGGTTGTCTAACACCTCTGTCATGCACTCCCCTGACTCTACTACGCTGCGGGATGGTGAGGACCGGCATATTGATCAGCTGGCGTCCCATGCCTTTGCCTGTGTGGGGACGGCGCTGCGCCCGGTTTGTGCCTCTGCCATTACAGCGGTGGCTATTAGGACCCTGCTTAGAAGTGTCCTAGATGGTGCTCCTGATGATGTGTCTTGTGAGGAGTTTAATGCACTCTCTCGTTGTTAGGTTTTTGTGACTTATGTCCTCTCTGCCTTGGATGATACCATTAGGATGTGTGGCAGAGCCTCTGCCCTGGTGGTGGCTATACACCGCTCGGTTTGGCTGCGCCAGTGGGTAGCTGACACTGCTGCCAAGAAGGCTCTCACTGGTTTTTCCTTCAAAGGACTACACCTGTTTGGTGACCGCCTGGACCTGTTTGCTAAGGGATGCAGGTTACCCCAGCGCAGGAGGCAGTCTCGGCCCTTTTGGGGCCCAGGCTTCTTTTCTTCTCCCTACCGTGGATCCAGACAGGGGAGGGGGGTCTCCTTTACTGGGGCCCGAGGAGATTTCTGGGGTAGGGGCAGAGGACCAATTTTGCGGTCTCTGCAGTCCAGCGCCATCTGGCGGAGTAATACCCAAGAGTAAAGAATCTTATCTGGAGCAGGACGTACTGTATACTCATAATAACAATTCTACAGGTGAGTAATCACAGAATTGTATTTTTGCTTGGACAAGTCCCTCCAAGACAGAGACATTAAAATAGTGTAGGACAATACCACGGTGGTAGCTTATCTAATCCATCAAGGGGGAATAAGGTCCAAATAACTCTACAGTCTGACCTGATCAATACTTCTCAGTTTGGAAAACAGAGCAAAGTCAATTATAGCTAACCACAAAATGGCGGGACCTAAATGTGGAAGCAGACTTCCTGAGCAGGGTCAAGATGGTTTCGGCAGAATGGGCATTAGACCAGCAAGCTTTCATGCGAATTAGAAAGTGTTATTGGCAACCAAGAATAGACCTTTTTGCTTCAAGGAGAAATGCCAGGTGCCAGAGGTTTTTCTCGCTGTCAAGTGATCCACTTGTGTGAGGTCTGGATCCCCTCCGCAGCAACTGGAAAGACTTTGGCCTCTGGTAGTGCAAAAGGTCAGGAGAGAGTTCTTTTGGTAGTAGAGATGGTTTTCATTCTTGAGCCAGATGTCACAGAAACTCCCGTGGCTCCTTCCAGTATTTCCAGGGCTGTTGCATCAGTTACCCATTCAACACCCACATCCAGAATCCTTCAGTCTGACACTATGCATCCTAATAGGGACATGCTAAAGAATAAAGGTCTCTTTAACAAGGTTATCGCTACACTTCTGCAAAGTATAAAATTGGTGACACGAAAACTGTATTGTAAGTTCTGGAAGCGCTGTTTATCTTTTTGTTCCTCCAAATCATTACTGTCAGGTAGAATCACCACAATTCTTGAATTCCTTCAAGAAGGCTATGAATAGGGCCTAGCCTTGAGTGAGGGAGTGAGGTATCAGCGCTCTCTGTGTTCTTAAAGGATCACTTGATGAATAATCTTAGTTCACAAATTTTTTGTAGCTCTAGTGAGACTGGTCCAAGCAAGGATGTTTCCTAATTGGGACCTGACCTTAGTCCTGCAGCAATTAACCCTGTCTCCATTTAAACCCCCCTAAGGCTGCTTACCTGTATGGTAGCCTTCATTCTTGCTATAACTTTGGCTATAAGAGTCAGTTTACAGGCCCTGTCCATTAAGGAACCATACTTAAAGTGGATCTGGCCTTATGAGTAGTCCTGAAACGCTCTTTTTTGCCACAGACAAAATTTCACCAATGCCAGGAAGGGGTCCTACCAGCTATTAAAGTGGAACACCACCCAGGATTTTGACTATCCTGGGTTTTGGTCCACTTCGGTGGGGCACCCGCTGTGTGAAACCTCCCAGAAAGCCCCAAAAACTCACCTGTCCCCGCTCCCACTTGACCGCTGCAGCCAATCCCCGCCGACGGATAAGCGAGGTCCGTCGACGGACAAGCGAGCGTGTCCGCCGCCTCCCGCGCGTCACTCTTACAGGGTGCACGCCCTGCTAGAGGGATGCGCGAGCGGCGGCTCGCGCATGCGCCACTGGATCGAGGAGCAGGTAGGGATTTCGGGGGTTTCTGGGGGGTTTCACACAGCGGGGCACCCCCGATCGGGGTGCCCTGCAGACCCGATGCTGATCGGCTGGGGAATCTTATAGATTCCCCGGCCGATCAGCATCGGGTGTTGGTCCACTTTAAGCAGGCTCAGGGACAAGATTTCAGACAGTTAAAACTACTAGATGCTTGGAGCATTCTTCTTTTTTAAATTAAATCAACCAATGATTGCAGAAGATTGGATCATCTCCTCATCTTGATCGATGGAAACAACAAAGGCCTTCAAGCCTCCAGAGCTTCGATTGCAAGATGGATTTGAGACATTGTCATGGAATCATATCGGGCTACAGGAGCTTCAGTTCTGGAAGGCATTAAGGCAAAAAGCTACCAGAGCAGTATCAGCTTCTTGGGCATACAATGTCGGCATTTCCCTAGAAAAAACGTGCAAGGCAGCCACTTGGCCATCTCTTCACACCTTTCTGAAGCATTAATAGGTGGAATTGCTGGCCCAATGACAGAAGGTCTTTGGATCAAAGGTTTTGCAGGCATTGTGCCTGTCCTGAGGTAGGAGGCATGGGGTTACTTTCCTTTGTTGGCTAAGCAGTCCTGGAGGACGCTGGGGGAAAACTGGTTACGGTATTTCAATTAGTACTCTAGGACAGCATCCTATACCCCACCCCTCTAGTATTCATCCTGTTGGCTGAATAGCATGGGTGCTTGTTTTAGCCTAACCTTTTTTTCTGATTCCCCTTTTTTTTTGGTCATTCCTGTCTACTTTCTAAAAACACTGAGGGCCGAAGGGAAGGGCGGGGCCTATTCTCTTCCAGTTCTGTTTCCTGTGGAGGAGAGGAGGAGGTGACTAAACCGTCCTGGAGGACTAATGGAAATAACGTTACTGGTAAGACTAACTGGGGTTTTCACTATTCCCTGTACCTGGGGCATCCTGATTTGGGCTACCACGCTGCAATCCTCCTACAATTAGCAGTTCATGCCATGCATACAAATGCACGGCATAAGGGCATTGTTTTAGACTGGGCATAGGGATTGGGGGCTGCAACATTCCCTGGTTTCCTTGTGGAGTGTGCCTGTTTCTGCACCTGAATGGCTGGGTACAGAAGCATGCCTAAGCTGCCGTGATGTGGATTAGGCAAGGGGTTTGCGGGCCACTGCCAGGGTTCATACAGTGGGGCATTCTAAATTGGAATAGGTCAGGGGCACCTAGTCGGCCTGCCCTGGCAGTGCTGCTGATCCACTTTAAACGGTAAGTTCACTTTCGATTGAAGTTTGTGCCAAAAGGTTGTGCTCAAGGTTCTGAGCTGATCTAGTATTTTTCTAGTATTTTTTTTTATTTTTTTCATATGTTAGCAAATGTGTGTTTTAAGGAAGCCATTTCAGTACTTGCAATCTGTTGCTATTGGCAACATACACCAAGTCTGTACACCAAGAAGAGAGAAGTCAGTCCTGTACACACAGAACACTGGTGCTTTGGCCGCTGCTATGGTGAGGCTGCTCACTGAACCTTACACATGTCCAGCAGCAGTGTTCTGCACAAGTCTGCACTTGTTGTATGTTGCCATCTGCAACAGATGAAAGTTGCTTCCATAAATCATACATTTACTAACATTAGAAAAAAAATTAAAAAGTGCTAGGTCAGCTCATCATCTTTAAAGGGTTACTGATGGCAAAGAAAAAAAATGGGCACTCACCTTTACTCCCCTGCAGCTTGCCCGGGCCACTCTGACGCTCTGAAACCTCCCAGTTTCAAAGAACGGCGCCCCCGGCACCACCCCGCCCCAGCGCCGTCCATTCATTTTATAATGGGGGGGGGGCATGGAGGGGGCAGCGCCCACCAGGAGGTTCCTGAGTGGCGGACAGGACTGCTGCTGCTGCACGGGAGTGAAGGTGAGGGGCTGTTTTTGGGTTTAGTAGCCCTTTAAGAAATCATTTTGCCACATAAAAATATATACGGTACTTTCAAAAATTAAATCGAAAGTGGACTTACCCTTATGTACATTTGAGACCAATACACATTTTTTTATAAAATGGAAAGTGCATGTCGGCCTAAAAAACAGAACGCATGTGGGGCAGTGCCTGCCACACTTTATTCACCGTGACAATGGTGGGGGGGGGGGGGGTCAAAGTTCCCGCCACCTGTCTACTTGCAGTGGACAGCCTGCAATGTGCATGTTTTGGGACCTGATCTCCAAAGTTTAGGTCTTGAGGACGCTGTGCCAGAAGCTGTAGATGAGATATAGAATGTATAACGTTTCTTTTTGTTTTTTTTTCAGACCAGATAGTACTTTTAAAAATGTTGCCCAGCCACAGTGACCAGTAGCCACCTACTGATTAAAGCATTGTATAGATGGGTGAAGGGAATCTCTTTATTGCATTAGTTGTGGAAATGCTGCCCGTGATGTCTGGATGCAGCATGTAGCCAGCCTGATTCATAGGGGAACATAGTGAGGAGCTGAGCCCTGTCCCCTGTGACACAGCGCGTCCTCCCTTTACGCCTGGCAGCGTATGACAGCCTCCCTGGTGTGACTGGGATCACATGAGCAGCCAGCCTCTGTGATGAGCTGCCTCAGTACAGCGTGTGAGCAGAGCAGGGACTGCAGGCCGTGAGTCAGCACTTACCCGGTAACTATGCCTTTCTCTCCATATCACACAGCCCAGATGCCGCTCTCCTATTCACTCTTTTATACACAGCCTTTCATCTTAGCTGACTCATTGTCTCACTTATGATTGCCACCAACTTTAAATGTGTAACTGCTTCTCTTAGCTGGTAATTGATTAAAATAGAAGGCGATGAAGCAAGGAAAATCCGCAAACTGAGCACTGTAACCTATGGGCTGACAGCTTGTCTATACATGTGTGTTATCTACAGTTATTGTGTGGTGCTTATGCACATTTGTTAAAGCAAATGTGCAATAAGTAGGAATTGTGTTTTGTATGTGAAGGTTCTCATTCATCCAGGTCATAGAATATCTGTAGTAATCGATAATGACAACTTGACTTGCTGTAGAATGAATTTGGAAAGCCAGGCAGATGACTTGCAAAATGGCTTCAAGAAAAAAATACAGCAAGTCCAGTTGCTTTGGTTTATTAGTATAGATATTGAAATTGTATGTGATCAAAGGTTTGGGTGTATGACATTAGTCTTTTTTACACTGCACTTTACGGAGTACATTGACCTATTCACATCTGCTCCTCCCTTGCAACACAATGGGAAGTTGCTTCACAAACCATTAACTTGGAATTATATGTTTGGATTGCGAGGAGGTAATCTGAGCTTCCCAGAGGAAACGTAAGAGAGGAAGGTTCATACTGGTAGAACCACAAACAGAATGGATTGAGGGCTGAACCCCTGGATAGTTGCAAAAACAAAAATTGAAGATGACATAACCTATAATCCGTCTTGTTTCTACTTTTTATTTGTATGTATATTTATTCATATAAGGGCAAGAACAGGGACTGTAGAAAAGCTGGGCATACCCCACTCTATTCCTGGCAATATGGAACAACTTTGATGGCTTTAGCAGCATTGCATCATCAGCCTGAAATGACGGATTTGCTTGGCACGATTTAAAGCAAAATTATAGCTATCAGTGTTATTTTCCCTCGGGATCACTGCAGCCGGGAGAGAGTTCTCCATGGCCATATCTCTTTGTGTGTATATGTATCTTTATTTCTCAAAGGAGCTAACAATTTAACACAGGCACACATGTATGGAGAGTGTATGTGTAGAATCACCCCATAACAGGCACTTTACAGAATCCCCCCCCCCCCCCCCCCCAAAAAAAAAATTCACCCCAAAAAAGGCAGCATGCAGAATCCCATCCCATAACAGTCAGTATCCTCCCCCAGTCACCCCATAACAGGCCATGTGCAGAATCACCCCCTCCCCAAATCATCTGCAGCCCCCTACCCCCCCCCCCCCAAAAAAAGTATTCCTTAATAGGCAGCCTGCAGAACCCCCCCCCCCCCGTGCCACCTCATGCCAGGCAGCATGCAGAATCTTCCACCAATCGCCCCATAACAGGCAGCGTGCAGAATCTTGCCCCAATCACCCCATTACAGGCCGTATGCAGAATCCCCTCCCAATCCTCCCATAACAGGCACTGTGCAGAAACTCCCCCCCCATCATCCCATAACTGGCAGTGTGCAGACCCCTCTACCCCAAAAAAAGAATCATTCTTTAATAGGCAGTGTGCAGAATTTCCCACCCCAGTCACCCCATAACAATAAAAAAAAATCTTTCCCCAATCACACCATAACAGGCAGCATGCAGAACCTTCTCCCAATCACCTCATAACAGGCAGCATCTTCCCCCCAATCAATCCATAATGGGCAGCATGCACAATCTTCGCCCAGACACCCTATAATGGGCAATGTGCAGAATCCCCCCCCCCAATCATCCTATAATGAGCAGCATGCAGAATCTTAGCCCAATGACCCCATAACAGGCAGCATGCAGCACTCTCCCCCAAATCGCACCATAACAGGCAGCATGCAGACTCCCCCCAATCACCCCATAACAGGCTGTGTGCAGAATCTCCCCCCAAATCACCCCATACCAGACAGACCGCAGAATCCCCCCCTAAATCACCCCATAACATGCAGTGTGCAGAATCTTACCCCAATCACCCCATAACAGGCAGTGTGCAGAATCTTCCCCCCAATCACCCCATAAAAGGCCATGTGCAGAATCCCCCCGCCCCGTCACAAGCTGTGTACAGACCCCCCCCCCCCCAAATCACTCCATTATAGACAGCCTGCAGAACCCCCCACCAATCACCCAGGCTGTACCCCATAGCAGGCTGTATGCAGAATCACCCCCGCCCCATATAACAGGTAGTGTGCAGAATCCCCCATAACCTTCTATAATGGGCAGTATGCAGAATCCATCATCCCACAACATGCAGTGTGCAGAATCCCCCACATCATTCTATAACAGGCAGTGTGCAGTATCCCCCCCCCCCCCCCCAATCAGCCAAGAACGGGCAGTGTGCAGAATATACATGAATATACATGCTTAGATGCAGCCAGATGGCTTCAGACCTTTTATGAGTCACTCCCAGCCCATCAAGTTGCTGTACATGCTGCACACAGCAGTTACTCTGGATATTAGCTGGTGGTAGTCCTTATGACACAAATGAATGTAACTCTTCATTATGCTGCGTTTTGTAAGATACATGGAATACTATAGCAAAAAGTCAAAGCCACTGGGCTTGCTGTACTCCTCTTTAGGATGTTTCACCAGTCACCCTAATAGCTATCTGGAAGCCAGTCAGATGACTAGCGAAAACCTTGACTATAGATTGGTGGCAAATTCTTGTATTTTTGATTCTTTTTATGTTTTGTAGGTTCGGCTCTAGACCTTCATTTTAGCAATATAAGTGTTGCGTCTCTAGACAAGGAGCTGGACGACACGGACAACAGCGATCTAGGATTATCAAGTAAACATTTTCATCTGTTTTTCTGTTGTTAGGAGTTTAAAGTGGCCATCCATTGGCTGCCATGCCCCTAGCCCCTCTCTCCAGCCCTCTTGTCCCCCCACCCTAAAGCAAAATAGAATTGTGGCCAGCCTGGGCTGTGCAGTTCCGATTCTCCCAGTAAAGCTTCTGGACTCGGCATGACAGACGACCAATCAGTGCAGTAATGGCATCGCTGCTGCACAGTGATTGGCTGCCTAACAATCCAGCTTCCAGCAGCCGCTGTGGGGGAAGCGAGGCTCCATTGTGGGATTGACTATTCTAGTTTTGGTTGTTGAGTTTGAGTCGTACTAGACAACAATTGTAGAATATACCATAGCCAAAATTACAGCCAGAAATATAGTAGCAGGTGACAGCCTGTTCCAGTGTCCCTATATAGCTCTGTGCCTCTTTAAAGTGGACCAAAACCCAGCTTGATCGGCCTGGTAATCTATAAGATCTATAAGAGGTGTGTTTTTTCAGGTGATCGGGGGGGGGGGGGGGGGTTCACGCAGTGGGGCATCGATGATCGGGGTGCCCCGGGGGAAAGGACCAAAACCCAGGATAGTCAAAATCCTGGGTTTTGGTCCACTTTAACGTTCCAGTTGAATTGTCAATCTACATGTTCTTCTAGACAGAGAATTGGGGTTGCTTGATTTTGGCAACCATGTCTTTATTTTTTTGTCTATGACCAACTTTAAAGCGATTGGCTTTAAAGCGATAGTCAAAAGTAAAAAAAACAATATCAGTAGCTTACCTTTCATTGAGTGGCTCTAGCATTGTGATTTCTCCTCTATCGGTCTTCTTAGTGAGGAAATCACTTCCTCATTCAGCTTTCAGTCCCCACCAAGATGACCTGGTCCTTCATTCAACCTTCAGTGGACCAAGAACAGAAACGGCCCACACTTCCTCCCCATACATCCTGATTGGCTGCCTCTCTCTGCAGCTATGGAACCCTGTCTTCCTCCCTCCTGTCTGGTCACACTATGTGCTGGCAAGCTGGAGATGCTGTTAGCCTGCAGAACCTCTCACCCCCCTTTTCTGATTACACTATGTTCTGGCAGTAATAACTAGAGACACAACAATGAACTTATTTTTTTATTATGATATATGTAAAGCACACAGTGTGCGTACATCACATCGCTGTTGCCACGCCTACTGTTTCTCTTTATTTTTTCTCTGCATCTCCACTATCTCCATCTCTTAATACTTTTTGAAAATAGATTGATGTTTGGGACAGTGCAATCTTGTAGCCTGAGACAATGGAACTACAATCGGGCTTGCCTTTAGTATAACTTTAAAGGAACTCTGGCGTGTAATACACAATATCTGTGAAAGCATAGTCTGCAAACTCCAGCGTCATGGCTTTGCCTAGAAACATTGGGAAGTGCTCTTTTTCTGGTCACATGGGACGTCTCTAGAAAATAGGCTTACAAGTAATATTTATATTTTCCTGGTGTCCTGTTCGGGTCGCTCCATTTTTGACAGTTGGGTTATCCGCCACAAGGTGGCGCAGTAACTGCAGGATGAAACTTGTGGCTCCTCACGGCTCATATAAAGGCATCTGTCTCCCTAAGAATCCCCAGAGTTCTTCCTGCAGTCTGACTGCGAAGATGGATGCTATCTCTCTATAGATATCGCAGGCGAGCAGGGCATCCCAAGCCTGTCGGCTTCCATCCTGCCTCCCAGCCTTGGCTGCAGTTCAGGTGACGGTATGGGAACGTCTAGGTCGGGCGTTCACAGAGCTAGGCTCTGGGCCGCAGACCCTGTCCCAAAGGGTAGCCGGCCATAGGCAATGGTGAGCCTATTGGGGGGGGGGGGGGGGAGGAACCACCTAGGGACCCATTCTTGCCATGCTTTATTTTGCTTGTCTATGTTGTCGGTGTAATTTTATTCTAAGCATACAGTACATCCTGCTCCAATATAATACTTACACGTGGGTAATCCTCCGCCAGAGGGCGCTGTTCACTGCAGACATGCAAAAACAGGCTCCTCCCGGCCCTTCATATACCCAGGGACCTCCCATAAATCCCCAGATTTCTCTGCAGTGCTGACTGCGAAGACATGAAGTATCTACTCTCTCGCAGGTGAGCGGGGCTATTCTCAGTGTGTCACACACCCCGATTCCCCTTTAATTCTTACGATCGGGTTACTCCACCAGCAGGTGGCGACGTGGCAGAGAGAAGTCTTGAAAACGAGCCCCTTCCGGCCTATATATACTTGGGACCTCCCACTTAACACCCAGTATTTTCTCTCTGCATGAGGCGACAAGACAGAAGAAAGAAGTCTCCTGCTTGCAGGTAGCCGGGGTCAAACCCGGCATCCCCTTTTGGTCTATTTCTGCCCAGTCTGTTGTGTTGTTTTATGCCTAGATAAACGGAAGCCTCCCAGCCTAGGCTGCTGGCTGGGCAAAGGTAGATGGCACTTTAGGTGCCTAGGAGCTTATCTCCTCCGCTCGACCCTGCTGGGGCCTTTTCTCTTTATACTTTTGGATTTCACCCCTTTTTTGCTTGCGGTCTCGCCATTGGGCGAGCAGCGTCACTGGAGGGGCGGGGCCGCGCTCTCTGCGGCCTCGCTCGGTGATCAGGGGGCGTGGCCGGGGCGCCCTGTGTCCGGGCCAGCCTCACTTCCCCTGCCCTGGAGGCACTTTGCTGTGTATGTATGTGTATCAATCACGGTGAAGAGCTTCAGTGTTTCTTCCTGAGCATGAAGTGAGCCTTTAGTGCTGCTATTATTAGTGGTTGTTGCTGGCTGTTGAGGACTAAAGGTCTGTATATATGTATATATATATATATATATATATGTGTGTGTGTGTGTGTGTATATATATATATATATATATATATATATATATATATATATATATATACAATTTATTTATGCATCTATATACTTTTATATATATTGTTGCACTCTCTGGCTTTTGTCAGCCTTAAACAGCATGTGTCATGTATATATGTTATTCATGATGTATAAACTGTTCATATATGTTTTGCCATGTTTGTTTATGTATGAGTGTGGTGCATACTGGTTGGGGTACTGACTGTGGTCTCTTTTCCCCCACAGATTCTGGCATCCCCTCACTGCAGTGGCTCTCCCGGTCTGTTATACCTGGCTAGTTTTAGTCTCTAAATTGGGATTTTCCTAGGCTTAAAAAATCCTCCCACTTCCGGGACTTTAATTACAAAGGGGCATCCTGGGTTGCTTAATGCGTAAAACCCTGGGTTGTTGCGAATACCATAATTTCACCATATGGAGGCTTCCGACGTTACCGGAAATGGCTCTTCGGGGCTATTCAGGCTGTGTGGGGGTTGTGGGGCTCCGCTCCCAGGCGATGATGTCATATTATGCGTTCCATGTGCAAGGCAGAATATTGCGCGCCAGTCCGTCGCTCCGGCTTCTGGCTCCTCGCAACTTCCGTCATCCCCTACCCTTCCCTCCCTTATTCCGGACCCCGTGTGACATTGTCAAGAATGGGGATTCGCATTCCGAGGTGCATGCGTGGTTAGCCAACCTCGAGAAGATCATTTCCGCTACGGTAGCTCAGAAGGCTACGGCAAAGCGGAAGCACCTTTCTCCGGCAGTACCTGCTTCGGAGGATGAGGTACCTGAAATTTTGGATTGGTCCGATTGTCCCCCTGCTGAGGAGGGGGAACTCCTTGAGGAGTCGGATGAGCCTGCAGACCAGTTATTGGTTGACACTACTGGTGATCAGGCTGTGGGGGTGTCCCTTGACACTCCTTCCATTTTGGCTCAAATGTTTAAAGTTTTGGCTTTGGATCCGCCCGCGGTGGTCCCTCCGCCAAAGGGTGAGTTGTTTGACGTGCCCCAGCCGCGTTTGGTGTTTCCCAGGCAACAACACTTTGAGAGGGTTGTCCTTAAGGAATGGGAACAACCCACACGCCTGGCTGGAACTCCTCCTAATTGGGATAAGCGTTATCCCTTTCCGGAGGACTTGGTGAAGCTTTGGTCAGTGCCCCCTGAAGTCGATTCCCCTGTGTTGGGGCTGACTGGCTCGGCTGTGTTGCACTCTTCTGACACCACTACCATTAAAGATGGTGAGGATCGTCGGATTGATCAATTGGCTCGCCATGGTTTTATCAGTGCCGGATCGACACTACGGCCAGTTTGTGCTTCGGCGCTTCTTCTGTTGGCAGTTAGGTCCATTATTAGGGATCTGTACGCAGGTCTTGATCCCGCTTGTGATGTGTTTAGTTCTCTCAAGCAGTGTGAGTCGTTTATTTCCTTTGTCCTGACCGCTCAGGACGATGCTCTTGCGACGAGTAGCAGGACAGCGGCACTGCTGGTTGCTATTCGTCGGTCAATATGGCTGCGCCAGTGGACGGCGGACCTTAACTCTAAGAGGGCGCTTACAGCGCTACCTTTCTTAGGTTTGCGCCTTTTTGGCGATAAATTGGATGCAGTTACCAAGGATGGTAAGTTGCCTCAACTCGAGGCCTCGTCGCGCCTTTTGGGGTGCGAGTTCCTTTAGTCCCTCCTTTCGAGGAGCCAGAGCGGGCAGAGGGGCTTCCTTTCCCGCTACCAGGGGTGTAGGTTGGTCCCAAGGAAGGGGTCGTGGCCATCCCGGTCAGTCCTGGGGCGCCAAGCCCAAACCTACTGGTAAGCCCGCTCAGCAATGAGGGGCTGCCCTCACCCGTGCGGGTGGGGGGACGATTGCGACACTTCTCCCTGGTTTGGGACCGGGAGATTCCGGACACATAGATCCGGGAGGTGGTGTCGTCCGGTTACAAACTGGAGTTCGAGTCTCGCCCTCCTTCACGTTTTTTCCTGGAAATGGCGGTCATCCGGCCGGTGCCGCGCTTAGAGGTGGGCCTCGGTTTTTACTCCAATCTTTTCACAGTCCCCAAGAGGGACGGGTCGGCTCGCCCCATCCTGGATCTGATGTTTTTCAACCGTCCCAAGTCCTCCCTCGCTCCGGCCATGGTGGTGTCCTTGCTGGGAATACGGTTGGATTCCGGTCAACACAGGGTGTTTCTCCCTCAGTCCAAAATTTGTCTGATTCAGGAGTGGGCTCGGGTCCTTCTTTCCAATCCTCGGCCGTCTGTTCTGGAACTAAGAGCCTGCCGTCTGGTTCTTGCTCTTTTGTCTCAACATGTTCTGGGCCTTCTGGTTCAGGTTCGCTCGGACAATCAAACAGCTGTTGCTTACAGCAATCATCAGGAAGGGACTCGCAGTCTGGGTGCCCTCAGAGAGGTGTCCCTGATCCTGACCTGGGCGGAGGCCCATGTTCCTTGTCTCTCGGCAGTTTACATTCCGGGTGTGGAAAACAGGGAAGGGGATCTGTTGAGCAGGTGCTCTTCCCTTCTGGGAGAATGGGCTCTCCATCCTCAAGTTTTTCGGTCGTTGTGTCTCCGGTGGGGGACACCGGAGGTGGACCTGTTTGCCTCTCGTCACAATTGCAGGCTCCCGGCCTTCGTGTCGCTCTCCCAGGATCCTCTGGCTCTGGCGGCGGACGCCATGTCCCTGAGCTGGGGTGATCCGGGGTTTCTGTACCTGTTTCCTCCGATACCCAGGCTAGGCTGGGTGGTACGGAAGCTGGCTCTGTAAAGGGTGTCCGCCATTCTTGTGGCCCCAAGGTGGCCAAGACGAGTATGGTGCGCAGACACCGTTCAGCTGACAGTGGATCAGTTCATTCTGTCCCTTCGGCCCGATCTGCTCACTCAGGGTCGGCTGTATTACCCCAATTTACCAGCTGGGTTTGACGGCTTGGCTGCTGAGACCTCCATCTTGAAGGAGGAGGGTCTTTCTGACTCGGTTGTTAAGACTCTGATCGGTGCCCGAAAGAGGTCTTCTTCTATCACCTACTATAGGACTTGGAAAGCCTATATCGCTTGGTGTGAGGCTAGATCTTTTCCGTGTAGGGTCTTTTCGGTCTCCAGGATTCTGGAGTTTTTGCAATCAGGGTTGGACTCTGGTCTTCAGCTGAGTACTTTGAAAGGGCAGGTTTCTGCCTTGTCTATCTTTTTTCAGAAGCGTTTTGAGCTTCATCCTTTAGTTAAAACCTTTTTCCAGGGGGTTACGCATGTGTGACCTCCCAGGAAACCATTACTCCCTGTTTGAGACTTGAACTTGGTTCTCTCTGCTCTTCAGGCTCCTCCCTTTGAGCCTTTGCAAGATATTGCTTTGTCCACCTTGACTCAGAAGAGCTTGGTAGCTATCACTTCGGTTCGGCGTGTCTCGGAGTTGGCGGCTTTGTCTATTCAGGCGCCCTACTTTGAGAGGCATCAGGACAAGGTGGTCTTTCGGTTCAAACCGGACTTTCTTCCTAAGGTTGTTTCTGCTTTTCATTTGAATCAGGATATTGTTCTTCCCTCCTTGTGTCCTAAGCCTAAGAATGACAAGGAGAGGGTTTTGCATTGTTTGGATGTAGTACGCTGTGTTAAGTACTATTTGATTATTACTTCTCCTTTTCGTAAAACTGATGCCTTTTTTGTTGTGCCCTGTGGGCCTAGGAAGGGTTTGGCGCCGGCCAAATCCTCCATTAGCAAATGGATACGTCAGGCCGTTATTGCGGCCTATTCTGCTAAGGGGAAAGTTCCCCCTTTTCGTATCACTGCTCATTCTACTCGCGCCGTTGGAGCGTCTTGGGCTTTTCAGCACCAAGCTTCTGTTGAACAAGTTTGTAAGGCTGCTACTTGGTCTTCTGTTCATACTTTTTCTAAGTTTTACAAGGTTGATGTGCGGGCCTCAGCGGATGCTGTTTTTGGCCGCAAAGTTCTGCAGACTGCAGTCATTTAAGTTATGCTTCATTTTGCCTTCGGATACCCATCCCTTGTGGACACTGCTTTTGGATGTCCCGATCGTAAGAATTAAAGGGGAAGCGGGGTGTGTGACACACTGAGAATAATACCATTTTGTGAGTACTCACCTGAAAAATGGATATTGTCAGTGTGTCACACACCCCGCTTCACCCGCCCTTTTTGGTATCCTGGATCCTTTATATGGTGAAGCTTTTCTTATTTTGAGGTTACCATTGGATTTCCTGGTACCTTGTCTTTCTGCTTTTAAAATCACTGGGTGTTAAGTGGGAGGTCCCAGGTATATATAGGCCGGAAGGGGCTCGTTTTCAAGACTTCTCTCTGCAACGTCGCCACCTGCTGGTGGAGTAACCCGATCGTAAGAATTAAAGGGGAAGCGGGGTGTGTGACACACTGACAATATCCATTTTTCAGGTGAGTACTCACAAAATGGTATTATTACAGCCTGCGGCCCTGCGGGACTATTTCCACCCGTCCTCTTCGATAAAGATGTGCCTCCCAGCCTGGGCTGCGCTGGTCGTGTGAAGGTAGGCAGCACCTCGTGTGCTCACGGAGCTACGCTCCACCGCAATCCCCCATCATAGGGTAGGTGGTTTAGGCCGATGGTGAGCCTCCATTAGATGCCCCTCCCGCATTGTTGCCCGTGCCTCTCATAGCGATAATGCCTGGGTGCAGGTCCGCTTCTCCCTCGCTTCCTCCCGTAGCTCGGGGGAAAAGAAGGGGGGGGGGGGGGAGTATGTGTGGCAGTCCCAGTGTAATGTTAACACGTTATGGCCGTTTATCTTTTATTTAAACCTGGGTGTCAGTGCCGCGCTCCTCACACATAAACCTTATGGTTGCGCGCGTGTGTGTCCTTTCATTACATAGTGTGCAGCCTGGACGGCAGCATCATTCTCTAGTGTGAGAGTAATCTCCTTAATTACACTATGTATGTGTGTCCTATCCGCTACTATCATTGACGTTGCGCTGGTTAGAGCTTCGCGCTCTTTGGGGGAGGCGGGGACTCGGCATGACGCGCCCCGCGTCACAGCCAGATCAGGCCCGCCCCTGGAGGTTCGCTTGGCGCCATTTTGACGGTCTTCGTGTGCGGTTGCGATCCGGCTCCTCCCTTGGTCATGTAAGTACCCTCCTGGGCGGTTTGTGTTCCTATGATTTTTTCTTACGGCTGCGCATGGCACTGACACCCCCCTCTTGTCCCCTTTATGTCTTTCAGACGCCAAGATTTCGGTGGCTTCTCCCGGCCTGACATATATTATAGCGGGTTCACATAAAAATTCTCCCACATTCCTAGCGGGTCTTGGGGCATCCAGGGTTGCCTATTGCCTAAATCCCTGCGGGCATACTGCTCAGATAATCACCATATGGAGGCATCTCAGAACTATGTACCCGGGGTCCCGCGGGGACATGACCGGCTGTGTACAATGTGTGGTCAGCCCCATGCTGATGCTGACGGAGCACGGATCTGCGGACCGTGTGCTGAACAGGTACTGACCCTGCAATCAGGTTTGCCAGTGGCTGCATCTCCCTGCAATACACCTGTCTCCCCGGATCTAAATCTCACTCCTGATGAGTCTCACTCGAGCGGGGATGACCAGCAAATTGTGCCGTGCAGGCTGCCTACGGCTGAGCAGGTGCTGTCTAGTTTGGCGGAGCGCTTGGGGTTACTAACCCCCCCTTCATGACAGCTCCTTATTACCGTACCCTTCGGGATACTGAGGACCGACGCATTGACAGACTGGCTCCCACGCCTTTTCGTGTGCAGGGACGGCGCTGCGCCCGGTCTGTGCCGCGGCCATCACTACGGTGGCCGCCAGGACTCTCATTAGAAAACTACTTGATCACCGACCTGAGGACCTCCCCTGGGGGGTATTTAATGCGCTCTCAGATTGTGATGTGTTTGTGAGGTTTATCCTCTCAGCGCTGGATGACACCATTAAGATGTGTTCCAGAACCTCTGCCCTTGTGGTAGCTATTCACCGCCTGGTCTGGCTGTGACAGTGGGGTGCTGACGATGCTACGAAAAAGGCTCTCACTGGCCTACCCTTCAGAGGACGGCGTCTATTTGGGGCCCGTCTGGACCTTTTTGGGAAAAAGGGTAAGGCACCCCTACGCAGAAGGCCGTCTCGGCCTCCTCGGGGCAGGGACACCCCTCCCCCTCCCTACGTTAGTGTCAAACGCGAACCTGAGGTGTGCTTCCAACTTTTCGGAGTGGATTTCCACCACGGGGTGGGCAGGCAATGCCCTGGGCCCTCTGGCAAGTCCAAAGTCCAAATCTGCCAAGACTTCCCAACCATGAAGGGACGCCCTCGCCCTTCTGGGCGAGGGGACTGCCACAGCATCTGACTCCTATCTAGGAGCATATCTTCTCCTTCTGGTGGTTCCAGGAGGTAGTTCCCCTGGACACAGGATAGAATTTGCTGGGCGGTCCCTCTCAGAGGTTGTCAGGGTGCTTCTAGCCTCTATATTAACCTTCCTCTTTCCCTCAAACTGATGAGGCTGTCTGGGCCAGGCCAGCCTATGGTAGGCTTGGCAATTCTACACTCGCAGGTAGTCCCTGTAGGATATCTCCGTCTTGGGACACAGGAGCCTTGTGCAGGGGGGGCTTCTGACCCCCTGTGGAGTTCTAGACCCTTTCAGTTCCCCCTCTGTCTTCTGGACACCAAGACCGTTACTAGTCAGTGTTGCAGGACCAACCCTGCGGATTGGGGCCTTGTTTTTTGGGCCTCTCTTCCGCTCCCAGGCTACTTGCCATGGCGCGGATGGGGGTGATGTCTCGGACATGCCTGTGGGGCGTCCGCACTAGGACCTGCCAGGTCGTCTTTTCTCACTCCCCAATCTCTACATCCGGCCGAGTGGGTTAGTTCGGCCGGCGGTGTCCTCTGGGAGTTAATTGGATGGGTGCTTCGTCACCTCAATTCCTCAGGGTCCGTTATTCGCTATCTCCATTCCTTGGTTTCGGTTCAGGCTTGAGCCTTCTTCCTTGGCAATAAGTGAATTCCTGGTCACAGGGGCTCTGTCCCTCTTTGCTGACACCTTACTTCCACCAGGCAGGATTGCAGCTGGTGGACCCGTTGGTGGCGTATCAGACGATTTCCCTTATATACCGAGCCCTTGGGCTCTTCGGCACAGTAGGTTATTGATCCTACATGGGGTTCCAGCACCCCTGGAGTTAGGTCTGTGCTCATTCCCCCCTGGTACGGTGGTCCCTCTTGAGCTGGTTATGATCAAGGACCCTGTCAGGGGGCACCCCCTTCTTTGCTTGCAGCTCCCTGTGAATGGTCACCTTGGGTGCCAAGTCTCGCAGGTTGGCGGGGGGGGGGATTTCTTCCAAAACCCCCCCGTGGTTCCTAGGTAGGGTCCCTTAGAGGGTCCATCTTACCTACTGGCCTTGTTAAAACAATGAGCCTTCACTTGCCTCTATGCTGCTGGACTTCTCCTCTTTAGGACCTGTCTATTTGGGGACTCTTGGCCTGTTGGAAGACAACAGCCTGTTTTTGTTATTGGTCTGGAGCTTGAAGCAGGATGATTCTCCTGGAAGGTTCCTGATCCTGATCTGGGTGGGGGTCTAAGTACCCTGCTATTCAGTGATATTCGCTCCAATGGATGTCTTTCAGTGGCAGGTTGTGCTATCCTGGTGTCCCCCTGAGAGCCAACTAGGGTGGCTCTGTTGGGTCTCGCTTATATCACAGGGGCCCTGCCCTTGTTTTCTGCTGCCCCAGAATATTCTGACCCTGGTTATGGGGGCTTAGTAAATTTATGTATAGACTTCTATTTTATATGTCTTCTCTTCATTCACCCTGCTACGTGGAGTTCTGCGCACGGTCGTGCTGATAAAGAGACCCGTGAGATTGAGGGCCCCTGGGTGGCCTAGTGAACTGTGGTTAGCAGACCTATACGCTCTCTCAGGAGTGCGGTTCTGCCCTTGTCGGGCTCCTTCTTATGTCGTCCCAATCTACAGAATCTAGTCTGGGGCTTGACAACTGATTCATTCACCCCTTGGAGACGGGCTTATCTTCTGGGTGACTTGGTATATAGGGGGCTAGGAGCAAGCTTCCTTGGCTTCCTCTTCCTCCGTCTATCGTGGCTTATGATGTACCCATATTGATTGGCATGAGTCTTGGTCTCTCCCCTGTTGACGTTTTTCGGCGCTCAGGGTTCTAGAGTTGTTACAGCTTAGGTTGGGGTTGGCTCCCCATCTAGGTACTCTGAAGGTTCAGGTTCTGTCCTGTCTGCCTTCCTGTAGAAGTCTGGTTCAGTTTCCTTGTTAGGAGTTCTCTTGGGGATTGCTAAGGGGCATTTCCCAAGTAGTTCTATGGTCCCTGTTGGGATCAATTTTTCATTCTGTTGCCCTGCGGATTGTTCCCTTGGGAATTATTCTGGATGCTGTCTGACTGAAGCAACAGCCCCCGGAGGGGCGACTTGAACAACAAAAGTGCAAAGTGGCTCTGATTACTTAGCCTCGTTATATATATATATATATATATATATATACACACACCATGATGTGGTGGTATTCCGCCTTACGCCGGACCCTTTTGTCCAAGGTGGTTTTCTATGATCATTATTTAAGTCATTTTAGTATGCCTATGGGCCTTATTCTTAGTAATGCTGAAGTAAGGGGTCTACATTCCCTCAACAGGCGTTGAACCTTTCCTGGTTGTTTCTTGTCCCTTAGGGGGACTGATGCCCTTGGGGTCTGCGGGCGCCTCCATATGTATGCGCCTGATCTCGTTTGCTTCCAGGGCCTATGCGCCCTTTGGACTGATCTTACTTGGATGGTTTGCCTTTCTGGTCCTGAGTAACGTTTTCGGCTTCTTGTGGATCCTTGTTACTGAAGGGGTCAGTATCCCCGCCTGTCTGGCGGGAGACCAGTTTTCATTTCCCCGTTCGGGAGAGTTCTAAGTTTTACCAAGGCTTCTGTGGCCTTTGGGCTGGTTAGGCCATTACACTGGCCTATTCTTTAAGGGGGAAGAATCTCCCTCTCTCTTTTTATTACGTTCTATTGGTGTTTGGGTACCTTCGGCACCAGGTTTTCTGTTGAATAGGTTGCTAGACCGCTGCTTGTTCTGTACATACCTTTTCAAAGGTTTTGTTATGGGATTGACGTTAAAGCCTTGCTCATGTCGTACTTGGTAGCAAAGTTTTGCAAGTGACAGCGCCTTTACTGTCTGCTGTGCCTTTTTTGTTGGGGATCCCACCCTACTTTATGGACACTGCTATTGGATGTCCCATGTGTAAGTATTATATTGGAGCAGGACGTACTGTATGCTTAGAATAATACAATTTTGTGAAATGCTCACCTGTAGAATTGGTATTATACGCAATACAGTACGTCCTGCTCCACCCGACCCTGGTTTTACATTTTTCTGCATCCCCTGTATGGTGATTTGTTATCATTACTATTTTTACCAGCTGGTGGTTGGTTTCTCCTGGCTTCTTTTCTCACTGCTTTTCAATACTGGGGATTTGTGGGAGGTCCCTGGGTATATGAAGGGCCGGGAGGAGCCTGTTTTTGCATGTCTGCAGTGAACAGTGCCCTCTGGCGGAGGATTACCCACGTGTAAGTATTATATTGGAGCAGGACGTACTGTATGCGTATAATACCAATTCTACAGGTGAGTATTTCACAGAATTGTATTTTTGTGCATTTTTTTTACTGTTTTTTTCTACTCGCCTCCCTCGCTCCTCTTCCTCTTCGCCTCTCCTCCTATCGGCTGTGAGGGGGGGGCGAGCTTTGTCGCTCAGGCGCCCGGCTGGGCCGTTGCTGTGCGGGTGCGCTCCACGGCAGGGAGGGGCCCTCCCCATGGGTCTCTTTCCCTCCGCGCCATTTATTGCTCCTTTCCGGCGCCCGGAGCTCGCGCGCTTGGGGGGGGGGGGGGCGCGATGACGCGGCCCACCCCTCGAGGTGCTTGCTCGGGCGCTTCGGCGCCATTTTCCTGCAGTCTGTGGCGCACGTGGACATTACCCCTGCTGCTGCTGCGACCTCGAGCGCCTTCCGGTTTGTGACGCTGCCCTGCCTGGGGTCCTCACTACGGTCTGCTCCGCTCCATGGTGGTCCGTGAGTCCAGCTTTTTTTTTTTTTAACATGATCATTAATTTTTTTCTGTGCATGCGCTGTGGGATGCTTATTATTTTGTCCCTTATGTCTTCCAGACTGGTCCCATTCTGTTCATTGTTGTGGTTCCTCCCGGTCTCACCCCCCCCCCCCCTCTGCCACTCTCTAAAATTGACAAGGGGGTTGTTTATTAGAGGTTTTGTTAGGGAGCGTCCGGGTTTAGGCCATCAGTGCCTTGTAACCCGTTTATTTTTGCGAATAATCACCATAATGGAGGTTTCTGGGGATAGCAAGCTTGGGGCCCCTCGGGGCGGACTAAGCTATGTCTCATGTGTGGTACATGCCCTCTGAGCGGCTGCAGCATGGTTTGTGTACCCCGCACCCAAAGTGTCACTTCGGAACAGGATGGGGCGAGCGCTACTCTTCCCAGTCCCATTCTACCTCCTGCCTCGCCGACACCCCCGCGTCTGCATTTAGCCCCCAGTGAGGGGGAAGCCATCAGGGGGTCTCAATCGAACTTGGCGCTACGCGTGGCCAGTCTTGAGAGATAGTTATCATGTTCGGCTGCTGGCAAGGCCGCGAGTAAGAAGCGGCATTTGGAGCCGGATTATTCGCTTTTTGCTGATGATGATTATGAGGCCTTTGGTGGCCGAAACTTCATGGAGGAGGGTTAGTTATTTCATGATTCTGACTCCTCAGGGGACCGCCCGGGTGGCTTTGACAGTGACCCTGGGTCTTTCATCGGACGAGGACATGTGGATACCTGATGACACAGAGAAGTTGTTTTCTGCGGTGTTTGAAACCTTGCACATTGTTCCCCGAAGGCAGCTACAAAGGAAGCAGGGGGATCTTTTTTGGCCTGAGTGACAGCGTCTTGTTTTTCCTGAGCCACTTCTCCAAAATGGTTTTTAAGGAGTGGGAGAGGCCTAACAAATTGGCCTCCTCCAGAGGTGGATGCTCCTGTTTTGGGGCTCTCCAATTCCACGGTCATGCCAGCTCCTGACACTTATTCCTTGTGTGATCATGTTGACAGGCGCATGGATCAACTGGCATGTCACGCATTCACTTTTGTGGATGCTGGTCTTCGCCCTGTCTGTGCCACGGCCATTGTCTCCATAGCCATCAAAAAGAAGGTGAGGCGCCTCGTGGGCATCGCCAGATCTCGCAAGCGAGCGGAGGAGTATAAGAAACTCTTGGCTTGCGCTGATTTCATTGCCTTTGTAATCTCGGCCATGGATGATTCTGTCCGGCTTGGCGGCAGGGCTTCTGCCCTGCTGGTTGCTCTTCGTCGCTCTATCTGGCTGTGACAGTGGGCGGCTGATGCCGCTGCCAAGAAGTCTCTTACTGGTATTCCCTTCTTGGGACTTCAACTGTTCCGGGAGCGTCTTGATCTCCTAGCGAAAGATGGGAGGCTTCCTCAGTGTCGGAAGCCTGTGCGTCCCTTTCGGGGCTCATCTTCCTTTCGAGGGGGAAGAGGTTTTTCCTTTTCTGTTGGCCGCCGAGATTCCTGGGGGCGAGGTAGATCCCGTGGTCGTCTCGACCCCGCCTGGGGGTCCAAGTCTGAGCCCCCCGCCAAGGCCCCTCAGGCATGAGGAGGCGCCCTCACCCATTCGCTCACGTCTGGAGACAGCACGTCTCGGATCGGTGGATTCAGGAGGTGGTGTCCTCCGGCTACGAAATAGAGCTGGCAGCTTGGCTGCCCCCAAGATTTCTTCAGTCGCCGATATCCCAGAACCCATTGACGGTGCAGGGCCTAAGAATGGCTGTCCAACGACTTCTATTGTCCGGCGTGGTTTGTCCTGTGCCCCTCCGGGAACGGGGTTGAGGGTTCTATTCCAATCTATTCACAGTGTCCAAGAAGTCTGAGACCTATCCTGGACCTGAAGGGTCTCAACAGATTTGTCAGATTCAAACACTTCCGCATGGAGACCTTTCGGTCAGCGGTGAGCTCACTTCGACCAGGCGACTTCATGACCACTGTGGACATCAGTGATGCTTACCTGCACATTCCTATATTCCAGGGACATCGGAAGTTCCTGAGGTTCGCACTGGAGGATCAGCCCTACCAATTTGTGGCACTGCCGTTTGGAATTTCTTCAGCCCCCCGGGTGTTCACCAAGGTGCTGGCAGGTGTTATGGCCCTGCTGAGGAGCCAGGACATTCGTGTTCTTCCTTATCTAGACGACTTGCTGATTGCTGCTCAATCTCTTCAGCAGGCCGAGAGCGACACCCAGACGGTGTTGTCCACTCTCGAGGACTTCGGCTGGGTGATCAATTTCCCCAAGTCCCCGATCACTCCTTCATTGGTGAGGCCCTTTTTGGGCATGACGCTAGACACCTCTCAGGTCAAGGTGTTCCACCCACAGCTGAAGGTGGAGGGCCTTCAGGCACAGGCGCGAACTCCACCGTCTTGTCAACGTCCATCCATCCGTCTGGGGATGAAGTTGGTGGGTCTCAAGGTGTCTTGTTTTGAGGCTGTGCCCTTCGCCCAGTTCCACATGAGACCCTGGAGCAGGATTTCTCTCTGTCTCCTCTGGCCAGGCAGTCTCTCTCGTGGTGGTTGGCCTCCAGGAATCTTCTAGTGGGCAGGTCCTTCCTGACCCCTCGTTGAGAGATTGTCACCACGGACGCCAGTCTGACCGGTTGGGGAGGCTTTTGGCAGTCGCTGAAGTTCCAGGGCCAGTGGGGCCTGCAGGAGGCTCATGTACCTATCAATCTCCTGGAACTGAGAGCGATCTGGTTGGTCCTGTTTCATTTGACCTTATCTACGGGGTCGTGCGGTCCAGGTCCGCTCAGACAATCAGACGGCGGTCGCCTACATCAATCATCAGGGCGGGACTCGAAGCAAGCGAGCCCTCAAGGAGGTGACCCAGATCCTGTCTTGGGCGAAGGAGAATGTTCCCTGCATCTCGGCGGTTTACATCCCCGGGGTGGAGAACAAGGAGGCAGACTCCCTGAGCAGCGGGACTTCTCGTCTGGGGGAATGGTCTCTCAGCAGCAAGATCTTTCACGCGCTGTGTCGCAGCTGGGGTCAGCTGGACGTGGACCTGTTTGCGTCTCGACACAATCACAAGCTTCCAAGGTTGGTCTCCCTGTCAAGAGATTCTCTGGCATTCGCCACGGACGCGCTGGCAATTCCTTGGGCGGAGTTCCGACTCCTCTATGCCTTTCCTCCATTTCCTCTCCTGGGTCGTGTGCTGCGCAAAATAGCCCATAAAGGGGTGCCGACCATTCTGGTGGCCCCTCGTTGGCTGAGGCGGTGTTGGTTTGCGGACATAGTCCAGATGTTGGTGGATCACTACTACGTCATGCCTGACGATCCAGGGCTTCTCACTCAGGGTTTGTTACGCCACCCCGATTTACAAACGCTGGCTTTGAAGGTTTGGCTGCTGAAACCTCCATCTTGACGGAGAAAGGGCGGTGGTGCGTACCATGCTTCAGGCTCGGAAGAAATCCTCCTCCATGATTTATTTCAGGGTCTGGCACGCTTACATTGCCTTTTTCTAGGTTTTTGGAGTTCCTACAATATGGTTTGGATTCGGGCCTCCAGCTAAGTACCTTCAAGGGGCAGGTTTAGGCCTTGGCTATTTTCTTCCAAAGATCTTTAGCCAATCATAGACTTATCAAGACTTTTTTCAAGGAGTTACTCATGTACGTCCACCGCATAGGCCTATGCTACCGGTGTGGGATTTGAATTTGGTGCTTTCTGCTCTCCAGGGTCCTCCCTTTGAACCCTTGTGCGATGCTGCGTTATCCATTCTGACTCTGAAGGTGGTCTTTTTGGTAGCTATCACTTTGGCGCGTCGCGTCTCGGAGCTGGCAGGGTTTTGTATGAAGCCTCCTTACTTTGAGCGACATCTGATAAGGTGGTTTTTCCTCTTAAAGTGGACCAACACCCAGGATTTTCACTATCCTGGGTGTTGGTCCACTTCTGCGGGGCACCCCGATCGCGGGTGCGCACCCTGCTAGAGGAACGCGCGAGAGGCAGCGTTGGAACGGGGAGAAGGTAAGGTTTGTGGGTGTCCGGGGGGGGGTTTCACACAGCGGGGCATCCCGATTTCGGATGCCCCGCTGGGAGGGAGCTGATCGGCCTGGGAATCTTATAGATTCCCGGGCCGATCAGCGGTGGGTGTTGGTCCACTTTAAACCGGACTTTCTACCTAAGGTTGTTTCTGCCTTTCATCTCTTGCCTTCCTTGTGTCCCGTGCCCTTTTCTTCTAAGGAGAGGGTTCTTTATGCCTTGGATGTGGTCAGGGCTCTTAAGTGCTACCTGGTCGCTACAGAATCTTTCAGGAGGTCTGATTCTCTTTTTGTTCTTCATGACGGGCCTAGGAAGGGCTTGCCGCAGCCAAATTCACTATCAGCAGGTGGATCAGACAGGCGGTGGTGCAAGCGTACTCTGCCAAGGGGAAGGAACCCCCTTTCCGTGTTACAGCTCATTCTACGAGAGCTATTGGTGCCTCTTTTCAGCACCAGGCTTCTGTTGAACAGGTTTGTAAGGCTGCAACTTGGTCTTCAGTTCATACTTTAACAAAGTTTTACAAGGTTGATGTTAGGGCCTCAGCTGATGCTGTTTTTGGCCGTAAGGTGCTTCAGGCGGTAGTGTCATGAACTACGTGCTGTTGCTCACTGGGGATCCCACCCTTCTTTTGGATACTGCTTTTGGATGTCCCAATTGTCAAGAATGGAGCGACCCGAACAGGACACCAGGAAAAATACAATTCTGTGAGCACTCACCTGTAGAATTGATTTTGGTGGTGTCCTGTTCGGGTTGCTCCATCCCACCCTTGTTCTGTTATCCTCTTTGGCTGTTATGGTGATTACTTTTGTATTACTTTTTCTTGAGAGAATTCAGTTTGGGGCTGTGTGAAGTAACATGGTCTCTGGCCTCCCGGCATGTCTCTGTGTTTACTGCTTTTCAACCACTGGGGATTCTTAGGGAGACAGATGCCTTTATATGAGCCGGGAGGAGCCACAAGTTTCATCCTGCAGTCACTGCGCCACCCTGTGGCGGATAACCCAATTGTCAAGAATGGAGCGACCTGAACAGGACACCACCAAAATCAATTCTATAGGTGAGTACTCACAGAATTGTATTTTTCTGTCACTATGACAACCTTTAACACTTCATACTCTCTGCGTACTGATGAATCCTAAATCCGCTGTATTTCCTTGCAGGTCAACGGTTACTTGGAAGTTCAGCTCCAGTAAATATTCCAGGCTCTCTTGCCCGTTCCTCTTCCCTTCATTCATCCTCTTCTCTCTCAACATCCCCTTTAAGTTCTCTCTCCCAATCTTTGTCACAGTCTTATTTGGCATCAAGCATGGCACCCCGCCAGCAACAGGCACAGACGCTGAAATCCGAGCACAGCACCCTAGGCACTTCATCATCTTCTCACAATTCATTAGGTAAGATATGAGATACCATGAAATGTTTATGTAGAGCTTAATTATTGCATGATGTAAATATATCCGGGGAAAGTCTTGACCTACATGTGGAGATGCTGACAGGTGTTCTAATCCATTTGCTGTTTTATAAAGTTAGATTGACTTATCAACTGGAGCTTTACATCAACTTTTCTGTTTTCACTGTGCTTGGATTTCTTCGCTGTTTCAGTTGGCTACAGTCCAGAAACCTGGTGGTATGCCTTTTGTCTGAAACCACTACGGGTCCTATAGGGAAGCCTTTCAGGAGAGAAACAAAGGCCTATATTGCTGCCTGCCCTTGCAAGAACGAGAATGCTGCTTGTTAATTCAACCTGCTGAGTTGTCAGGTTAGGGCTCAGTATTATAAATGGTTTGGCAGTAAGACTGCATTTTTCAAAGCTGTCTCTGCGCTATTACAGTATCTATCTTTTTTGCCTGATGCACTACTAGAAGATTTTTCACCATATAAGACACACCTGCCCATAGGACACACCTAGCATTTGGAGGAGGACGAAATGTTGTGCTAAAATGCCTACCCTCCAAGAACCCAATAATAGGCAAGGTGCAGAATCCCCCCATTACATGCAGTGTGGCATTCCCCCCTCACATTCCCATAGGCAGTGTGGCATTCCCCCCTCTCATTCTCATAGGCAGTGTGGCATTCTCGCCATCTCATTCCCATAGGCAGTGTGGCATTCCCGCCATCCCATTACTATAGGCAGTGTGTCATCCCCCCTCCTATAGGCAGTGTGGCATTTCCCCCTCTCATTTCCATAGTTGGTGCGGCACCCCCCTCCCATTCCCCATATAGGTAGTGTGGAATCCCACTCCCATTCCCCATATAGGTGATGTGGGATCCCCCTCCCATTTCCCATATAGGTAGTGTGGGATCTCCCTCCCATTCTTATGGGCAGTGTGGCATTCCCCATTCCCATAGGCAGTTTGGCATTACCCCCTTCCATAGGCAGTGTGGTATTCATCCCCCTCCCATTCCCATAGGCAGTGTGGCATTACCCCCTCCAATTCCCATAGGCAGTGTGGCATTACCCCCTCTCATTCCCATAGGCAGTATGGCATTACCCCCTCCCATTCCCATAGGCAGTGTGGCATTCCCCCCTCCCATTCCCATAGGCAGTGTGGCATTCCCCCATCCCATTCCCATAGGCAGTGTGGCATTCCCCCATCCCATTCCCATAGGCAGTGTGACATTCCCCCCTCCCATTCCCATAGGCAGTGTGACATTCCCCCTTCTATAGGCAGTGTGGCGTTTTCCCCTCCCATTCCCATAGGCAGTGTGGCATTCTCCCTCCTATAGGCAGTGTGGCGGTTCCCCCTCACATTTTCATAGGCAGTGTGGCATTCTCTCTCCCATAGGCAGTGTGGCATTCCCCTGCTCCCACTACCATAGACAATGTGGTATCCCCCCCCCCCCATTTCCCATATAGGTAGTGTGGCATTCCCCTGCTCCCATTCCCATTGGCAGTGTGGCTTTCCCCCACTCCCATTCCCATTGGCAGTGTGGCATTCCCCCGCTCCCATTCCCATAGGCAGTTCTGTATTCCCCCCCTCCCATTCCCATAGGCAGTTCTGTATTCCCCCCCTCCCATTCCCATAGGCAGTGCTGCATTTCCCCCCTCCCATTCCCATAGGCAGTGTGGCATTCCCCCCATCCCATTCCCATAGGCAGTGTTTTATTCTCCCCCCCCCCCCCCCCATTCCCCATGGGCAGTGTGGCATTCCCCCCTCCATTTCCACATATAGGTAGTGTGGCATTCTCATTCCCATTGGCAGTGTGGCATTGCCCTCTCCTATTCCAATAGTTGGTGCTGCATTCTCCCCCCTCCCATTCCCATAGGCAGTGTGGCATTCCCCCCATCCCATTCCCATAGGCAGTGTTTTATTCTCCCCCTCATTCCCTATGGGCAGTTTGGCATTCCCCCCTCCCTTTCCACATATAGGTAGTGTGGCATGCCCATTCCCATTGGCAGTGTGGCATTGCCCCCTCCCATTCCCATAGTTGGTGCTGCATTCTCCCCCCTCCCATTCCCATAGGCGGTGCTACATTTCCCCCCATCCCATTCCCCATAGGAAGTGTGGCATTCCCCCCCCCCCAATCCCATTCCCCATAGGAAGTGTGGCATTCCTCCCTCTTATTCCCAATAGGCAAAAGAAAAATAAAGAGTAAACGTGCCTTTCCATCGTAGCCTCGTGCTGGCCAGAGGGCCACAGCCACGTGGGGCCATAAGATGAAGCAGGAGCAGGTGGGAGGGTGGGTAGAGCAACCGAACCCTGCCAGCTGCCTCCACCTCTCGCGCTGCCTGCTGTCCTTGCTGTAAATATTAATAACACAAAATGGCTACTAAAATGGGACTATCCATTATTCCTCACTTTCAAATACATTTCTCATCATGCTAATTAGAATTTGTTAAAAAAAACATTATGACGCTGAGCTCATTAGAATTCTGAACAAACTTGCTTTGTTTAACCCTTTAAGTGCCAGCCTACCTGGAGTTTTGTCACCCTTTGTTTCCAGACCATTTTGCGCTCCCCATGTTCAAATGTGATTTTTGAAGGGATTTCCCAGGAAAATTATATATAGTTTTTTTCAGCATAGTCTGGGCTTTAACATGAAATGTCTTGTTTGACATTTTTTAGGTGTATTCTCAATATTTGTGGGTGAAATATGTAAAAAAAAAATAATTTTTTTACAATTTGTAGTGTTTTTTTGTAATAAAAAATGTAAGTTTGTCAAAAAAATCTTATTGGTTACAGCAGTACCACATATGTATAGGTAGACACCCTTTCCTGCCCAGGAGACGCCCCCAAACTGAAACAGAGCTTTAGGGGATTTTCAGATAAAATACAACTGCGCTATGCGCTATGCGCACCTTGCAGTTTTTCCAGAAAAACAACCCTTTACGTTTGAAATACCCCCAACAAACTATATATTCTCTGGAAGTACACACCTCAAGCTTTCTAGGTGTACAAGGCCTGTTGATGTGGTCACAGTTTCCTGGAAGTAATCCCTCAATGTAATCTTTGGTTGCAAAGAGTTTCCCTAAAAAAAGGATAAAAAAGCAGAATCAAAGCCATATTTTCCTTAAAAAACTATATACAAACAAGAAAAAACAAGTTTAATCTAAAAAAGCAAGGTCCCCTGAACAGAATGATACCCAACATGCATAGCTACTGTCAAGGGAAGAGTTGCCAAACACCCCAAAGTAAAGCATGTGCGTAACGGCAATTTTACTTGAAAATTTCAGCTCTGCAGACAAAGTGCGCACCTTGCGATTTTTCAACCAAAACAACCCTTTACATTTGGAATATCCCACATTAACCATATTTTCCCTGAAAGTACACATGTTTAGCTTTCTAAGCGTACCCAGCTTGTTGTAGTGGACTCATCTGGAATTAATCCCTCAAAGAATTATTTGGTTGCGCAGGGTTTCCCTAAAAAATGTATAAAAAAAGCTGAATAAAAAACACCTTTTCCTAAAATCTAAATATGCAAACAAAAAAAAAACAAGCTAAGTCTGAAAGCGCAAGGTCCCCCAAACAGAACAATACCCAACATACATAGCTACTTTTAACCCTTTTAATTGCCAGCCTACTTGAGATTTTGTCACCCTCTGTTGACAGGTCATTTTGCGCCATTTTTGCTGGAATTTTCAGGAAAATTATATATATTTTTTTGCAGCAGAGTTTAGGCTGTAACATGAAATGTCTTGTTTGTAAATTTAATTCTGTTTTTTACAATACATTTTTTTTAGAAAATTGTCTCCTTTATTTTAAATAAAAAATCTATTTTATTAAAGAAAACCATATTGCATGAGAAAGCCACATTTCTACCGATTAGAACGGTACCACATATTTATCAGTAGCCCCCCGTTCCTGCCCAGGAGATCCCCCAAACTGAAACAAGTACTTTGTAACATTTACGAATAAAATACAACTACCATCCACACTACAAAGGGTTAAATCGAGAAAAAAAAAGACATAGGTTCCCCCCTCCCGGTGTTAAAGTGGACCAACACCCACCGCTGGGCCGATCAGCTCCCTGCATGCGGGGCACTCCGATCGATGTGTGAAACCCCTCAGAAAGCCCCAAAAACTCACCTGACCCCGCTCCTACGTGACTCGCTCCACCAATCACCGCCGACGGACAAGGTGAGAGCGCCCGCCGCAGCCTCTCGCGCATCCCTCTAGCAGGGCGCGCACCCGCATCGCGCGTTTGTGAATGGCCGACGCAGGCGCGCTCCCTGTAAGAGGGACGCGCAAGAGGCTGCGGCGGGCGCTTTCACCTTGTCCGTGGACGGACTTCGCTTGTCCGATCTGGGTGCCCCGCGGAAGTGGACCAACACCCAGGATAGTGACACTTAAAAAGGGACACTTAAAAAGCCCCAAAAAATGACATGGGGTCCCCCTTACCCGAAGTAACCAGCCCGGGACCAGCTATGCAGGGCTTGTAGGAACAGGGCGCAGGGGCCAGCTTTTGTGGCCCCTGGCCCTGCAGGCTACAAGCCCGCATAGCCCATGGCCACGGGCTCTTCTGCCCCCCCCGGGCTTTGGGGAGGCAGGTAATGGGGGTGCCGGGGGTTAATGGCAAGTCACCCGCTAGCCACAGGTGACTTGCCAGCCCCCAGCCTTGTGAACTGGTATAGGGATCTCTTGGACCCCTTTACCAGTTCACAAAGGGTTAAGTGTAAAAAAAACACACACAGAGAAAAAAATATTTTATTCTTTTTTTTTTTTTTTTTTTATACTTACCTCCCATCCATCTTGCACTGTTTCCCTTCCCAATCACTGGCTCCTGCTCACCTGCTGGAAGCCTTTTATACCTGCTGGGCGACAGAGCATAAGGGGTTAATTTAAAAAAAAATGACATAGGGTCCCCCCTCCCATTATTCTTAGTATACAGTACGTCCTGCTCCAGATAAGAATCATTACACATGGGAACTACTCCGCCAGATGGCGCTGGACTGCAGAGACAGCGAAATTGGCTTTTCCCGGCCCCTCAAATACCCGGGACCTCCCACAAATCCCCAGATTTTCTCTGCAGTCTGGACTGCGAAGGACAAGAAGATGTCTCTCTCTTCTCGCAGGTAAGCGGGGCTATTAGCCTGCGGCCCTGTAGGACTATTCCCACCCGTTCCATTATTAATTTGCCTCCCAGCCTTGGCTGCGCTGGTCGGGTGATAGTAGGCAGCACCGCTGTCAGTCAGGTGCTTAGGAGCGCTGCTCCACCGCAATCCCCCACCAAAGAGTAGGCGGCATAGGCATATGGTGAGCCTCCATGGGATGCCCCTCCCGCCCTATTGCCCCTGTCTATCGGTGGGCCCTATGTTAAGTGGCCGCTGTCCTCCCTCGCTCTGGGGTGTATGTGAATTTGCTTTGGTGCTTCACTGTATTTTGTTTTTTCTGGTTGGTGTCAGTCGCCACACTGACTTGGTTGCACTGGTTGCTTTTTTAAATATGCCGCCGCGCGCTTCCACTGTGCTCCACGCTTGGCGGCGGCGTTACCTCAGGTGCTGGTGCGCCGTTATTGGCTGCTTGTCACGTGTGCGGCTTTGCGCTCTTCGGGAGGGGGTGGGGCCCGCGGCTGGCGCGTTCCAAGTCACTGTCTCCGCGGCCCGCCCCTTGAGGTATACCCGGCGCCATTTTCTCTGGATCAGGCTGCTGCGTGACTGGCGTCTACCTACCGCGGTCCGTAAGTGCCCTCGCGGTTTTTATTACCCTATGTCATTATGCATGTCACTTACGGAGTTCTCTTCGCTTATGTCTTTCAGACGGGCCGACCTCTATTGGTTTCCCCGGCCCTACTCCCTCTATTTAGTTATTAAACTTTTGAGGCCTAGTGTGTAAATTACTCCCACTTCCCTAGCAGGCTATTGGGGCATCCCGGGTTGCTTTTTATAGCGTGAATCCCTATTGGCCTATTGTGCCGCTATAGAGTAGTATATAAGGGTGAAGTGGCGATTGGCCACGCCACGCAACGCGTCGGGTGTCGGGCTGCTGTGCGGGGACCCTTGAGGCTTTCTAGGTTGGTGATGTGATTTTTTTTTTTTTTTTTTCAATCTTTTTATTAGAATTTTTTTTTTAAACTTGTTACAAGATATCAAATGACAATGGCACACAGTTATTGTACAACAGATAGATATTCAAGTCCTGAACAGGTACATAGTAAAGCAGGACAGAAAATCAATTAGTGTGTCCAAGATGATATATGCGTCTGCACAACTTAGCCGTTTATTTATTGCCAGCGTGTCGGCCCGGGGGCCTAGCTCAATTAGCGGTCGCTGCGCTGGATCTTAACCCCCCGCCTGAAGCCCAGC